>CM042886.1:6658605-7382245 GCA_023653495.1 Melastoma candidum
TTGGTACATAACCTTCTAGTTTGTACTGTACAACTTACTCACTCTGGTATAGAACCTTCTGGTCTGTGCTTTGCCACTCAGTCTACTGTGGTACAGAACCTTTTAGTCTGTGCTATCAAAGATCCATTGTTGATCATCTTCTGTAACCGTTACGAAGTTAAGTCTGAGTGAAACCCATCCAAATTCTGGGTGAAGAGTGGACGTAAGCAATTTGCTGAACCACTATAAAAGTCTTGCGTGCATCGAACAAATTTGCAATCACATTCGTACGTTCTGTCTTACAGAAACCTATCTACGGTTCTGTTTTACAGAAGCTTCATTCCGCTACGAGTTAATCGAAAAAGAGTTAAAATCCTCAATTGGAGTTTAACACTAATTCACTCACCTCTTAGCATAACAAGTTGATTGTACCCTTGCTTCTAAGCACTTTGCGGCTCTGATATCATGAAGACGCTTAAGTAAAATAAGAAGAGAAGACAAACGCAGCAGAAGAAGAAAGGAAGAAGAAGAGAGGAAGAAGAAGAAGGAAGAAAAGAACGGAGAAGCTTCGATTAATTCATCAGTCTCTCCTTTTACAATATCTTATAGACAACAGAAAACCAACAAATAATCCCTACTAATTCTATTGGGGAGAGTGTGTGCTGTGGACCTACAGGTTGTTATTCTACGTCTGCCGTCTTTGTTCTTATCTTCAGTCATTATTAGGATGTTGGGCACAAACAATTCCATGTATTTCGCCCTTTAGCCCATCTGTCCATCAGTCTATGTCCTTGGTGTCCGTCCACGGTTTCTGAGCCACTTGCAGACTCCTTTGTTTTGTGTTTAACGAGACTCCCCACTTCTCGTACAAGGACTCTCTTTCCTTCCTAGAGTGATTCTTTAGGATTCTCAGGGACAGCATCTCCCTTTCCCGTCTCAACGCCTTAAAACTGTCCAAAGATTGGCAGCCATGAGCATGGGATGACGTAGCTCCTGATGCTGCTGGATTGTGCAGATAATAACGACGAATTTACCTTGAGGATTTCCTTGTGCCTTTGCTGCCCTTCGGGGGAAGTTCTCTTCAGGAAGGACAATCTCCGGAGCTCAACTTCTATGTAAACCATGTCGGAAGGATCTCCTCTGAAGAGCAGAAAGAAGTAAGACCTATGGATGAGCGGCGCATCGCAAAGGTCCCATAGTTCTATGATTTCTTTTCTCCCTGTTCTCGAATTCCGATGACCATTCCTAGATGGATGGATGAAAGAAACACATGACGTGGACAGCTCCAAGTCTTGCCCCCCTTTGTATTTTCTGACAGTTGAAGGATGTGTTCAACCTCGCCGGAATCTGCCATTAATAGTAGCATGATTGTCCCACCATATTGGGAGTCATCTTTGAATGAAGTCCTAGCATATTCGTTGTTCTAATTGGTTTAGATGCGTTGTACTTTGTATTGGGCTTTACGTTTAGGCCGTTCCGATATTACTAACACAAAGCCGAGAAAATTCTATAATTACAAATCTTCTCCATATAGGTTCTCGAACTCCTAGTCGAATGTTTACTATATATCCTCCATCGAATCATAAAATTAGCATGTGAATATACTTCTAAGTAGAAATGGTCGTCTCCCTCCTTACCATGGCTCTATTATTTTTAATTTTGTTTTGGTAAATAAATAATCTATGGACAAACATTGTCATCCACGTGTATCGGCAGGTCATGAAAGCCCATTTTCCTTTTGTACCGTGTGACACAATTCCTTAATTTTAAATATCTTTTAATTGACGCGAACGACCATCACAAATGCCATGTAGAAAAGCTTTGGCTCTGGAATTTGCCATGACGTGTAGAGCCTTTTGAATGACGTGCAAAGCTTTGGCTTTGCCATGTAGAAAAACTTTTTTCTACATGAGTAATGACGTGGTTTGAAATGTCCCGTTCGAATCTTCGAACGCCGAACTTCTCTTAACATGACCAAGTTGTGTAGCCAATAAGCAAATGAGATATTGTTTTTTTTTTTAACTACGAAAAAAACGAACATACAAAATTATATCTTAACGTAGTCGAGGCTACCTCGATAGGAAGTTTGGGGGGGTGATTATATGCATTCAGTCCCTCCCTACAATAATAATAATAATAATAAAAACCAAACGTGCGGCTGTGCCGGTCTATCCCTCGTGCCATTTTCGGACATCACATAATGGGGTTTTCAAAACTCTAAAGCTGATGCCTCTCTATCTTACCAGCATACGACTAAAGGAGTGATCATAATTTTAATATATGTTGACGATATTATCGTGACTGATTTTAACAGCTCTGGTATTACAATATTACTTCCACGACTGCATGGTGCTTTTGCATTAAAGCATCTTGGTGATCTGTCCTATTTTCTTGGATTTCAAGTCACAAGGAAACATGGAACTGTGCACTTATGCCATGAAAAGTACATCAGAGATTTATTAGAGAATGCTGGAATGGTGGATTGAAAACCAGTGGTCACACCAATGGCAACAATAGGTCCTCTATCTAAGTATGAGGGGGAGATGTTGGCTGATCTCACAGTGTATCGTAGCCTGGTTGGTGCTCTGAAGTACTGCACAAATACAAGACCTTCTGTGAGTTTTGTAGTTAATAAAACATGTTAGTTTCTGAGCCAACCTTCTACGTTCATCTACAAGCGGTAAACGAATCCTGAGGTATCTCAAATGAACTATCTCTCATGGACTTACAATAACGGTTGTTGATTCGTTGGATATTACTTGCTTTACTGATGCTGATTGGACAAGTTGCCCAGATGATAGAAAGAGCACAGGAGGGTACTGCACTTTCTGTGTACAAATTTGATTTCATGGGCATCACAAAAACAGCGGGTGGTATCTCGCTCAAGCACTGAAGCTGAATTCCGTGCACTTGCTGATGGAGTTGCTGAAGTAGTATGGATACAAGGCTTATTACAAGAACTCCAGGTACCAGAAAAACAGGTTCCGACGACTTATTGTGATAATGTAAGTACTATTCAGCTGGCAGCGAACCCAATTCTACATACTCGGACAAAGCATGTCGAGATTGATTTTCATTTTGTCAGAGAGAAAGTGATGGCCGGTAAGCTGCAGGTACAACATGTGCGGTCTGAGGACCAATTAGCTGATCCTTTAACAAAGGTCATTCGAATCCAAAAATATATCAGCACTCGAAGTAGACTAACTATTTTCAGCAAACCAGGAATTCTAAGCAGTACTGTTGAAGTTCCTACAGAAAATGATAGAGAAAGAAGTGAAGGGAGTTTGGTTTGCGGGGAAGATGTGAGAGAAACAACAATGACTGCGGATACTGCAAATACTGTGGAATGTGAAGGTGGAGAATACTGAAGTAATAAATAAAGAAGGGAGTGGAGAAATTTTTGGAAGAAAAGAAAGTTATTGAAAGTGAAGGGAGTTTGGTTTGCGGGGAAGTGATGGATAGATGAGCTAAAGGGCTGAAATACATGGAATTGTCTGAGCCCAACATCTTAATGATGACTGAAAATAAGAACAAAGACAACAGACCTAGGATAACAATATGTACGTCATAACACACACTCTCCCTAACAGAATTAGCAGGGATTGTTTGTTGGTTTTCTATTGTCTATAAGATAGCTTTCTCTGTTCTTTTCTTCTTTATTCTTCTTCTTCTTCCTTTCTTCTTCTATTGCGTCCGTCTTCTCTTCTTATTTTACTTAAGTGTCTTCATAGACCTGGAGTGGAGGGCGCCCAACTCATAGCGAAGCTGTTAGGGTTGGCAACTATCCATGTTCAGAAGGAGTTCGAGCTCTGCATCTCGCTGATGCTTCCGATCTACAAGAGGAAGTCCTTCAGCTGGAGGACTTAGGAAATCGACAATCGCATGTCAAAATTTTGTCTCGAGGACTTGTGTAGAGGTGCATATAATCGACGGATATAAATAATATTTATAATTTTATTATCTTCCTGGTTTAACAAATCCGTTGTAGTCTAGTTGGTTAGGATACTCGGCTCTCACCCGAGAGACCCGGGTTCAAGTCCCGGCAACGGAACTTTTTTTTTTTTTTTTACCATATACGCTAATTTTCATGAAACGAGTTTGTTTCTCAATCACAATCCAAGTAATACATATAGTCTGAAGACATGATGTTACAACACAAATCTTTTAGACAGCTGGATGAATTATAGTGCTCTCTTGCATCAACCACTTCCCAACCTTACACCATCTATAGCACATTTGTTTTAATCGGCCCTCGACTGACCAGCCCTTGAGGACAGGATAATGCCGACAATGAGTCCGTACAGCGCGAGTGCTTCCGCAAAGATAAGAATGAGAATCATCCCCACGAAAAGCTTTGGCTGCTGGGCATTGGCTCTGCAAAATTGCATTTATTTGGGGAGATGTCAGAAAAATAATGAACCGATACACCTGTACATAGGAAGCTGTAGAAATACCTCAATATAGGTCAATAGAGCTATGGAGAAGAAAGAAAATTATAATCCAACTGATGTTTGGGCAAAGCCCGAGAGATCCAAGTGCTCACTTAGCACGATCAGTGTTTTTAAGGCGCCACCAAGGCGAGAAGGGCTTCCATCGCGCGAGGCGTTAGGCGAGGCGCTCGCCTTTTGTTTCGAGGCGCTAATACATAAAACAATTTCTTTAATTGAAATGCCAATAGAAAACTTATGATTTATCCCAAAAAAACATATAATCAGTTTCATCTTCGATGCTCCAAAATGTAAATGTCAAAGTCAGTTCTCAAGCAGAATACCACATATACTTTACAAATCTTACAGTGACGTAATACAGTCACGGAGAATACTCCCATAGAATCTAATGTGAGTCGTAACCAAAACGGTCAGAGAATGCGGTAGGTGGTCGCACAAGAGGGTGTCGCTAGGGGGCTGGTAACGACAAGGAACAGGGTTTGTGGGAACTCACAGGGACAGGGGCTGGCTGCTCAGAAGGCGGGTGCAGATGGCGGGTTGAATCAAGAGGGTGGGCGCAATGGGCCCGTACAACAACGAACAGAGTCTGTGGGGACAAGTAACAGGGGCTGGGTACTCAAACTGAAGAGGACGGCGGGTTGAATCGGTCTGAAGGGTAGGGCTAGAAAGAAATAAAGGTGGGAGTGGCCAGGGAGAAAGAAATAAGGGTAGTGTTAAAAAACGCTAGAGGGAGGTAAGATTAAAAGACGTTAGAAGGGGTGGGGCGCCCAGAAGCACCTTTCCAGCACCCAAGCGCCTTGACCAAGGCGAGTCCCTAGGCGGCGCCTAATGCATGGCGCCCGCCTGGGCCCTATTTAGGCGAGAGGGCCTCGCCTCGCCCGAGCGCCTAGGCAAGCGAGGCGTGGCGCCTTGACATCAGGATAAGCTACTACCAAGAGTAACATGACATCAGCATGAGAAATCTTTTGAGCAATAGGAGACGCGGTCTATAAAGCAATACTTCAATCAATCACAAGCAGAAAAGCATATCAGCTCGTTTACGCACACACATATGCACAGCCAACACAGCACTGACCAGCAGCTAGCCACATTCAAACGAAAACAAACAAATTAAATATGTTCCCCTGAACTTCCGAGAAAAAGAACAAACACGAAATTTAAAGAATAACAAAGACAAGAACTTTAAAGCGGGCCGCGAGTTCAAAAAAACTAAATAATCTAGCAAGACCCGTGAGACTGCTTAGAAAATCCAGAGGTTTAGCCTTTCCAGCCCCACTCCGTCACTGGGATTAGTGATCAGTGACAGGCTCGTGGGCCACACAACAAACACACAAATGCTGGCGATTCAATATCCAATAGTATCATCTATGCAGCCATGGGATCAATTAACACACACACAATTCGAATCCTAAGCCAATCGAATCATCAAGCATCCACCTAACCTAACACCAAAAAAAGCGGATCCTTATCTCACCTGACGCCAGCATCCCCACGATGCCAATCGCCATACCAGCGGACAAACCACGAGGCCGCAGGCAAGTCCGGAAGACAAGTGAGCATATCCGTCGAACAAATAATAGGACTTGGCCTTAGGGTTAATCCCGGTACTAATGATGACAGCGATGATGAGGCCGTAAATGCCGAGAACTCCGGCCATGACAACGGGGACGATGGACTTCATGACCAACTCGGGCCTCATGACGCCCATGGAGGCGACGCCGACCCCGCTCTTGGCGGTTCCGTAGGCCGCACCCATACCTGGAAGAGAAACCGACAAAACTAATAAGGCAAAGAAAAAAACGATGAAAACGGAGGGGACCGATGACCGATGAAGGGAGGAGTTACAGGAGAAGACGAGGGCGGCTGCAGCGCCGAGGAAGCCGAAGAAGGGGGCGGTCTCGTCGCCGCTGAAGGAAGACGACGACGACATCTTATCCCGTCGTCCTTCTCTCTGAGCTTGTTGTGTTGTTGCCGGGTGGGAATGAACGGGAAAAAGAAAAAGGTTAAGTATTTATAAATCAAAGAATCCGAAAGCCCATTGGGCCATGCGCTCCTACTGGGCCCACAAAACTATTGATAATTAGTTATGGTCGGTGTTGTGAAGTTGTTTTGCATCACGCCTATTGATAAAATAATAATTTCACTGGACTGACAGCACGTCGTCGTTTCAATTTAACCGTGATTTCAGATATTTTGACAGAGTCCGTGAAGTGCTGTGCAGACGCCATCAACCTAACAGTCCTTGGAACCATGCTAAACTAACTACCAGCGAGATTATGCGAAAAAGGCGAAACACGGATAGAACCGACGGGGCAGAAAAGGGATGGCCTCGGCGATTTTAAGGAAGGCGGTTGGTTAGGGAAGGGGGAATCTAACGGCCCATCCTTGTGGTAGATTCATATTGGACCATTCGGGGAAGTGGGGGATCGCCAGCGTGGACTCTTCGTGTTTCACGAGCTGCAGGGTTTTTTGACTGCTTCGATTCGATCGATCGCCGGCAGGGCAGGTGAAGATGGGGAGGAAGGGCTACGCCTGGGCGATCTTGGCGGGATCAAACGCCGCCCTCGCCGCCATTTCCGCCAAATTAATCTCCTTTCCGGTGAACTCCCCGGCGGCTTTTTATACCAGTCCGACCGGCCGGCGGTTTTTCGTCGATTGATGAATTCGGTTTCTTCTCGATCAGGTGCGAAGTACGGTGTGTCGTGATGTTCAATGTGGTGATGTGGGGGTGTTACGTCCAGAGTCTGAGGGATCTGTCCACCCTTCAGGCCACCGCCACCAATTTCGCTGCCAACTTCCTCACATCTGGTTTCGCTGGATCCCTCCTCTTCGGCGAATTGCTGAAACTGCAGGTAGATATTTGCTCGAGTAGGCAGTTGGTCGGTCGCTGGCTGTTGATTGATCAATGCATCTAACAAGATTTAAGGCCCGAAAGGTTTTTCGAGGCACAACTCCCTGCATACAGAGATTGATGTATGCTCAAAAGATGTCACCGGACCGGAACTAGTTGTTTTCCACACTAATTCCGGTGACAAGCCTTGTGCTTCTCCCGAACAAATGAACGCGCTGATTTTAAACTGACATACTTCCGATGGGTCACTCGTAGTTGGTTTGCTTTACTGTTGCCGTAAATGGATTGCTGCAAACCAAAGCCGGAGTAATTCTTCATTGTTTCTTGGTTTCCTTTTGCAGTGGTTTGCCGGGGCATTCCTCATCGTGATCGGGGTGCTCGTACTTAGCACATCAACCACCGAGGAGAGGAAGGAAAGATTGGACTGAATGTTACTCTTCCCCTGAATTTGCCGTCAAAGAATTAAATTCTTTGTCGCTGGCAGCTGCTG
Source organism: Melastoma candidum (assembly GCA_023653495.1). Lineage (NCBI taxonomy): Eukaryota > Viridiplantae > Streptophyta > Magnoliopsida > Myrtales > Melastomataceae > Melastoma > Melastoma candidum. The sequence goes on from CM042886.1 coordinate 6,666,374, forward strand.
AGCAGCTTCGAATAGGTTTACTAAGCTCGGACAAGCAGGAACTTGGAAGTGATCCAAGAGGGGAACATGATTTGAGAATGCTAGTGTTCGAGATGTCATAGATATCTCTGCGATGTTGGACATTGCCATCTCCTGTTTCAAATTCCCAGTTCGATGGATTGAAGTGAAGTTGCCGTCAATGCTGTTATCGATTAGGATTGGGATGTAAGAACACCTGTAGGTTCATTGAGACAACGGTCCGCTTGAAACGCAGCGTTTTCCTGTGTACTTTGTGAATGACTCCAAGCAGAGAAACCAACATGGAACTAACGCATGGCTTTTTAACTCGATTCCCCTTTATTACGCTAAAGACAAAAGCCGAACCCCAAGTCCTTGGCAATAAGGGCGATCCTCCACCTTCGTCCTCACCCCCTTCCCACCTCTGCACAGCCTTACCCTAACCACTTGCTACTGTTATCTTCCGTTTCCACACCCTCCCTGTGGATCCCAGTTGACGTTATCTTCTGGGTTTCTCGATCGGTAGAAAGGTCCGATCTTTGGGGCTGTTCGCCCTTTCGTCCCCAATCCGTTGGCTTTGTCTATTGAATTCTGCGTTGACTCGTGACCGGGCTGCTTTCTCAATTGGGTCGGAATTCGGAGGTGGTTTCAACTTGGGAACAGAAGGGTGGCTTTTGGGTGCCCGAATCGGGATGCGATTTGGGTCGTTGTTTCTGGGTTGGGGGGGAAGTAGTGGTGGATCCTTGGGTTTGCTGGCTCTCGGGGGATTCCGGATCGGGAAGCTTCTTCTTAGGTGTTGGAGTGGTTTACGATTTTGAGCTAGAAGCTGAAATGGTTTGTGCTTTCATTATCCTTTTTCTGGGGGGGTGTTCGTACGCCCGCAGAATGTTGTTGATTTGGATGGATCTCTGAGCTAATTGTTGGTCTGGTCTGAAGTTATGTGGCTTTTACAGCTGCCTGAGCGTAAGCCGCACCGTCTAGAGTTGATGCGGGATTATTTTCGAAACATAGAAAGTTTTTGGAATTGCGTCAAGGTGTTTTCTGTTTTTTCACGTTACCCTCCTTCCTGCCATTGCCGCTGGGTGTGAGCTTTTATTGCTCTGGTTGATGTAATATGCTGAGACTAACTTCCCGACGTTTATTGCTCGTGTGTTGAAGTGCAAAGTCTTCACTAGTAGCACTGAGCATTCTTCTTTTTCAAGTAAGGCATGTAAAGATATGGAATGTTTCTTGTGGTGGTCCTCGGCATACAAGTGCTTTCCTTTTACCTTTTGTTCTCTTATCATATCTTACGTTCTATTTTCTTCATTGTGGGGAAGGACGTTTTCTTATCTGGCGCGTGGTAGCTGTTCTTAGATCCGTCTGCCGATATTTTCATCTACTTGCCTGCATTGCAAACATTAAAATGGATGATGGGGACATCGTGAGAATGGAAGACATAAAGGAGAACCATATAAAACTGCTCATGGCCAGGTTCGCCCTTTTATGCTTTGGTTGCTTTAGTTTTACTAGAGATTGACTGCTCGGACATTCTTTAGTTTGTGACACCATCTGATTCCGACATTGGTTATCTTATTTGTATTTGATAGTGGTTGATGCAGCATCAACCCTCCATGAAGCAGATTATGGCCATTATGGCAGAGAGAGATCAGGCCATTCAAGAAAGGAATCAAGCCCTCTCCGAGAAGAAGGCGGTGATTGCGGAGCGAGACATGGCCTTTCACCAGAGAGACATGGCTATTGCCGAAAGAAACAATGCAATGCTCGAAAGAGACAATGCCATCGCCAGTCTTCTATATCGAGAGAACTCCTTAACTACAGGTAATGCCTCCCCGTGCCCACCGGGATGCCAAGTTTCTCGTGCTCAAAGCAGATGCATCATCATCCGCAGCAGCAGGGCATCATGTATCATCCATGAGTGAGGGTGCTTACAACTCTAGGGAGATGCATCCTTCCGAGGGCATTCCGCGGTCGCCAATTGCATCCGAGACTGTCAAGGCACGGCCTGCAAAACGGCCCAAGGAGGCAAAGGGGGCACCTGCCCCAAAGAAGGCGCCTAAACAACCGAAGAAGGTTAAGAGGGAGAGTGATGACCTGAATAAAATTCTCATTGGCAGCGATAATTTCGCCAAGCCAGTGAAGTCTGACTGGAAGGTCCAGGACCTAGGGCTGAACCAGGTTTTGTTCGATGAGACAACGATGCCCCCGCCATGTGCACTTGCACTGAATTCCAAGGCAGTGCTACAAGGTGGGGGGAGCGGTGGTTGGCAGTCCTCTTGCTGCACCACCACCCATCTCTATGTATCCCCTGGCCCACCGTGCCAAACAGCGTCACTCTCGCGTCGGGGGTCGAAAGATGAGCGGCGGTGCTTTTAGCAAGCTTCCTCCAGCCCGGGCTCGCAGCCGAGGGTCAAGACCTTTCAAACCCAGTTGATCTGCGGGACCACTGGGCGAAGCAGGAACAAACAGGTACATCACGATCAAGTAGGCGGCAATCAAACTTCTTGCTGCTAGTTAAGTAAGCAACTGGGACAGCCATCTTTGGTCTTGTCTGTGAGTTCGTATGCACCATTCGCATGTCCGCTTTAGTGTCAGGAGAGTAGGCCAGAGAGGAGATGGATGACTGCAGGAATAATGGTGTGGGGGTAGTTATAACGTGCCACAATCGTGTGCGATGTCCTGTTTACTTAGGAAGGAGAAAGATCTCTAGATCAAGGCTGTCGATAGCAGTGCATGAGCAAAGGGACATTGCAGCTGCTATTTGCTCTTGCTCATTTGTACTGCGTTAATGTTATTGGGACTGCATTTGTTGTAATTTCCTATGTTGTCTTAAAGTTGTTGTCTTAACGTTGACTTATCATCTCGAAAACTCATTCATCTGATATGAGGATATGAATATGCTGAAACCAAAAATCATGTTTTATTTATGATAATGGGCTTATATATCCCTGGACTTAGGAAAAGATCATTTCAAAAAAAATTTATTTTTAAGAAAATACTTAAAACCAATGTCTCTTAAAAATATTAGAAAATGTTATTTGAAAGCATAAAATTTTAACTAATAATATCATATTTTTTCCATGATTGCACTTACTGAACATCTCATCAACAATCGTCACTTCAAATAAGCAAACCTCGAACAAGCCTTCACTTAAACAACCTTGTTAAGCTTGTAGTTTAACTACACTAAATGGTACGACAATCATGCATTAAGGCCTTGCCCAGCGGCCGCGTTCAGCAGCTTCCAGCCCTTCCTCGCTCATTTGCTGGACTTCGACGGAGAATGGATCCTGATGCATCGCACGCACCCACAAACTCCCTGTGCGAGATGAAATGAGACCGATTTAATTCCCGCAAGCAAAAGCCAAGACCGCGCAACTTGAGAAAGAAACGGGGCTTACTCCCACGGGTCATCGCCCACGAGCAGGACATCGTTCTCAAAATCGACATACACCAGTATCCATCCTGAGCCTCTTGGGTCGGAGAGAAGTCCTTCGAGTCCGAACATCGACTTCGATTGCTGTTAGGAGCTCGTTGTAGTTCTTGAAGTTGGTAACGTCAATTGACCTCCCGCGGATCCGGTCTTCGACCTGTAGCAGAGAAGAACACTGAAAAATGATTTGGAAATCGAAAACCATATTTGACAACAGAGAATGTGTACGCAGCATTTCTTACTTTTGTGTAGGTCCTCATTGGTGGAGCCGCTTGCGGCTGCCAAGAAGTGCTGCTCTTCAGCACGCTGCTTTCCATCGAAATCCACAATGCTTGAACATGTACCTGAGCTGTCAGGCTGATCTGTGCAACCTACCACAGTAATATGCGACTGAAGATCCTGGCTTGAGCCGAATTTCCCAACCATGCAATTTGGAGGACTCAAGAAGGAAGGGTCTTTCACGTTACAAAAGTTCATCCAGTATGGCGCTCGATACAGATGTGTCCAGAATAGAACTGCATGCATTGCTAACATCGAGGTTCAGACCATTGTAGATTCCGCTCTGATTGATGCTCACATCTGAAGAATCCTTCAGACAGATAGGATCATGCTTGGGAAGCATAGGAAGCAGGTTCGGCTGTGACATTACTCGCAGATTGTTCACATTATTTCCTGAATGATCCCAATATTCCTGGCCTGAAGAAGGTAGCAGATGACTCAGCGGATCAGCAAACAATGCAGATGATTCTTGCAATCCAAAGATCGATGGTGCACACGGGGAATTAATGAAGTTTGGCAGGGACTGCGAACAGGATGTGTACAATGAGTAATCATCCATGTTCACAAATGGAGAAGATCCACCATGCAAGGAATGTGAGTCTGGTTGGGGATGAAATACAGAGTGCAGCTGCGTCGAGCGTTTAGTCTGATCAACAATTACTGACGTGCTCGACTGGTTCGGCAAGATGAGCTGCTCCGTGGCCGAATTTTCAGCACAGATGCTAGGAGTCGGGACCGTCAACTGGTTCAGCTGGTTAGTTTTGATAGCAGGATCCACTTTCAAATTTTCAGGATTTGTCTCCGTAGGTAACTGACTGTCAGTCTTCAAAGGAGCAGATGACTTTCTTGCAGCTTGAGCTTCCGTTGACTCAGATTTTTCAGGATAATGCTTTGGAGAACTAACGGGTAAAGGTGGATTGTTGGCAACTTGCACGGAATGCAGCATCTGGTTAACGAGGCCAGAGTTTGGGTATGCCACATCTGGGAGAGGACTTCCATGGGGAACGGGATGAGGAAGCTGAGGTTGTAGGAACATCCTAAGAAGCTGCTCCAAACACGGGGTTGGAATCAGCGTGCTCGGCATAAGACTCCCTGCTGTAATCTCTGGACTCGCAATAAGAGGCCTCTTGATCACATTCGCCCACTCCGTTTCTTCCCCTGCCAATGCTAGATGATTGATGAGCAAATTATCGATTCACTCACGGATGCACATCCACAATTTTGACACCGTAGCCATGGCGTACCTAGAAGCCCTGAATGGCATGGCCGCTTAAGGCCGGCAGTCAAGGAGGGAAATATCAAGAGACTTTCGGGGGTCTCGATTTCCCACGGACTGACTCGGTTCGGCTTATCTCCGCAACCCGGTTCATCCCACTCCACCTGTTCAAGTAATAATATGGAAGGGTGAGCTCAAAGTTACAGCTCAGGTATTGGGTCAATGTGCGTTGTGTGCAGGGAGCCGGAAATACCTGCAAATTCCTCCATTTGGAGCCTGGCCACCTTAGTGGATCTAAGTCGCTAACGCCGGTGACCGTTCCCATGTATCTGACAATCACAACCAAAGAAAGAACAGAGATGAATTCATCCTCGTGTTCGCAGAACATGGAACTGATCCATAAGAGGCTTTACAGGAAACTCACCGGCGTTTCGCTGATTCTTCAGTTTCGAACATCATCCCGAACCTCATGCCAGCAGAAATCCTTGTCCCATATACAGCCTTCCGGTATTTGGCCAAGGGAACAACGAATTCGGCTGGACATGACCTGCAATGAAGAGGAGGATAGATGTCAACGAACGCCGTCCTTGCGTAGGTGCTTCCATGAGTAGGGCAGTCGAATGTAGAGGAGCCCACCTTGGATTGTAGAAGATAGTGAAGGAGCTTCGACATGTCGCAGCATGTGCAGCTTCCGCAAGAATGCCGATGTGCATGCCTTCGGTGGACAAGACAGAAGAAGGCGGCGTTGTCGGTTGATAATTTGCACGCCTCACACCCACCATCAGCTGCGATTTCTCATCCCTAAAAGAGAAGGAACACGGATAAAGCATCTCTTAATAGCATCATCAAGCAAAACGATCCCAAACAAATGTTTTTACCTAATAAACAGAACGGAGTCACCTGCTCGGAGTCTTTTCGAGCCAACAAACAAACTCCAACCAGTCGTAAGAAGGTGTCGCTTCGGCTGCCCTATGAACGATTCACAACAGTAATCTTAGAAGTTAGGAAGAGTTGAATGATAAGGAAGAGCTTCGGACACAGTAGTGTTCAAATGCTCTCACCACGGTAGATGTGACGAAAGTTCCACACATTGTCATGCAAGTCCCTAACCACGATCTCCTGGCTCGGTGGCTGTGTGGTATAGTCCTGTGAATAGTTCGTAACGAACTGGTATAATGATCTCGGAAAGTTTTCAACATCAAGATCTGGCTTTGAAACAGTCATAACGACATACCAAAGGAGGAAATAGCTTTTCCGCAGCTCTACGAGGCACAGAGAAGCCACCGTGCGAGCTTGTGTCACTGGCAGTCAGAGTTTTACAAAAGTACTCGGTCGGATGCTTGCTCGGTCTCAATCCGAAGTCAGGGACCGGAAACACGTACTTCTCCTGCTTTGTCAACAATGAAATCCAAATGGCAATTAACGCAAAAGCAACCAACTCTTCCCTCGACGATAAGCAGCGAACTTACGGAGGTCACGGGCTGAAGACTCATCTGCGCGTAGATCTCATTGGTCTCTCTATCAGCCTGTTCCAGAAACAGAGCACACTTAACATGACAGTGAAGACCAGACGTAGCCGGGGGATTCAGACACGGACGCACGTACATGTAGCGTCACGCTGTGAACTTGGCACATGAGTTGTGAGGGGAGATTGGGATAATTTGGGATTTGAGTCATTGCCGACCCCTTTGTCGAAACAGCCACCTTCACCGTCGTCGATAAACACAGGCTTTCAGCACGAAAGAAGATCTGAATCCAGGGAAATCACGATAACAACAGACGCGAAGAACAACCTGCTCGCTATGCCCTTGAGGGAAATAATACACCAGGCTCCCAATCTGAGGCAAGGAGACGAGAGGGCCAGCACAAGCATGCCATAGTTCAGGGTTCAAGTTCCTCCTGCTGCCTGAGAAGATACCAAACAAACAAACGAACAGATAGAAACAGAACGTCGTCCAATGTCCTGAAACCAAACCAGAACACTCTTTAAGAGAAAAGAGAGAGAGGCCATAAACCTCACTCACCGGCTTGTTCCCGGATTTCCTTCAACAGCTTCATCTCTTCGAGGATCGTCGTAGCAGGCTGCGCCGAAGTCGAAGCAGAAGCCGAAGCCGATCCCCCTCCAACACCAACACCCACACCCCCATTCACATTCCCGGCTCCCATCTTCACTCCCTGAGCCATGGCCTCGACTGGAGATCCCATCTCCTCCTCCTCCTCCTTCCTGTCAACTGGTTAAAAGGGACAAGGTCCAGGAACAAGCCCCATTTGCTCAAATCCCGGAGCAGCAGGCCACCCCTTCCTCTGTTCCCTTAACTCCCTTGTCATGGCCGCTCTCTCGCATGTAGTCCGAATCTCACATCCCTTCGTCCAATACAAAAGACAAAACCTCAGAAGAACGAAAATAACTAGATCAAGGCCAACAACTGATAAGAGGGACCTAAGAGAATCCCCACATGACCCACCAAGACAAAGAAAAAGATCAAAGCCAGAGAAAAACAGATGCAAAAAGATCTTGTCGTGGGGCTCCGTCGTTCTTAATCATCAAAATACAAAAAATTAGGAAAAAAACTCTTTTATTTTTATGGACTTCTTGTCATATCAACCAAGGAATGAGGGAGGACCGACTCTCAGGGATAAGGAACCCACAGACCTCCTCGTCATCCCCCCTCTGTAAGAAGCAAGAGAAACAAACAGAGGGATTAGCAGTAAAAAAATATTGGGAAACTGTGTTAACCTGCGCGCGCGCGCACCCGATAGGAGGAGAGGGAGGGGGAGAGAGGTGGGCCTACTATATGCGGCGATTGCGTTGCAGCTCTGGACTGCTCTTTTGTTCCCTTTTTCCCTTCTCTCCCCACGCAAAATGCAAGGAGGCAAAAGTTTTCATCTTTTCTTTTCCTTAACTTCCATTAAATCAATGCCGTCCCTCGTTCACTCCAAAGACCCCGTCCAATGCCTTACGGAAAATGACCCAAGAACATCAAACAACAAAGAACATAAAAGATTAAATCTTTCCCCAGTAAGCTCGTGTTAAATCATGGCTTTAGACTTGGAGTTGTCATCGTCGTCGGTAAGAAAAACGTGTAATGTACAAGAAGGAAAGTGGGAGTTGCCCCAAAAACCAAAGGGGGTAGGGGAGGATGTGGGGGATAGGCGCATCTTAGCACGTGGACTTACGAGGTTTTCTTTCCCAATCTCTTCACACGCACTTTTTCTGAAATCAGTCTCTGCTTTTTTTTTCCCTATTGGGGGAGTTGCTACTCCAAATTTTAAAAAAAAAAAAGAGAGGAGAAAATGATTTAATCCCATATAAGAGAAGAGACCAACTTCAAACTAGGTTGTAATAACTTAGTTCAAACTGTGTTTAAGTTCAAGATTAAACATCAACTAGTTGTGATGTTTATTGGGAGAAGAGACATCATTTGACCCAAAAGAGGGGAAATTGGGATCTGGGTCACGCGCATGCATGGGCTACGGGACAAGAAAAGTCACTTGTGTGCAGGTGCATATTTACTATATGAATTCGATTATTGATATGATTCTTTGTTGTGTTTGGACACATTCCTAAATTCTCCCAAAGTCCACTTTATCGGCTCCTTTTTTTTGGCTTCCTCCCCAGAGATTTCAATTCAACTCCCTCTTTCCGTAAAGGTGGTGGTGGTAGTAGTAGACGGTGATAAGGATAGGAATCAACGACCCACCCAAATAATTGATCGCATGTCAAAAGAGAAGGCCTCTCGAGTGTTGTTGTGTTTATCTAAAACTAAAGTATAATGACTCGGCCAAAGCTAGAGTTTATGATCAGTTTTGACTTAAGTGGAGGGAAGAAGAACGAAAGCTCTTGCATCAAACCCCTAGGAGAGATTGGGAAGATCCCAAGGTGACACGAGAAACATTACACGCAGTCCAATGCTGCCTTTCTTTCTTCCTTTGTTCGGACAACTACAAAACTATTACAACCACACCCTCCCTCCTCCTCCTCCTCCTCCATTATGAGAGCAATAATAAATTTGGGAGGTGTCCATTACTACCTCCTATGGACAAAAAATAATTGCCCTAAAGTTGACTAAAAACGGACGCTTCAACGTTGTGTACTACGGTACGTATCCATCTCTTTCTTTTCTTTTACTTTGTGTATGCCGACACGCAACACTTATGTTTTACTTCTCCCCCCACCCCCCTCCCTGGACTTCAAGTCTTTAACTACTTCCAAACCCTAACTCTCCACACAAGAGGGGCTTTAGTTCTTATATCATGTGAATAATTATCGTCCGATCCACTCCTCCAAGGAGCGTGACAAAAAAGAAGTCGCGCACGCAGGAGATGGGAGTCCCTACTAAACGCGACGCGCTCCGTGGCCACCGAACAACCCACCCCCACCCCCCATGATTAGTAATGAGATATACCTTTTTGTCTGACTAATCTAATGTAATGTGTGTGCATGTATAAGGTTAATGGAGGGGGAGAGGGGAGCACGATGATGATGAAGGGATCAAGTGAATGTCCAAAGCTTTGCAAACACTAATGGAATGAATGATCTTAAAACAAAATATTTGATGGGTATTGGAGGAGGGAAGAAGAAGACAAGGGAACGGACAGAAGAAATCGAGAGGGCTTGGGAAACAGGCGTGGGCACATCGATAGTACCAAACAAAAGCATAACATGGCTGTGTCTTGTGCTGGGGTTTAAGGGGACATCTCTCCCTCTGATTCTGTCCCCCACACCTATATTCTCATATTCTAATCCCTTTTTTTGAATTTTTTGTTTTTTTTTAAATATGTACTACACATACACACAAACCCATTATTCAAAATCTTAATAGTAGGAAATATTTGTTGGGACGAGGGGGGCGGGTTTTGAGGTTGATGATCAGTAGGAATTTGGGACACAGAGGACTGAACTTCTTACAGGCTTTTGTTCTTTCCTAGGCAATTGATTGGTCGCTGCTTTTTCATTTGCATGCCTTCCGAAAACAAAAAAAGGAAAAACAAAAACAGAGCGAGAAGAATATCATCATCGCCATTTTCAAAGCCTCTCTCGAGTTCTACCGTCATTGTTCACCTTTTCCTCACATCCCATTTTGAAAATAAAAATAATAATCATTAAAAAGGGTGGGAACGTGGGGCCTTTTGGGGAATCATGTCATGATTTAATTGGGCCTACGGGCCCTAGATCGATCCCGAGGGCTTTTCCTTGTAGTGGGCCGGGCTTCGTGCCCATGTTGTCAACGCTGACCGGCCCACTATCTTTTTCTGGAAAATCGATCGCTTGCGAGGATGACGTCGTCTAGGCTAGAGGAGGATTCGGATGCGGATTAAACATACGAATATGAGATTTTTTTTGATCTTACGGCTTTGTTTCGGTCGGAAAAATCTTAAGCAATATGTGCTTTAGACAAGGATAGGCCTATGGATAGACTTTGGACCCGATATAAAGTGACAGCGCATCCCTTACGAACATGCTTCTCGGTAGCTTCTCCGTACGGTGGCAAAATTAACCCCTGAATCCATTCACCTGGTTGATTTGAGGTTAGCATCTGCCGTCATAGTCGATGGTGATATCCGGGAGGAGCTTGAATATCTAACCATGAGCATCGGTTATTTCCTTGCTGCACAATGTTGTTATTCCCTTAGCTTCGTAGTTTACTGTCCTTCTATGGATAAGTTTCTTGTATATGTTACAGAAGCACGACAAGGAAGCATATCAAAGCAAGTACCACAAAAGCCACACCGGCCAAAGTCGGTTCCAATTATACGATTTCAAGTTAAGAGGCGAGCATATCGCCTGCCTTTTTCTATTATGAAATTGGTCCCAGACATGGAGGAGGAAATGCTTAGAGGCCTATCTCTAATCTTTTCGTGCTGTGTTTTGGCTTGCGGCTTCGACGAGGAAACAATTCACATATCAGTTCCTTAAATGGCACCGGGACTGGAAGTGTGAAATGGTTGGAGAAAAGAAGTGAAGAAACACAAAACGGCCTCGTAGGTAGTCGTCACTTTTAACCAGTGAGAGTCATCAGATTGTTGCTCTTGACTTACATAGATTTCTTCTGGTAGATAGTTCTGGTTCGAAAACTCCTTCCACCAGGCCATCCATTAATCTAGCTGATCTCGACAGGCGATTCATTCTAAGATAAGCCAATCAATGATTAGAAATGACTGTGTTCGATCCATCCCCCCACCCCACCCCACCCCCCCAAACGGCCATAGAACACCGCTGCAGGGGGGAGATCGATTAGCGTCAGTCATTGGGAGAAAGAAGCTGCCGGCTGTTATGTTCTTGATATGAACTGCTGCAATATTTTTAAGATGAAGCTCGCTCCTTTGGGGATAGGACAAAGGTCTATCCATAAAATTGGTTTTTATATACAAAAAAGCCTAATTAGCAATTATATCATGTACTATACTCATTTTTTTTCAATCTATCATGTCGTTTGAAACGTATCCTACAATAACACGTACTTAAAGCGTTATTTCGACGTTATCCTCTGTTAACTTCCTTTCTGACCGAGTCCGACGTATCCGCACACGTGGCTATGACGGCGTTAAAAATCACCGTTAGCCGAATGATAAGATAGATCGGAAAAAATGGAAAAAGTACATGATAGAATTGCTAATTAATCCAAAAATATAAAAGATCCACAGAGTGCAAAATTAGCTCGAGCCCCTAAACCTTTTGAGGAAAGAATGAAATAAACCCCCGGCTGTCTTTCGTATTCTTTCCCACTCTTAGAAGTTCCTCAGGATCACATATGAGGGGATGCCATCGGGAATGTATATGCGGCGATAATTTTCATGGACAGTACCATTGAAATTGATCTTCTTAGCAAGGGAGCTGAGGAAATCCTTTATAAGGACACATCCGAAAGTAGAGTCGTTAGCCATGACCACCCTGTCTGGATTGACAATAATCACCTTCTCCTTCTTGAGGAGAAAGCAGTGCTCACTGCTCCCCAGTAGGTCCCAATGAATTGAGGGTGTTGTTCACAGATGAGTTCTTTGGCAGAAGGCATTATTGTCACAGGGTAACCACTGGCGTCAACCAATTCCATGAATGCCTCGTAGGTCTTAGCAACACGGACCGTGGGTGTGGGGTAGGGTGAGAAAGGGAAAGGTGGAGAAATTAGGTTTTTGAGTCGGATTGTGGAGAAATTAGGTTTTTCGGTGATCGGATTTGGCCAGCGGTTATATTTTAACGGCGTCAGAGTCACGTGTGCGACACGTCGGACTCCGTCAAGATGGGACCTAACGGAGGATAACGTCGAAGTAACGTCTTAAGTTGGGGATACTGTACGATACGTTTCAAACGACGGGATAAATAGGAAAAATGGGGTATAGTACATGATATATTTGCTAATTTGGCCATTATAAAAAGGATACAACTTCATGTGGGGAGTGGACTAATGGGATGAGACACGAACTACCACACTCTAGAATTTGTCGAATGACTTCTTAAGGCTATAATAGAAATCTCACAGCGGAAACAAACAATCAAAAGCAAGAAACAACACCGAGATTTAACGTGGAAACCTCCTCAATGTGAGGAGTAAAACCACGGTTCGAGGCACTCCAAACTTCCACTAAATCAACAGAAGTAGGTACACAAGTGTTCTTCTCAAATCACCAATGACCAGCACATAAACTTCTTTCTTACTCAAAAGTAACATCAAAAACTCATCTTGGTAATCATACACTCAACAACACAAATAATAAAGAGCCGAAATCAAGAACACCGAATCTGGCAGTCTTGGAAACGGGGCGAAATCACGAGCTAGAAGACTCCAATAGCAATCTCCACCGTTCAGAATATAGAACATCAGGAATACTCCCTCAAAATTTCACGAAGTTCCAACGGTGGGATTGGCAGCAACACCCGCTTAAGTGAACGTCGCGCAGGCTAAACGAAGCTGCGGAGGAATCCGGGTTTGCATCTGTTCTTCGACGTCTCTCGTACCTCTTGCTGCGTTTTTCTTCTCTTATGTCTTTTGAAGATAACCCTAGATGACCCTTTAAGAGTATGGTGGGTTTCGGCTTCATCCATATGAAGAAACACGAGCTTGAGCCACTCTTCTAAATAGGAGAGAACAACTCAACATGGACCCTCCATGGATGTTGCTCACCCTCTCCCCACCCCCACCCCCACAGGAAACCATAACCGCAGACACAGGGACAACACCAGTTTGCGGCGTCCCCCGTCACGAGTTCATTGAATCCAACCGGGGTTCCGAGAATCGGATGTGTTGGGTGTCGATATCATTAGCCTTTTTGAAGTGTTTATGAGGTTAGGCAAGGACTCGATTCACCACAGTCAGTCACATTTGGGGGAAGGAGTGAGCTTTCCAATTCCTTTGGATATGCAGAATTTGCATGATGATTTCTTCTTTTGCTGGGGGGATGAACTCAGAACTCCATTATTTAAATTTTCAAATGAACACCCTCCCAACATGCAACCCGAACCCACGTCTCCAATCATATGAATAATAATAATAATAAAGATTACGTTAACCAGTGCACTTGAGATTTAACATTACATTTCGTAAGTTGTGTTTCTTTTAGAATTATAATTAATAATAATAATGGGAAGCCATGAAACGCTTGTTTCTTCTTCATTTTCCCAATAATTGTTCTTGTTAACAACTTAATTCAATAATACCCATTAACAGAAAAGGTCAAAAAAAGAAGAAGGCGATAAATCAAACTACCGCAAACTAACCACAAAAAAGAAGAAGACGATAAATCAAACTACCGCAAACTAACCACTCTATCTATCTGTCTTATCTCTATATGTCCTGACTCACCAAAAGTCTTTTGCCAAGTGAAAAAACTTGGCGGTTCTAACCCCATACCCCACCAACCTTTGCTGTAAGGAAACGACGTCGTAGTCCCCCATCCAAAGTCCCTTTCCCCTTTTCCCTATATAAACGATTGATAGACACACCCCACCCCCCTCTCTCCCCAAACCCAACCCATCTTCGTTAACCCAAAAAAAAAAAAAACCCAGCCCATCTTCCAACCCCACCTCCCTTTTTCACTACTTAGCCTTCCACCACCCCCCGGCAACACGCGCACACGAAGAATGCAGGCCTCCTCCGGACACGGCAAGCGCAGCAAGATCCGGCACATCGTCTCCCTCCGCCAGATGCTCCTACGGTGGCGAGCCAAGGCCAGGATGTCCTCCTCCAACTCCCCCGTGGGAGTCCCCTCCGGGCACGTCGCCGTGCGCGTGGGAGCCGACGGGAGGAGGTTTGTCGTCCGCGCCACCTACCTCAACCACCCCATGTTCCGTAGCCTCCTCTCGCAGGCCGAGGAGGAGTTCGGCTTCGACTTCCCAGGCCCAATCACCATCCCCTGCGACGTAGCCGTGTTCGAGGGTGTCCTCCGGTTCATCTCCGGGTCTCCCGCCGGGGGGGTCAGCCAGCGGCGCTACTGCCACGTCGGATTGAAGGGCGGTTTGGACGGGGAAGGCCGGCCGTTGCTTCCCGGTCTGGGACAGGAGACCGTTTGGTGAACCGTCCGGTTCATTCGATTATTTTTTAGGGTCTGAACCGGGTTCGGGAAATCGAACCGCGAGTGTGGATAGGATGGCGTGGAGTGGAGGCTCCGGGTCCGGTCCGGATTATTATTTAACCCGGCTCTTCTGATTTAATTTTACTTCCTTTTTTTTCTCTTAATTTTCTTGGTCGTCGGGCTAATCGGGAAAGGAATTGATTCATCCCCATTATTGATTGATTGACGGACGACGACCCCCCAAAAGAGACCCCATTTCTTGTAAATGAAAAAAGTTTGAGATTTTTGAATTGTGGGTCGATCCATCGTCATGTTCTATATATATATATATATATATAAATCAAGTCGTCCTAAGAGAGGTTGAGAGTTGAGAGAAGTCACCCACGTGAAGGGTTGTCCTATGTCACTGGGCCCCACATCCACCCTGCCGACACGATGCCATGTGCAGAAATGTTTTTATTTGTAATCCCACCATGGGAGAACGAATGTAAGTAAGAAGGTGGTGGAAGATGTAGTTAGTACTAGTTTGGAGTTTGACATTCACGAACATGGGCTTCCCACTAAACTAGAATCCCCTGGAAACAAATTCAGTTCCTTCTTCTTTGATTTGGGGCAAAAGCTAGTAAAAGCTAGTTGATCAACTTTTTCTGGACTTTTTCTATGAATCCTTTTCTTCAAACCTTTTGATTTTGCTTGTCAGGGTACCTACAGTAAGCCCAATTATGTACAAATTTCTGTCGAATCTTACACACACTCGACTGGAGTGGAGGAACAGATGAAGTTTTACTGAGGAGCAGGTAGAGAAATTGGAGGAATACATTAAGTAGTTGGACGAACAGCTATCCGCCGCTGATTCGGAGATAACTGCCAAGGCAGGTGTGGCCAAGCAGCTTCCTAAAGTTGCTGAAGATGCCGTTTTGGGTTCGTCCCTCTGATCCCGAAGAGGATCTCGGTTTGAGGTTTCTCTGTTGGTTTAGTTTTGGTTTTTGTTATTTTCGACCGAGGCCAAAGCATTGCAGAGTCATCTGGAGTCGCAGCAGAGGGCAGGGCGTCACATCTGGATTATGCCATATAGGAGTGTATGATGCGGATAGGGGACCTAGAGGAAGAGCATGAGAGAGAGTTGCAGGAAGTCGTAAGATCAAATACTGAGGCATTGGGAAAAAGTCAAGCAGGAGCTCGAAAGCTGAAGGTCGAGCTGAGATTTTGAAATGCGATGTCGAGTCATGTGAAAAGGAGTTAAGCTCGCTGAAAAATGAGGCGCATTGGATCACCAAAGAGCTCGGAATTCAAAATGAGAAGAAGAATGAGTGTGAAATCTCCTGAGGCAGAGAATAAGCAGCATGTGAAGAAGATAGCTAAATTAGAGGTAGAGTGTCAGGGGCTTCGGTGTCTGGTACGCCAAAGGTCACATGGTCCTGCAGCTCCTGCACAGATGAAGCTGGAGGTGGAGAGTTTCAGTGGGAGTTATGGAGAACCTCGATCCAACAGGTCTGCTGGGATGCCTCTTTCTCATCCCTTCTAGGTTCCCGAGCTTCATCAGATGAGTTGCTCACCCAGCATCGATTGGCAATGGAAGAAGAGACGATGGAGATGCTGAAAGAAGCCCTGGCGTCGCGTAACACGTCTGGTAATCTCAGTGCTAAGGTGACCAGTAAGCTGCACATCCTTGAGGCGCAGCACCAAGTCAAATGTGAAGTTTGTGAGCGAAACCCCCAGTCCAAAAATGATGATGGAAGGAGTTGCCCTGAATCTTGAGCAACCGCATCCATGCCAGAGCGCTCCCAACCGAAGAAGGAAAAGAATCCCTTCGAACTTATGGATGATTTCTTGGAAATGGAAAAAGTTGGCCCAACTCAGTGATTGTATCAAATGGAGGTGCACCCAATTATTCCATAACAGGCCGTGAGCTTCTGGTAAAGGCCGGTGATGTTGCCACCGATGGTATCAGCAGGTATTCCAGATCTGCAGACAACGGAATAGCTCCGGTACCCCGGCCACTCATTGCAAATGGCGATGCTGGTGAAAAAAACTGCCAATGGCAAAGTTCCAATCCAGAACATCAAGTCATCCGTTGAGGATGCATTCAGTACATTTTGTGGACAATCACTTGTGGCGGGTGAGTCAATAGACGGGTGCGGAACAGTGCGCATTATCTGGTCCTGGAAATGCGGCAGCATCTGAAAACGGTCAACAGGCCGTTGTAACTATTCCGGCCAAGACGGCAGACTTGACCGATTCTTTCAAGCATGCGCGAGACTTCATGATTCTCCAGCATAAGGAGGCATCGGCCAACCATGAACTATCTGCTCATTAGGCCAGTCCATTGAAGATTTCCGACATCCAAAAATCATTACACACAAGCACAACCCTTTTGTGCCTCAGCTCTTCAGGACAGCAATGGCATGATCGCCCATGGAGATGCAAAATTCCAGGGGTCAGACTGAACATAGGATCCCAAAAATCACATCCCCGAGGAATCTGCAATTCCCAAAAAAGGGAGTGGTGGGGGTGATGGGAAATCGAAATTTGACTAGAAAGTCTACATTGTTAGGCATGTTATGTCTACTACTAAAGTAAAGTGATAGATACAAAAAGGCGATCCATTTTGGAATTTGACCTCTTTCTTTTCATTCCAAGGAGTACTCCTAATAACAGGTACAACCCCCCCCACAAGTACTTTCCCCCTTTTTTCAAACTTTTCTTACAAGAAAGTAGAAAAATCGGACACAAGCATTACTTCCCCTTTTTAAGGCCTTCCGGTGATTTCCTTCTCGATGGGTCGAGATTTCAAAGGGGAAAGGGCGAGGGGTAAAAAAAGTAATACAATAAAAAGAAAAGGAAAGAAAAGCGGGAGGGATTGGGTCCTAAAGGAATGGGTGGTGGTGGTGGGGTCGAATGGACCGACCAAATCGTACGGCTGAATATACGGAACATTAATTCCTTTTATTCTTTTTTTTAAATAAAAAATAAGGGTGTGACCATTTCTTTCTTAATTATGGGGCTTTGATATTTTATTTCTATAATAGTTACAGGAAGATGAAAGGGGTGGTGGTCGGTAAAGTAGTTAAAGCTCATAAGAAGTACCTGGAGAAGGGGTGTAAGTGACAGAACGGTCGACTCCATCAGACCTCGAATTTGACGATTGATTAAATTTTTGTTGAAGAAGAACTCATCCCCACGCCCCTATCTCTCTCTGACATGAACAGTTGTTATTACAAGATCTATTGTTTCTGGTTGAGATAGATAAAAAGCCCAACGACTGCGGTTGTGTTATGGATCCGGGTTCTTCGAACTGTGTGCTTCATGCATCAGAGACCCACAGTCTGGGATTGACTTATTAGACTTGACTGTGTAGCTTCACGAGAACCCCCATCCTCCTTCCCTTGATGATGTGATGTTGACTCGTCCATCTTCTGACCGTACGTTAGTGTGTAACAGATCTTCGCTTGTTTTTTTCTTTTAAAAACTTTTATTAGATTTAGATTCCATCCCACCCACTCCCTGCAGACTGATTTTTCTGCTTTAAAAATAATTTTATCTTCTGCAAAAAGCCTTTGGGCGTGTAATAACAATGGAACCCTGAAAGGCTAAACCGGAGATGAGGACGGCTTGTTGGGTTGCTGTTACTTGGGATGAGAGTTTGGTAATAATAATGTTTCTCATTAGTAGTAAGAAGATTAAGTAACTCCTCACAGGGTGGTTATCGCCGGCCCCCGCGGCTCTACAAGACCAACATCCCCCCGTGGCCACACCGCCGCGAGAAGTGAAACGGAGAAGAAAAAGGGACTAACTATGCCCTGAACGTGTTCTCTACCTTCATAATTATGTGGGCGTGGGTAAATATGGGTGGGAGGGGGAGGGGGAGGGGGTTCTGTTTTTTCTTCTCTTGTTCATCATCGAAAGGAGGACGTGAGGGACTGGAAAGCGTCCTCGTCGCAGGGGATGGTGAGTCCCATGTCGTGGTCGAAACCGAACTCCTCCTCGGCACGCTGTAGGAGGTGCTGGAACTCGGGACGGGAGAGGATGTCGATGGGGACGACGTGACGTGCCCTCGCCTCGCCCACGTAGACGACGAAGTGGCCCTTTGGGACGTCACAGGGTCCCTCGTGGTCGTGACCGCAGGCTCCTCCGCCCTGTTGATGGTTCCGCTTGCCGAGGCTCGAGCACCTTCGGAGGATCTGCTTGATCACCGCCGTCTGCGGGAGCTTGCCGGGCTTCTTGAGGGCCATCTCGCTGGGGTGTTTATTACTCGGTCGGAGGAGGGATTTGTGGGACGAGAGGAGGAGTTGGGGATGAAATTGTTCTGCGGGGGTGGAGTGGATTTTATATATGAAGGGAAGGTTGGGAAACAGGGGAGGGAACAGAGGAAAGCAGAGTCACGTGAGGCCGTAGGCAGGGCAGAGAGATAAAGGAAACCGGTTCGTTTCGCTAAGATGTTTCGTTGTCGACTCCTTCCATGACATAACAATGCGAAATCGAACGTCATGTTACTAAGGACGAAGTTGGTGTGCGTCTGGTTCGGGTTTTAGGACAGGACTAATCTGTTCTTGTCCGTAGAAAAACAGAGGTTTCTGCTTGGTTGTTGCCCCTTATTCCCGTTCGTCCAAACGTGACGCGGTTTTCCTCTCCAGAAAATCTCGCTGACATCCTCGTCGTGCCGCTGGAGATTTCCAAGAGAAGTTTGGCCGATCCGTTACACGAAGATAGCGTCCCCAGTGTTGTATCGCGGATGTCTTCGATCACGTCCCCATTTATGTCCTCATGGATAAACTCGACCAGGTGACGAACCGCGAACAACGGGTCGAGCGAGGGGTCACAGGGAGGGAGAAACGTGGATTTCTTGCGAGGGATGGAGAGTTGAGAGGGAGGAGTGGATTCACGTGATGGTTACCATATACCAAAGCATGTTCTGAGGCTAAGGGGAATTAACGTGAGTAGGAGAAACACTCACGTTTCTCCGTAACAACAACAGCAGCAGCAGCAAACAACAACAAAGCTCCTCATACAAAAATAAGCTTTGATGGATGATTGATGACGATGACGATGATGATGATGATGATAGATGGGTCTCACAGGTGTTTCCCATACATTACCAGCAAGTCCTGCAAAGGAGTCACATGATTTCCAGGATACCCGTTTTCCACAGTGGTTGCTCACATTCATGCATCCAGCACACGCGATAGACGGGTCTAACAGGTGTTTCTCCGTAACGACGAACGGTACGATCGTGCACGACCTTTTGACTTGCGAAAAAAGAAGAGGGCTGTGGGGGAGTGTTCGAACCTTTTGAATTACAAAGGGAGAGCAACTTGGATGGCCACTAGAAAAAGTAGTCCTCCTCCCCCACCCCCAAGTCAATAGAGATTGGCCCGGCAGCACTAACAATCATACATACATACATACAATTTCTCTAACATGGAGGTGGAAAAGGGAAGGGGGGGTGTGTCTAAAAAAAGGCATGACAGGAACAGAGCATGGCCAAGCATCGAGGAAGAGGAAAAGGAGGTAAAAGAGCTCTCCAGCCAGGATGAAAGTAGAGGTGATGGTCATAAGATCCCCTGTTGTATTAAAAGTAGAATCTTAAGAAGACACTTTTAATCTGTTAGTAAGATCAGCACAAATACCAAGTTTAATATACAAGTCCAACAGTGTTTAACTTTAAAAATAATTGACTGTAGAGATGATAGCACACTTAGACTTATATACTAGGCCGGATTATTGGAACTTGGGGCAAACCCTCTCAACAATCTCAACCATATGATATGCCATTGGATCGTATGTATCTCCCCAAATAAAGGAAGGGGTGGTCCACTCAAAGGAGCATCACTTCCTTCGATCACTTCGGCCACAATTAGCGGGGGTTTTTTTTGCACTGATATGAAAGGTATTATGGATCTCCCATCTCAAACTTCGCCCCGTGCTGTGCATGTGCGATCACTTTTCTTTCCCTTTTGTTTGCCCCATCTTCGGTCTCGTTCTTGTTCTCGGCAGGACGCCGACATAAAATAACGAATGTTTTGAGGCCGTGGTCGTCTTTGCACCCTCCCCACCCCTTCTAGCTAGGTACTAAACATTTTGGTGACCGGATGCATGCGTGTCGTGGGTTCTGAGGGTATGCGCCCACCCACTGAACTAACCAAGCAACAAAAGACAGAGAACAACCATGCGTTAAGAATGGTTATGCCGACGGTTGAAGCACCAAAGTTGCCCTCCGAGGGATTAGAATGGTCCCCCTTTTCCATCGGCGTAGCATCTTCTAGTCAGGGGTCGTGCCGAACTATATGTCCTGGACGACACGGATTCAGCGCATCCCAAGTATAGAATCAACCAGAACAACCAGACGTTACCAAGGAGGCTAAATTGGGCCTAATCTTGTTTTTGGGCCTCTGTGGCGGCCCAAAGGCCCATTGATTCGCCAGCCGACACGTGCCACGTGGTGCTACGTGATTCGCTGAAGAGGTAACTGTCGAGGCAACGGTGTTTTCACTTCCTCGCCACATGTCCGAAACACAGATGATCCCTTTTCCCTTGGCTTCTTCCGTATTCCATGGTCGGGGTGGGACGACGGGAACACGACCTCTCGGTCTGACCGGATAAGTGACACCCACCCGAAAGAAAGGTAAGAAGAGAAACTTCGGACGAATCCACGTCGAGAATGTCGGCCCTCCAGTCCCCGTTCCTCCACTGTCCGCTCAAGCTCGCTCCTTCCTCTGCCTCGGTTCCGAAGTCTCCCTCCATCCGGCGGTTCCCGCCGTCTTATCCCCGCATTAGAGCCGTCGAGCTCGACCAGAACACGGTCCGTGAACGATGTGGCTTAGGGTTCCCTTTTGGGTGTTGTTGCATTGTTCCGAGGAGATAAGGTTGTCTGATTTGTGAATTGGGTGTTTGTCCGCGTGTTGGCCTTGAGGGGATCATATCAGGTGGTGGCGATTACTGTCGGGGTTGTCAGCGTCGCCATTGGAATTGGGATTCCCGTGTTTTACGAGACGCAGATAGATAATGCCGTAAGTCATCGTCTCGATTTTTCTCGCTTTGGTGGATGGGAATGATTTGCTGGATGTTTCTTTCGGGGGTTAATATCGGGGTTTCGTTTGGATCTGAGCAATTCTTAGGCCAAGAGGGAGAACACGCAGCCGTGCTTCCCCTGCAATGGTTCCGGAGCACGTAAGCAGCCTCTTTGCCTTGTTGATTTTGTTGTTGTGAATTGCTTGGTTGATGAGCCGATTTGGACTTCTCGAATCCGAATACTGCAAATTATTTCTGCTGGTCTAAGCATTTCTTGGATGGAAGAGTTGAGTGAATGAAAATCAGGTGTCAATGTCTCGTGCCTTTTGGAGCAATATGCTGTTTGTACACCTTCACGGTGATTTTGGTCTAGCACTGTCGGTAGAAGCACAACCTTCATTCCCCGTTCATTTTGTTTGTAGTATTGGTTATCCGAGCACAAGCCTGACAAATAACCTTGTTGATGTCTGGGACACATTAATGTCTCGCACTGTTTCTTCAGTCAATCCCAAAAGAACTTGCTGCTTAAAACCAATTTATGGCAACAAAGTTTTGTCTCCTTGTTTTACTAGAAAGATGCAGATTTTGCATGGGGACTGGAAGCGTATCCGTAGAACTCGGGGGGGATGAGAAGGAGGTATCACGGTGCATAAACTGTGACGGTGCTGGTTCTTTAACGTGTACAACATGCCAAGGTTCTGGGATTCAGCCTCGATACCTAGATCGCAGGTATGCATTTTACACCCCCTCCTGAGCACCATTTCCTTTATGTGGATGCAAAGCCCAGAGCAGACAGTGAGTTTAAGACACTCGTCGTAGTAATGATCCCCCCCCCCTCTCCCCCCACAATGGCTGCCTAAATGGGGATTGGGGTGTCAAAGGCTTCGGTGTCTGACCAATCAGTTCTGCTTTGTTGCGTTTGAACAGAGAGTTCAAGGACGACGACTGAACTACAGCATCCAATTTTGGATGACTCACGGAAACCTTTTGCAGGAACAACAAAGTCTCTGAGGAATCTGCAAATTGTACGAAAAGAACCAATTACCGATTCACACTGTGTTCGAACAGATGAAATTAGCACTACGCTAGTCATGGAATCCGGCGCCTTTGTTTCTTCGATGTAGTTTTTCTCTTATTGGTGCACAGAATGATGAAAACCACGAACGTGAACCCAACTAGTACTCCACGTTAGGACAGTCTCCAGGTGATCGTGTCCTGCCCAGAAATGGAGTGAGCATGTCCTACACTCATTTCAGCGACACTACGACTACGGAAGCAATCCCATGATGGGAAAATCGATGACTCTTTCGCACATTCTTTAGTGGAACATCGCTTTAGAACCTCACATCTTGTCTGGATTATGTCTCGTTTTCGAGCTAGGCCACGAGGCGAATGGGTTCTGGATAGACATAGTCGATGATGACAACTACTATGGTGGCGGTAGTAGTGGCATCCACCCGCTGCCATTGCTCTCGCTTTCCTCCCATAGTTCCTTACCTCCTTGTGCGGGTACATGTCGCTGTTTCCTTGGTTGCCTGTTGTCAAAGTGATGGGCAAACAATGACTAGCAACAACAATTTACATGAATTCTGATCCTTAAACCACTAGGTCAGAATCCACGTTTGTACTAAGAATCAACGAGATATTTCCGGCTTGGTGTGGTTAGTAACCCAGTTGCTGCTCCGTCTCCCACCTCAACCTAGGCGCCGCCCCATGGTGGTTGGGCACGTACTCCTCGAGCTTGGAAAGGAGCTCATGGGCAGTCGGGGCAGACACAATAATATGACAGGCGGACGGCGCGATGAACCCCTCGTCAATGGCCTTGTCCATGAACGACAGCAGCGAGTTGTAGTACCCGTCCACGTTCAACTCCCCCACCTGCGCAGGCATATCAGTCACACATTCATTCCTCAGAATCCAATCACCCGACAACCAGGAGAGGTAAGGAACTTACCGGCTTATCATGGATCCCGAGCTGAGCCCAGGTTATGACCTCCGGGAGCTCTTCCAGGGTGCTTATGAAATACCTTTAGATTTTGTTGGAGCGTTGATATATAACTAATGAAGGAATTTGTTAACAGGTACCCTAAAGGCACTAGTTAAGAATCATTAAATATACATTGATAATTGTGATAATAGTATTATTTCTTTTTTAGTTAAACATTAAAATTATAAATTATATTAAATAATTTTGAAAATATAACATTTACTATATTTAGGGGATTAATTAGTGCTGGAACCGTTAACAAAACCCTACTTAGAATATCACAATTCCCCGATATAGTGATCTTTTCAGTATTGGTATAAATGAACCCACAAAATCATGCCCTAATCCCCCTGATAAGATAAACAATCAAATAATTTTGGTCTAAGTCATTCATTTGGGCAAATGTTTAAGTTGACGTCACGACTTTGACAAGGTTTCACTTTATAATGCCCCGGAAGATGGCGAATCATCCATGAGAAAAATACGATCTACAGCGACGTCTACCACAACCATAATAAAAACCAATGTGGTCTGCAGGTATAGTGGCGTTGGCCTACTTACACTCGTGCGGCAGCCCTTATCTTCACCTAATCCAACACTCGTGTGCTTCGTTGACAAAAACTTGAGCCTTTCCAAGGCTTTCTGGATCCGAAACTTGCCCCTGCTTGGTCGGAACTGCACCATCTCCTCCCCTCAATAACATATAAAAGTGACATCCCCACGCTACGTATGCATTGATTTCTGATCACGGATTGCCGAATGGCCCCATCTTCGACCAAAAAGCTCGAACCAGGGGAAACGTCAGTTTTGTTGCTTTCCATTCTTTTTTCGTCCGATCCAACTGTGGCATGGGGTGGATGTAACTCGAGAAAAATGCTTCTTGGGTCCCTGGGATTTTCCCACCACCTGACCATTTCGAGAGTTGTCATGAGAGGACAGCGGTCGCTCGCGCACACGCACGGACGAAAGCTCCAACTGACTCCTTTTTCCGGGCCGATTGATTTTGTCTTCTTGTCCATTTGTTGTTCATCATGTTCTCAGCAAAGACTGCTTTGCATTATTGTCTCTCTGTGCCTTGCTCATCTACTCGTATGAATGGAATATGATAACTGCAATTAATGTTGATATATTGGGCCTCGTGGGCCTGCTTTACCATAACGATAAAAGGCCCATTACTCTGGCAGTTTTCTCAATTAAGTGGTATCAGTAACTATAATTAAAACACTAAACATAGTAATATTATTTTTTAAATCAGTTGGCAACAAAAGATGAACACGGGGAGGGTCAAAATCCGGCAAGTGGGGGGCCGACTCTATGGGTTCCGTCCGACGCAACCTTCTGACTCCCAAACTTAAAGCCCTTCGACTGACATCATCCCTCACGTCACGTCATCTCCTCGTCCTCTGGAAGGGTATTCGTCTCTTCCATTTCCTTTTGCTCCATTCACCGATTGCTTGCAGATTCCGTCGACTGCTGTTGTATTCTGTGGTTTTGGATTCTTCTTTTCTGCTTTTTTTTCAGCGGTATATGACTGAAGATCGGTTGTTTGTCTCTCGCAAACTTCGTCCCCCCGAATAGCCTATGGACTTGTTGAGCTATACCAAGCCGACGACCACTCGCACCGATCCCAAGTCGGTGAAGATCGGTTTGTTAATCGAGGTGTTTCTTTGAATTGTTTTGAACTGTTGATTAGGTCTCCGTACTAATTTCGTTTGATCGTTCTTTTTTTGGAATTGATTTTGTTTTGTTTAAACTTGTTTTCATTTTGCTCCCCAGTGTTTTACGTGCGGCTGCGTTTAGGAATTTGTGCTTCTTGGTTTGCACGGTAGTTGAGGAATTTCCTGAACAGGGCCCTCGCTTGTCCCCTTTCGTCATTGGATTTTGCTCTAAGAATCTCTGGACCTTTTGGTTGACCATATTAAGAGTCCGTGCCCCGCGCATTTGCCGATATTTTTCACCTCGGTCGTTTCGTCGTCGTTGGAGTGATCCGGCCAGTGGATTTGTAATTCAGGCTGAGATTAGGTTATGTGTCAGAGTTGCTTATCTGACCGAAATCCTTCTTTTCATATGTAACAGGTAGATTTTACGAGATGATCGGATCATTTCTGACCAGGGGGCTCTTGTATGTATCGAATCACCTGATTTTGTTCTGCTTATTACTTGTGTTCTATGTCTCGGCTCGGGTAGGGTTATAAACAAATTGATCTCTTTATCAGACTGGCCTTTGGGTATGCCTATCCTGCTTACGAGTGCTATAAAACCGTTGAGAAGAATAGACCGGAGATTGAGCAACTTCGGTTTTGGTGCCAATATTGGTATAATCTAGCTTCTCGACCCCTTTTAATCAGAACATCAATGTATGAATTTGTCGGTTGGGGCAATAATGTACATGTGGTTATTGATTTCAGGATATTGGTTGCTGTGTTAACTGTTTTTGAAAGATTTGGAGATGCCTTCATATCATGGTTAGACTTATTTCTTATTGTATTCTGAAGTACTTGTTTGCCCATCGGATTTCTTTTCATCCTTGTTCTTAATAGCAACGGGGTATTGATTTCAGGGTGCCTATGTACAGTGAAGCCAAGTTGGCTTTCTTTATATACTTGTGGTATCCGAAAACAAGGGTATGGAGCTTGAGCTTAGTCGACACTTTTTGGCAAGCAATCATTTGTTTAATTTTGTTTTAGCTGGGATGGTCATGTCGGAAGAAAACTCTGGTAACTCCTTGTTGCTGTTCTTGCCTATGCCAGGGGACAACATATGTCTATGATTCGTTCTTTAGGCCATATCTCTCCAAGCATGAGACCGACATTGATCGCAACCTATTAGAGCTAAGGACTTGGGTTGGAGACTTTGCTATCCTCTATTGGCAAAGAGCTGCTAGTTATGGGCAAACAAGAGTTTTTGATGTTTTGCAGTATATTGCTGCACAGTCAGCTCCTCGCCCTGCTCAGGTGCTCATTTTATTAGCAGATCCTTTCCAGGCTCGCTTATCGGTAACGTAAATTCATACATCACTCTGCAGAATATGTGGAGAGTGTGACTGAAATGTTGGATTTGACGAACAGCAGTACTCAATTAACCGTAGTTTTTATGAGATGATTGTCCTAGCTGATTCATATGCACCTGTCCTCATATTTCACAGCCTCAACAGCCAGGGACCCAGGCTCCTACTCGCCAGTCATCGACTCCTAGGGTCTCGGTAGAACCTGCGGAACCACCATCGCCTGCATCCAGTAATTCTTCAAGCCAGGAACAAGTGAAAGTTGTTGAGCCAACGGCACCGAAGACAGATAGCTCTACCTCACTTCCTTCTGCACTTAAAGTGACTCCATCGCCTGCGGCTACAATCCAGTCAGTTCCCGGTGAACGTGGCGTCAACCGAATGGAAACAGAGGAGGCAACCGTCCGCGATGAGATGGCTAATCCTCCCACTGCAGATCTTCCTCCTCCCAAAGAAACGTTGATGGAAGAGATGGTGCACTTGACACGTGCTAGGTTGAGGAGAGCGTGACCTATATCGTCTGACAAAGGAATTGATTCAGCTGCCCCTTGAATATCTTTTCTTGTTCTTTTCTTTTCGGATTCTCAGAAAAGCTAACCGAAGGCAGGTGAATGTAATGTTGTTGTAAATTCATTTGTTCTTTGGGCGTTGGATGATGAAAGAGATAAAGCACGAAATAACAGATCTAATGCAGAAATTGTACAGATAGACATCATAAATGTCTGCTTGGGTTTGACAAGCAAAAAACCCCCAGTTATTACATCATCATGTTCAAGCAATCCACACAAACAGGATGGAAGACAACTTCTGAATACTCGGCATTATTACCAGTCCCCTGAGGCTGCCGCCGTGGCGGATGCAACTTCATGTTCTTGCTTCTGCTTGTGCAAGATCCTACCAATCAATGGAAGCAACGTCTTCTTCTTGTTCTTATCCAGGGGCTTGTGCTTATTGGTTGGGGATTTTTGGCACCTCGGAACCACTGTCTGTTCCAGCATCGGAGGGCTCGCGAAGGTCACATACCTCCTCTTCTGAAACTCAGTTTCGTTCACGTTATCGGTTTCAAAACTTCTCCAAGATTCTATGAACTTGACATCCTCGGCTTCCTTCTCGGACTCCATCCGTCTCCAGGACTCGTGTTTCTTTAACTTATGCAGCTCATTCTTAGTTCTGTCCAGCTCTTCCTGGAGCGATGTCAGGGAACTCGCCATGAGGGCGACTTTTTCCCTCGCTTTCTCAAGATTCTGCTTGGTTTCCTCCAACTCCGCCATTATTTCTCCGATCTTGGAATCACCATTTCCGTCACAGCATGCCTAGAGACAACATCCTTAGTCCGACATGATCCAACACGATAGCATTCAAGAAACATTCAAGGGATAAGAGTCAACTTACTTCCTGGGTTTTAGCGGTATACCCCTCCCCAGCCAAAAATCTCTCGCCGAACAGTGAAACGGCATCTTTCACAGACCTGAATGGAGGTCTCGTATCAACCTCGTACCTGTTCACCCAATCCATGACCTTTTCTCTGCGAAAATAACAACTTACTCCAAAAGAACTTGTGAATCCGAGTAACAAGCAGACAAGGACGTCCTTTCCCTTTTATCAGGAGATGTCCGAAAGGGACGTAGGAAGATAAAAGGGAACTGTTTGTCATGCCAAGAAAAATGTTCGGGAGGGGAAGGCAGAAAGCTTCTTTCCTTGGCGTCCACTTCACTGGAATTCTGTTATTGAGGGGAGAAAGGGGCCCCTTGAGTCTTTGGTTGTATTCTTCAGTGGGCTCCGGTTGGTTTATACCGTAACATCTGCCCAGAAGGACAAAACACATTTCCGACATGGGAGTTGGAAAATTTTGGTTGATGTAATGAAAGTCTGGTGGAGATTAACTGAAAGGTTGGGATGGGAAGAAGTGGGGTCTCTTCACATCCGCCCAATATACAGATTTGAAGTCACCAAACTCAACAACTCCCTGCAACACTATACAGACATGAATTCAACCCCTCCACTTGTAAAAACTCCTGCCTTCGTATAAAGATTCGTGGACTCATTCTGATCGTGGTTCAACCGACCGACCTGCCTGCCTGCATTTCTTTTCATGGCCTAGGCTCTCTATCTAAACGGCTTCTAGCTGAAGAAAAGTTACTAGGACGGTAAATTACCAAGTCTGCAAACGATCCTCCCCTTGCTGCCTGCAGTCGTTTCAGAGTAATTGCAGCGGCAGAGCGCCAGAGTAGAATTTCACTCCCGGGGGAAGACGGTGGTCTCGTTGTTGTTGATGATGATGATGCTGGGGAACCATCGCGGCATGTTTAGGGAAATGCGTGTGTGGAGGAGAAGGAACCGTGGGTGGGGAAAATTGCAACCGTGTTACTGGATCTAATGTTGCTGCTTGCCGACCTTGGGGATAAGCCATGGCTGCCCAAAGCATCTGCTGCTGCTGCTCTGCCCAAACACGGGAGCCTTTCTGGCAGAGACTCTGATCTGAACTTCCTACAGTTGTAGGGAGCTGTTGTCCAACCTAAACCAAATGAGAACAACAATAGTGACTACATTACAAGAGGGCTTAACTCTAGAGAAGAGGTGTTCACGAGTGAAGTAGAGATCACAGGAGAGTGGTAAAGACTATGTGAAGTAGCCCAAGAAAGATTAGTAACGCACGACAAGACGTCCAAGTTCATATGAATCCCAATAACTCAAAATGATGCGCCATTGGTTAAGTAGCTTTCACAGTGACAACAATGAGCATAGCTTCTTTGTTCTTTTACAATGGATTTCATGGCATCATGACAAATAGAGACTGGAAATTTGTTTATGTCAGTTGCAATTATCCGGGAACGCACCTGCGGCAATCCTGTAGCTGAAGCTTGATTCCCATATGCAGGAGAATAGTTGTTTTTTGTCGTTGGGACGGTATGATATGCCCCTGATGCAATATTACTTGGTCCGAGACTGAGGCACGACCACATTCCGGTTCCCTTGATTGTTCTTGTTCCACCCTTCGAAGTATTAGCATCAACACCACCCTCTCCATTAGAAAGAGACAAAAAATCAAACACCTGCAGAAGTCATCAATTTGCAGCCTTTGATTAATATAATTATAACATGAAGCTCTAGTGATGAAGTCAGGGCTACCAAACCTGCTTCTCTTGTTTATAAACCCCAGGGTATAGGTCTCGAAACGACGTTTCCTTCTGTGTCTCCAGGAAGGGAATGCCTTTCTTAACTTCATCGCGAGTTTGTTTGTGCTTTGCTTCCATGTGGTTAGCCAAGGAAAGTGAATTTGAACTGAAATTTCTCAACCTACTTAGGAGGCTAGCTTTCCTATGAAGTTCTCGATCCGTGTTCATCTCCTGCTTCCTATGTGTTTGTGTCGTTGAAGCACTGCCCTTATCGCCTCCTCCTTTCAGTTCCTGAATGAGGTAACCTATCCACACGTGAGTGGCACACCTCTTCCAGGGGATACTATTGACTGCGTTTTGGGATGCCTGTATCGATAACTGGTGTGGAATTATTATTTCAGATAAGGCAATGGGTAGATGAGGGAAGAGAAACTAAGGAACTGTTGCAAATAGATCAATGCGTCTCCCTTACCTTTGAATGATTCAGTCCTCTGGAGGACAGGCTGCGCTTAGGAGTGCTCATCCTGTCAGAATAAAGTTAATAAAGTGAAATCTAATACTTTGCAAGGTGATTGATTCTACAGGCCCTTCTACAGAATTAACAATCAGAAAACTCACTGTTGAGGATTGCTCCTTTCATTTGAGATCACGGGTACACCAAACGGCCAGGCAAGAGAATCTTCATCAAAAGAGCACAAGAGAGGGCAAATTAACATCTGGTAAATGTGAAGGAGCCAAAACCACAGCCAGCAAATCCTTTTTACCTTCGCTAGTGAGGCTCCTGAAAATGCCAGGGCACTGCAAGTGGCTCCCATGACAAGATGCCTGCCATTTTCGCGATTACTCCACCTTACTATGCAAGTAATTCAAAACAACAACGACAACATCAGTACCAATCCAATGGTGAATTCTGGTGTCCCCCGATCAATCGCAGGCATTGTCTCTTTTGGCTGCTGTGAACTGCAAAACGACAACCCAAAACATTATGGATTGAGAACACAATTATGGGAGAAACAAGGGAGTCTAATTACATCCTACCCAAAACCTATGCATGGCTCCGAGTCGAATCCGACACTGCAGGATACCAGCATCTTGTCCTTGCTCATCTCTCTACCCAGTCTGGGGAGTGGCTCCTTACATTGTTTAGACTCTTCGCAAGCATGTTTAGCTTGCACATAGGTCCTGTCTATTACAGATTCATCCGAAGTCATCACTCTTTTAGTTTCTTCACCATGATTTCCCTCACTGACAGAAGAGGACACAACTTGCTGGGTCCTTGAATGTGGACCCAAATTCGACTCCATTTTGCAACCTGTGCGTAAAGGAACCCATTCAGGAAAGGAAAGAAAAATCATATCTTCAAGGACACATTACTACAGGGTTAAGACTTTTGAAATTATCAAAAACCTTCTAGAGCCGGAGTTGTGTCCAACAAGACAAATTCGCTAGCTTGTGCAGAATAGTGCCTAATTTCTTTTGCTGGAAACATGCTTGCCATCGCAAACAGGACCTCGGCTACTTCCTCCTCGTCCTTTGTCATGGACACACAAGGAGACGTTCTCGGGGACCAATTCAAAGTTGCATCTTTCTGATGAGTAAAATAGAATAAATCTGTTGGCACATAAAAACACCGCATGCAAAATACACATTGGGCTAGTGTGAAATAAAAGGAGTTAGTTTTATAATTCCTCTTTTGAAGCCTGAAAACGGGAATGTCGCTCACTTTGGACTTCGTATCACTGTTCTGTTTTGGTTGTCTGTCCTCAAGAGTTGAATTGCAAGGCTTCTCCATATCTGTTGAAGTTGGAGAAGGAGATTTGCAGCCGCGTTTCTTCATGGCTGCAGACATCAACCATATTTTATCGACAAAAGTGCAATAACAAGTTCTCTACAAGAGAATAAGCGTGAAATTCACGTGACAGGGATTCCCCTATTCATAGGATCTCTCTCTCTCTCTCTCTCTCTAAAGAGAAAAAGTCTCCGAAAGGTAAAAGTTTGAATCCTACTCTGGTTATAAATAAAGGCCAAGCCAAAACGAAACAGTACTAAAAACTATTAAAAAAATGTCAAGGCATTTCGACAGCAACACTTTAGGAGAAAAGGAGACATAGGAAACAAGGTTTAGCAAGAACCATAAGCAGAATACCTAAACAGTCTACGCAATCTGACACTTTTTTGTGTTCTCGATAAAGCTTTTTTGTTCGTAAAATTCACGAACTGAAGTTCAAATGAACAAGAAGAATCTTACTGTCCCTGGAAAGAAAGTTAAAGGCAAAAGGGACATTATTTTGCTTCAAATCCAATCAATCCGCCCCCCCCCCCCCCCCCAATAAAAGACTAGCCCCATCAATCATCAACCCAAAACCACTGAATCCCGCACTAAAATAAAAACATAGAAAACCGACACACCTGTTCGGAGTTTCCGCGGCACAGCGATCTTTCCGGCGACTTTGCAGCCATTCAATGACTGGAGCAACCAACACCATTCCATCAAATTCGCAATACATACCAAAACAACTTTCTTCAGACAATAAAAAAGGAAGAACACCACCAACGGATTTGACACAGTGGGAGGAAAAAGAACAATTATACTTGCCTTCTTAGAAAGCTTTAATCTTTTCATACTACCACGAGGGCCATCATCATTGTTAACACCCACAACTGCCCTCATCGCATCAGAGCTCGAATTCTTACCACCAAACAAACTCAGCCTCTTGAGCCTCTCCTTCTTGGACTTCACAGACACTGCATCAAATCAAGAAACAGCTAGAAAATCAATTTTGTCAAAAGGCTCCGCGACCATTAATGGACAACAGGGCCGTGGGGGGGAGGGGGGGGGGGGGTATTATCTACTCGGTATCCTTAATACCCATTAGACACAAAAGAAGGAAATGATATAATAATTAACAAACAGGAGAAGAGAACAAGATCCTTAAATAGGGTCGGACAAAGACAAGTGTCCACGCATGGCGGTTATGCCTATACGTGTATGAAGAAAAGGACATCTCACCGTTCCTGGACCAGAACTCACCCAACTATCAATCCCAGATCCAACAAAGAAACCCACAAAAAAAAAGGAACGAAACAATAAAAATGGGTCCACTGATTTCAGAACCCACAGAAAAAAGAGAAAAAGAGGAAACTTCGAGGGGAACAGTTGCCTCTGCCACGCCGAGTCCCTAGTGCTGTCCATCTGTGTCGTGTTGTGTGGGAAGGGGGAAGAAGAGTCGCCTGCGAATGTGAAGGAATGGGAGAAGGAAGAAAGATATTTCTAGTGGGACGACGATCCATCTCATCTCCTTCTCCGGGTGGTACTGAATAATCACCCGAAAAGAATAAAAAGAAAAAAGAAAAGGGAGGAGAGAGTATCTAATCGAAGAGGAAAAGGGTAAGCGCGAAGCACGCTTCTGCGTGTTTGGAGGAATCGGATTCTGCTCTCAATACCTGGGAGGTGGTGGGGACACAGGACAAGCAAACATGGGAGCATTAAAAGAAAATCACATTACCCATATACACAAAAAGGAAAAACAAACCCAGGAATTCAAGCGAAATGGGAAGTCAGTAAAAGAACTGACCTTTCATGGAGGGAAGTCGAAGAAAAACATCCGGGCGGCTTTTTCTTTGTGGGGGGTGAAAGCCAGAAGGGACAGGGAGAGCAGGGAGACCGAGGAAGAGTCCAACGATTCCTGGTTTTCTCTCTTTCTTATTTTTGCTTGGTAGCGGAGTGGAGTGGAATTGAATGGAATAGGGATCGAAGCTCGTCGTCTTCCAACCAACTCCCAAGGAAAAGATGGAAAGATCGAAGCTTTTTCACTCCACCCAGAAAAAAAGGATTCGGCTTTCTGTTACCTGGCCTGGGGAAAGACAGTCGAAAGAGAATAGAGGAAGGACTTCACCAATCTTTCCGACAGGTGAGAACCAACGGACGGCTAAGATCTTGCCACGTCTCGTCAGTTCCTCGGAGGGGATGCCACGTTGGATCACTCGTCGTGTCCGTAAATGTTTTGGTCATAACAACCGCCTCTGAGTAGGATTCAATTGTTCTTTCCCTGCCCCTGCCCAGCCCCAACACTTTTTTTTTTCCCATGATTAGTACGATGAAGTTTTTCTTTTGTAAGTTAATATTTTATAAGAAGAAACCACTATCTAAGCCCAAGGCCCAATAGTAGTACAACCTAGCCCAAAGGCCTAGCTAGCTACGGCCCAATAAAACCTGGGACCAGACCAGGCCAGCCGAATTAGGATTATAACCCTACGCGGCATCAAATGTATTCATTCAATCATTCACACACCATCCTTTTACCAACTACTCGCCTTTCTCTAATACAAATAATAATGAATAACAATAAGCAAAGGGCAGATCATATTCCTCCCGTCTTTACCTTAAAGCTCAAGGGTTAGGTTCTTAAAGTTGGTTCATAACTCGGTCAATTCAATCACAAGTAGGAAAACACATATTTTGATTACGAGGGGGGAATTGTATGTTCATCGGGTGGGGTGGGGTGTGGTGGCAAAAAGAGATACTTTCAGACAAATTTATCGGACGTGTCCATTGTTTTATCTTCCCATCTTTTTTTCCCAGCTGTAAGATCATGAGGCCCTGCCTGCTGTGTTCGCCTCGCGTCGACATCCACAATGCCCGATAAAATCAGTGCATGCACAGATTCCTTACGTGCACATCTTTTTATTTTCCTATACACATATAATATTCGGTCTATTAGCTGTATCGACTCATCAATTTTGACGAAGAAGAAACAAAACCATCGCAATCATGCCTCCACCATGCATGCCATCCACGCATTTATATTTCTTTTACCAAAATCCAGTCAACGTTTTTGCTACTAGCAAACATTTTAAATCAAGAAAACTCAAAGTGATCGACTTGTTTTATTTATTAATTAGTAACTCCAAACCCCCACCATCAGTTTAATGCGTAAATTAATTACGATAGGTTTTGAATTGGAGAACTCTAAACGAATTCGAAACTCCAAGAACCAAATCATTTCCACAAACCTATCAAATGCCAAACCCTTCCTTGCCCAGTAAACATCACGACCAGTTTGTCCGAACTATTTATTTATATTCTCTCCGGAGTGCCGTGTCCCTTTTGTTCCCCTCCCCTCCCCCGATCTTACTTTGCTTGTAATGAAATCATCCCATCTGTCCCTGATTCTTGATCCAATGTCCAGACAACTCCAACTCCCCACTTTTCCCGCCCCCCGAGTAAGCCCGCCACGTCATCTTCGGACACGAACTCTCTGTTGTTCCCCAAGACCCATTCAGATATGATGCTTCCTAGTCACATTTGGGTACATTCGGGGGAATGTCTTTCGCCAACCCCAGTTTTGTCCCTCCCTACATACACACCCCAATACAACTCTTAGACCAACGATATAAATATGCCTCACTCTCTCGGACCCATCGCTCCAAAACTACAAAACCCAATTCACTACCAACTGCTTTTTCTCTTGTTGTTAACTTTCCCAGTATGACTACTTCGAGGATCCTGTTCGCTTCCTTCATCGCCTGCCTGTTAGTCGTCGACCTTGTCCACGCCAATCAAGTCGTAAGGCCGTCGACCCGCATCAACATGACTCACAGCGACATCTTTATTTCTCGGTCTTTGACGTAAAGGGTTTTTTTTGTCGGTCCAGGTGAGTGCAGAAGCAGCAATGGCCGGGACTAACACTGCGCAGGGCAATGGAAAAATCAGTGAGTCTCCAAGCCAATCGAACGAGAAAAGTCTGTGCTTGCTAGTGAGAGTTTAGCGGGAGATTAACCGCGGCTTTGTTCTCTGTTGTGTAGACTGCGGAGCCGCCTGTGCCGCGAGGTGCTTGCTGGCGTCAAGGCACAAGATGTGCATGAGGGCCTGCAGGACGTGCTGCGCGCGCTGCAACTGCGTTCCTCCCGGTACCTCCGGAAATCGCGATGTCTGCAGGTGCTATGCCACTATGACAACCCACGGCGGCCGCCTCAAGTGCCCATGAAAGAAAGAAGAAAACTACGGGGCTATGTTCACGTGCACGACTTTTTCCCCGATACATATTGAAGTAAACCTCTTGTTTTTTGGCTAAATAATGTCTGCCATCAGGGCATTGTGATGATACGATCCTCTGTCGTATATTATCTCTTATTATGATCAATTTGTAACGAGTAAAGTCATTTGTTATCCGTTCTTTACAGTGGGAAAATGAAAAGTGGGCCTTAGGCCCAATGGGCCATTTATTACAACCTTCGACCGAAACGAAGTACTACGAAAACCCCAACGACGCCGTAATTTAACTTCTTCCGCCTCTTTGTCTTCCCCCTCCTGAAAATTCGACCGTTGGAATCCCAATCAACGCTCCTCGTTTTCGAACTTCTCGCCGCTCGTCGCGCAAGATCGAACCTTTCTTGACTTCGGTTTCGGTGGGTGATTTCGTCCCCATGGCCTCTACCCGGGAAGCTTCCGACGAACGGGGCTCGTCGTCGGATAGGCGGAAGTGGCGGAAAGTCTTCGAGACGCTCGTCCAGACGATAAACAAGCAGCAGTCGCAGCTAGCGGGGCTCGTAAAAGAGCGGTCTTTACTCGAGGACCGCTTGATGTTCCAGCACAAGAGGTGGGAATCCGACGTTGGGTCGCTCAAAGATCAGATCTTTCAGGTATGGGTTGAAGCAGGGGGTTTAAATTGTTTTAGGGTTTGTTGGATTTGATTTTTGGGGGTGGCATCGTTTGGTGGGTTTTGTGATTTTTGTTTTATTATATGGTGGGTTCAGATGAAGGGAAAGTTGAAGGTGAGGGAAATGGCGAAATCTTTTGACTTGGCGAAGTTGGATTTGGCGTTGGCCACGAAGGAAAAGAAATCTCTTTTACACAAACTGAAGTTAGGTGAGTTCGTAGATTTCTTGCTTGAATCTTGAGATTTTAATGGTAGTTTCTTTATCGTGTTGGTGGAGTTGTTGGGCATTGATGTCGCCTCTGAACATTAGGGTTTTGAATTTGTCTCGGTTGTTGTGGTCCCTCTTTGCAATTCGAAGTTAGAAGGATTACTTTGGTGAGCGATGACGTTGTTTTCCTGACAGAACACGCAGGCAAGGAACTGAAAGATCTAAAGAATTGCTTGGAGATTGTCTCCCAAAAGTTTTCTGACTCTAAGGTAGACTTTGTTTTAGCCTTCACTCTTCGTTCCGGTGAATGGGGTAGCATGCTTTAATGAATTTGTAGGGTTGCCTTGCAGAACAATGAGGAGACTAATCGAGAAAGCACCAGCGACGGAGTGCTTTGTCGTATTCCCTTGTTGGAAGACCAAGTTAAGAGGTTGAGGCTCGAGTATGACAGGCTCGTTGAAGAAGGCAACTCTAAAGCCTCTGCCTTGCTTGCGGAGAAGAAGTTTGTTTGGAGCCAGTATAAGATATTGGAAACTGACCTCTGCAATAAATTAAAGAGAAAGTGCGAGGATGTAGATCTCGCGAATGAGAAAATATCGAATGTTCTGGCGAGTCTGGAAGAGCTTCAGACAAGAAATGGGAAGAAGGATGACGAAATTGCTAAATTAAAGCAGAAGGTTGTTGTGATGGAAGATATGCTGGGCAAGAAGAACAATCAAGTGGGTCGTCTCGCTCAAGAGTTGGACACGCTAAGGAAGCCGATGGAGACCCCTCTAACGAGACGTACATCGATCAGAAAGGGCGGTGTCAATGTTAAGAAAGAACCGGCATCATCCCGGTGCCTTCTCCCAAATAGCTCTGCAAAGGTACATTCTCTAGCTTCCATTGATTCGTGGAGTGATGCCATTGCTTTTGCTTGTGATGCGCTTATTCTTGTTGAGGGAGCCACGGAGCACTTACTTTCTTCTTCCTCATGGTATTCTTCTGATAGGGAGCAGGGAGGAGTTCAAAGAGGAAAGAAGTGACTGTGATCTGCCTTGATACTCCGAAGCTGTTCTCTTCTTCTTTCAAAGTTCCCAAACTGAAGGCATCGGCTGTTAGATAACAAGATCACGTTTCGTCTTCTTGCTAGGTTGTTGTCTTGTGTGCTGTTTATCTCTTCTTGCATTCCTAACCATCACCATGTAGATTATAGCACGAATCAGCCCGCTGTATATCCCTAGGTTTTAGCTGTAGCTGTGTGGCCATCACTAGAGTCAGATGTCTTGTGTAGTATTCAGGATAGCATTTGTTTCGCTTCATCTTTTGGGACCTCATTGTTCATAACACGATAGTCATCATCAACCAGTGATGCAGATCCACTGGTGTCTCGAGTTAATGCAAGTCTTTGGCGCTAGATTATTATTTTGAAAGAACATCTCCTTGCTTTCCATCAGTCAAGACCAAGACTTGTGCACGCTAATACGATCGCCATGGGGACCACTTGGAGTGAAACCCAGGCTGGTAGTAGAGCATGACCAGGAGCAGCACAAGCAAGACCACAACCCCCGTTGGCATGCTGCTGCCATCTCGGTGAACTGAGTCTTGCTCTGCCATCACAGAGGCACAACCAACCTCATGCCAACCATAGCATGACGCACCTGCTGGTTGTACTCAACGGACAACGACATCCTCAACAACACGACTACGAGGACCTCTCTTCTCTCTTATCAACCAACCCATCTGTAAGTTGGTGTTAGTTTAATTCCATTATTATTATTATTATTATTATTATTATTTACTCTTAAAAGAAAGACAACCAACGTGGGAAATATTCTTGGGGGTGGCAGGAGATCTTACTCTCATCACACTGATTGGCTGGCTGGCCATGTCTAAATCAGATTCCTTAACATGGTAAAAACACACCCACATCCTCAATTCAGACAAAATATCAAATATCTGCATGGAAACCTGAATAATTTGATCATAATACCAGTACCCACAAAATCTAATCTCTTCTTTTTCTTCCACATCTCTCAAGATTTTGCCAGTAAACGTAATTCCCAACTTCCCCTGTTTTTTGGTCTCTCCGGCT
This sequence comes from Melastoma candidum, assembly GCA_023653495.1. Lineage (NCBI taxonomy): Eukaryota > Viridiplantae > Streptophyta > Magnoliopsida > Myrtales > Melastomataceae > Melastoma > Melastoma candidum. Next base: position 6,704,862 of record CM042886.1, read on the forward strand.
GTCCTGTTCCATTCCCTTGCTCTCACGCCAATCAAACGCCGGACCATGGCCGCGACGCCCCCCCATGCTGCTACTCCTTTGGACGTCCGCAACTTCACCAAGGATGAGGTAGAGGTCGCCAACATCCTCCTCCGCCTCCCATACCTCGTACCACTCTACGAATCATACGACCACGTCTCCTTGACTACCCCCAGTTGGACCTCCAAGCGTCCTAGGTCAGCGTCCTCGTCGTTGTGCACGGAATTGTCTTCCTCGGCGAAGTCGCAGCCCTGTCGGCTGAAAGGGGTTCCTGCGGTAGTCTCTGGTGAGGGTAGTTGCAGGAATGCCAGCCCTGATACTCCCCTTCTTTTGAAGTCTTCTCTGGAGAGTTGCTCCGTGCAAGGGAGTTCGGAGTGCACAACTCGGGACAGAAAGGTGAGATAGAGCCACCAATCGAGGGGCTTTCAATTTTCTCGATTACGACAGAAACTTCAGATTTGATTGTGTTTGGGGGTTGTGTTTGAGTTCCAAGGCTTTTTCTTGGTTTAGTCACACGACTTGGAAGCCATTATTGTTTCTGGATTGGAGCTGTCGGTTTACTAATCTTGTCTTCTGCATTGCTTTTCTTCAGATTTTCTCGAGAAAGAGTGTTCCTCCTTCCTTTTATTCCAGAAAGATTCGAACTTGGATCGAATTGTTCCAATTCCTTTGTTGTTGTTGTTGTTGTTTCTCTGTTAAATACTTGACTCTACAATCAGGTACATCCTCTTCCCGAAGGACGCAAGAGGGATGGCGGCGTCGACAATGCTGATGATCCCGCTGGGATAATCACATCAGTGAATAATCTCAAAAGGGTAAACGATAAGGACTGTTCTGTTCTTGGAGACCATCGAAGGCATGAGGTGAATCAGACATTGGAGTCGGACCTCCTGCTCCAAAAGGACATGAACTTGACACCAGGAAGTCAACCCAACGGCGCCCACAGCAGAACCGAGTTGCCGGATGCAACCAGGACACCGTTCCAGTTTGACCTGAACCTGCTCCCAGAATCCACAGGCAGCCAATCCTCCACGCCACCAGCCTCAAATGACGATGTGACCTCTGATGCAGCCGGAAATTGGCAGGGGCGGAACTGAGTAGCCCAGGCTCGTGGCGGCTCCGTTGCATCCTCATGACTAGGAATTACCCATTTGGTTCTAAATCATAGGCTAATCTAAGACGTAGATGAAGAGCGAATTGAATCATAGTCTGCTTGGGTTTTAGGACAAGCATTCTTCCCAGGAGAAATCTTCCTCTTGACAATTTTACAAAACAGTGGGGATGTACACATAAATATATATTCTAGGAATTTTGTGCTTAATTAGGAAGTCCAGTTGACTGCCCTCCTCCTCGGACAAAAATACTACAAATGATAAACTAAAAACTGGAGCTACTGCGATCTGTTTCGGCTGCGGTCAACCTCGACGAGAAGTCCCTCAGCTGGAACGGTAACGCCTCGGACTCTTCGGTGCTGCGGTCGTCCTCGAAGTTGAGGGAGTAGCTCAAGGGATCGTAGCTAAACTCGAACGGCTGAAGGCGGCGGCGACGGCAGAGGAACTGGCGTTCTCTCTTGAGTCTGGCGATCAAAGAGAGGAGGCCGCGGCAGGTGGCGCGAGACGACGACTTGCGGTGTCCATGGGGGGTGGGAGTGGAGAAGCAGAGGATGCTGAGGAGTTGCATTTCTGATAATTGATGGGAAGATCCATTCCCTTTTGCGCGTCCTATTTTATAAGTGTCGAGGGAGGTGGGAAGGGAGGACAAAGTGGATAAGGGAGAGAGAAAAGGGGTGGGGAGTGAAAGTAGTCGCTGTAATCGCGTCAGCAATTTAAAGCAACTTGCTTGCTGAAAAGCAAATAAAAAACCGGGTATGATGCGTGCCTGGGTGCGTGTGTAATAACGACAAAACGTGTTGGATTCGGGGAGGGGGAGGGGGGGGTACTCTTTTTATCTTTTACCTTTTTTGCTGTCGGCAAAATCAGTAGTTGTCCCCCCCATACCCACCCGGCCACCCCCGTTTCATTAATTATCGTTGAAATTGGGCCTCGACAGGACCACTTTCCTAAACACAACATGGGCCAGCAACTCCCCTGGTTAAACTTCAGAAGATCAGACCGAAGAGGATTTCAATTTCAAAGTGTTTTTTTTTTTAAGTAAGTTACGAAGTAGGGCGGTGTCAGTGGTTTTTTTTAGTTGACTAAGTCATTCAAACTCGGAGTTTACATACGTTTCGAAGGGCCGTCCCAAACGTGAACAAACAACTCGAACTCCTTCTCGGTACTATCCCTCGTAATTATTATTCATTAACCATCGTGACCTAAGATATCACCCTGATATCTACTTGCTCAAAATCATACTAGACATTGGGTTGTGTACACAACGTAGCATATACACGAATTACCACAAAGTTAAATTGAGCATGTATGTTATTAATGGACTTGATCCAGTGGGCCTGTAATGGTATTGGGCTTGAAATTTACCCGGGCAAATCATAACTGGCCGGTTTCGGCCCATTAGTTTTTACCATTTGTCCCTTTTTGTTTTCCGACTGGTGACCGCAGGCCGCCTTTTCTTCTGCTGATCTCTGTCTCTATCTCCCGTCATGTCGTCCACCTTTTCTTTTCTTTTGGCGTACGTAATAATAATATAGTATAATCTTTCTAAAAGTAGTTTGGGCCTACCTAGCACGCATGGGCCTTTCCATTACGGACCCAATTTCTCTAGGCCCAAATAAGACAGTACGCACGGCCCAACGAACACTTTAATGTTAGAAGATGAACAAACGGAGCGTAGATCTTGTGCTAGTATTAGTTTATTTATTTTCTTTTTTTTACTGGGGGGAGTCAACCTGTAAACAAAAAAACACTTTATTATAAACACATTTATTGTTAAATGCAATTATGATTTTCATTTATACCTAAATTCTTCCCCTTTCTCTCTTGTTTTGCTTCTAGTTTTTTTGTGGTTCTTATCATCAAATTGAAAAAAGAGAGAAAGTTGTCAGAAGTGGGATTTGAACCCACGCCCTCGTTAGAGGACCAGAACTTGAGTCTGGCGCCTTAGACCACTCGGCCATCCTGACTGAGTTGTTTCGATTGGATAATACAAACTAATGATAAAATAAGTATTGAAAATAAAAAATAAAGGTGGGGATTATTTCTGCTACTCTTGTTTTCTATTTGTGGAGGCGTACATAATAATAATAATCTGAGAGTTTTCTTTGTTTAAAAGATCATTTTTTCCTGTTTTGATGGTGTTTAATGTTGCAGGGACTTTAGGGAGTATAATTACAATAGTCAATGGACGCGCCTACGCTGTCTGGCCAGGGATCCTGTCCAATGTAGGCAGCCCCCCGCTAGGCTCCACGAGTTTCGAGCTCCCTCCGGGTCAGTCTCAGTCCTTTGAGGCACTGCCTGGTTGGTCTGGCAGGTTATGGGGCTGAACTAGCTGCACCTTCGACCTCTCGACCAACCAAGGTGCTTGCTCCACCGGCGACTGCAGCTCTAACCATCTAGAGTGCGGTGGTTGGGGTACCACCCCACAACCCTTCCCAAGTTCAGGTTCGGGTCAGCCTCTTCAGAATCCAAGGACTTCTACGATGTCAGCCTGGTGGACGGTTACAACCTTCCCATGGTTGTGCAACTAAGAGGGGGTGTAGGCACCTGCCTCTCGACGGGGTGCAGAGCTGATCTCAACTGGAAGTGCCCCTCTGAGCTAAGGTTCGGCTTGGGAGATGGGTGCAGAAGCGCGTGCGAGGCGTTCAGGACTCCAGAGTATTGCTGCAGTGGGCACATACGGGTCACCGGACACCTGCAAGCCGTTCATTTACTCCCAGATGTTCAAGGCAATGTGTCCAAGGTCCTACAGCTATGCATATGACGATGCCATGACACATTCACATGCTCTCAGTCCGATGACACTATCACCTTCTGCCCATCGCTACCATTCAGGTAAGGCAACGTGGAGTGGTTTCATACCGAAGAAGCCGGGCATATTGAATCCTCGGTGACTTGTGACAGCAGAAAGTGGAGAAATACTTTGCTTATCGCCCAAACACCCTTTTGGATTCCCCTAATGCCCATCGAATCTTCATTTTGTAATCTGAAGTCAGCAACCGGGTCGAATGCAGGGGAACCGGACAGCGAAACAAGCAAGACCCTGGTGCGCAAGGAGAACGGCCGGTCTTCTTGGCTACTGAATCTCTTCTCGGGGGAATCCGGGGGGGGGGGGGGGGTGGGGCAACTTCAGCTGACGCATCAACGTGTTATAGATTTTGGTGCGAGACTTGTGATGATCATTTCACCTAAGCATATGATTAAGGATTTGTACATGAGTCATCTTCTTCAGTCGATTTATCCTCATCGGATGGAACTTCCACATCTATTACTATGTCCTGTTGTCAAGATCCATCAAGCATGATAAATTAACAAAAATGAAGAACAGGCAGAAGAGCTGGACAAGATGAATCCACGTTAAATGTAATAACACACAATTCTTATGGTGGGAAATATCGATTGAGCAAAATCGACCACTTCACGGCGAAGCCAAATATATGTCATGGTGCAAACCTGAAATTAACAGATCTCTCCTTTGACAGCGACAAACCCATGAGAATTATACTCACCTTTTAAGTTTGCTCTCCTCCATGGATTCCCCAGCTTCCTCTCTAAGTCGAAGCCTAATCTCAGTCCCACGTCCAAGCTGTTTCATTCTAAGTGTCCTCGGATTTAGCAAATGCCCCATCAGCCTAAGATTCCCGAACATATCTGAAAACCAACATAAAACCGTCAGTTTAGACGACACGCGACCGAAACTGTAAGAACTAACATTAAACATACATCCTATTCTTCTCATTGTTTGTCGTCATTGTGTTTGCTGATAACTTCAACGTAGACGGCTACAAGATACACCAGCTACTCTGAACCGTCCTCAGCATTTGCATGAGACTTCCTTCCAAAAAAAAAACCATGACTAAAGGATTCGGAAATCAACGATTATACGCGTTTACCAAACGAGCAATCCTCCGGGGGGAACAAGAAAGCACGAGACGAGATCCGATCATTATCACGATCACCGAATCAACAACAACGACACACAAAAAAAGATCGGACGGACGCCGCATTGCCACAATCCGACGCGTCGAGATAGAACACTGAAGGTGACGACGGGTTCAGAGCCGGCCCCCCGCCGCCGCCTCGCCTTGATCCGGAACAAGAGGAGTGGATGATCAGCAGGAGGAGAAGCAGGGTTTAGGGTTGGGAAGGGAAGGGAACGGACGGCGGGAAATTATGAAAGAGGGACATTGTTGAACCCACCACGTGGCGGTACCTCGTTGGTCAGAGTTCGAGGCCTAGCTAAGTCGGCGGGACCCCTTAAGGACAAAGGAAAGCAAATGTGGTGTGTCAGTTGTGTATTAACTAATATTAATGCAGAGTCAGGTGACATAAAAAGAAGAAGAAAATTCGAATACCTTACCTTCCCTTCTTAGAATTTATAATAATAATGAATATTAATAAATGAAGTTAGGTGATTCACCCGCAAAATATCCTAATTCCCCTTTCTCCCTCCCTCCGGTCTTACAACAGACCTAACCTTGGTCGGAACGAACGTCCCTCCCCTCCCCTCCCCTCCCCTCCCCTTGTCCCTACGACATGGCCCTCTCCGACGCCGTGGTCTCCAACCTCACCTCGATATATGTCGCTGTCATAGCCCTCGTCAAGGCCTACGGTCTCATGTTCGGCAGGAGCTTCGGGGGCGGGTTCGTCCTCGCTGCATCCACCGTGGCCGTCGGGATCATCCTCGTCTGCACTCTGGCCTGGGACGTGTCCCAGAAGGCCACTCACGTGATATCGAGGGATCACCGTGGGCGCGAGGCGTGCCGAGGGGGGATCTGCTGGCACGGGGTCGCTGTCAAGTCCCCAGCCTCCCAGGTCAGGTTCTGGCTGCCTCAGCAGAGGCAGTTGGACGTCGCCTCGTGAAAGGGCCGACTACACGCACATACGTACAGAGAGAGTGAGACATCGAAAAGCAATTGGGACGATGATATAGTGTCGCTGCGAGTTACTGCTTCTAAATTTTGTTGGTGTATATATAATTATACAACATATCATTGATGTCATGTCCTATGAAACACCGTTTCTTGTAATAATTATGAATAATGTGTATGTCGATGGAGTTTTAAAGGTTTGATTCTGGGAAATCTCGATGCTTCATGGGAGTGTGGCTTTTGTTATAAGTTACTACTAAAATCCCATGTCCGAACAGATTTATGTCTCTCCTATAAGAATATTACCAGAAAGAAGGGAAAAATGGTACCCAAAAAATGTTAAATGATCGATTTTAAATTAAAAAACCCTCCTTCCCCTCCCATCCCATCCAACCCAAACAATCTCACCTTCCCCCAGGCTTCCACTAATCCTCCCCTCCCCCATCTTATTTAGTTCCAATCATGTCCTAAAGGAAAGTCACTTGCCCGTGCGGGTGTCTTTTTCCGTTTATTTCCGAGGAGGTTGTTGCTGTCGACAGCTAAACGGGTACGGTTCCCAGCCTCCGTCCGGCTCCTTCCTCTTGGTTCCCACCACAGGCACACTCGACGAGGGTGGGAAACCGCCCATGGAAAGTTCTTCGGTCTGTCGTCCGTGATCCGGGACGAAGAATTGTCTCAGTCCCGTGCTTGACTCCCTGCCCGCCCCATCACCCACGGAGAATCCAAAGTTTAAATCCAGAGGGGGACGCATAGGGCCAGGATAGGGACCGTTGAGAGCGAAGGGCCCGGGGTTCATGCTCATCATGAAGGGAGGTGCCTGAGGGTAGGAGGAGGGGGTGCTTGAGACGGGCCCCGCAGCTTGATGCAACAAAGGAGCGCCCCGGGGGTCCATCATGTAAGGGATGGAGCATCCGGGACGATACACAGCAGGAGGAAAAGAAACAGTCGGAGGAGGCGTTAATCCATTGGATGCCCAGATAGGTGGAGGTTGTTGTTGCTGCTGTTGGTGTGGGATCCCGGGGCCCATCCCCAAGAACCCGCCGGCTGTTGTCATGATAGTGGCGTCGACTGCAGTCTCAAAACCCCTGTTTCCATTCAGCAGGGCCAACGTCTGAGAGGCATGATCTTTCTTATTCACCTCCACTCTGGCACCAAGGATGGAAATGACAGGATCTTGCTTGGCCTTTCCGAAAAGGGACGGCTCCAGCGAAAATTTACTGCCCCGGCATCTTTGTTCTGTAAAATCAATGCGCGTCAGCGGTCTGTCATTCAAATCAAAGGCCCTCGTGCCCCGCTGCATGGATGACGATGATGAGGCAGGAGAGGGGCTGCGACGACTATTCAAATGGAAAAACACCGGTGGCCCTGGCCTAAAATCTGAGATGGACGGCTCGCCATCATCCCCAAGTCGATTCAAGTCAAGTGTGAGCTTCTCAGGTCTCCTGGAACTCACTTCCAGGGACGAATCCCCAGATCGCAGGCTAGATGATATAGGAATCGGGACAGAAGGCATGAGATCGGCGATCTTATCATCTCCACTCTCTGCGACGTTTAGATCGATATTTAGAGAAGGAAGCTTCCTTCCACTATCCGTCCTTTCCACATTAACTGTTTCATCGCCAGCAGATTTTCTTCTTGGAGATGCTGGTCGAAAAGCACTAGTAGAAGCAGATCCTTTCCAACCAAGAATCCCCTCAAATTCCAGGGGAGATGCAGGCACTCCCGAAGCTGCAGCTGGTTTTGATGCAGAGACAACGGAGATGGGCACAGAGTTCATTTTTTCAGGACGATCTACATCTTCTGAGCACACTTCTTGGTTCAGATCAAAGGCAGAGAGGCCTTTCTCCGTCTTATCTTCTTGTTCCTGGGTAGCTTCTGTCACCTGAGAGGACTCCATATCATGCCCTGAGTTTTCAGCTTCAGCATTCTGGTTTTCTAGTACACTTCCATTGTCTTCAGACGAAGCTTCAGAATAACTGTTTTGCCTAGGCAACTTATTTGAAAGGCTGTCGGATGACGAATCTCTCTCTTGAATGGACACAGGGCTCCCCGCCCGGCCAAGCCGGCCACCAGAATCCCTCTCTGAAGGTGAGCTACAGAACCGTTCCTTGTAATCCACGACTTCTCTCTCTACTTCTTGAGCAACCTGTCGGGCCACTTCCAAGGCATCGACAATCCCATAATCAAGTTCAGCGTTAGACCTGTTCCGATCAGCAACCCTACGACTGCTTGTTTCCATACCAAGTCTGTAAGAAACAGACGCATCAGTTCTTTCATTTCTGTTACGAGAGGGGTCCTTACCTTCATCATCAGTTCCTCCATATTTTATCTTTGAAAAGAAAATCCTTGAATCATCAAGTTTTCTTTGATTGAGTTCACGACCATGGGAAGCAGAAGTAGAGCTGCGAGAGATATCTTCAGCTTCCTTGAAGGTGCCTCCAGAGGTACCCACAATCATCTCATCATCCTTCCCACCATCAGCCTCAGATTCAGGTCTCACACAGGCATCATCATTAATCTCATTAGAAACTCCAGACGATCCGAAAGCAGCAGTTGGAAGATTGGTTTCTTCAGGAATTTCCCCACGACAACTCTCATAAGCTTTCGAGGCAGCATTTTCAGCCGGTCTTAGACTAGTTATTAGATTTTCAGCTTCATCTGCTCTTCTTTCAGCTTCATCTGCTCTTCTTTCAGCTTCACCAGATCTCTTTGCCTCCGAAAGTCCTTCCTGGCCATCAACACTTGCATGCATCTCCATATTTGGAATATTTGCACCAGAGGGCACTTCTGCAAGCACTGCCGGATGCACATCTTCATCTTGCCTTGTCTCACAACCAGGTTTTGATAGACAAGAAGATAACAATGGATCTGAGGGTGTATCCTCCGCATCAACTTGGTTTGACTTCCCTTGCAAAGGATGCTCATCATCATTCCCATTAACCGGCTCATCCTCAACCTTTTCTGGCTGGAGATGGGCAGAATCAGTAGGTCGTTCCGTCTTATTTACAGTTGAGTCCACAGCACTATTTCCCGCATTACCTTTCTCATTGGCAGGTGCAATAGAAGCAGTTGCACAATACGGCTGTTCGTTATTATCAGCAAGATTCCCTGCATTGCCATTATCAACCGGATTCCCCATCTCTCCAGGCTTCCAGAGATCAAATAGTGCTCTAGCCTTATCCCGAACCTTACTACTGTGGTGGGAAAGAAGGTTCTCTACTGTCAGGAAAATTCCAGAGGATACCGACCTTTCGCTGTCTAGTTGCAGCTTCACAATGGCATTTAGTAGCGCGTTGATTGACTCCTCCACAAATCCATCCTTCATGTCATCATCAAACTTGTCAGCATCTAACAGCCATCTATTCATGAAGGAAAGTCCGTCTAACTGGAGAAAAAGATCTATGCACTCTCTACTTTCAGTCGCAGCAATAGAGCTCGCTACGGCCGCCCACTGCCGAATTGCATCATTTGTACAGTTTGTCAAAGAATCCTTCTCCTTCTGCATGACAGAAATCAGCTCCCGAACTCGAGCAGGAGCTATCAGCCCATCTCTCATTTCAGTAAGAGTAAAGAAATCTTCCAGAGTCATAGTGCTTCAAGTATTATCAGTGCCAGTCAGTTAAAAACTTCCAACATAATAACACGATCTCCTGCATCAGTTTTGGTGCAGGAACAGAATAACCCTGCAACTGAAAGATTAAAAACTAAAATCAGTAATGAATCATCCGGTTTTCGGTTCAGTCCCATCAAAAGGTTTGCAGAGTGCCTTCACAGTGGTCTGTTATCCTAGAGAACATGGACATGCATCCAAGGAAACAAATCCAATAATTACTTGGAGATCGAAGGTGATTAAAGGACTTTAATACTCCAAAAGGCCAAGCAAAAGCCCGGAGATACAATATATCACTTCGACGTAGTTGGCCAAATTACGAAACATACAACTTTCTCACATTAATTTTCTACCCAAAGAATTCCTCAACTTCGAAAATTAAATCCATTTTCTTCTATTGATGACATGCTCATACATCCGAACCACATCCAATCGCAGGTTCAGAGTTTAGTTAGTAACGGACGATGCAAACACATCCAATAACACCGCGAAAAAGTGGGGAAAAACTCCAAAAAGTCTCCCGACCAGATATCACTTACACAAAAGGCAACACCACCCAAAGGACCCGCTGATAACAACAAAACATAAAAGATCAAAGCCACACAACCAACCCTATATTTTTTGCAGAGAAGATCATCGCGATATTACCACCGAACCAAGGCGAATTCACAAACAAACCGACCAGCATGGCCAGGCGAGGCGGGGTCCGAATTCAAGAGATTCATCCATTTCCCTTCCGAACCCCAGACGACGGAAACAGGAAGGCAAAATTAAAAAAATAAGAAGAATAATTGAAAACCCTAGAAAACCACCTTCCCGCGCGCGCCCGCCCACGGAATAAAAAAACACAGCTAAAAATCAGCCATCCCCCACAGCCGCAGTAACGGTTCCTCCATACCAGAATTCAGACTCGACACAAATCCCGACCCCTCCACAGAAACAACGAATCATCACAACAACAACAACAGCAGCAAAGAAGACGAATTCCTCACCACCCCTCACCTCCACGATAATCCCAAAGCAAAACCCTAACCGGAAGGCCCCGCAGCCAGAACAGCGCGCTTCGTGCGTGACTCTCTCTCTCTCTCTCTAAAAACCTCTTTTAGGACAAGGCCGAGAGCGACCGGTGTTTGTGTCCCTGCACCCCCACCCGATCTCCCACCTTTTTGTCCTTTTCTTTATCGGTTCGGCTCAATTGGACGACGACGACGACTGTATACGTAGCTGAACCGGGTTTTATATACTACTAACTAAAGATATAAAATAAAACACAAGACATCTCCATCCCCGATTCTGGGTCAAATCATATCAAGATTTCCATTATCTGTTCTCTCTCATTCATTCCTTCGTTTATTTTGACTATCAATTCGAGATCGCCATCCTAACAAACTTCTGACTGAACCAGGGAACATCTTCTCGTGTTCCGACTTAATCTCGAACCATTTCATACGACGCGTTATGCGTCACGCTAATCAATCACACGAGCCCATTCAGTTCGGCCCAAGCCCATCTACATTAGGGCCCAAGCCCCCTTTTCACCCTTTCATTTCCCGGGGCAAAGCCACGCAACACGACACGACACAACACGACAAGAACAGCCACCCGCTCTGGAGAAGTCACCTGTTCGAGCGTTCGCGGAGACAGCAAATACACAAAAAGCTCAAAAGCAAAGGATCCGTAAGGAAAAGAAAGGGAAAGCCTCGCGGAGGGACGTGCCTATGATTTGTTGCCTTACATGTATTGACAAGAGATGGGGATCTCGAGTCCAGTCGAGTCGAGACGCTCGGACTAAGACGAAGTTCTCCACTGAAGCTCAATCTGTATCTGGCCGTGCTTAGAATCTATCAGGTTGTACTTGCCATTGATCCTCTTGTTGGAGACCACGTCCGACAGGTTTATGTCCACGTAACCGAGGGTCTCCTGTCAAAACCAGGCCATGACGAGGAAGAGGGTGGGATTAACTACTGAAGTAGGAGGTCGCCGATTGGTTTTAATCATTGGCCACTTGCGTTGATCGAACAGCTCACTGAGGCTATCGAGAATACCTTGGGATGGAGTAGCCCAAGCTTCGAGGAGGTGCTGATGACTTCAACATGGAGTCTGTCGTCCGTGGGTGGCTCTTCTAACATGAACTGGAACTCCTCTTCCCATCTCGGATCTCGGTTTTTCTTCACGTACTACAAATACCAGAAGAAAACAACAATCCTAAGTTACGAAAACACTGCAGCAGCAACCCCTGGAAATACGGACTAATATTGAGAAAACCTGCAGACCTTAGTTTTTCTTTCCTCTCCTCTGAAAAGCAAGCGCACATATGGATTCGTATGATACTTCCCTTCGACATCCTGAGCCTCATGCACGATCACAACTAGCAAACCCCCACCAGGAGGAGTTTCTTCGGGAGCCTTTTCCACGTCTTTGGAGTCCTCGGCCTCGACCGGCATTTGATCGTCCTTGAAGGGCTTGTAGGTCAACTCCACAGTCAGATCCCCGCGTTGCTTCTCATTTTGAGGGTCATTGGGGTCCATGTTCTTCAACAGATTGAGAGTGACGACTTTTGGCTCCTCAGGTACAAGCTCCATGAGAGGAACCACGTTCATGCCCATTTTGTCGTGCTTGCCAACCTAAGCAGCACAGAGAATAAGGAAGTAAATCCAACGGCGGTTTGATGAAAGGCTTCATCACCGAAATAATGAATGAAGAATTATAACACTACCATTAGCGAGGTGATGAAAAACCAAAACTACCTGCTCCCAGTCATATACAATAACCTCCAGTGCTTGTGACTCGGGATCCTTTACGACCAAATTAAACTCCTCATTCCATTCAGGGTTCAGATTACTATGCTTTACAGTCGTCTTCTTCGAAGATAACTTGTCCTCGGTTAGCCTGATTTTGACATAAGGGTCTGATTTCCCGAGAAGGTCCTTTTTCTTGAGGTTAGAAGCCCTCAGAACCTTCACAGTAAGAATGCCCACAGGTTTCTTTACAGCCCTGTGTTTTTCCATTTTCAGATGAATTAACTACAAATTTATCAATTTCGCAAGATAAAGAAAGACCGGCGAGAGAAACACTGACTTGGAAGGATCCAGGATAGGAACTTCGAGGTACTTTGGCCATAAGTACATATTCGCAACTTGATCCTTAATGAGTTCCTGGGAGGCGCAGAGAAACTAAGCAACCCACCAAAGAAAGAGGAAAATCGTCTTCTCCAATGACGGGAAAACAATCCAGCGAGCAAGGTAGGGGAAGGGAAAAAATGGCAAGATTTCAGCGTAAGAGAACATAACATAACAACTTTATCTAGAAATATCACCTGGACAAGCCTATAGAGGCCTGGAATGGCCATAGCATCTGCTCCCAGCAGCTTAAGACCGAAATCCACGTGTGGCTATATGCATGGAAAACCCCTCATGATCAGACAGGATGAGAGAAAAACCGGGACTCGCCTTTATCAGTTTTTTCGATAAATGAAAGTTTTGTAAACAGCAAGTGCAACCGACCTTCTCCATTAAAGACACAAAAATCCTGGCAAAACAAGGAAAGGTTGGGACCAGAGGCTTCAGAGTAATACGTGGAGAAGCAAACACCTGCAAATCGACCACCTACGATTGCAAAACAAAGTTGGCTCTATTCAGGATCACTGCCACGGTAATCATTTGTTCGGTTACGACTTTGTCACACATCGGCGTGAGGCGAACTCTCCCTTGGCTTAGTGAGAGAAGCAATCACGAGAATCCTTTCAGGTACCTGGACAGTTGCCCGCAATCCGAATGCTTTGATAACAACAATGATGTTTGGATTTCCAGCCCATTTGATCGAGGGCTCCATTATTAACTCCTTCTCATCAGTAAGATAAACTTTCATTCCTGGCTCGCACAATAAAAAGCAGACAATCAGAGTGTGTAGCCAACGTGAAGCATTTGTAAACAGATCAACTGGGCGGAAAAGATCCCAACCGTGGAAAGTGGGCGGCAATGTGCCCAAGGTCATTGTCTCGAATTCCACAGAGTCAATCTTATATTTGGGTATTTGCTCGGCAATTATAGGCCTGGCAGTCTCCTTCACCGTCTTGCAAATTGCCTTGAGAATCATATAACGTGCACGGACGCTTGGCAGTTTAGAGAACAGAGGAATAAAAAGTTGGTAAACGATCAAAAACCTGTGCCGAAAGAAGGGATTTCTTTACCTTATCCAAGTAAGGCCACATAAAGAGGAGAAACTTGTTGAGCCAATCAACCTTCAAAACAATCACGCTATCAGAAACCAGCTAATTTATTAGACAATCTCATCCGCCACAAGATTCCCCGGGGCAATGACAGGAATTCGATCATCCCGTGGAAGTAGACGAGAGATGAGAACTACATACCCGATCATAGTCCGGGTTTTTCACCCAAAGGGGTATCTCGGGCAGCAAGCGTTGCAGTGATTTCGTATCCTGCTCGACCAAAGGGCGGGCAACAGGTTCCTACACAAATCAACAACCATAAAGAACAAGCAACAGCCCCCAGATTAATCCAGATGCTTCGGGATTAAAGATTTCTGCAGAGAAGTCGAAACGTGTCCCTGGAAAATAGATCCCCAGATCACAAGAACAAGATCATGGCTGGCAACCATAGCCGGGGGGGGGGGGGGGGAGGGGTTAGCCGACCTTGACATCCGTAGGCTGAAAGTAGATGAACATGTAGTACCCAGCAACGACACCGATCGAAGTCCCCACCCCGAAGCCACAGAATCCAAGGATCGTACTTAAAAATCCCATCTTTCAACTCCCACCACCACCAGACACCCTCTCTTCCTTACTCTCCTCCAACTACACACCCAACCCACCCATGACGAGAGAAACCGGGCCAAAATCCCCAGATGACGTGAGAGCCGAGGTGGGGAGCTTTCAGAAGAAAGTAGCAGTAACTCGTGATCTCGTTGGTGCGGCGTGATCGATTCTTGCTTTTCTCCTTTTTCAAGATTTTAAGTTGAATGTGTTGCGGAAGTGGGAAGTCTTCCTGTATTGTAAATTTTTTTTTTCTTTTTTTTTTTTATAAAGTACAAACCGAAAACCGAACCGCCGTTTAGAAGCTTCATTGTAAGAAACGGAAAAAGGATCGATATCTTCATTGTAAGAAATTTCCATGAACCTTCGATGTTTATAAATATAAAAACCATTCCATCCTCCCAGAATTTTACATGTGCCGGTTGCACGATCCATTCCTTTGTTTCTTTGATTTGTCAAGATAAGGAAGGGCAACAGCTTTGCTATGTAGCCCCCACATGCAAAAACACTTGCTGTTTTGCCGACACTCCCCATCTTTTTTCTTTTGTCTCCCTGAGTTGTCTTAATTATTATTTGTTTAGTGGTGGTGGGGTTTGGTTAATCAATTAGTGTCAGAAAGAGAGAGGAAGACCGAGAGAATTTTGTACGGAAATAGGTTAGTTTAGAAAAAAAATTATGAAATACGGTCAGAATTTCTTAAAATACAGTCGCGCCCCATAAATTATAAATAGGGCGCGGTTTCAAAACACGCCCTCCATCAAAATAAGCAGGGGTGGGTTTTGCGGCATCCAAGGACAGGCATGAGGGCGCGGTTTTAAAACGCGCCCTCATAAACCCGCCCCTCCAACACTTGGAGAAAAATTTCGCCATGTGTTGGGAGCCCCTTCCTTACATGACCAAGGGGTGGATTTTCAAAACCCGCCATCCTTTTAGACATGAATGTACACTTATAAATTATATTAGAAACTTTGTTTCAGCAACGCAATAACCAAACAATCGAACTTCGAAACAATCCCTGTTTGAAAACATAAAAGTAGAATATTATCATACATAAAACCTTAGAATATAATACATGAAAGTCATACATGTTTGTTTACAAACATCAGTAAAGTCTCCTACGCCTCGTCGATTTCCTCCCCACATGAGGCATAATGACAAGATCTGGTACGCGAGGCTGCTCCGATGAATCATTCGGGTATAGGTGGGTGATCTGAGAAGGTCCTTCTCCTTGATATGAGTGATGGTCGTATCTAAAAATGTTATATTAGTTGAGTTCCGGTACCTTAACTCAAACGAACATGAAAGTTGTAGTAGACAAACCCGAATTCTCTTGTGCCTTTAACCGGAGCTCCTGGGGTCGAACTGGAACCAGCTTCGAAGTGAGGTGTACAATAATCAACCTCCAGATGTGTCACCTGTGAGATGAGCATGCCCTCTCCGACTTCATTGCCCTCCTCGTCAAACTCGGGTTCCTCATATGCAGGTGGCACGACCTCATCCCCTTCCTCCGCATTCTCCTCGTGAGGATTCTCGTCCATATACTGTCCACCATGTGGTGGCACGAACTGGTATGCCGGTTGATCTCTCAACCCACCGGTATGACAATCGTACCGGTGCGTACTTCCTCATCATCTGCATAGAATCCTCGGCAAGGGAAACGAGTTCGGGCTGGTCGGACCGAAGCTTAATCTTTCTGAAATTCCTCATCTATATCACAAAAAAGCACGACAGAAATGAATATAGGTTATAGTTGAAAAATGGAATGGAAAAATGTAAACGACTTACCATTGTGTCAAGCATGAAGCCAGTGTGTGATATGTATTGCCTACTGTGCCTCGCAAACCATTTGGAGTATTTAATGCGAGACTCCCAAAGTAGCAGCACGACCTTGTTCAACCTATCCTGCCACAGCTCCACAAATTCTCGATGGATCTCCTTCAGTTGTTCATAATCTTGCCACGCAAATCCATCCGATTAAGGGCCTTGCTGGTGTAGCATTGCTCCGGCACGAGCTGCTGATCGCTAAACTGCCGGATCACTCTGTCCGGATAATGCCACTCTACGATGTATAAGCAAATGAGAAGGACTCGGGCACGTCAAAAGGTCTGTCCAGATCGGCAATGCTCTGGAAGCGGCTATCAACTCTTCCGAGTAAGGTTGCCAAATAACTTGCATATTTCAATGTGAATGTGTGAGGAAGATACGATATAATGAAATGAAATTGCTTTATTGAATCGTAAAGTTTACCCGATCTATGCTTTGCCTATCGAAGGCCTTTCGGTAGGAAGAAAGGACATGGGTAGTCACTGTGTGCACATCCTTCGCAACGGCCCAGCGATAGCTCAAAGGCCACAGACCACCTCTCCACTTGCAACTACCTCCAAACTCAGAACAAAACACAGACCACAACCTCTTATCCGACTCGACAATTTCGTAATTATAATGGTTCTTGATATGGAAGGTGTTCACCGTATGAATGAGACGGTTCTTATGTTTGAACCGCATACCTTTACGAAATTCAACCACAGAGTCCGGGTCGTCCGTCATCATCACATCCTCTTCCTCCTCGAACATCACCTTCCCAGTATCCCCACTGTCTAGATAGAACGATAGAGGTTTCTCCAACCATTTCCTAGACGGACCAGCCTCATTAACCCCTACATCCATAACATTTTCGTCGTTCCCCAAATCAACACCATTGAACATTTCGTCATCAGTATTGACGTCATTATTAGAATTCACTATTGAATCAACGATATGATTTTCATATCGCCGATATATACTTCCATTTAGAAATCTTTCATCGCCCAAATCATGTTCTAAATCTTCAAACGGGTCACCCTCTTCATAATCATCTTTCTCATTACCACCATCCTCCTCATTATCACCATCTTCCTCATTCTCCACATTACCACCATAACCGCTACACCATTCATTCACCGGTTCCAATTGACGAATATTTTTACTAACTTCGAAATTTGAAATTCTTTTCTGCACGACATTTAACTCCCCTCGTCCACATTAACTCCTACGACCTGCATGGTACTACCACGCTTACTTCTTGAATTTGCAGGCCTCCCTTTATTTCCAGAATTATCATAAACTGATATCACACACACTTCTTGAATGTGATCACCATTTGACATAGCAAACTCGCACAACAATCTTACGTCCTCATCATCACTAATAGGTACTAGCACAAAGTTAATGCTAGAAGGACCATACGAAGAAACGTGATATCTATAACATATTTTTAACCTACTGCCTTTGTTTAATCTCATTGCATTAGTAATGACCCTTTCAAATTGCACATAATCGACATCGAATGACACTTTTATACGTTTCACTATACTCCTATTATAACCTACTCCTTCACTACTATTGATAACCATCCCATTTTCATACAACAGCAAATGAACGTGCGACATTAGAACGTAAGATAATACTTACGAGTTAGTAAATAGATTCTTCGAAATTTCAAAAACCTACAAAAATATAAACATAAACCATTAGTTATGTACCAAATTATACATAAATACCTTAATTATAAAAAAAATTTTACAAAATAAAACCTAATATCACAACTTTGAAATAATTTAACTTTCAAATCAATTAAATCCAAATTTTGACAACATAATCCTAAGTTGACCTAATTTCAGCTAAAATTCGTAGTTTAACCTAAATTCAACCAAAAACACTAAATTAACCTATTTCTAATCAAATACACTAATTTTACCTAATTTCAATCGAAAACCCTAATTTGACCTAAATTTAACCTAAACCCTAAATTTACCTAAATCAACAACAAAATCACCTAATAGTAAACTAATTACCTTTAAGACAAAGGGTCGTGACGAGGAGGCGAGCGGGTGGAGGGTCGGGCGTCGGAGGGGGCCGGGACGTGAGGGGGCGTCGGAGGGCTTGTGAGGGCGTGGGAAGAGGAGGGAAGTAGGTCGTTTGAGGAGTGCGTCAAAGGAGGAGGAATGTCGGCCGTCGAGGGTCGGGAAGGTCGAGTGGTAGGCAGTCGTGCGTCGAGGGGTCAGGAAAGAGGGGTTAAGATTCGCACGAAGTGAGTTCGGGTGGATAGCACCCAACTTAGTCGGGTAAGGGGCGGATTTTGAAAACCCGTCCCTTGGTATTGTAAGAAAGACCCGCCCCCCTTCAGACGCCAGAACCCCACCCACACTTGGCGAAAATTTCTCTGTCGGAGGGGCGGGTTTACCTGCCCCTGGAGGACGCGTTTTGAGAACCCGCCCCTGTCTGAAGGCGGGTTCTCAAAATGCACCCTCATGCGCATCCTCGAAGGCCACATAGGGGCGAGTTTTCTTATTTTGATGGAAGGCGCGTTTTGAAATCGAACTGTAAAACCGTATTTTACGAAATTCAGACCGTATTTTCATTAAAAACTCGATAGAGACGTGACTTTCGCTCGTTTCATTCATTTTTCTTTCCCTCCTCACTCAAAATATTCAACTTAGCCGCCGTTCTCCCGTGACAAACCTCAGTTTCAAAATATCCGTACCGGGCTCAAATACTGGGCCGATATATTCGGGCCCTTTACATGTATTGATAGGGCCTCTTACATTGGGCTGGACGGACTCGTCGTTCGGTGGGCTTAATTATTGGGCCTTGATCATGAGCGGGCTGATGTGAGCCCGAGAGCCCAGACAATGTATTGAAGAAGGGAGGTTGACAATAATACGTTTGGGTGGTGGGAGGAAAGGAATCCAGGGGCGAAATGAATGGCTGACATGAAAAGGAGAAGAAAGAAGGCAAGGCAATGAGTTATATATGCATATATGTAATGTATGATGGGAGGTCAGAGGAAATATGTTTTTAGAAAGGGGGGAGAGGATACCGATTGGTTGGACCTCACCGACCATTGTTAATGATGACGACGACGACGATGATGTCCCCCCGCCGGGGAATCTCGAGATGCCTTTCCCCCTACCACATATCATCATCCTGTTAGTTATGTTATCTTTTATTAGTGATCTGTCGAAAAGATGTTTGCATTGCATGTGGGCTTTGCTTCTTTTTATGTTTACGTGGTGGGGGGCTTTTTAACCTAAGACGACATCGGAAAGAGCGGCGCGCTCCTGAGATCGAATGCCTTGTTTCGGTGGACGAACTTGTACGCCTATTCCCTTCATCATCCTCGCCGTGGGCAAAACAGGAGAAGTAGTGGGGTTTTTGGTAAATAGATTAAAAAAAAAAATGGAATCAGGGAGCAATGTTTGACCCACACAAAATAGTAGTAGTAGTAGTAAATAATGTAAGGGACATGGTCGGCGCTCTCGGACAACCTCCCATTGTTGGTCCAAAATGTTTATTGTCCGTGTCTCTCCCGTCATCCCCCGCCCACCCGAAGGGACGATTTTTCTTCTTTTTTTTTTGGATTCAATCTCATCCAATCGAAGTCGTTTCTCGTCTTATGTTTGGCTAGAAATATCAAACCGAACGGGCATTTTATTAATGAGGGTTAGTTTAATAATAAGATGACGAAATTTTTGGCTGAAGACGACGAAAACGACGTCCTCCTTCTTAACTTACAGCATGTGGCGATGGGGTGGTTTGCCTCTGTAGGAGGCAACAGGGAAAACCTCCGACCATCAGACTCTTAATACACACCATTTGTGGTGGTGGTGGTGGTGTGGGCAATGAATAATAAACAATTGAGTGTGAGATATGGAACAAATGTTTGTGAGAAATGAATCCTCCTACCTTTGTCCAAGGAAGAATAGAGACAAGTCAAACAAAACATGACGGTGAGGTGAGCCCTGCCTGCCTGATATTTTTTTAATGCCTGGTAAGTTAATTACCTTTGGACCCATCCAGAACCTTCCAATGCAAGCCCGGTGGAAGCAACGGAACCCGACGACACGTGTATTATCTGGACTGGTGGAATCACAACGGACGGTCGATCTCGAGCGACTAGGGGGTGATCCTACGGTTGACATGCAGCTGGCGGTTGCCGCCCTACGGTTAGGAAGAAAGAAAATTAGGGAGGAATTTATTTTATTCTCGCTCGTTCGTCTCATTGGTGGTTGGTATGAAGTATAAAATAATAATAATAATAATAAGAAGGAAACAACACATTGGGAAATCAAAATTTTAAGAAAATGGAATCACTGTTTAATATTTTCTCGGGAGATACTTGCAGCTGCTATAAAAGCATATGTGATGGAGTTGGAGGAACGAAGAAGCCCTCCAGAAAACACCCCAGTTAAAAATCAAAGGGGTTTGGGTCCTTTTTTTACTACTTCTAGTAGTCGTAGGAGTAGTCTGTTAGTTCATCTGCTTCATCCTTTTTTGTGCTTTTTTGTTTTTGATTTGGCTGAAGATCAATCGGAGGTCGTCCTGCTCCGTTTGAGGGAATCTTTTTAAAACCATGGAGGCAATCTTTGCTTACCAAAGTATGGATCGCGAGGGGAGGTGCTTGAAAACCCCCACGAGAATCCCCGGACATGGCAACAGCCACCACCGCAGCTTTGATCTCAGGCTGCTGAGAGGAGCAGTCCTAGGAGGAGGAGGAGGAGGAGGCGGTGCTGGCCCGGCCTGGACTGATCCTTATTCTATTCCTAATTACTCGAACGTCGGGGACCTTGCTTATCACACACAGCAGCCGCCACCTTTGCTTCCTCTCCTGCCGCTTCCTTTGTCCAGGTCCTACAGCAGCAACATCAAGGCTATATCATATCCTCCTCCTGCTAACAGCAAGACCACCAGGAAACCCAACAAGTCTCCCTCGTCCTCATCGTCATCCTCATCCTCCTCCTTCTTGTTGGCGTCCTCTCCGCTCACTCCAAAAAAATCGTCTCCCAAGCCAAAACCCCACCCCAAGAAAGACCAAAAGAACACCCCAAAACCAACCGCAACACCGAGGCAGGACCCTTCCGAGCTTCCGAGGGACGGTTTTAAGGGTAGCCTCAATCCAGGAAATCAGGCAGCAGGCAGTGAGCTTTCGGGTCCATCCATATTCATCCTGGCGCCGCCTCCCAGCAGTTTGCCCTTGCCGAGTTTCGCACTACGGCCAAAGTTCGGCTGCAATGCAGAGGCAGCAGCCTCCTCATCAGGAATTCCCGTCAAGGACACTCTCCGCCGGATCCAACGCATCCCCTAAAGTTCTTTGTTTCCCTGATGACGCCGTGGTGTACTGGTAATGTCGCTTTGTTTCGTGCCAGGGGGGTCGTGACGGCAATAGGCGCCCTCTATATGGGCTAAGAAGCGGTTTATAGAAACTAAGTACAACTACACGAAGATCTTATGTTAAGTCTGTCGACTCTATGCCACACACTCACCCACTGTCCCTTTTTTATTCTGGGGGTGTTTTGTGGTGAAGCCTGTCTGGCCTTCCCGTCTTTGCGTGTATTTGGTGGCAACTTCTCTTCCTTGGTTGACAAGATCGGGTCTGTACACCCGCCCAAGCTTTTTCCTATTGGGCCTCATTGGGCTTGGAATAGATTGGACCTGTTTTGGGCCGGGCCTCTGGAAAAGGGAACCAACTAGACGGGCTTCCTACTGGAGTCAGTCCCAAAAATGACATCCTAAGTACAGTGTCAAGGCTAGCAGCTGCTTCAACTCGCGTCAACGGACACGGGACATTAAATGGACGAAGGTAATGCTATACATGAGTAAAAAGCAAAGTGAAAGCAAATAAACTTGGCGGATCTACACATCTAGACTTTCCGTAAGAACCGCCCAAAAATAACTTTAAGCTGTCGCTGTGTGCTGACTAGCCAAACTTCTTGTGTTCCCATCTCGTGTCTATCCTACGTTGATCGGACCGTACTTCTCGCCAATCATGCCGCCTTTTTGTTTCTGGGAGAGAATGTACCGGATGGTGCTGGAGTAGAAAGCGGCCGAAGCGCGATCCACCACAGCAGAATCACTTTCCTTCTCAGCCTTTATGAGATCTAACAAGCTCTGAATCATCGCACTGGTGACGTGTGGGTTGTCCCTCTCGTAAAAGTAAAGGTACCTTCGGTAATAATAGCAAACGTATGTCAACCTTAAAAGGTTATTGCACGGCCAGGATATCATGACACTCAAGAAGGTCAGAATTAACTTTACTTGTTCAGTATTTCGACGAAGAGCGTAACCGGCCCACCCTTTCCTCGGGCAACATTGGTTATCTGCTGGGCTGCATTGGCTATTCTCAAGGCACGCTTCAGACATAACAGAACCCTGTGGACGAGAACAGAATAGTTTCTTCACTCGACAAAGGAGTGATGTGTATCAATGAATCTCAAGATAACCAAATGGGCATTGATGATAAGTATGAGGGAAGCACCTCTCCCCATCTTTGATGCCTTCCTCACTGTCTGTCCAGAAAAGGTGTGAACACGCATAAATAGCTCTGCACTGATCCGGCTTTTTCAAGAGCTTTGCAGAGTACTGATGAGACGCCGAGAACAATGAAAGTTACATCCAGAAGAATTGGTAAAAAGAAAACAATGGGGTTCGCACGATTTTCCTTACCCCAGTAGCTTTGTGCGTCAGAGTGTCCCTATTCTCATCGCCAAGTATGGTCATGCTCTGGAGACTTCCAATTATCACATGAATGGCAGTCACCTGGGCTTTCGAGTCCTTCATATATGCAAGACGATTGTCGATAAATTTATACTTAATGGCATTGCTTTAGAATTAAGGCCACCTTATTAATACAGAAAAATGAAACCAAGGATTACCGCTACTTCTTCTTCATATACTAGAAAAGCCTGAGCGAAGAACTCATAAGCTATGTACTCAAGATTGCAGTCTTTTGCAGCCTGTCGTTCAATGGAATCAATAAAGCAAGCTATAGAGTGAGAATCTCGGATCATAAGGACCATCATTGTCACACAGATGGCAGATGGAGAAGCAAAGGCCTTGGTTAAGTTATATATTATGGACCATTTTAAATGTGCCTTGGGAAAGATGAGATAAGTAGCAGCACTCTGGAGAGCCAGCAGGCATGGAATATCTATCTTGCCCACAGAACTACTGTTCGGTAAGATTAATTACCAATGTCATTTCCAAAGCCTTACTGTGGGGGAATTTCCACTACTTCCCCACAATCAACCAAAAAGCACTGAATACCTTGTAATTGACCATGTAGAATGGAGTCTTACAAAATGTTTCCAACTTCCAATTCATATTTAAAAACACGCCGATCAAGAAAAGGGAAAGCTTTTAGTACCTCTGCACACTCCACGTACAATCTGATTGCAAGCTCTGGGGATATAGAAGAAAGGGTCTCCACGGTCTAATAGAATAAAATAAGAGATAATGTGAGCATACAAAAAAACATAATCATATAAGAGGTTGAGAAGTAAAAATGCTTGGGTATGATTAGAATGAATTAACAAACTGCAGATGGGCTAAGCAACAGTGATGAGAACACTGATGGGGATAGCCAATTTCTCATTATTCATCCAGACTGAACGGGTGGGTGTTTCCCACAAAAAATCAAAGAACCAAAATCAATAAATTACCTGAGTTAAGAGCTGAAAAACATTTTCTGGTGTTACAAGCATCTCTTCGGCTGCCGATTCCCCTTGCAGATGTCGCAATCTCCTAACTAACTGCATATTGCAACTCATAATGTTTCTTCATCTCTAGGAGAAAAACGGGTTGTATTTTTTTTTTTTTTTTTGGGAGGGGGGGGACTTACTCTAAGTGCGGAAAAAACGAGGGGAGGGACTGTGATGGGGAGGCGTTGTGGACCTCCAACCAAGATATGCTTCCTTGCCACATTTATGATCTGGATGAAGAAATTATAAACTATGAAATCTACAGTGCAGTAGCTTCATAGGTATACTACATCTGCATGGACATGTAATTACAGGAAACCAAATAATTCACTCTAGCACAAGGGAGACACAACTGAGTGAGAATGTGGCCTGATAGGAGGAGGTTCTTCATTCTAATCTTCCTGGTGACAGCTTTATTTGTGTTAAAAATAAAATATGATTTCCGAAGGTTAATTGTACTAAAAGACAAAGCTAATCCCATTCCCAATGTAATCTACCTCCAGGGATTTTCAATTAGATTTTATCAATAGAACATTCTTCAGCAAAAAAATTCAGCTTTCACCTCGCACCTTTAGCATTTCCTCTGGTTTATCATTATGAAACATGTTGATCACTCGGGCCACAGAATTTTGCTCTTCCTTAAAGTCTTCTTCGTCAGGCTGCAATACGCAAATAAGAAACTGATGCTTTTAGATTTTAATATAAAATGGTTTCCAATGAAAAATGTATTTCTCAAACCCAACTTTTCGTCCCAAAGTTTCAAACATCCAAATCTCTTCATTCTTTTGTTTTCTCCCCTTATCAACTAAACAACAGTAAAAGATGAATTTATTTAACATTAGTTCCTAGAATGAGTTAATCAGGTTGTTCAATACACATGAACCATTTGATATGTTCCGCAATGATAAGATCAGGGAAGTAAACACTCTATTATACCTCATCCACATCATCGTCATCAATATCTACCATCAGGCCTTTGATCAGCTCAAATAACACCTCTACCTACAAAGGAGATTAATGTTACTGACATTTGGTAGATTTGTCCTTTTAAAAACAGAATAATTATATATACAAACCTCAGAAGCAGCCGATATGTAAGTTTCATTTTTTAATATGCTTTGAATTATGACCATTGCCATCACTTTGTTTGTCGGATGATCAAGGAGGTTCATTATACAAGGATAATTAGAAAGAGTCAAGGCTGTGACGACATTGCTATACTTCTCCAATGGAGCAGTTAGCAGTGCAACAATTTGCTTTGTCGCTCTGGGGTCTTCGATTTTGGCCATGCTGGAGAGCTTCCGGACACAAGCTCCCTGCAAACCACATGTAAACCCATAATTTAAGGGGTCAATTCATACAACCTTGTGCATCAAGCATCTATATGTGATACTAGACTAAATCGAATAGAGCATTCATGTAGGAGAAATTAAGGCCGAAATATAGGAGAAGGTAATATACCAGCACTTGATCTACATAATCGAGACGATCGCAATGGACATGAAGCGTAAATGTGAGAAGGGAGACAAATAGGGTAATGGCTCCACCAATGGGCATATCAACCTGATCCTCTATAACCTGCCATTGGAAGAAGTGGATCAGAAAAATATGTAGGAAACATCTGTTCTCATAATTATTCCATTAATAAAACGTAAATGCAATATTTATTGCATGATTCAAGATCCTTCACGAGAGATGGATAAGAGATACATATTGGAAATATTGTCCGGATTTCTAATAAAACCTGCCACACACCTTCTGGATTGCACTGCTTAACTTTGCAAATGCTTCAGCTTTCAGAAACTCAGGTAATATCTGAAGGGCAAAATGATAAGAGAATAAGGAAACATGTAAGAGGATAATATTCACAGGCCTTACAAAAATCACTTACTTCAGGAGTTGAAGCAGCATGCTTTGACAAACGGTCCATCAGTTGAGACAGCAATAGTTTGACATCGACCGCTGGCTGTAAGTTGTGAGTCAGATAGATGATATACATCAATTATAATTCCTTGATTTATTTATTCTTCTAGCTATGAAGAGCACTTAAGAAAGGTATCTAATGCAGACACGGAAGTATCTAGAGTTTTTTCTTTCAAATAGAATTCTGATTTGAGTGCCACCAGGAACTTGCACTTATACCTAGTATATAAGTATACTTGACAAGAAACTGTAAACATACATACAGTTGGTGATGATTTAGAAGGCCTAAAAGCATGACCACTCAAAGAAAACCAGCAAGCTATTCCAGCGCCTAAAGTTCTGACAAGCATGTAGTAAGCCATACTTCATGATGATCGGAAGATGATTGACGAAATGAAAATTCTTGGAGACGTGGAATAAATAAAATAACACTATTTTAGATTTTCCAGAATAATCACACCTGAAGCTGAGAGCATGCACCTAGTAATGCCTCAAGGGTCTGTAAATGATAGTCATCTGGGAAGACCTGAATCATGCATTCCATAAGGTAGTATTGGGCCAGACTGTCATTACAGTTTACAACCTGTCCAAACCATTAGCTGTAAAGCTAAGAATGAGAAATTTGATGAAATCAAATCTTTCAAAAGAAACCAATTTCAGTTTTCTCATTTCCTGAACTGAGAGAAAAGGCTGCATCGTAAGCACCTGCTCCAAGACTCGAGGGAGGACAATTTCCTCATAGATATGGAGATCTACACCCTCTATCTGACTGAGAACATGAAGGTTTTTCCCAACCTAAATAGAAGAACTGTAAGTGAATTTTCCGGAGTAGGTAAACCAGAAATGCCTGCTTCAAGTAATAATGCATTAGGATGCATTACAAGATCACGAAGTTCACTCCTTTCCTTTTCCCGCTTATCTCTTACTCGACCAGGACCCTGAAAGTTGACAGCCAACAAAATATAAAAGGGACTCCTTGGATGCAAATGAAGACACTGTGGCTAGATATCAGGATGCAGAACTGACCTGATAGTGCAACCGAACCCAAAGCTTATTCATCTCCGTGAAATTTTGAAGCACAAATTCAACAGCATCCATGAGAGTATCTCCATTGCTGCAAGTTGAATCTAAGAAAAGTAAGTCAGGATTCCATTTTCACTTCTATACCATTCAAATGCTTGTCATAAATTTCATATGAGAATGCAATTTCTCCAACAGGCAATGAAGTTATTGTAACTCCAAATGAAGCCCTTATTTTTAACAAAGGTGTCTCCTTGTTCCTCAATGGCGGATACAATTAGTTAGGACTTAGGAGGTTTCTGCATGACTCCCTCCTTCAAACATCATTGACTATATAAGTAATGATTTTACCGCAACACAAACTGCGCACAATCTTTTGAAGCTAAAAATCACGAGACAAGGAGCAGCCAAAGGTTTGAAATGTCAGAAAGACTGTTTGAAGCAGCCATTTCTCGTCAACAAGTGGCAGTGAGAAAAATTCCGAACATCCATAGCAGGTAAAATGAACTGCAAGAAAATACGAAGCCTGTTTCGCACAAGATGATTTCTTAAACACATCCTTTTCATATTGCATCAACCTGACTAACACTTGGTCATAATACAGCACAGTAATTCAGGAACAAGAAGACATGAAGACCGATCTCTGATCAGACATTAACAATCACCATCTCTACTAAGGGCATGAATCGGCATTTGGCTTTTCACTGCCTGATGAATTTTAAATTACGGACAAAACCACACATACCCCTCATACTCGGAACCAATATCGGGCAATTTGTCTCTACTTATTTGTGAGAGGTAACTTCTCAGGAAGAGGCCACGAATTGGATTTTGAATCGCTCGACACATCTCCACAAGATCTTTAAGGATATCCTTGGCAGGTGCTTCCTTAGATTTAATGTATACTGACCCAACAGTGCACAAGAGGTATCTGCAAGTTCAACACAAAGGCAGAAATTTTATTACGTCGAGATAGGTCACAAAACAATGACCATACATGATGTTCAGACACGTCTGTGTGCTACATGAGTTACTCCGTGGATGCAACCTCTGGTAGAGGTCCATGAAAAGGATACAAAAGGCACATGAGAAATAAAACATCAACAGTGTGTGCCACCGTAGCTAAACTGAATAGATCTATCTAACTAAAACTATTTACTCAGATAACTGTCAGAGACAGAATAAAGCAATTCAGACAACCAAATTCTTTGGGATAACTGACCACATAATTAGGAAATTATTCTCGACAGGACAGCAATAAAAGAATATAGAGCCACCTACAGTCGGGGCAATATGTTGCCGGCGTGCTGGACAAGCTCATACAGATCAACGACAGAAACACCATGCCTCTTCTCGTCCTGGAAGAACATCTCCAACCTCTTCAGCTCATCAAAAGCTCGCATATCTAGCACGTAATCAGAAATTACACGAGATCCTATCCACGGTCGCAAAATCAAGCGCACTTATCACAATCAACCAGAAAACTCACAAAGCTCGTAGTATCTGTGAGGAGAGAGCTTGGAGGTCCGAAGCTCGGAGAGCATCTGAGCCGAAAACTTGAGGACTTCTCTTAGATTGTTCGCATCCTGACAACGAAAAAAAAAAGACGGATTTGATAAACCAGAAGCCTCGATTTTGGCTCCATAACCGGGGGGTTGGCTTTACCAGGGCGCGGTGAAGGTAGAAAGCGTGCTGTTGGATGCCGGCGATGCCTTCGGCGAGCCACCGGTCCTCGTCGTCTGTGACGGCGATCACCATTCTCTAGGGATCGTGACGGCTCGCCGAACGGGCGAATTCGACGCCGGGTTCGAACTCAGTCGGTCGGAGAAGAAGAGGGATCGCCGAAATCACCAGCGGAGAAAATAAAATAACGGATCAAAGCTGGAAACTTCTGTAGACCGTTGCTGCGAGGTGGGCTAAGACCCGATTCACGAAATCGTACAACTCGGCATTGGCCGAGTTTTGTACGGAAATACGGTTAGTTTTAAAAAAAATTTGCGAAATACGGTCCCAGTTTCGTAAAATACGGTTTTACCGTCGATGGGGCGCGTTTTGAAAACGCGTCCTCCGATTTACAAAGAGGACGCGTTTTCAAAACGCGCCCCCCGGCGTGCCAAAGAAAGGGGCGGGTTTTCAAAACCCGCCCCTATGGGAGATGGGAATATGGCATGAGGGCGCGGTCCCAAAACGCGCCCTCATGCCAGGGGCGGGTTTTCACAACCCGCCCCTTGGGGACTTGGAGAAATTTTACCTAAGGATCTAAGGGGCGGGTTTTCAAAACCCGCCCCTTGTGTAACTCAAGGAGGGGCGGGTTTGCCCTTCCGCTTAGAAACCCGAATCGGGTTCCCCCTCTACGAAACCCTAACCCGCCGCCGACCCTTCGAGCCTCCTCCGACGCCTCCTCCGACCTCCGACCTGCCTCGCCTCCTCGCCTCCGACCCCCGAGCCCCGAGTTCCCCCCTCCGACAGGAGACCCCCGAGCCCCAAGTCCCCCCCGAGCCCCGAGTCCCCCCCGACTCCCGCGACCCGTCCGACCCCCCGAGCCCCGTCCGGTGCCGTCTCCGCGTCGGCGGCCTTCTCCCCCGCCGGCAGTCTCACCTGGCCGGCCATATCCCCCGCCGGCCATATCCTCCCCCCCGACCGTCCGTCACGTCCGACCGTCCGTGACGTCCGACGACCGGCACCCATTTGCCGTAAATTTGACGTATTCATGAATTTGTTTAAATGTAATTGTATGTTTTTTAATTCGATAATTAATGATATATTGTTTAATTAATTGCAGGTATTATTGATTTGGAAGAAAATTCGAATCAATCCACGTAAGTTTTACCTTACGTTTAAATGTCGCAAATCCATTTATTAGTATATGGTAATGGAAATGTTGTTCATGGTAGTCAAGGAGTGGGTTATAGTAGGGGTCCAGTAAAACGGATAAAGGTAGATGCTGGAATTGATTATGTCAGATTTGAAAGTGCTATTGTCAATGCACTGAGATTAAACGAAGGGAGTAGGCTGGAAATTTGTCATAGGTACCCAGTTCCTTCGTATAGTCCAAGTGGAATCAATTTTGTGCTAGTACCGATTGGTGATGACGAGGATGTTAGGTTGTTGTGTGAGTTTGCGATGTCAAATGGTGACCGCATTCAAGAAGTTTATGTGATATCAGTTTCCGGGAATTCATGCAACGAAGGGAGGCCCCCAAATTCAAGAAGTAAGCGTGGTAGCAACATGCAACCCGTAGGAGTAAATGTTGATGATGGGTTAAATGTCGTGCAAGAAAGAATGGAAAATTTCGAAGTTAGTAGAAATTTCCATCGATTGGTACCGGTGAATGAAGGGTGTAGCGGATATGGTGGTGATGCGAGGAATGAGGAGGATGGTGTTAACGAGGATGACGGTGTTAGTGAGGATGATGGTGGTAACTATAATGAAGATAGTTATGAAGAGTGTGATCCGTTTGAACAATTAGAACGTGATCTCGGCGATGAGGGAGTTCAATATGAAACTATATTTCGGCGATATGAGAATCATATCGTTGATTCAATAGTGAATTCGGATGATGACGCTGATACAGACGATGAAATGTTCAATGGTGTTGATTTGGGAAATGAGGACACGGTTAATCAGGCTGGTCCTTCTAGGAAGAAACGGTTGGAGAAACCTCTACCATTCTATCTAGACAGTGGTGACACTGGGAAGGTGATTTGGGAGGATGATGAGGATGTTAGGGTGACCGACGATCCAGAGGCTGTGGTTGAATTTCGTAAAGGGATGCGGTTCAAGCATAAGAACCATCTCATTCATGCGGTGAATATGTTTCATATCAAGAATCATTATAACTACGAAATCGTTGAGTCAGATAAGACGACGTGGTCGGTGTTTTGTTCTGAGTTAGGATCGGGTTGCAAGTGGAGATTACGCGCGATTCGGCGTGCGTGTGACGATGAGTTTGAAATAACTATTATGGGTGAGCCGCATACATGTTTAAATGCAGTGCTTTCCCAAGATCATGATCGGCTTGACTGCAACTTCATGGTTCCATACTATCGAACTTTTGTCAGAGAATCTCCTGATGTGAAAGTGTCGTTCTTAAGGAATGTAATCAAGGAGAGATTTGGATATGACGTAACTAGGAGACGAGTATGGGATGCAAAAAGGAAGGCGATTGAAGTTGAATACGGAGAATGGGATGCATCTTATAATGAGTTGCCTCATCTTATGAATGCAATTAGAATTGCCAACCCCGGAACAATTGTTGATTGGGGTGCAACGTATCATCTAGGCGATGTGGAAGTATTGCAGTTTCAACGACTGTTTTGGGCGTTCGGACAGTGTATTCAGGCTTTCAATCATTGTCGGCCAGTTGTTAGCATAGATGGCACATTTCTATATGGTAAGTATAGGCATAAACTCTTAATTGCATGTTCTATGGATGGGGAGAACCATATAGTGCCGCTTGCGTTTGCACTGGTGGATGAGGAAAGCTACGATTCATGGAGTTGGTTCCTGCGATGTCTGAAGGGATATGTCGTTGGTGAAAGAACGGGAGGGGTTTGTTTGATTTCCGACAGACATGCTGGAATTCAAGCCGCTGTGAATGATCCGGACGTGGGATGGGGCCCGCCGTTTGCGCATTGGCGATTTTGTCTTAGACATGTGGCTAGCAATTTCAATACGAGGTACAAGAATGTTGTTTGTAAAAGAAAGTTGATAGCCGCAGCGATGAAATCTATGGTTGTGAAGTATAAGAGTGTGATGAGAAGTATGTTTGAATCAATGCCAGAAACTGGCGAGTTTTTCGCCGAGATGAATGAAGAGCAGTGGTGTTTGAGCCGGGATGGGTACCATAGATATGGTCTCATGACAACGAATTTGAGCGAGAGTTACAACGCCGTGATCAGAGGCGCACGAAATCTTCCTGTTTCAGCGCTTGTTAGGAAAATATGGTATAACTGCGTGTCATATTGGATAGCAAGACGTGATGATGCAGATTCTGCGTTGAAAATTGGCGAAAGTTTTACAACTGTTTGCACAAATCGTCTACATAAATGTATAGAGAAAGCCAAACGGTACGAGGTGGTTCTTCTCGATCGCAGCGAGGGTAGATTTGATGTTAGAACAAGAGGAAAACATCAACTGAAGTATGTATTTCTTCAAGCGATGAAATGCAGTTGCAAGAAGTGGCAAATCTATCGCATTCCTTGTTCACATGCTTTGGCATGTTACGCGCACATGCATATAGATCATACTGCTGTCATAAGTCGTTTTTACTCATTCGAGTGTCAGAAAGCTGTGTATGCAGCGAAATGGCATTCTTTTGATTGTAAAGAAGATTGGCCTGAATATCCTTTTCCGAGAGTCAATCCCGACCCTACAAGAGTGAGACCGAAAGGGCGCCTGAGGTCATCCCGTATACGTAATGAAATGGATATCAAGGAGAAATCTCGGAAAACTAGTTGTGGGTTATGTAGACAGGAGGGTCACAACCGACGTAGTTGTCCTAATAGGAACCTTTGTAAGTGATTTGTTATTGTTCTACGTATATTTTATTGTTATTTTAAGTTTTTATTTACGTTTGTTATTAACAATGGTTATATCGTCTTTCAGGAAAATGCGTCCAGGGCCAAGAAAGACGGACGTCCTTAATGCTCAAGGAGAGCATCGCTCGACGGCGGTATGGGAAGCCGGGTATAGCGTGGTATGGCAGAATAGTTCTAAATGCTTTCACTTTCTTTAATATATTCGTCCCGTGATTACTAATTCGTATTTCATTTGTAGAATAATGTTCTTACTTGCCGTCGTGTGGAGAAATCCTTGAAGGGAGTCGCCCTTGATCCGAGGATGGATGTGTACCTTCGTCAGGCAGGATTCTACGGAGTAGCTAAGCTCCCTTTCATTTCCTTGGACTGGGCCCTCATCACAGCGTTGACGGAACGCTGGAGGCCGGAGACGCACACTTTCCACATGTTGCACGGTGAGATGACTATCACCCTTCAGGATGTGGCAGTTCAGCTAGGTTTGCCAGTAGATGGTGATGCGGTGATAGGGGATACATCCGTATCTCATGAGGCCGTCTGTTTAGAGTTATTGGGCCGGATACCTAGGGGTGACAACATTAGGTCTGGCCGTATCAGATTGAGCTGGCTTGCTGCTAATTTTGCTGAGATCCCTATAGATGCCCCTGAGGAGGTCGTGCAGATGTATACCAGGGCTTTTATCTTGCAGTTGATAGGAGGGATGCTATTTACTACGAAGTCAGATAGTTTAGTGCACTTATTCTGGTTGCCTCTACTAGCTGACTTTGAGAGGGCCGGGCAGTATAGTTGGGGTAGTGCTTGCCTTGCGTGGCTGTACAGGAGTTTGTGTAAGGCATCCCACCACAAGGCATCCCAGATAGATGGTCCCCTCATACTGCTACAGATTTGGGCATGGGATAGATTCCCACATATAGCGCCCCTCAGGTTACGCACCCTATTTGTAGCGGATATGCCTTTGAGCTATCGTTGGGCCGTTGCAAAGGATGTACGCACGGTCACTACGCACGTACTGTCCTCTTACAGAGAGGCCTTTGATAGGCAGAGTCCCGATCAGGTAAACGTCATTTCATTTGACCATTTCGTTTTACTAATTCGAACTTTCCTGACATATTCACATTTTTTATATGCAGATTGTTTGGCATCCTTATTCGGAGGAGTTGATAGCCATGCTGCCACATTACTGCCGATCTGGAGAGGCTTTTTGGCGTGCCAGAGTCCCTCTCATCTGCTTCTACATCGTCGAGTGGCATTACCCCGATAGAGTGATTCGTCAGTTTGGCGACCACCAGATCGTGCCCGCAGATTGCGACACCAGCAAGTCACTCCATCGGATAGATTTGCGTGGCAAGACGATGAACAACTGGGTCGAGATCCATCGGATGTATGTGGAGTTGTGGGGAGATCGGATGCATACCATCGTGCCGCTGTTCTGGGATTCCCATTCTGCAGTCAAGTACTCCAAATGGTACGCGAAATACACCAGACAGTACATATCGCATACCGG
This sequence comes from Melastoma candidum, assembly GCA_023653495.1. Classification (NCBI taxonomy): domain Eukaryota; kingdom Viridiplantae; phylum Streptophyta; class Magnoliopsida; order Myrtales; family Melastomataceae; genus Melastoma; species Melastoma candidum. Next base: position 6,738,743 of record CM042886.1, read on the forward strand.
ATCCATGCTAGGCACAATGGTAAGGAATATATAAGCTCATTCATTACTTCATTCATTTCATTGTCAAGTTTAACATATAATTGTTATATAATGTAGATGAAGAACTTCCGTAGGATCAAGCTTCGATCGGATCAGCCCGAGCTCGTTTCTCTTGCCGAGGAGTCCTTGCAGATGATGCGGGAATATTCACCAGTACGTTTGTACGGTCGTACCGGCGGATTGGAAGATCAACCGGCGTTCGAGTTCATGCCACCAGCAGCTGGACAAAACGGGGACGAAGACGAAGATCATGTGGCACAAGAAGATGACATGGAGGAAGATCACGAGGATGAGGAGGACCCACATACGTACGAGGACCCTGTATTTGACGAGGAGGGCCGTGAAGTACCAGAAGGGATGCTCATCTCCCAGATTGACCACATTCAGGCTGATTACAGAACACCGTACTTCGAGCCTGGATCCAGTTCTACACCGGGAGCTCCGATTAAAGGAGCGAGAGAATTCGGGTAAGTCTACTCATATTCGATTGATTTAAATTCTCGAAACTTCACTAACATCACTTTTTCAGGTACGACCATTCACAACAAGGAGAAGGACCGTCACAAATTACACAACTGTACCCTGATGATTCCTCGGAGCAGCCGAACATCCATGAAGATCCCGTCGTTAGGCCTTATGTTAGGAGGAAATCGACGAGGCGTAGGGGTCTTTACTGATGTCTGTATGATTTGCATTGTTAAGTTTATGATATTATGAGATTCTCAACTATGCGTTTCATATTCTGAACTGATTATGAGGTTGATTATAAACTTTGCGTTTCATTTGCTGAATGAGGTGTATGTGTCTGAATTTAGTGTTGTTGAAACAGGGTTTCGAACAACACACAATAACTTTTTCTTTTGAGGTCGGACGGGGGGCGGGTTTTGAAAACCCGTCCCTCCTTGAGTTACACAAGGGGCGGGTTTTCAAAACCCGCCCCTCCTTGAGTTACACACGGGGCGGGTTTTGAAAACCCGCCCCTTAGATCCTTAGGTAAAATTTCTCCAAGTCCCCAAGGGGCGGGTTTTGAAAACCCGCCCCTGGCATGAGGGCGCGTTTTGGGACCGCGCCCTCATGCCATATTCCCATCTCCCATAGGGGCGGGTTTTGAAAACCCGCCCCTTTCTTTGGCATGCCGGGGGGCGCGTTTTGAAAACGCGTCCTCTTTGTAAATCGGAGGACGCGTTTTCAAAACGCGCCCCATCGACGGTAAAACCGTATTTTACGAAACTGGGACCGTATTTCGCAAATTTTTTTTAAAACTAACCGTATTTCCGTAGAAAGCGTGCTGTTGGATGCCGGCGATGCCTTCGGCGAGCCACCGGTCCTCGTCGTCTGTGACGGCGATCACCATTCTCTAGGGATCGTGACGGCTCGCCGAACGGGCGAATTCGACGCCGGGTTCGAACTCAGTCGGTCGGAGAAGAAGAGGGATCGCCGAAATCACCAGCGGAGAAAATAAAATAACGGACCAAAGCTGGAAACTTCTGTAGACCGTTGCTGCGAGGTGGGCTAAGACCCGATTCACGAAATCGTACAACTCGGCATTGGCCCAGCTGTCCTAAATCAGAGACACTATCCGTACATTAATTCGACAAATCGATCCTCACATTTCTATTTAATTTTCTTTTTTGTTAAGAAAACTATGTATAATAAATCTGGTTGAAACAGGACTGAAAGCTCGCCAGTTTCAGCCTAAACTACTGTAAAAATGTCCCTTCAGCTCAACTGATTTACAAACAGCCGCCTGCTATTCACATATTCTCGGAAGTCTTCAAAATCAGAAAAGGTTGATATAAGGCAGAGCATAAATCTCAGCATCCTGCAGGTAATTCGCCCTGGGAGGCCACGGGAATGATGAGCAAGAATTGTGCGGAAGCCGGCCTTCGTCTGCAGGTTTCAGTCTTTTTGGACATCTCTCCCCAGCTCGATCTGGACCAAGAATCCAGTCCAGATCGTCTGATGCATCGCCCTCGACATTAAGGGGTGCAGGAACCCACTGGTCCAGAAGCGAGTCGTATTGAGATCCGGGTTCGGGGAACAGGCCTTCTGAACATGGGGCTATGGCCACAGGTGCTAAACTACCCCGACCAGAGGTAGAAGCAACCTCGCGATGGTCCTCCCTTACACGGGAATCCGGGACAGTGCTCGGGAGTAGAATCGTAGGCGGCTTGGCCAGTGATGTTTCAAGAACAGTTCGCTTAAACCGGATTCTGATAATGCTGCCTGTTCCAAGTATATACAATGCATGAGAACGTGTCGGGGTTGAGCAACAAAATGCCGACATCATGCCGAGCAGAAAAATTACCTCTTTTCTCGACAAAAGGCTGAGAGGCAGCTTTACTCTCTTCACTCTTGCTGACATTGGACAAAGAGAAGATGCTTGTGCGGCTAAATGGCTGGCCATGTTCTTCGGATAAGACACTCTTACAAGAGTCCTCCTTCGATTTTGAGATCCAATCATCCTCTTTCTTGCCATCTGGCATATCCCCATTACCAAAATCCCTAGCTTGAGAACCCTTAGACACCAATCTTATGGTTCTCCCATGGTCGGCATCCCTGCATTTATGAGAAGAATATTTGCTTTCCCCCCTCTTGGTGTGTTTTCGATTTTCTGTGCCATGGTTCCTCAACATCTCCTTCTGGAGCTTTAGAGCACCAGAGGAAAACATTCAGATCATGGTGGCAGAGCATTCAAGAAGATACACCGACTATACTGAGGGATCAAATCCCATGCCACCATGATCGTGTAAGTAATCACATAAATATCCAAGAAGATAGAATATAACAATACTTACATTTCTGAAATAGTCGTCACAAAAAAAAAAAGAAATAAACTCAAAATCTCACACAACTAGCCAATCAAACATCTCCACTTCAATCACTTCAATAGAGACAAGGATAAACAATCATGGTCTATGGCATTCGCACAAGATCAATTAAATGGCCTAGACTTAACTATTATACATCGACCCCAAGAGATTTATCATCGTTTGAAATTTCTAGTCTGCACCAAATTCAGCACATAAAAAATTTCTTCTAGAAAAGCAAAATTACTAAAAATGGAAAAGCGATCACAAATTTCTCTTCGTTTATTAAAAACGAAAATAACTGCACGCTGTTTCGAAAAAATGGATAAAAATTTTCGTTCCTGAGAACAGGAACACCGTAATCACAATCAGCATTCGAACGCAAAGAAATTAAAAACGCAAAAACCCCATCTCTGCGAGCACGTACAGTTTCACATGCAAAACCTACCATCAGGGGGCACATTCATTCCCTCGAAAGTTTTTTACCCAAACCAATTCACAACCAGGCTCTTCTGCGGAGCAATCGACCCATTATAGTCATTCACATTACTTCTGGAATCGTAACCCGAGATTTCCTCAAACCAACCTCGATCGGTACGCTCTGCGTATCCCAAAGCTCCCCCCGTTTCTTTACTGCACCGCCATTGAAAGGAAAGCACCGAGACATCCTCACTTCGAACACGATTCAGACTAGCAGGAGGAACTAACGTCTTGTTTTCACCAAATCCCAGGGAGCCGCAGGGAGAGCGACAAGGACCCTAGGGCTTTTTCGACCCGTTGAAAAAGAGAGAGGGGCTTAGTGGTATTTATAGGGAAGGATGTGTCCGAAATTACCAATTTGCCCCTCTACTAACGGTGACGTGGACGTTGAGTTCTCTAATCCCCAGTTGATACGTCCAGACTTCGGCCGCCGCCTCGGCTCGGAAACCCGCTCGCCGCCGTCACAGAATGAGGCAGCTCAAGCCGCTATACCAGCTGACCAACGCCGCCGCCCGGCGCCGCCTCCTCCCCGCGCTCCTCAACGGCGCGGACTGCCACTCCCTTACGGCTCCCCCGCCGCCTCCGGGAATCCTCAACCAACGCTGTGGACCGTGCGGCGGCCTCTGTTCCTCCAGGTGGTACACGGCGGTAGCGTCCGCGGTCGCGCCGGAGCTCAGCGTCAAGGGCGAGAGGCCGTTCCCAAAGGACGTCGTGCTTTACCAATACGAGGCATGTCCTTTCTGCAACAAGGTTAAAGGTATCTTAGACTTGGCTTTGACTTGGTGCCGGGCGAGTTTCATTTTTGGTTGATTTTCTGATCATTGGATGCCTGATTGGTTGTGTGCAGCGTTCTTGGATTACTATAAGATCCCTTACAAGGTGGTGGAAGTTAACCCCATTAACAAGAAGGAGATCAAATGGTCCGATTACAGGAAGGTTCCTATTGTGACCTTCGAGGGAGGAAAGCAAATGAATGATTCTTCTGGTAGATATTAATCTAACTTCTGGCATACTATGCCTTTAGGGTTTAGGAAGTTGAGCATTTTAACTATAACACATGCTTGCATTTTGTCTTTTCTTTTCTTCGTTGTTGAACAGCGATCATAGATGAATTGTTTCAGAAACTTCATCCGGATGAGTTTGCGGATGATGTGGAGGAAAAGAAGTGGCGTGGGTAGGGTTTCTTCGCTCTCATTCTTTCTGTCGGATTTGGTTGCTAGAGCCATGATGCTAGTGTTTGTTCAAGACGGGGTTCCTGATACTGGTTTCGTTGAAAATGTAGGTGGGTTGACAATCATTTGGTTCATGTTCTATCACCAAATATTTATAGGAACCCCTCAGAGGCCTTGGAGTCCTTCGACTACATCACTACACATGGTAAGAAAGATCTGTGCCTTAGTAGTTGGTTCAGAATTACAAAAGAAAAGGTTCGCGAGCAGTGGTCTTAAGTTGATTTTGGTTTATGTTCCTCAACACAGGAAATTTCACCTCCATGGAGAGGTTATTTGCAAAGTATACTGGAGCAGCAGCCATGTACATGGTCGCCAAAAAATTGAAAAAGAAGCACAATATCGATGATGAACGTGCTGCATTATACGGAGCTGCAGAATCATGGGTAGATGCATTGAAAGGCCGTCCATATTTTGGTAAGTTCGTCCATTGCATATAAGTAGGCAAACACGAACGAACCTTCACTGATTTTCTCAACTACCTGATGCTTCTAACAGGTGGTGTCAAACCGAATTTAGCTGATCTTGCCGTCTTCGGTGTATTAAGGCCCATCCGGCATCTCCAGTCTGGCAAAGACATGGTCGAGAATACTCGAATTGGTGAATGGTATGATCGGATGGAGAAGGCTGTTGGTGGGTCCACTAGAATAATATAGCCATTTCCTCTCTGTTTTCGCATGCTGAACATGTAGGAAGGAAGTATAGGAATTGAGGATGGTTGTGTTGCAGGGATTGTCTGTTTGGAGTCTGTTTGCTGTGATTTCACACTGCACAGTATCTTAGGTTTCCGACAAATCCCAGGAAAGGATAGTCATTCCAATAATGGAAGAACATTCTGGAGCTATGAATGTAATACCTATTGTCTAAGATTGGAGAGTGATGAGCCTATGTATTATCACAATATTCATCCACAGCGGTGATTATCTGTTGTCATCGTGATACTTTCTGAGTTCACCGAGGTATATCGAAACCGCTGCCTATAAATTTAAAAGGTGAGCTGAACTCGTAAATCCCGTTCAAAGATATACCATTACACTTCTCCAGTTGTATGGAGCAGTTAACCTTGGCGGCCAAATCCGCCAAAGGATTTGCCTATTCTGCGTATGAATTTATTGATGAACTCGCCACAGGCATGACCCATCTTCCAGTCGTTGTCCTTTACGTAAGTAACCTTCCAGCTTCTCTTCGCATTGATCTATTTGATGTGGCAGTATATCTTTACCAGTCTTGGCTGCAAGCATCATCGCTTGGGTACCCGTGTGGACACTTGTCGAATGTGATAGGATATCGGGGTCGTTGTGCCACCACTTTAGCGATTATAGAGCTTGCGATGGCCTGGTTTTTCCCCAGAGGACGGTCTGGTGCATATGACGACTTGTTTGTTAAAATAACCCAGAGAATCATTGGCTTTCCATTTTACTAGATTCTGTTTTGATGGTGGAAGAAGAATGGGTTGATCGTGGAATTGTGCACATGTCGAAATCCTTAAGCGGTTGCAGAGGGAAGCCTTCTTCGATACTATGAAGTTGCGAGACAGGCAGGATAAAGTGGAGAAGACCCGCTCCTTTACCGAGTTAAGTAAGGTCAGTCCATTCCATGAAGCTGCGACTCGTTTCAGGGGATGGATAGATTTTTCGGCCAGTGCACTAAATACAGGGATGCTCTTTCGATCCGTTAACTAACTAATGATGCTTGACATGTATTATTTTCTATAAGCATATCGTGTCTAGTGACTCTAAACTCAAGCACCCTCAAGTATATCCATTGACTCGAATGTCTTTTACAGCAGCAGGTATGTGAGATTTTCCGAGGTTCTAATCAATAAAACGAGGTCTATTCTTCAAAGATGTCAAGATGAAGATTGGGATTTCTGTTGTTTTCCGATCTATGAATTCTCTTATGCTATTATTTCAAGCGAAGTCTTTCTTTTATTTACTTTGTGAATCAAACACGATTTAATTTGAACTTGCTCCAATCTGCAGGCGAACGCGATTGCAGCGCCGTGTGCAGAAATCAAATGTCGTCGCAGGCGGCCTGGACCAATTCGTTTCTCGCAAGGGGGGGTTTGGGGGGTGGGATCTTGCCCTCTGACGTGCTTAATCAGACCTTCAGCACGTTTGGTCAAATAATCTGTCAATCTCCTTGGAGAAACAAGGTCCTCCGACATGGGTTGTCCAAGTCGAGTTGGGAAGCCATCTACTCCCGGCCCCTCTCTCCATTACCACTTTCTATTCCCATTGAGCCATCGAGACCGTGCCAGAGATCATCAAGGCAGCCTCGACGAGTCCCTCGATCCTGATCACATAAGTTTCAGGAACCGGGTCGACGAGAGAGAGAGAGCACGAGACTCACTCGGAGGCTGGGAAGAGACTAACAATTCGAACCCCGGGGATATCTACATTGGGCTATATCTACTTGCGCAGCTGGTGCCTGAGTTTCAGCGGATCAGACAGAGGCAGACGGTTCGATATCCGCCCGGACATTGTACACACAGCCGAATCAATTAATGTTTACAGTCAAAAAACTTAAAAAACTTACAAAATTCCATATTTCGAAATCTTAGTTTAAAAATCAAATTAACACTTACTCATGTCAAATAAATAGATACTGCACATAACATTAGATTTATAAATATCGGGGAGTTAGGTTTGTGGTGATTTTACCGGCCCTTCTGCTTCTCTCCTTTTTCTTGTTCTTCTACATTCTTCTTCGTTTTTACCTTGGTTTGGGATTCCGTTTAGGGTTTGATTCGATCACAGGCCTAAGGGAGAGATGTCGTCATCGTCCCCGAAGAAGATCATCCTCCGCTCCTCGGATGGGGAGTCGTTCGAGGTGGAGGAGGCGGTTGCCCTGGAGTCCCAGACCATCAAACACATGATCGAGGACGACTGCGCCGACAGCGGCATCCCCCTACCCAACGTCAACAGCAAGATCCTGGCCAAGGTCATCGAGTATTGCAAGAAACACGTTGATTCATCCAAGGGCGGCGAGGACAAGTCCTCCTCCTCCTCTCTCGATGAGGAGCTCAAGAGCTGGGACGCTGATTTCGTCAAGGTCGATCAGGCCACCCTCTTTGACCTCATCCTGGTGAGTGCCGGGATCTGGTCGCTGGATCTTCCTTCCTTTTTCCTTTGTCTCGACTTTCCTGTCTAGGGCTTTGATTCCGTTTGTCGTTGTTGACGTGGCCAGTAAGTAGGCTAGGCAGGCGATTTCGGCAGATGGTTGGAGGAGATCAGTCGATCTGTTTAGTGCGTGATCGAAATCCTTTGATTGTTGACTGTGGTGGTCGATTCATTGTTGTCTGTATTGTTGTCTTTCCATTTCATTCGTCCGTGGATTGATTGGTGCTGGAAACTGGATCGATTGGCCAATAACTTTGTGTAATCGAGGTCATTGTGTTCTGCTGTGGATTTGTCCTAACAATTGGCGGCACTTGGAGGGGTTCTTCTTTCTTGTCTTGTCCTTTTGGGAAGGACTAGCACAATCTGCGCGATTTCTCAATTGTTTTTCTTGCCTGTCTGTTTGTTCATCACAGGCTGCTAACTACCTCAACATCAAGGGGTTGCTGGACTTGACTTGCCAGACAGTCGCGGACATGATCAAAGGGAAGTCCCCCGAGGAGATTCGCAAGACCTTCAACATCAGGAACGACTTCACGCCCGAGGAGGAGGAAGAGGTCAGGAGGGAAAACCAGTGGGCCTTTGAGTGAAGAAACGCCAGGGGGTTCCTCCTTGCCCTGGTTGGGGATCTCGTGGACTTCAAATGTACTACCATGGCTGCATTTTTATCGGAAACTGCTATGCTTTGATGACATTATCTGTTAGTACATCTTATGTCCTTTTGCAATCAATCAATCCATGGATCTTCTCTTGAACTTGGTATTAGTCCTCCAATTCTGTCCTTGCTTACCGCGCCCCATAGCAACCATGGTCTGGCTTGCACACGCTTGGAGCTTGGGATGACAGGATTCGCCTGTTCTGGGTGAAAAAAAAACTCAGGTTCTTGATGCCTCTGGCACCTCTTTTATACAGAAAAAGCAAGTCGGGTAACATGATCTGGGCAAGCGAGCACCTCCCTTAACACCAACCAACAATTTTTTCCTTGTGCAGAAGCTGCACCTTCTGATCTTATCATCCTGGCCACAAAATCACAGGTATAGATGAAACCAACCCAGCGAGAAGTGCTTCCGTGGTGGTTGCACATGAAATTCATGGGAAAACTTTTTCACCACATCAGTCAGTTAGATCTTCAATGGCTTAGTTTCATGCTGAAAATGGAGGTTTTGCTTGTTGGAGAAGTTATCCTTAAGTGATGTTAGTTGCCGGATCTTTCTAAGATTAAAAACTTTTTTATAAGGAAAGAGCTAAATAAAAACAGGGGAACAGTTGAATGAGGATGACATTTATATTATTGGATCTTACATTTGGTTTGTAATTGGAACATTGTGGGTCAGACTATGTCTTTGTCGTTGACTCTGAGGAAGATCTTTGTCCTGAGATTGTCCGATGGGGGGGTGCCGTTCGAGGTGGAAGAGGCGGTGGCTCTCCTGTCGGAGACCATCAGGGATGGGATCGAGGACAATTGGATGGAAGGCGGCCTGCCCTTCCCTACCATTGACAGCAAGATCCTCTCCTTGGTCAGCGACTACTACAAGAAGCATTTTCACACCTCCTCCTCCCACCTCTACCTTGACGAGGAGCTGATGAGCTGGGAAACAGATTTCGTCAAGCTCGAGAAAGACACCCTCTTCGATCTCATCCGGGTGAGTGAGACAGTGCCTGATAATATCACCACGACCGATTGTGTTTTCGCTTTGGTTGCTTTTCTCAGCTGTTTTGTGCTTTCTTTGCTTCTTCCTTTGTTGTTCTTCCGCAGGCTGCTATCTACCTCAACATCAAGGGATTGTTGGATTTGACTTGCAGACAGTAGCCAACATGATCAGAGGGAAGACTCCTGCAGAAATTTAGGAGTTCTTCAGCATCAGCAACAGCTTCACACCCGAGGAGGAGGAAGAGATCACGAGGGGGGCCCTCGAGTGAATCTTACTTCCTCCTCTATCTGCTATGATGTCTGCCTAGTTGTTAGTAAGTATCTGTATCCCTTTTTGGCATATATCGATCAATCCATGCATTTTCTACCACCTTGATATTTAGTTCTCTGAATCAGACCCTTTTGGTAGCTGCTGTTATTAATGATCTGCAGCGATGGTCTTATCATTAAATTTAAGCAGTCTTTGGCTGAATAAAAAGCTACTGGCAGGTAGATGTTTGATTAAAAACTCCGCAATGGGCAGAAGTTATTCAGGTTGACAAAATCAGTTCTTTAAAAAAAAAAAGAAAAAACCAGAAACCTATACCTTGATACGTCCCGCCCCATAAGTCTTCTTATTCAGTAGCTCCCGCTCCTTCCTATCTGTTGTAAGATTTTGCGGGCAAATCCCCAGTAGTCATTCGTTCGCCACAGTTGACGACTCTGGGACAACAGAGAACCGAAGCTTGATCAATCCCAGAGCTGCAAACCGTATCATACCCACGTGCTTATAAACAAAAAAAAAATAAACAGTTGTGTTCTGTTCTTACCTTCCTGCGGTGGTTTGTAACGGCAGATGTGCTCATTTTCTTGTTTGTTCGTCACAGGCTCCTTGGCTTGGTGGACTCGACATTCCACATGGTGGCCGATATGATCAAGGGGTACATATCCCCGAGGAGATTCGCAAGACCTTCAACATCAAAGAGCAACTTCACCCCTGAGGAGTAGGAGGAGGGAGAGGTCAGGAGAGAAAACCAGCGCGTGCCTTCGAGCGAAAGAAACGCGGTGGGGGATCTCATTGCACCATAACTGCATTTTATTGAAAACTTCTACCCTTCGACGACGTTATCTGTTAAAGTATCTTTCGATGCATGGGATCGTCTCTTTTAACTTCCGAATCTGTTCTTTACTTATTGCACCCCATGGCAAGCAAGGATGGTCAGGGCAGCCATGCCATTCTCTGAGTGTCAGGCAGCAGGCCTAGACCTCGCGGGCGTTCACCTATACCAGGGTGAACAAAGGTCGCCGTTGGTGATACTGCCAGCAGCTCTGTCTATAAGGAAAGGGAAGTCGGGGTTCAGTGATCCGAGCAAGCGAGCACGACCGCGAACACCCACCATTTTTCCCCTGCAGAAACTGTAAATCGAGCCTTATGACTTCAATAACAGGAGATATCCGTACTTGAACGGAGAAGCTGCGTGATTTTTACTAATTTCCTTTTTAATTTTAAATTTGGAAATTTTTTAATTAGAAAAAAAAGAATTTGTAACGTCGAAGGACATCAATATATAAATTGGGTTGGTGGTAAGATTGGTTTTGGAATCGGATCAAATTGTAGGGAGTGACAATGTCTTCGAAGAAGGTCGTCGTCCTGAGGTCGTCCGACGGGGTGTCGTTCGAGCTGGAAGAGGAGGCGGCTCTCCTTTCCCAGACCATCAAGGACGGGATGGAGGACGGCTGGGTGGAGGGCGGCTTGCCCCTCCCCACCATCAACAGCCAGACGCTCTCCTTGGTCATCGACTACTGCAAGAAGCACGCCGCCGCCTCCGCCTCCTCCGAGGCCCTCGACAGCTGGGACGCCGATTTTGTCAAGGTGGAACACAAGACCCTCTTCGATATCATCCTGGTGAGTGAAACCAAGTTCCCGGTGTAGACAGCTGTCTCCACGCCGATCACATGACGCGTTTGTTCTACCGCAGGCTGCTAACTACCTCAACATCAGGGGGTTACTGGATTTGGCTTGCCAGACGGTGGCCGACATGATCAAGGGGAAGACCCCCGATGAGATCCGCCAGATCTTCAACATCAACTCCGTCTTCACCCCCGAAGAGGAGGAAGAGGTCAGGAGGGAAAACCAGTGGGCCTTCGAGTGAATCTGCGCTGCTCTCATCTAATCTACCATGATCACTGCCCATGCAATAATAAATCTATGCTTCTTAGTATATCTTCCTCTATCCTCTGCATATATAAATCGATCTATGGATCTTCTCCCAACTTGACATTTAGTTCTCTGAATCAGTCCCTTTCGCTTTAGCTGTTATTATTTCCGATCGGCCGATGGTGATGGTCTTACATCATAGTGTTAACTGTTATATGGTGATTTGCGGACTCAAAAGGGGAAGAAACCCAGAAACCTTGCATTCATTGATACCTCCCTCCCTCCCCATAAGTTTTAGTAAAAGGAGGACAGAAGATGTGTGTTTAGGTCTTATCCGGGTAGTTCCCATGAGTGGGGCACGCCTTCTGGGGAAAGCATTTTCCTGGGAAGTTGCTAATGCTAATGATGGCTCGGCAAGTCACGGTTGGCGACTCTGGATGAAGGTGAGCTGGGATGGAATGATCCTGGGGCTGCATACCGCACCCCGCCCACTTTATCCACTCGCCACGCCTTCTTGTCTTGTCATCCTGCGATGGTGATTCTATTGGCAGAAGTGCTCACGACCATTATATTCTCGCAGACAGATTTGTACTTAACCCTTGTTTCGATGATGGTGGAATCTCCTAAAACATTCGAGAGTATTATGAACTGGATGTTGTTGGCCAAAGTCTTTGTAGAAGTAAAGACATGGTTACCATTAGCCTCTCCTGTTACTGTGACACGAGGGTCTTCAGCGCTTCATTAAAACCATTTTCTACATCGAAGCTGTACACATTTGGGATAATGAGATGATGTCTTTGTTATTCTTTTAGTTGCCCGTCGGTTGCTTGTGTCCTCCCGAGGAAAGGCTGGCTGTTTTCCGTCTTGTTTGTTCCTCCACACAGGCTGCTAACTACCTCAACATCAAGGGGCTGCTGGATTTGACTCGGCAGACGGTGGCCGCCACGATCAGAGGGAAGACTTCTGCAGAAATTCTGGAGTTCTTCAACACCAAGAACAACTTCATGGCCAAGGAGGTTATGAGGGAAAATGAGTCAGCCTTTGACAGAAGAGTTCTCACGCCTGGGTTGTCATGTACTTTCTGTGCACAGAGTAGCTGATCTGGGTGCCACACCGGGGTCCCCTCACCTGAGCAAGCACGTCCACTAACACCATCTTCTACAGAAAATTGCAGCAAACTTCATCTACTCTTGCATTCTAATCTCATCAGCCAGAGAGTTTGGACTGTGAGGCAGGCTGTTAAACACGGACAACCGTTAACGACGGACTGTCAAACCAGATGACAGATTTGTCAGCAGCAAACAAGAAAAAGTTAACTAAGCAACTGAGGGAAGTCCTTTGGGGAGTATCAACTATGGGTGATGAGCTCGGCTGACTCAGGGTCTCGGAGTTACCAATGCAATTCAGATATAGGCGAAAACCATTTCCGACACAGAGTCTCTTGCGAAGATCTACACGGATAAATGGTTCAAACTATTGAGAGTATTACTATAAATATTTTTAAGAAAAAATGAAAGTAGCAACGCATATGAATTCATCCACGGAGCCGTGTCTTCTGATCCTGCTGACAGTTCTATGCGGAGGAAAGGGGCTTTAAACCGTTCTCGCATTGCAGACAGTTCGGTTCTCACCTTTACTTCAACAGAGGCATAAATCTCCTAAGCATTCGAGTATTAACTGGAAGAAATCATGTCGTGAATGTAAAGATTGTCAAAGTCGTCCGATGGGGTATCGTTCGAAGTGGAAGAGGCTGGGGACGCAGATTTCGTCACCCTGTTTGATCTCATCCGGGTGAGTTCCTGATAACATGCGATCATGAATGTTGAGCTGACTTCACTCGCTATAACAAAGATTGCGTGAATATCAATCAATCAATCTCCCCTTTTTCCTAGCCAGAGAGTCTCCATAATGAATCTCACTCTCTTTATCTTATCCAATTCAACACTTTCACAACTGTAACTCTAAATATAACCACAATGTCGAAAATCTGTATTCGTTTTTGTCCACTTGAGAAAGGGAGTTTCCAGGCTGATTCGTCTTCTGGCTTTGTTCCAGACAGCTGATGACCTCAAAATCAAGGGCTTGCTGGACTCGACTTGTCAGACGGTGGCTGTCGTGATCAAAAGGAAGACTCCTGAGGAGATTCGCAGGATCTTCAACCTCGAAAGAACGAGGAGGAGGTTCGGAAGGAAAACAAGTGGTCGAGTGAAGGGCCATGACTGTGCTTGGACAGGAAGCCTATGCTCTGATAACAAAACCTGCCGAAACAGATCTTTCCCCCCCCTGCATCAATCCATGGATCTTGCTTCTGTTTATAGCTGGATCCTGCTTATGATTATGATGCACAAAATCAGTCAGAAACTAAAATTAAAGAATTAGAACCGAGTCATTAGCATACCACCCAAATAGTTACTGTACAAAACCCAGAAACCTTACATATTTGATTGATACCTCCCCCTCTCCCCATAAGTTTTAATTTAAGTTTTGCCCCTCATCTCCCAGGATTAAGGGGACAAAAGACAAGTATCAGGTCTTATTCGGTAGTTTCTCCTCCTTCCTATCTACCTTCTTCTCCGCTTGCCAAAAATAAGCAGTCAGCGGACAAAATAAGTTAAAAAGGACGGATCAAAATGGTTCGTGGGCAGCTCTGAATGGAGAGCGCCTGGTTGGATGGATCGTCGTCACTTCTTATGGGGCGTTTGACACAATCTCCGCTGCATCACCCTGAGTTGACTTGCCTTCTAGTGTAACATTTTGCAGGGACGTTGCTAATGATCGTTGTAATACCCTAAATTTTAGATAATAATTATAATATAACATCTAAAAAAGAAAATTTTCAATCAATCCGAAATTTTAGGGGGAGATTTTTTTTCATCTAATTCCTCACTTTCACACGCTATAATTACTCAAGAAAATATCTCATTTCTCATTAAATAATATATCTTACCCTTTTTTTGTCTCGACCTAGACACATTCTCCTTCACATATCCAACCAAAGTCTAAAAAAAAATGGGACAGATGTAAAAAATTTTAATTTCTTTCTCCTGGAGACACGAAAACAAAACATTAGAGATCCTCTATCAGAGATCTCTAAAAAATCCTCTCAGCCAAAATCTCTTATTCCCTATCAGACAATATTCAATCTCTAGTCAGAGGACAACCCCTTCAGAGAATTCTCCAAGACGTCCATTCAGTCAAATGAAGGCAATTACAGATTTTTAGGGGATAGATTGAGGGATCGTCTGTCAATTCCCTTCTCCCCATACTTCAATTATACACAGACACACACACACAAAAAATCACAGATTTCCCGTTAGAGAATCTCTGAAATTCCCAAGAGCCAAAGCCTCCCCATCCCTATCAGACAATCTCCAATCAGAGAGACGTCCCTCTCCGGGGAGACACACGTCTCACCTCCAGGCGCTCCACCCCCTTTGAGAAACCGGAAGCCAACTCCTCTGGGAATCGGGGACAAATTCCTCCACATACAATCGGAGGCCAACTCCTCCCTGACGTACACACAGAAACCGGAGCCAAGGACTCTCCCTCTCCAGTGCTGACGAGCCAAAGCCTCCTGACTAGCCTACCAGCCGACACCCTCCCGGCGTCGTTCATCCTCCTCGGGCCACCCCGGGGCGAGGTAACCCCTCGGTGAGACTTCCTCTCACTTTGCTAACTCCAGCATGCTCCTACCATGTTTGATATGCTGACTTCGTCGTTCTTTTTCTTTTTTGGCCTACCATACACACCATGGGGTGAGGAACAAGCCTTCGGACAAGGTCGTAACAGCCGAAGTTACAGACAAGGGACAACTAGAGGGCCACCGTCCTCCTGTATTAGATCACGACGAAAAAAGGTCGTATCATTTAAACTCCTCTCGAAACGCATTTTCGTACGTCTTGTAGCCCTCAAAACCTTCACAGTAGCTTCGGGGGTCGATTTTGCATTCATTTGTGGCACTGAAGTGTCGGGACATCTCCCGACCTTCTGTTCAGTTATTTTCAGTGGTAACCCCTCTAAAATTTGAATTTTTCGATAAGGTTACGGACGTTTTCGAACCTCAATCCCAAAATATCAAATGATCTACAATGAGTGATGATCTTGGCAATATTTTTGTTTTAATTTTTGGTTGATCGAGGATCGAGTTATTTCCCCTGAAACGGTCGCCACTTTCACTGGCCGCAGTAGGACAGCCTGCTGCATTGTCGCTTCCGGGGAAGTTTCGTGAGATCTAACCGTTGGAACTTACTCAAACTTTTAGGCTCTAAACTAGACTTCAAGACGGTTCTATATATATGGATATCAACCGTTGAAGATTCTAGCATAATATGAAACAAGCTTATGAACAGAATACTCCGTAAGATTTCCTGAGTGTTGCTATCATATTCTTTATTCAATAACAGCATATGTGTTCTTCATTTTATCCTGGTGATTTTGACATATCATACACATTTTTCCGTTCTGGTGGATGTCAAGCTTTCTATTTTTCTTTCTGGAACTTTACCCGGCCTGAGTCAGATCGAGTCTACAGAACAGTATGACTTTTGCACCTATATATCTTACGATCCAACCGTTGAATCTATGTGAAATTTTTCACACACATTTTTCATAGTTTTACATTTCTTTGAAGTCCTTTTCCACTCTGATCAGACATTCGAGGACCAAGATATGATAGGAACAACGCTGTCTGCGCAAACTGTTCTGCTTTTCTGGACAGCCACATTTGTACCCTGATTTTGAGATATTGCACCGTTAGATTTTTATAGAATTTTACATGCATACTCGTCATTAAGTTTCGGATCATTTGATTTAAATTTCGATTAAATCAGACAATCCTAGCCAAAGTTATAATCCGTTCTCTGAACAGTACGCAATCTGTGTTCGTTGTGATTCGTGATTACGTAACTCTTTGTTATATGATTACATGTGAAGTCTTGCGCTCTACTTTCTCTCATAACTTACACTCTATTTTTTTTGTTTATGCATGTACAATGAACGCGCAAATTTTGAATGCCCAGTCGAAACCTCTCTCGAAGGTGCATGTATCAGACATGTGAATCTTTCCGTACATAAAACCGCGATGTCAAGATCATCAAGCGGCTCCCACCACATGAGGTACAAAAGGGGAGGTGCGGGCCTCCCCGAAAAGATAGATAATCCACTTGTAACGGGCCGTGGGCCCAAGTGCATAGTCCCATGGTCACCATCCTTCCCCGCCCCCTTTGATCTCAATAATTGTTTATGCTTGCCTGCATGCCTTAGGCTCATAGGTTTATTGTCGCATGTTGTTTGCTATCAACAAACATAAGTTCGGGTCCAAAGCCCGAATCGGGTCCAACGCCCGTAAAACATTGACATGAGTCCGGAGTCATGCCCGGATCGGGTCTAATGCCCGTTAAACAAAAGCAAATCCTTTGGAGCAAACGCCACCTCCCTTCTTCCGCATGTTAGAATGTAAGAGTTAGTAACTAGTAATCCCCGAACCAACTGTTTTTTCCGACTTAAACAGCTTTTATAAATAAAGCCGGTGGCGACTCCGTATAGTTTACCTAGGTTAAACAACAACAACCTTTTTACGGAGCCATTTTGGATGAGGAACGGATGACACGAATCGCTCCTGATTTCTCCCGAAAGTTCCTTTTTCGGATCATGCTTCGCCTTTCGCCCGCCGCCTCTTAGGAAAACAGAGACGGTCGGCGAGGGCCCGAGCAGGCCCAGTTAGGAACCCAGGGAGGGATCGCCTAATTTCCTTCCACAGCGTCCGACGCTTGAGTCGTGACGTCGACTGGTTGGGCCTTGGAGAGCGGACTCGGATCTTCGGGTCGTTCGAACCGCCGCGCGCGTGCTAGGCCGGAAGGCGCGCGTACATCCCGGATGGCGACTCCGCTGGGGACTCTACACGTGGATTCTTTTCGAACGCTCTTACATTTTTAGTCCACATGCGGATGAGAGTTCTTGTTTGCGCATGTACTTGCTTGGCTCGGTGCCTTTTGTTTGTTCTCATGGTTGTGTTCGTTTACCGCTTACTAGGCATTTTTAGGTGTGCCCGAACCCGGGGCTAGGATCTTTAGGGGGGGTCACCGAAAGGCCCAGCCTGCTGCTCTTTGCGGTTTGTTTTTTGGCCGGGGCCCTGCCTCCCTTAGTCCGAGGGAGGTTTAGAAGCCTTCATCCGAGAGTCTAGAATTGATTGCCCCCACTACAGGTACCGGACGCCGCACGTGCATTTGTCTGTTATTGAGTGACCGCTACATGTGCAGGGACAGGTGTCAGGTAGGCTTTGTCCGCTATAACTGTAAAACTAACTTTGCTCGTTTTGCAGTTGGGTGGAGTTTATTACAATGGGTTTCAACAACCTTCATTTCTCCTATCCCTACCTATTTTACTTCTTACTGTATTCATACATTTGCATGACTACATGAGTTTCTGTTCGATTGCAGTAGTTACATTATCATGTCATTCACAGTAATTACTCCATTGCATCACTACGTCTCATTTACAATTGCAGTTACATTGCATACTTTTCTGCATATACGAGTGCGATCAAGTATCATCACAAATTTATAATGCATCGACTACATTATTGCATGATACTAATCCAAACATTCTCTCTATTTTCCTTCCAAGGTTTAATTATCCTACACGATTCCTCGAACAGGAGTAGGGACAAAGCATGACATTACAAATCTACAAGCACAAGAATGCCAATGATTTATCGACGACTACCAAAGCCCAAAGTCGAACATCTAATAACATGAAGACCAAAGTTTCCATTACGGCTACCAAGGTTCAAAGCCGTGCGTCAAACGACATGAGCCCAAAGTCATCAACGGCTACCAAAGTACAAAGCCAAGCACGAACACCAAAGATCACCCAACGGCTACCAAAGTTCAAAGTCGAATCTACAACAACATGAAAACCCCAAGGAGGTTACAGCTCACCAGCCAACCGCAGTCGACATCAGATACGAGCCCATCGAGCTGTTCACGGACGTGCTACAATCGGACACACTGGAGTCATCACGCCCCTACTAATCCCACAACCGCTCCAAAGAAACAGAAGGGATTTCACTACATCATCAGTCGCCACAACTTCGGCACCAACAGAAACATCATTCCAAACACGGGCAATTCCCCAGCTTACAACTCAACAACACAATCCAGCACAAGGGGCAAACCCCATCATTCACAACGGCATCGTGAGATCAGGACAACTGCAAGCAATCAACCCCCAAATACGAACACTTCATTCAACCTCATCGTTTCTCCGACAACAAGAACTTGACGAATGCCGGATCCACAGCATCCCAACGACAAAAACATGAACATGGACCAGATTCTTCAAGCGACGGCGAACACATAGCGCAACTGGCATTAGAAGCCCCCATTCGCTCTATTCGCCTTCTAACAATTCAAAACATACATGATGAACTTACCGATATTTAAACTGCTAACACCAAGGCATCCATTTTACCTCGCAGGTACAAGATGACTCTTCTGGGGCTCAGACAACAGCTTACCAATACCAATGAACATGATATCTACCAAACGACGACGCACCCTTCGACTGGGGCAATTCCCTTTGAATTCCCTACGGCACCCAAGCGGTCATCCCGACAGTAGTCAACCACCGACTCTCACCAAAGAAAAGAGGAGAAGGTCAGTCACCGCGTTACTCATTGATGAAAAACAAGCACCTCGGCCCACTACATGAGTGGCCAATCCCCACCCAAGCCCACCGCATGGCTTTATCAACTTTACACATTCACGACATTTAACCGAAGATCAATCATCTTAACGGAGAGAACTGTCATAAGCAATCGATGTGGGCGTTCTTCGACGTTACAATCACATGAAAGGGAGTATTTGTGAAAATCAGTTACATGAGCTCACTTATTTTAGCCCTTGTCGCATGTTTGCGAAGGCGTGGGTGGCAGGGTGGTAAAGTTTTGAGCCAAAGCCTTGAAGCAGTTTTGAGCCAAAGCTTCAAAATATCCTTCATTGTCAACAAAATGACGATTTACATGAAAGGGAGTATTCGTTCCTCAACTAATCCTTTCTCTGCAGAACAGGTTACATGAGCTTACTTGTTTTGCCCTTCGGCTTGTCTCATAGGTACGTGAACATCCTAGGCAGACGACGAAGGCGAGGGTGGTAGGGTGGAAAAGTTTCGAGCCAAAGTTTCGAAACAGCCTTCGTTGACAAAACAACGACGACAACACGAGAACAATCCGGGGCAAATTTCGACCGATCCTGGGGCAAATCCCCGATCGATCCTGGGGCAAATCTCCAAGCGATCGTAGGGTAAATCCCCGACCGATCCTGGAGCAAATCTCCGAGTGATCATGGACATATCTCCGAGCGGTCCTGGGGCAAATCTCCAAGCTATTCTGGGACAAAACTGAGCAATCTTAGTTAATTCTCCGTTGACAAACCAACGAATCACATGAAAGGAGTACACGAGCGTCCTAGACAGACAATCAAGACAAATCAACGAATTTCAAACAAGAACTTCAAAACAAACTTCGTCAGAATACTTCTTTATATCCCCAAGGAATCAACTGGGGCAAAGAACACTGACAACAAACATGAAAGGGAGAATAACACAATTATTACTCTCTTCATTAAGCTAAATAAAATTACATGAGCCGATTTCATTTACGTCCTTTGTTTCGTGGGCAGGTACAAGAGCTCCTCTCACGAATGGTACACGACTCCTATGACAAAGGCGAGGGTAGCAGGGTGGCAAAACTTCAAGCCAAAGTCTTGTCGCAATTTCGTCAAATCCTTCGATTTCTACGGACGAAGATGCACTGACGAAATTATACAAAGGGAAGTATCGAAGCTCAACTTCACCTTTCTTATAAATGAAATTACATGAGCAAATTTCATTTCCACTCTAAAAGAATCAAGTTGCACGAAGACACTTGTTTTCTTGTCATCTGTTTGATAGGTACATGAGCAACCTTATACAACGGATACAAAATCAGAGTGGCCACTTCGTCAAACCTTCGATTCCATCGGACGAAGACGCACTGACGAAACCTTACAAAAGGGAAGTACCAAAACCCTACACTACTTCACCTTTCTTATAAATGAAATTACATGAGCAAATTTCATTTCTACTCTAAAAGAATCAAGTTGCACAAAGACACTTATTTTCTTGTCATCTGTTTGATAGGTACATGAGCAACCTTATACAACTGATACAAAACCAGAGTAGTCACTTCGTCAAACCTTCGATTCCATCGGACGAAGACGCAATGACGAAACCATGCAAAAGGGAAGTACCGAAACTCTACTTCACTTTTCTTACAAATGAAGTTACATGAGCAAACTTTATTCTTACTCTAACAGAAATAAGTCACATGAACTTACTTGTTTCTCGCCATCTGTTTGATAGGTACATGAGCATCTTTACATAACAGACATCAGGCAAGAGTAACGATTTCGTCAATCCTTTGATTCCTACGGACAAAGACACAATGACGAAACTCAATAAGGGAAGTATCAAAGCTCTACTTCGCCTTTCATATAAATGAAGTTACATGAGCAAACTTCATTCTTACTTTAAAAGAAATAAGTTACAAGAGTTCACTTGTTGTCCGCCCTTTGGCGAGTGCAGGTACATGAACATCCTTGCATTACGAACAAAGGCGCGGGCGGTTGGGTGGAAATTTCGAATTAAAATTCGAGATTGCCTTTGTTTATCACCAAGGATGATTGCATTAATTCAATTCTAGCACTTTCTCTATGAAACAAGTTACAAGAGCTCACTTGTGTGTCCACCCTTTGGCGAGTGTAGGTACATGAACATCCTGCATTACGAACAAAGGCGTGGGCTGTCGGGTGGAAGATTTCGAACCAAAGCTTCGAGATTGCCTTTGTTGTCACCAAGGATGATCATATCGAAAGGGAGTATCATTTATACTACTTTCTAACAAATTTCTTATCATTCCCCAGACGGAGTCATATCTCCATTTCCCCAGCTGGAGTCGGTTACAAACACCGCATTCTTCAACAATAGTAGAATATACAAGCATATTCTTCCAGAACGACTATCGAGATGGGCATATTCATCTCATATCTCCAGCGAATACCCAACTTTATTATAATCTCCCCAAGCGAGAGTCAAAGTACATGAGCTAACTTCACCTCCGTCTGTTGTCAACTGTGTAGGCACATGGTCTACGCACAGTACGGTACAAACTCTTAGGCAGTGGCGTGGGTGGTCGAGTGGAAGCCGTTCCGAGTCTAATCTCAAGGACCATGACTGGGGCATAAAAGTGCAAACACTTTACCCGCGAAGCTTGCACAAAAGCACCACCTTAGTACGACGTATCCAAAGAGGTTTGCGTACCTAAACCTATTCACTTCTTAAGCATTTATGTGCCTTTTTGCATACAATTTTAAAAGATTTTTGACAATAAGAATGCTTCTAAGCGAGAATGGAGAAGGCAAGCCCATTCCTAAACACTTACCCAAAGAGATGAGTACAAACACCATGAAGGTTTACATGCATACATCTGGGCGGACAAAGAATCCTTTGACGAAAGATGCTCAGACCAGGATGAGATGGAGCATTTATTCTCTATTCCAAACACAAACATTGACCATTGCTAACCCTTCCGAGCCAAAGTCGAAGTTTCTCCACACACTACTCCCTTTAAGTCTAAGGACCGCCTCACACTGAGGTAAATGGAGATCATGTAGTAAGAAACCGGAACCGACGGACCACAGAGGTGACCCGTCCTCAAGGTTCAAGCGAAGAGGTACCATCAACAGACGTGCTTGCTAGCTGACTTATACCCAAGGACGAAAACCTCCAGCAATTCTACAAGAAGTACAAATACTCAAGGAGTCCAAAACAGCTCTAAAAAGATCAATAGAGCGGAAAAGAAGGCAAATCCTCATAAATCATCAAGAAATATAAATCCCCAAGGAGTCCAAAGCATCTCCAACACGACGGAGAGAAAGAAAGAAAGCAGTGCAAATCCCTACAAAGAAAAAGCAGAATTAGCGTAAAGACCAAAGTCTTCAAAAGCGAAGCGCAAAAAGAAACAAAAGAGCTAATTTAAGCACCAGGGCCAACATGAACGGTCGCAAAAGCAAAGGTGCTATCACCCGGACAAAACAAGGAAAAGGCACTCCCCAAAACAGATTTCCAAAGCTCTAGTGGAACGGCCATCAATCCCCAACAGCGCGTCTCAACAGGCCTGCTATCTAATAGATGGAGAATTCGCTTGGACGGTGGAACCTCTATGGTACAGCAGCTTCCGATGAGGTCCTTAGACTCGTTCCTTCAAAATGACAAATTCAGATTCTCTATCCAAAGCCCTTATGCCAAAGCCACATTACAACTCACACAAAGACTCCTTCGACTGGTACATGAGCATCTAAGTCAATGGAATTCTAAAATCCAACCGTGATAGGTTTCAGAAGTACGAACGAGCCCAGATAAAAGTCAAAAGCCCTTCTCTGTTCTCGCTCAGAAGTGATCCAAATAAGCTTCATCAAATAAATCATGATATGCATGAGTGTAGTGATCACACATATTTCATTACCCCCCGTATTTCACGGGGTCTCGTTTATTACTAACAGTTTTCTTGATTAGATCACAAAGTACAGGTTTATCAAGAATACCCTGAATCCACAATTTGGGGCATTAATGAAGTCCTTGCGAGAAAATCTTCTTCAAATTTCCTTGCAAAGAGGGGCAACTGTAATACCCCAAATTTTAGATAATAATTATAATATAACATCTAAAAAAGAAAATCTTCAATCAATCCGAGATTTTAGGGGGAGATTTTTTTTCATCTAATTCCTCACTTTCACACGCTATAATCACTTAAAAAAATATCTCATTTCTCATTAAATAATATATCTTACCCTTTTTTTGTCTCGATGAACCTAGACACATTCTCCTTCACATATCCAACCAAAGTCTAAAAAAAAAAGGGACAGATGTAAAAAATTTTAATTTCTTTCTCCTGGAGACACGAAAACAAAACATCAGAGATCCTCTATCAGAGATCTCTAAAAAATCCTCTCAGCCAGAATCTCTGATTCCCTATCAGACAATATCCAATCTCTAGCCAGAGGACAACCGCTTCAGAGAATTCTCCGAGACGGCCATTCACTCAAAGGGAGGCAATTACAGATTTTTAGGGGATAGATTGAGGGATCGTAATCGTCGCATTCTGTCAATTCCCTTCTCCCCATACTTCAATTATACACAGACACACACACACACACACAAAATTAGAGATTCCCCGTCAGAGAATCTCTAAAATTCCCAAGAGCCAAAGCCTCCCCATCCCCATCAGACAATCTCCAATCAGAGAGACGTCCCTCTCTGGGGAGACACACACGTCTCACCTCCTGGCGCTCCACCCCCTCTGAGAAACCGGAGGCCAACTCCTGTGGGAATCGGGGACAAATTCCTCAACATACAATCGGAGGCCAACTCCTCCCTGACGTACACACAGAAACCGGAGCCAAGGACTCTCCCTCTCCAGTGCTGACGAGCCAAAGCCTCCCGACTAGCCTACCAGCCGACACCCTCCCGGCGTCGTTCATCCTCCTCGGGCCACCCCGGGGCGAGGTAACCCCTCGGTGAGACTTCCTCTCACTTTGCTAACTCCAGCATGCTCCTACCATGTTCGATATGCTGACTTCGTCGTTCTTTTTCTTTTTTGGCCTACCATACACAACATGGGGTGAGGAACAAGCCTTCGGACAAGGTCGTAACAGCCGAAGTTACAGACAAGGGACAACTGGAGCGCCACCGTCCTCCGGTATTAGATCACGACGGAAAAAGGTCGTATCATTTAAACTCCTCTCGAAACGCATTTTCGTACGTCATGTAGCCCTCAAAACCTTCACAGCAGCTTCGGGGGTCGATTTTGCATTCATTTGTGGCACTGAAGTGTCGGGACATCTCCCGACCTTCTGTTCAGTTATTTTCAGCGGCAACGCCTCTAAAATTTGAATTTTTCGATGAGGTTACGGGCGTTTTCAAACCTCAATCCCAAAATGTCAAATGATCTCCAATGAGTGATGATCTTGAGAATATTTTTGTTTTAATTTTTGGTTGATCGAGGATCGAGTTATTTCCCCTGAAACGGTCGCCACTTTCACTGGCCGCAGCAGGACAGCCTGCTGCATTGTCGCTTCCGGCGAAGTTTCGTGAGATCGAACCGTTGGATCTTGCTCACTTAGGCTCTAAACTAGACTTCAAGACGGTTCTATATATATGCATATCAACCGTTGAAGATTCTAGCATAATATGAAACAAGCTTATGAACAGACTGTATACTCCGTAAGATTTCCTGAGTGTTGCTATCATATTCTTTATTCAATAACAGCATATGTGTTCTTCATTTTAGCTTGGTGATTTTGACATATCATACACAGTTTTCCGTTCTGGTGGATGTCAAGCTATCTATTTTTCTTTCTGGAACTTTACCCGGCCGGAGTCAGATCGAGTCAACAGAACAATATGACTTTTGCACCTATATATCTTACGATCCAACCGTTGAATCCATGTGAAATTTTTCACACACATTCTTCATATTTTACATTTCTTTGAAGTCCTTTTCCACTCTGATCAGACATTCGAGGACCAAGATATGATAGGAACAACGCTGTCTGCGCAAACTGTTCTGCTTTTCTGGACAGCCACATTTGTTCCATGATTTTGAGATATTGCACCGTTAGATTTTTATAGAATTTTATATGCATACTCGTCATTAAGTTTCGGATCATTTGATTTAAATTTCGATTAAATCGGACAATCCTAGCCAAAGTTATAATCCGTTCTCTGAACAGTACGCAATCTGTGTTCGTTGTGATTCGTGATTACGTAACTCTTTGTTATATGATTACATGTGAAGTCTTGCGCTATACTTTCTCTCATAACATACACTCTATTTTTTTTTGTTTATGCATGTACAATGAACGCGCAAATTTCGAAGGCCCAGTCGAAACCTCTCTCGAAGGTGCGTGTATCAGACGTGTGAATCTTTATGTACATAAAACAGCGATGTCAAGATCATCAAGCGGTTCCCACCACATGAGGTACAAAAGGGGAGGTGCGGGCATCCCCGAAAAGATAGATAATCCACTTGTAACGGGTCGTGGGCCCAAGTGCATATGCCCATGGTCACCATCCTTCCCCGCTCCCTTTGATCTCAATAATTGTTTGTGCTTGCCTGCATGCCTTAGGCTCATAGGTTTGTTGTCGCATGTTGTTTGCTATCAACAAACATAAGTTCGGGTCCAACGCCCGTAAAACATTGACATGAGTCCGGAGTCATGCCCGGATCGGGTCCAATGCCCGTTAAACAAAAGCAAATCCTTTGGAGCAAACGCCACCTCCCTTTTCTCAGCTGTTTTGTGCTTTCTTTGCTTCTTCCTTTGTTGTTCTTCCGCAGGCTGCTATCTACCTCAACATCAAGGGATTGTTGGATTTGACTTGCAGACAGTAGCCAACATGATTAGAGGGAAGACTCCTGCAGAAATTTAGGAGTTCTTCAGCATCAGCAACAGCTTCACCCCCGAGGAGGAGGAAGAGATCACGAGGGGGGCCCTCGAGTGAATCTTACTTCCTCCTCTATCTGCTATGATGTCTGCCTAGTTGTTAGTAAGTATCTGTGTTGAGTCGGTTTTGATGATGAACCGGATCCTCTGTACTACAGAAGGTCGAACATTCTATTCTACAGAAGCTTCTTATATTAAGGGCTTTATGTAAGAATCATTTTGTAATTAAATGATTAGTTGATGATTATTTAATTATGAAATACAATCCCATGATCAAGATAATTATCTGATCGAATCATATTGATTTAGTCACCAAATAATCATATTGGAGATAATATTTTTATAAAAGGAAATGTATCTCTCTATATATGGAAAGGTTCTACTAGATGGTCTACAGGCTTCTGTAAGCTCTTACGACCTCTACATGACCGTTATTTGGTTGCAAATCACCACCACCTGTCCAGATACATTCTCACATGTGTCTTTATCAGGATTGAATGAATCATTACCCATATGGAAGTAAATCAACGATTATTTCCATCTGGAGAAGGTTATCGAGCAGAACCTTCTGCGATACCTTCTATGATACACTATTCATGGAAAATATATCATGATCTTATTCTGATTTATTTTCTATCTGAATACTTGAACGTGTATGTTATTATTCATTTTGTCTACTAACCTTTAATTTCTTATTTTGCAGATTGTTAATTTATCTTTTCCTTTTTGCATTTTCTTCTTTGAACTTTGTGTATAAAAGGGCCACGCCTTCTCAGTCTTCATACATAAGACAATTATTACTAGTTCTTTTCTGATTGAAAGCATGAGCTTTAGTTCTTTCATTCTTTCATTCGTTTGAGTTAGTCACACGAGGAGCACTAGCGGCGGACGGCTGCATCGTTGGTGAAGCCTTCTGGGAGAGTGACTCGGGGGCTCGAGGGACTCGGTTGGAAGCTGCAGGAGACGTTGTTGGAAGCGTGTGTACGTGGGCAACGTGCAGCGGGCCGGAGAGAAGGACTGAACCTCGGGAGCACAGAAGGTGAGGGACTAACCAGCTTCTGTTGTGTAGAGCTCTGTGTGCAAGAACCTAGGACGGAGGCTGCCGTCTGCTTGCGTGGGGTTTGCCGCGTGCTTGCGCAGGGTTTGCTGCGTGCTTGCGTAGGGTATGCTACGTGCTTGTGTGGGGTACGCCACATAGTCGCTATCTCGAGGAGATCGTGCAGGTCGTGTGGAGCCGCCGGAGGGAAAATCCATCCTTGAACAGAGGTCGCTGTTCGCTTGAGTAGGGTTCGCTACGTGCTCGCGTGGGGTACGCCACGAAGTCGTATCCTTGAGAGGATTGCGCATTTGGTTACCTTTGTTAGTCACACTCACGTGTGCAACCCTCTGTAGCACAGAACTCTACAGTCTGTGCATACATTTTCTTTGTCACTTTTGCTACAGAACCTTACGGTCTGTTTAGTAGAAGATCGACAACTCTTGACACAGAATCTTTCAGATCTGTGTTTTATAATTAAGTCATTTCCTATACAGAACTTTCTGTTGTGGATTGACACTCTTGCTACAGAACCTTACGGTCTGTGCAACACTTTCTGTAAGACAGAGTCCTTGGATCTGTTCTATAGAAGGCTGACGCTTACAGTACAGAATCTCTTGATCTGTGCTATAGAAGGTTAACACATCTGACACAGAACCTTCTGGTCAGTGTCGTGCCTACCTTCTTCGACACAGAACCTTCTGGTCTGTGTTGTGCCTTACTTTCTTCGACACAGAACCTTCTGGTCAGTGTTGTGCCTTACTTTCTACGATACAGAACCTTCTGGTCAGTGTCGTGCTTATCTTCTTCGACACAGAACCTTCTGGTCTGTGTTGTGCCTTACTCTCTACGATACAGAACCTTCTGGTCTGTATTGAGCCTTAGTTACTAGAGTACAGAACCTCAGTGTTTGTGCTACATAACAAACCTCTACGGTACAGAACCTTCTGGTCTGGGCTCTGCCACTCAAACCTCTATTGTACAGAACCTTCGGGTCTGCTTTTAGTTGATATCATTTGTGCAACTTGTACTGAGATACATTTGAGTGGAAACCATCCAAATATCTGGGTGAAGAGTGGACGTAAGCAATTTGCTGAACCACTATAAAAATCCTTGTGTCCAATCAAACAAATTGCGAACACACTCGAACGTTCTGTTGTACAGAAACCTATCTACAGTTCTGCTTGACAGAAGCTTCCTTTCCGCTGCGGGGTAAAACGAAAAAGTGTTAAAATCCAAATTTGGTAATTAACACTAATTCACCCCATCTTAGTGCAATGGGCAGAAGTGATTGAGGTTGACAAAATCAGTTCTTTAAAAAAAAGAAAAAACCAGAAACCTTTACCTTGATACGTCCCGCCCCATAAGTCTTCTTATTCAGTAGCTCCCGCTCCTTCCTATCTGTTGTAAGATTTTGCAGGCAAATCCCCAGTAGTCATTCGTTCGCCGCAGTTGACCACTCTGGGACAAACAGAGAACCGGAGCTTGATCAATCCCAGAGCTGCAAACCGTATCATACCCACTTGCTTATAAAAAATAAAATAAACAGTTGTGTTCTGTTCTTACCTTCCTGCGGTGGTTTGTAACGGCAGATGTGCTCATTTGTTCGTCACAGGCTCCTTGGCTTGGTGGACTCGACATTCCACATGGTGGCCGACATGATCAAGGGGTACATATCCCCGAGGAGATTCGCATTTTTTTTTGCGTGATTTCTACGAATTTCCTTTTTTATTAAATTTGGAAGTTTTTTAATTAGAGAAAAAAGAATCTTTTTTTTTTATATACGGGAGGAGGAGGACATCTATATATAGATTGGGTTGGCGGTAAGATTGGTTTTGGAATCGGATCAAATTGTAGGGAGTGACAATGTCTTCGTCTTCGTCAACTCCGAAGAAGGTCGTCGTCCTGAGGTCGTCCGACGGGGTATCGTTCGAGCTGGAAGAGGAGGCGGCTCTCCTTTCCCAGACCATCAAGGACCGGATGGAGGACGGCTGGGTGGAGGGCGGCTTGCCTCTCCCCACCATCAACAGCAAGACCCTCTCCTTGGTCATCGACTACTGCAAGAAGCACGCCGCCGCCTCCGCCTCCGCCTCCTCCAAGGCCCTCGACAGCTGGGACGCCAATTTTGTCAAGGTGGAACAAAACACCCTCTTCGATATCATCCTGGTGAGTGAAACAAAGTTTCCGGTGTAGACAGCTGTCTCCACGCCGATCACATGACGCGTTTGTTCTACCGCAGGCTGCTAACTACCTCAACATCAGGGGGTTACTGGATTTGGGTTGCCAGACTGTGGCCAACATGATCAAGGGGAAGACCCCCGATGAGATCCGCCAGACCTTCAACATCAACCAAGCCTTCACCCCCGAAGAGGAGGAAGAGGTCAGGAGGGAAAACCGGTGGGCCTTCGAGTGAATCTGCGCTGCTCTCATCTAATCTACCATGATCACTGCCCATGCAATAATAAATCTATGCTCCTTAGTATATTTTCCTCTATCCTCTGCATATATAAATCGATCTCTGGATCTTCTCCCGACTTGACATTTAGTTCTCTGAGTCAGTCCCCTTTCGCTTTAGCTGTTGTTATTTCCGATCGGCCGATGGTGGTGTTCTTACATCATAGTGTTAACTGTTATATGGTGATTTTCGGACTCAAAAGGGGAAGAAACCCAGAAACCTTGCATTCATTGATACCTCCCTCCCTCCCCATAAGTTTTAGTAAAAGGAGGACAGAAGTGGGCTGTTCAGGTCTTATCCGGGTAGTTCCCATGAGTGGGGCGCGCCTTCTGGGGAAAGCATTTTCCAGGGAAGTTGCTAATGCTAATGATGGCTCGGCAAGTGACGGTTGGCCACTCTGGATGAAGGGGAGCTGGGATGGAATGATCCTGGGGCTGCATACCGCACCCCGCCCACTTTATCCACTAGCCACGCCATCTTGTCTTGTCATCCTGCGATGGTGATTCTATTGGCAGAAGTGCTCACGACCATTATATTCTCGCAGACAGATTTGTACTTAACCCTTGTTTCGATGATGGTGGAATCTCCTAAAACATTCGAGAGTATTATGAACTGGATGTTGTTGGCCAAAGTCTTTGTAGAAGTAAAGACATGGTTACCATTAGCCTCTCCTGTTACTGTGACACGAGGGTCTTCAGCGCTTCATTAAAACCATTTTCTACATCGAAGCTGTACACATTTGGGATAATGAGATGATGTCTTTGTTATTCTTTTAGTTGCCCGTCGGTTGCTTGTGTCCTCCCGAGGAAAGGCTGGCTGTTTTCCGTCTTGTTTGTTCCTCCACACAGGCTGCTAACTACCTCAACATCAAGGGGCTGCTGGATTTGACTCGGCAGACGGTGGCCGCCACGATCAGAGGGAAGACTTCTGCAGAAATTCTGGAGTTCTTCAACACCAAGAACAACTTCATGGCCAAGGAGGTTATGAGGGAAAATGAGTCAGCCTTTGACAGAAGAGTTCTCACGCCTGGGTTGTCATGTACTTTCTGTGCACAGAGTAGCTGATCTGGGTGCCACACCGGGGTCCCCTCACCTGAGCAAGCACGTCCACTAACACCATCTTCTACAGAAAATTGCAGCAAACTTCATCTACTCTTGCATTCTAATCTCATCAGCCAGAGAGTTTGGACTGTGAGGCAGGCTGTTAAACACGGACAACCGTTAACGACGGACTGTCAAACCAGATGACAGATTTGTCAGCAGCAAACAAGAAAAAGTTAACTAAGCAACTGAGGGAAGTCCTTTGGGGAGTATCAACTATGGGTGATGAGCTCGGCTGACTCAGGGTCTCGGAGTTACCAATGCAATTCAGATATAGGCGAAAACCATTTCCGACACAGAGTCTCTTGCGAAGATCTACACGGATAAATGGTTCAAACTATTGAGAGTATTACTATAAATATTTTTAAGAAAAAATGAAAGTAGCAACGCATATGAATTCATCCACGGAGCCGTGTCTTCTGATCCTGCTGACAGTTCTATGCGGAGGAAAGGGGCTTTAAACCGTTCTCGCATTGCAGACAGTTCGGTTCTCACCTTTACTTCAACAGAGGCATAAATCTCCTAAGCATTCGAGTATTAACTGGAAGAAATCATGTCGTGAATGTAAAGATTGTCAAAGTCGTCCGATGGGGTATCGTTCGAAGTGGAAGAGGCTGGGGACGCAGATTTCGTCACCCTGTTTGATCTCATCCGGGTGAGTTCCTGATAACATGCGATCATGAATGTTGAGCTGACTTCACTCGCTATAACAAAGATTGCGTGAATATCAATCAATCAATCTCCCCTTTTTCCTAGTCAGAGAGTCTCCATAATGAATCTCACTCTCTTTATCTTATCCAATTCAACACTTTCACAACTGTAACTCTAAATATAACCACAATGTCGAAAATCTGTATTCGTTTTTGTCCACTTGAGAAAGGGAGTTTCCAGGCTGATTCGTCTTCTGGCTTTGTTCCAGACAGCTGATGACCTCAAAATCAAGGGCTTGCTGGACTCGACTTGTCAGACGGTGGCTGTCGTGATCAAAAGGAAGACTCCTGAGGAGATTCGCAGGATCTTCAACCTCGAAAGAACGAGGAGGAGGTTCGGAAGGAAAACAAGTGGTCGAGTGAAGGGCCATGACTGTGCTTGGACAGGAAGCCTATGCTCTGATAACAAAACCTGCCGAAACAGATCTTTCCCCCCCTGCATCAATCCATGGATCTTGCTTCTGTTTATAGCTGGATCCTGCTTATGATTATGATGCACAAAATCAGTCAGAAACTAAAATTAAAGAATTAGAACCGAGTCATTAGCATACCACCCAAATAGTTACTGTACAAAACCCAGAAACCTTACATATTTGATTGATACCTCCCCCTCTCCCCATAAGTTTTAATTCAGTTTTGCCCCTCATCTCCCAGGATTAAGAGGACAAAAGACAAGTATCAGGTCTTATTCGGTAGTTTCTCCTCCTTCCTATCTACCTTCTTCTCCGCTTGCCAAAAATAAGCAGTCAGCGGACAAAATAAGTTAAAAAGGACGGATCAAAATGGTTCGTGGGCAGCTCTGAATGGAGAGCGCCTGGTTGGATGGATCGTCGTCACTTCTTATGGGGGGCGTTTGACACAATCTCCGCTGCATCACCCTGAGTTGACTTGCCTTCTAGTGTAACATTTTGCAGGGACGTTGCTAATGATCGTTCGTCGCGGTTGGCAACTGCGGACGACGGCGAAACGGGCTGGAGAGATCCCGGGGCTGCAAACCGTACCCACTTCATCCACTCGCCACGCCTTCTAATCTTATCATCCTGTAACAGTTTTTATAGCAGAGAGGATTTCATTTCTGCTGCTAAAATAATTTTTTTTGGTTCGGCAGAGGGCAGGGCACTCACCTTTACTTCAACAATGGTAGAATCTCCTAAGCATTCGAGTATTAACTGGGTGTTGTCAGTCAATGTCTTGACCTGAAAAACATGGGTGGTGAATTCAAAGAATAAAGTCAAGTCAAAATGTAGAATGAAGAAAAGCCTTTCCGGGTGACCGGGTCAATTCCATCGGCCCATCCTACTACCAAGAAAATTAGGCTGCGAGGGCTTCTCAGCATTCATTAACAATTAAAGAGTAGCACATCAGTTTTGCAATTTGGGCAAAAACCATTCAAATATAAGCAATGAGATTTAGTAACCTTCATCTTCTATCCAAAAAACGAGATGTTGCAACCTTGACGTTACTAACAAGGCCACGATCTTGTCAAAATACCGGATGGATTTCCAGTGAGGTTGGTTCGCTATAGCACTGGCACCTTACCAGCACCCTCCCCACACCAATCCCACCAGAATACCATTTCCATTACCAAGATGAAGGATGGACAGCCAACCACCATTACAAAACGAAGATTTATCCTCCTCCTCCTAGTCTGACCCGAGTTGTTGGCATCAAAGTAAACAAGTAAAAAAGACCGAAAGACTTCGGATAATGTAATCATGAACCCTTCCTTCGTAAGTCGTCCAAACCAAAAAGGCATAAAACATCACAATGGCCGGAAGAACTACACTAGGCCAAGCCAATCGTCTTCCGAGAATACCAACACTACACAAATAACAAGAACTCAAAGTTCATAGGATGTAGACACGACATGCACTACCCTACCTTGGTTGCAGACAACAATCGTCATAACATAACACGATAGCATTAACCCAAGTCAAGCATCACCACCACATAAAATACAAGAAAACAACGTCCGCACACCCATGACTTTTAATATGATATCTCCGCTGGACTTCCGGGCAGCTGGGATTTCATTACCGTGATGAGAAGGTAACAACTATAATCTCTGCGTTTAGGGCAAACCACACAGCAATGCGGATGAATGGCTGGCGTCCTCCCAAACAAAGATGAATTGAGTGACGCGAGAGTGTTATCCCTACAACTGCACGTTTCTCCTGTAATACCACAGTGGAGAAACCCCAAGATCGGATAAATTAGATGGCCTTAGGAAGTAGCCTTTGGTCCGGGCAATCGTCGCCCAGTGCGAAGAAGGCTCGCGGTCGGGGAGGACGTTGTCTAGGGTTGACGACCACACAAAAAGGAATCAAGGGATCGTTCCCGTCCTGGGGAGTCGCTAGCTATTACTACTTGGACTTACCAGAGGAGCGGATCACAACAAGGGATGGTTAAAACTTCACAATAAAAACAGGGGAATAGTTGAACTAGGATGACATTTATATTATTGGATCTTACATTTGGTTCGTAATTGGAACATTGTGGCGGGTCAGACTATGTCTTTGTCGTTGACTCTGAGGAAGATCATGGAATGATTCTTCTGGGATTTGGCAATCAGAGAAGAACGAGAATGGAAGAAGGGCTGATCGGAAGGAAGTCAGCCGAGTCTTTTCATTCAATCGAAGCTTGCAGAGCACAAGCAATTACAGAACAAGGAAGAAGATTTTTTAACAGAATTCTACAATCGACACTAGTCTACTCAACTCCTCTTATAGCTAATACAATGTAACTACTTTTGTAACTAACTCAATGAAACAGTAACAACATTTATTCCCTTATGCTTCTCTGCACGCATTGCTTCAGCTCCTGTGCGCTTCACAGCAGCTCTCCTCTGCTCCAAACTGCGCTTCAACTCTTCTTACTCCTTTATAACAGCTCTCTTCTTCTATCCCATATCAATCCAACCCCCTTAAAGCAAAGCTTGACCCCAAGCTTTCTACGCATCTCCTCAACTCCCTTCCACAATTCTTGCAACACTTACCTCCCATGCGCACATTCTTCACCCCACTACTTTGCTCAGTACACTGCTTTCCATCCCCCTTAAAAAGACAACTTGTCCTCAAGTTGTACTAAACTCAAATGTGGGATACTTCTTCACCAACTCAGAATATAACTCCCATGTAGCATCTTGGGGTTCACCATTTGTCCACTGCACCTAGAGATAAACCACACACACATTGCCCTCTCGAACCAACTTCTTGTCCAGAACTTTAGCTGGTTCAGCTGTCAAAAGATGCTGACCATCCACTTCAGACACAGAACACACAACAGGTGGAGGGCCTTCATGTTTTCGAAGCAAAGATACATGGAACACCAGATGCACTTTCACATCTGCAGGTAATTGCAGTTTATAAGCAACAGAACCAATCTTTGCAGCCACTGGAAATGGACCAAAATAGCGAGGAGCTAACTTGGCTGAGGACCTATAGGCCATTGTTTTCTGCCTATACGGTTGCAGTTTAACATAAACGAGATCGCCTACTGCAAAAGCTTTATCTGCCCTGTTCTTATCAGCCTGCATTTTCATATGATCCTGTGCTCGCAAGAGGTGAAAGCGAAGCATCTGTAAACAATCCTCCCAAGCCTTCAATGTGCGATCCACCGTGTCCACCTTGCTATCCCCTAAAACATACGGCAAATGAACATAAGGAGGCTGACCATATACAACCTCATATGGTGTTTTCTGAATTGCGGTATGAAACGTGGTGTTGTACCACCATTCAGCCAATGGAATCCAATTCGCCCACTCCTTTGGCCTTTCACCTGTCATACAGCGCAAGTAAGCCTCAAGACACTTATTAACCACTTCGGATTGGCCATCTGTCTGAGGATGGTAGCTGGACGACATCAATAAGTCCACCTGCCGCAGACGAAACAACTCCTTCCAAAACGTACTCACAAAAATACGATCTCTGTCCGATACTATGGTTCTTGGCATCCCATGAAGTCGAAATATCTGATCCAAGAACAATTGAGCCAATAGTCACAGCAGTACAAGGGTGGCTGAGCAAAAGAAAATGGGCATATTTACTCAGTCTGTTCACTGTAACCAAGATCCTTCCCTCTTGATTTTGGTAAGCCTTCGAAAAAATCCATCGACACATCTGTCCACACCGTGTCAGGAATAGGCAAGGGTTGAAGAAGGCCTGCTTTCTTTGTCAAAGTCGGCTTACATTGCCGACAAATGGAACAATTCCTGACATAATTCTGAATATCTCTTTTAACTTCTTCCAATAAAACAGAGCAGATATTCGTTTGGTGGTAGCCTGCATCCCCGAATGCCCACCTGGAGGTGTATCATGTAATAGCGAAATTATTTTCTACCTCAACTCTTCATCACCACCAACAACAAGTTTTCCTTTGCGACGCAATTCACCCTGGTGCCAAGTGTAATGAGTCCGAACCAGACCACTCTGTAATTGTTGAACCAGAGCCTACAACTAGGTCATCCTTCTGCGAACTTTCTGCAATCTGCGATTGAAGGTATGTGTTAAGTTGTGATAAAACTAAGGACATGAACTCAGCACCTTGAATTCTAGATAGAGCACCCGCAGCTGCATTTTCCTTTCCTCTTTTATACACCACTTCATAATCCAGGCCAAGCAGCTTAGGTAGACATTTGCTTTGAAAAGCAGTAGTTATTTTCTACTCTAATAAGTACTTCAAACTAAAATGATCAGTCTTGGTCACAAAATGCCTCCCCGTAAGATATGGCTTCCACTTTTCAATCGCAAAGATCACAGCCATCAACTCTTTCTCATAAGTAGAACTGCCTTGCATCTTAGTGGAGAAGGCTTTACTAATATAAGCAATTGGGTGACCCTTTTGGGTCAACACAGCCCCCATACCTGTCCCGAAGCATCTGTTTCAATCACAAACTCCTCAGCAAAGTCAGGCAGTGCTAGGACTGGTGTTGTGCTCATAGCTAGCTTAAGTTTGTGAGATGTTGTGGCAGCAGCTTCATCCCAGCAAAATGCATTTTTCTTCAACAAATTGGTCAGTGGCTTACTGATGAGGCCATAATCTCGAATAAATTTTCTATAGTATCCTGTTAAACCCAAGAACCCCCTTAATTCTTTCAGTCTTGGGTTCCGGCCAAGTAGCCATGGCCTTAATCTTGTGCGGATCTGTTTACACCCCCTTCTCAGAGATCACATGCCCCAAGTACTTCACTTCTTTTGTGCAAAAAACACATTTGGACATCTTTGCATATAGTGTGTGTTGTCTCAAGATACTTAAGACAATTCTGACATGACACACATGGTCCTTCAAGGTCTTACTATAGATCAAAATGTCATCAAAAAAGACTAGCACAAACTTTCTGAGGTATGGTATGAAAATGGAGTTCATGAGATGCTGAAACGACGAAGGAGCGTTGGTTAAGCCAAATGGCATCACCAAAAATTCATAGTGGCCCTCATGAGTGCGAAAAGCAGTTTTTGAGATATCATTTGGAGCCATTCTGATTTGCCAATAACCAGACCGCAAATCAATCTTCGAAAATAGAGCTGCACCATGAAGTTCATCCAATAATTCCTCTATAATGGGCATTGAAAACTTATCTTTCACCGTAGCCTTGTTAAGCTCTCTATAATCGATGCATAACCTCCAAGAACCATCTTCTTCTTAACCATCACAATAGGAGAAGAAAAAGCACTTTGACTTGGCCGAATGACAC
The DNA here is from genome assembly GCA_023653495.1 of Melastoma candidum. Taxonomy (NCBI): domain Eukaryota; kingdom Viridiplantae; phylum Streptophyta; class Magnoliopsida; order Myrtales; family Melastomataceae; genus Melastoma; species Melastoma candidum. The sequence continues at coordinate 6,775,738 of CM042886.1, forward strand.
CTGCTTGCAGCATTTCCTTCACCATTGTTTCAATAGCATCTTTCTGGACCACTGGGTATCTGTAAGGGCGAACATTAATTGGAAAAGTACCTTCTTTCAGATGAATGGGATGATCATGCATCCTATGTGGTGGCAGAGTGGTTGGCTCTTGAAAAATATCAGCAAACCCCTGCAAAAGCTGCTGTAATTCTGGACACAGTGGAATAGAACCTGTAGAAGTCTCCTCTGCTGGTTTTACAGTAACAGCAAATAACTGCACTGCATGAGAATTCTTACAAACAAAGCTCTTCAACTCCTTTTCATCAATCCGGTTAAAATTGTCTGGTTTTCTCCCTCGTAACACATGCTTCCGTCTCTTATATTGAAACTCCATTCTTAATTGTGTAAACTCCCACAGCACAGGTCCAAGGGAGGACAACCATTGGACACCCAAAATCATGTCACAAGTCCCCAAGGAGACCAGCATTATATCAGTGCTAAAAGTTTCTCCTTGCAGTTCCCACTAGAAGCCTTTACACATAGACCTGACAGTATATTGTGTCACCATTGGCTATTGAAACAGCAACAGGGTAGCTTGGCTTGATCGAACAGCCTAATGTCTTAGCTGTGTTCTTGTCTAAGAAATTATGTGTCCTGCCTGAGTCAATCAAAATGTTTAGCTTGCTACCTTTCACTTTACCCGTGACCTTCATCGTTTGATAAGCGGTGTTGCCAGTAATGGCATTTAGAGATATCAAGGGTGGGAATTTGTCCTCTGCCGTTTCCTCAGAACCATCATCCACCTCATATTCATCAGAGATGCCCTCAGTAAGAACCTCCACACTATGCAACTGAGCCTTACACTTATGTTCTGGAACAAATTTTTCCGGGCAGAAAAAACAGAGGTTCTTAGCTCGCCTATCTGCAATGAACTCCGGAGACAATTGCCTCCTGGTAAATTTTGACATATCTGTTGAAGGCTTAGGTAGAATAGCTGGTGTTGATGCGGAGTGATTATACGTTTTCGTTAAAGGTTTGTCAAACAGAGGTTTGTTTCTCCTGTGAATAGAAGACAACAAGTTCTCCTGCAATCGAGCCGATGTATAAGCATCAATCAAAGTCTGCGGCCGAAACGTACGCACTGCAGTCTGAACATCCACTTGTAACCCACGCAGAAAACAACTTAAAGCCTGTTTCTCCGATAAATCTGTACGAACTAATAATGCATCAAATTTTTCTTGATAGACATCAATTCCTGCGGCTTCTTCAAGCCTCAAACTCATTAACTCAGCCATTGGATCATTATAAGGTTAACCTCCAAATCGAGCTACAATCATAGACTTGTACTCTTCCCAAGTAGGCCATTTACCATACGGACGAGCTTTCATAACAGACTGATGCCAAGCCTTCCCTTCCAAATGAACAGAAACTATTTTGATTTTAACATCGTCTGGGGTAGCATCCACTTCAAAGAATTGTTCACATTTATAGAGCCAGCCTTGCCCTTCTTCACCTCGGAATCGAGGAAAATCTACCTTCGAGAATCGAGCGTAAGTAGATCGAGTACCTCCCTGAGTATGCAGAACACCGCCCTGAAAGCCTCTCTATTCCCGTGCTGACAAATCTTCTAAATCATTCATTCGAGCGCCCATTTCTTGTAATTGCGTAGTAACTCGCAACATGGTGTCTCTTTGCGCGCGCATCTCCTCACGAAATTCAGTCTGCTGCTGTTGTTGCTAGGGTGAGGAACTCAGTCCAAGATTCCTTCATTGTCTTCTAGAATTCGTCCATTGCTAGTTGCGTTTTGGTAACAACCATGGGCGGTACGGCCAGGATCGGACAGCTGATACCAATTGGAATGATTCTTCTAGGATTTGGCAATCGGAGAAGAACGAGAATGGAAGAAGGGCTGATCGGAAGGAAGTCAGCCGAGTCTTTTCATTCAACCGAAGCTTGCAGGGCACAAGCTATTACAGAACAAGGAAGAAGATTGCTTAACAGAATTCTACAACCGACACTAGTCTACTCAACTCCTCTTATAGCTAATACAATGTAACTACTTTTGTAACTAACTCAATGAAACAGTAGCGGCATTTATTCCCTTCTGCTTCTCTGCACGCATTCCTTCAGCTCCTGTGCGCCTCACAGCAGCTCTCCTCTGCTCCTAAACTGCGCTTCAACTCTTCTTACTCCTTTATAACAGCTCTATTCTTCTATCCCATATCAGATCATTATCCTGAGATCGTCCGATGGGGTGCCGTTCGAGGTCGAAGAGGCGGTGGCTCTCCTGTTGGAGACCATCAGGGATGGGATCGAGGACAATTGGATGGAAGGCAGCCTGCCCTTCCCTACCATTGACAGCAAGATCCTCTCCTTGGTCATCGACTACTACAAGAAGCATTTTCACACCTCCTCCTCCCACCTCTACCTTGACGAGGAGCTGATGAGCTGGGAAACAGATTTCATCAAGCTCCGGCAGGTGGATGTTTGAGTAAAAACTCCGCAATGGGCAGAAGTGATTGAGGTTGACGAAATCAGTTCTTTAAAAAAAAGAAAACACCAGAAACCTTTACCTTGATACGTCCCGCCCCATAAGTCTTCTTATTCAGTAGCTCCCGCTCCTTCCTATCCGTTGTAAGATTTTGCGGGCAAATCCCCAATAGTCATTCGTTCGCCACAGTTGACGACTCTGGGACAAACAGAGAACCGGAGCTTGATCAATCCCAGAGCTGCAAACCGTATCATACCCACTTGCTTATAAAAAATAAAATAAACAGTTGTGTTCTGTTCTTACCTTCCTGCGGTGGTTTGTAACGGCAGATGTGCTCATTTGTTTGTCACAGGCTCCTTGGCTTGGTGGACTCGACATTCCACATGGTGGCCGACATGATCAAGGGGTACATATCCCCGAGGAGATTCGCAAGACCTTCAACATCAAAGAGCAACTTCACCCCTGAGGAATAGGAGGAGGAAGAGGTCAGGAGAGAAAACCAGCGCGCGCCTTAAGAGTGAAAGAAACGCAGTGGGGGATCTCCGTACTTCAATAACAGGAGATATCCGTACTTGAACGGAGAAGCTGCGTGATGTCTACTAATTTCCTTTTTTATTGGTTTTTAAAAAATTAGGGTCACAGGAATTTTAAATTTGGAAATTTTTTAATTAGAGAAAAAAGAATTTGTAACGGCGAAGGACATCTATATATAAATTGGGTTGGTGGTCAGATTGGTTTTGGAATCGGATCAAATTGTAGGGAGTGACAATGTCTTCGTCTTCGTCAACTCCGAAGAAGATCGTCGTCCTGAGGTCGTCCGACGGGGTGTCGTTCGAGCTGGATGAGGAGGCGGCTCTCCTTTCCCAGACCATCAAGGACGGGATGGAGGACGGCTGGGTGGAGGGCGGCTTGCCCCTCCCCACCATCAACAGCCAGATCCTCTCCTTGGTCATCGACTACTGCAAGAAGCACGCCGCCGCCTCCGCCTCCTCCTCCTCCGAGGACCTCGACAGCTGGGACGCCGATTTTGTCAAGGTGGAACAAGACACCCTCTTCGATATCATCCGGGTGAGTGAAAAAAAGTTCCCGGTGTAGACAGCTGTCTCCACGCCGATCACATGACTCGTTTGTTCTGCCGCAGGCTGCTAACTACCTCAACATCAGGGGGTTACTGGATTTGGCTTGCCAGACGGTGGCCGACATGATAAAGGGGAAGAGCCCCGATGAGATCCGCCAGAGCCTTCAACATCAACCAAGCCTTCACCCCCGAAGAGGAGGAAGAGGTCAGGAGGGAAAACCGGTGGGCCTTCGAGTGAATCTGCGCTGCTCTCATCTAATCTACCATGATCACTGCCCATGCAATAATAAATCTATGCTTCTTAGTATATCTTCCTCTATCCACTACATATATAAATCGATCTATGGATCTTCTCCGACTTGACATTTAGTTCTCTGAGTCAGTCCCTTTCGCTTTAGCTGTTGTTATTTCCGATCGGCCGATGGTGATGGTCTTACATCATAGTGTTAACTGTTATATGGTGATTTGCGGACTCAAAAGGGAAGAAACCCAGAAACCTTGCATTCATTGATTCCTCCCTCCCTCCCCATAAGTTTTAGTAAAAGGAGGACAGAAGAGGTGTGTTTAGGTCTTGTCCGGGTAGTTCCCATGAGTGGGGCGCGCCTTCTGGGGAAAGCATTTTCCTGGGAAGTTGCTAATGCTAATGATGGCTCGGCAAGTCACGGTTGGCGACTCTGGATGAAGGTGAGCTGGGATGGAATGATCCTGGGGCTGCATACCGCACCCCGCCCACTTTATCCACTCGCCACGCCTTCTTGTCTTGTCATCCTGCGATGGTGATTCTATTGGCAGAAGTGCTCACGACCATTATATTCTCGCAGACAGATTTGTACTTAACCCTTGTTTCGATGATGGTGGAATCTCCTAAAACATTCTAGAGTATTATGAACTGGATGTTGTTGGCCAAAGCCTTTGTCGAAGTAAAGACACGGTTACCATTAGCCTCTCCTGTTACTGTGACACGAGGGTCTTCAGCGCTTCATTAAAACCATTTTCTACATCGAAGCTGTACACATTTGGGATAATGAGATGATGTCTTTGTTATTCTTTTAGTTGCCCGTCGGTTGCTTGTGTCCTCTCGAGGAAAGGCTGGCTGTTTTCCGTCTTGTTTGTTCCTCCACACAGGCTGCTAACTACCTCAACATCAAGGGGCTGCTGGATTTGACTCGGCAGACGGTGGCCGCCACGATCAGAGGGAAGACTTCTGCAGAAATTCTGGAGTTCTTCAACACCAAGAACAACTTCATGGCCAAGGAGGTTATGAGGGAAAATGAGTCAGCCTTTGACAGAAGAGTTCTCACGCCTGGGTTGTCATGTACTTTCTGTGCAGAGAGTAGCTGATCTGGGTGCCACACCGGGGTCCCCTCACCTGAGCAAGCACGTCCACTAACACCATCTTCTACAGAAAATTGCGGCAAACTTCATCTACTCCTGCATTCTAATCTCATCAGCCAGAGAGTTTGGACCGTGAGGCAGGCTGTTAAACGCGGACAACCGTTAAAGACGGACTGTCAAACCAGATGACAGATTTGTCAGCAGCAAACAAGAAAAAGTTAACTAAGCAACTGAGGGAAGTTCTTTGGGGAGTATCAACTCTGGGTGATGAGCTCGGCTGACTCAGGGTCTCGGAGTTACCAATGCAATTCAGATATAGGCGAAAACCATTTCCGACACAGAGCCTCTTGCGAAGATCTACACGGATAAATGGTTCGAACTATTGAGAGTATTACTATAACTATGTTTAAGAAAAAATGGAAGTAGCAACGCATATGAATTCATCCACTGAGCCGTGTCTTCTGATCCTGCTGACAGTTCTATGCGGAGGAAAGGGCCTTTAAAGTGTTCTCGCATTGCAGACAGTTCGGTTCTCACCTCTACTTCAACAGAGGCATAAATCTCCTAAGCATTCGAGTATTAACCGGAAGAAATCATGTCGTGAATGTAAAGATTGTCAAAGTCGTCCGATGGGGTATCGTTCGAAGTGGAAGGGGCTGGGGACGCAGACTTCGTCACCCTGTTTGATCTCATCCGGGTGAGTTCCTGATAACATGCGATCATGAATGTTGAGCTGACTTCACTCGCTATAACAAAGATTGCATGAATATCAATCAATCAATCTCCCCTTTTTCCAAGCTAGGGAGTCTCCTTAATGAATCTCACTCTCTCTTTATCTTATCCAATTCAACACTTTGACAACTGTAACTCTAAATATAACCACAACGTCGAAAATCTGTATTCGTTTGTCCACTTGAGAAAGGGAGTTTCCAGGCTGATTCGTCTTCTTGCTTTGTTCCAGACAGCTGATGACCTCAAAATCAAGGGCTTGCTGGACTCGACTTGTCAGACGGTGGCTGTCGTGATCAAAAGGAAGACTCCTGAGGAGATTCGCAGGATCTTCAACCTCGAAAGAACGAGGAGGAGGTTCGGAAGGAAAACAAGCGGTCGAGTGAAGGGCCATGACTGTGCTTGGACTGGAAGCCTATGCTCTGATAACAAAACCTGCCGAAACAGATCTTTTCACCCCCTGCATCAATCCATGGATCTTGCTTCTGTTTATAGCTGGATCCTTCTGATTATGATGGACAAAATCAGTCAGAAACTAAAATTAAAGAATTAGAACCGAGTCATTAGCATACCACCCAAATAGTTACTGTACAAAACCCAGAAACCTTACATATTTGATTGATACCTCCCCCTCTCCCCATAAGTTTTAATTTAAGTTTTACCCCTCATCTCCCAGGATTAAGAGGACAAAAGACAAGTATCAGGTCTTATTCGGTAGTTTCTCCTCCTTCCTATCTACCTTCTTCTCCGCTTGCCAAAAATAAGCAGTCAGCGGACAAAATAAGTTAAAAAGGACGGATCAAAATGGTTCGTGGGCAGCTCTGAATGGAGAGCGCCTGGTTGGATGGATCGTCGTCACTTCTTATGGGGCGTTTGACACAATCTCCGCTGCATCACCCTGAGTTGACTTGCCTTCTAGTGTAACATTTTGCAGGGACGTTGCTAATGATTGTTCGTCGCGGTTGGCAACTGCGGACGACGGCGAACCGGGCTGGAGAGATCCCGGGGCTGCAAACCGTACCCACTTCATCCACTCGCCACGCCTTCTAATCTTATCATCCTGTAACAGTTTTTATAGCAGAGTGGATTTCATTTCTGCTGCTAAAATAATTTTTTTGGTTCGGCAGAGGGCAGGGCACTCACCTTTACTTCAACAATGGTAGAATCTCCTAAGCATTCGAGTATTAACTGGGTGTTGTCAGTCAATGTCTTGACCTGAAAAACATGGGTGGTGAATTTAAAGAATAAAGTCAAGTCAAAATGTAGAATGAAGAAAAGCCTTTCCGGGTGACCGGGTCAATTCCATCGGCCCATCCTATTACCAAGAAAATTAGGCTGCGAGGGCTTCTCAGCATTCATTAACAATTAAAGAGTAGCACATCAGTTTTGCAATTTGGGCAAAAACCATTCAAATATAAGCAATGAGATTAGTAACCATCATCTTCTATCCAAAAAACGAGATGTTGCAACCTTGACGTTACTAACAAGGCCACGATCTTGTCAAAATACCGGATGGATTTCCAGTGAGGTTCACTATAGCAGTGGCATCTTACCAGCAAAGCTTTTACATTATCTGGCCATCGCAGCACTTGCTATTCTGTACCGCTATATTGATCATGGCAGTCAAATCAATACCTTTCCAGCCAAGTTATTGCTGGAAATGTCAGTATCTTATAATATTTATCACTCCTTGATATATAACAAGTGATTCCACATCCTACTTTGCGTTCTCTTTTTCTCATTGAGACTAAATATGTTCAATAGTAATACCTTTCTGGAGAGGAAAAATTCAGTCCCGATATTCAGCTAAGGAAATAAGTAAGCTAAAAGATTCTGTATGAATTTCAGAAGCATCAAAATGAAAAATATAAACAGAAACAGGATTTTCGTGAGGTATTTCACAGAGGAATCCTGTTCTTACCCTAGGAAAGCCAGCAATTAAGCGGATTGGAACCCATCCTTGATCATCCATGTTTGACTTTAGGTAGTCATCTTTGACAAGGTTATCATCACTAAATACAGAAATACTATATTGATTAAACAAGGAAGATCTGTGTTAGCTACAATAATGCTTCCAAACTAAGATACCTGAAATAATAGTCTATCTGTTTCACCAATAAAGCTGGCAATGGAGTCCCAGGCATGGGAATCATGATTTCAGTTGGAGGCGGAGCCATATATGGCGGACTCCGGTATGGATCCACAGGGAACGCGTGATAGTAAAACGGGGGTGCCATATCTGGAAGCAGAATACGAGCCATAAGTATAGCCAATAAAATTCCCCGAGTCAGTTCAGGTAATCAACTCACCAGTGAAACCAATTGGAGGTCCGAAAGGTGGTCTCATGGGCTGGGGTGCAACATACACTGGGGCACGTAAAGTTGGGGAAGGAGGTCCTCTATAACCCCTTGGGGCACCTCTTTGTTGCTGCTGCGGACGGACATCTCGCCTCTCTGAGGGATTTCCACGACCTCGATCACAACGGTTTCGATTATTATTGTTCTGGGGGTTACCACCCCTAGGCCCAAAATTTCCCCTCCGAGAAGAATTAGCATTATCATCCCCCGTTGGCAGATGTGAGAACACTCCAGCAGACCTGCTATCCCAGCCAACACCCCTATAAGGAGGGTCCCTGTTTAGAAAATCCATGATGGGTGGAACCATATTTACAAAACCGTTTGGAGGAACTGGAAAAGCAGGAAAAGAAGGCGGCATTGACGGTGCAAGCTGCGTGTGACTGAAGCCACTCGGCGGCTGCCAATATGCACCACTATTATTCCCTGCACTGCTGTTAATCTCTGTGCCGCTGTTTCTCGCTGCCCCAACATCATTGCGTCTGCTTGATTTTCTAAACTGCGGATTCGTGTTGTTTTGTGTAGTTCTCGGACTTCCATTGTTGTTAGTAGCTCTTTTAAGCGGAGAATTAGGAAGAACAGCTGCCTATTAAAAACAGAAGAACGAGACAGATTATCACCAACTGCCCACAAATATTACAACAATACCAAAACCATTCCCGATTAAGTTTCAGAAACAACGCAAATAAAAAGAAACTCTACAGCTCTGAGTCTAATGTTCCACATTTGCACAACGACAACAACACTATTAAAAGTATTCCGGGTAGCGTAAAACGCTCGGGATTAAACCAAGTAAAGCCGAAGACCTGAGAAGCAGAGGACGGCCCCTCAGCCAGAGCCTTGCTGGACGAAGCCAAAGAATCAGAGGACAAGGACTTGGAAGGGGCCCTAGTCGACTCGGAGAGAGCCGGCCACGTCACGTCATCCCCCATCACAGCACCGCCGCCGCCACCAGCGGCACCAACGGTCGAGCCATCAACATGTTTGATCCCACTCCCCTCGACGACCCCATTAGGCAACGCCTTCCAGGCAGGCTTACTACCCCTATCGGGACCCACATTGTCATCGGAGCCCCGGGGATCATCCCCTGGGGGGAGCTCAGGGGAACGGGGAGGAGTCAGCTCTGGAACGGGAGATGGGGATGGATCGGGCGGCGGAGGAGGAGGGGCAGGGTCATGGTCGGGGCCGCGGACGACGGAGGCCCAAGGGGAGGGGAGGGCAGCTGTCTTGGCCGAGGGGGAGGAATCAGCCAGCGGAGCAGGCATCAGAGAGAAGGTTAGGGTTTGGGTTTGGGATGATCGGAGTAGTCGGCGGCGGTGGGGGATGAAAATGATGTCCGGGTGGGGGGAATTAGGGTTTTCCCTTTCCTTTCCCTTCCCTTCCCCACCCACCACTAGGAGATAATTTTATTTATTTTTTATTTGAGTCTTATTAAGAAGACATCTGTTTAAATAAGCCTTCACGATGCATCACAGATACATACAACTAAACCCTTTTCCCCCCCCCCCCCCCTCTGTAAATAATAATAATAAAAAAAATCCTTTCGTTCCAAAAAGTTTCATAAAAAAATACTAAGGTAAAATTCTATAATTAATTAATAAGCAAATCAAATCATTCAGAAAAATATATTCAAGTAAAAACTCAGAAAAGTTATTTTAATAAAAAATTTTAGATTTCTTTGAATCCATTCAATTCAAATCCATCGGAACGAACGGAGTGTTAGTCCGGCGGCGAATGATTTTGTCAAAGATATTTAAAAACACAAGAGCTCAACGAACTAATCGACAGTTGAGCCTAATCTCCTCTCCGCCACTCAAGCTGCTCATCTTGATCATCGACTGCGCAAACGCCTTCCTGAAATGCTTCCTCGATTTCGCAAACTTGGCAACCAACATCTTCGTCCTCGGGTTGTCAAGCAGGGCCTGGTCCGACGAGAATATGCTTCTTCCTTGCAGGATCATCTTGTAGTACCTGTTGTCGAACTTGGTGGTCGTAGGATCCAAGGTTGATCCCGCATTCTTCACCTTGTTGTGCATGGGGCATGTTTTCTGAAGTGCAGTACCAAAGGTTGGGTCCAGGGATGGATCCACGTCGTGGGTCGCATTGAAGTTGTGGATCCTGTTCTGGAACGATGAGCAATGTGCAAACCCGAGTGTATGACCACCCGAGAGAGCTACGAGGTCATCAATCGAAAGACCTCTCTGAGAAAAGCTCTGTTGCAGTTGAGAATTGTTGAAGATTGGCGCTGGTAGTTGCCTTGTGTCGCTCGCCTTGGATATCGTCCCGTCTTTCCGACCTTTCGGAACTTCCCAATGTGGTCCACCGGACTAGCAACAACAAGTGGCAGCTATCCAAAATTAGACGAGAACAAGAGACCCAGATGACTACGCTGAGGCTACTCACCAGAGTGACCGAGTCCCGTGCAGCCACAGCAAGAATGTCAGCGCACGAGACAGTACCCGGGCAGAGAGCTTCTACTGCTTCTTTCGCGTGGTCAATCACATAGAATGCATGTAAGGAGATGTTTGGAGGCCCCTCTTTCTCCGCGGTGTTGTTGCCCTTTGAGTCCAGAAGCACAGAACCATCGCACCCCTGCATCAACAAAAAATTCAATGTCCTAAGTTCGGAACTCTAACGTAACATCGAATACTCGACATCGAATGCTCTACGGTTCTTTTTTTACGCGAATGAAGCAGTCATGGAAGTGCATCCGAAGAAGAGCAGCTGGAACCGTAGCGTCATTCTTCATTGCCTTCTTCACGACTCTCCTCACGGCATGCTCAAGCTGCGGGCATGTCTTTTCATAGTAATCCGTGCTCAAACCAGATGTAGTACAAAACAAACAGGAGGCTAAAAGAAGGCCAAAAACAGCAGCGTTCATCGTGTCTTCTCCACGCTGGGCATCGGGAGAAGACTGATCTCTGCTTATATTGTAGTGATTAGGGGAGTGGTTAATCTGATGATTAGGCGATAATAGGGTGGTTAAGTTAGTTTGTTAGGTGATCAGGAAAAGATTACTTTTGCAAGTGGAGTGGAGAAGAGTTTGCTTTTGCTCGATGCTGACGCGAACTCATGCCCAGACAACATCGGATGTGTGTAAGATAAGGCATTGCAGTACATCTGATCATAACTGTCTTTAACAGTTTTTCACTTTTTCTGTTGATCAGAAAGTGAAATATGTGATGGATGGGAAGTTTTAGCGTGATGTTCGGCTAAGCTAATTATATGCTTTAAAGTTACATGCAAACACAGATTGTGACCCCAGGATTCCATTGCTTTGGATTGCCCAATTTGGAGGGATGATGTTGTTGGAAACACGGGTTTCTCCGTCGGTCGTGGTGATCCTGAAAGATAAGGACTGGCCGTTCAGGCAGGAATTGGATCGCCAATCGGCTCTCCAGTTCCTCGACATTGGCATCCAGCTGGTCCTCGAGCCTTTCACCGACACTGACAGGATCGGGCCGCAGCCCGCAACGTTGGTGATCAGGACTAGCTCGAAGTAGTCTCTCCCATTGATAGTGAATCTCACCCCGCTGTGCTTCTTACACCGCTCCCTGCATAATAGTTCGATACTTAAAAAGAGAGTCCTAGGGTTTGTATTTCTTTTAGTGCGACAGTCCGTTCAAACAACTAATTTGAAAGGGACTATACCTTTAGAACAATACAGGGACGATTCAACCCACTGTAAATGTCGATCTTCTCCCAGGCGGGTTGAGCCATGTCAAGGTGATGAAGCGGTGGATTGCACCATCCCCCGTCGTCATTTGGCAGGGCAAAGTTCGGCGGACAGAAATTTGTGGCGGTGACCGTCACGGAGACACACTTCTTGCACCACCGCAAGTCTGCCTGGTGATCGCATGTAATCTTGTAGCACTGTCCACAAGATGCCCAGTCATTAAACAACACGGTGCTCAATGTGGAATCAGTACCCCGACGAATACAAGTCACTGTAACCACAGGCTCCTCTCAATTTCCCCCCAAAAAACCCATCATAAGTACCGATCCCCAACTTCTGCGAAAGCACCCGGAGATAATAACCCGGGACAACTACGAGTTTGAAGGTAGTAAGTACTGTGTACCCATGGAGCCAGAAGCATTACTTCCTCCATAGAAAGTGGCACGAGCTTTGGTCCATCCCGATGGAGAGAAGCAGTGGCAGCAGCAACAGGACTGATGACGACGACACAGGTGAAGATGCAAAAGTAGCCAAGAAATGCCAACAGTTGGATTCTGCGTGCCCCCATGATCTTCGGTTCTTATCTACAATAGAAAGTGTGGAGCTTACGCCAATGAGCAGGTGGTGGTGGTTGGGGGTGTGGTGTGAAAAACAAAGCAGAAACATTTAAAGGCAGACCACCCCACAGCATGTGATCTGATCTCAGAAAGGAGGGGGAGGATGATAACGATGATGATATGAATATCAATCATTCTCATGTTCTCTCTATAAAAGATAGAGAGGCAGACGCAACTCCGCCTTAACGCAATCACATTCCATATCAGATGGTCGATATGAAGGAATCAAGCATCTGATTGTTCGTGTTCTTTTTAAAGCTTAAAAACTGCAGAAACAGGTGATCTGAACAACAGGTTTTCAGCGTCAATTCCTCTGTAAACGTACTGCAACTTTGCACATGTTTGCCGGAATCACCCCCACCCCCAAGTACTCAACAATACGAAAGACCTCCCCAGAGGTAAGATAACCTGGTTAAACTTGAAATAGCCGCAGCAGCACGGGGTCCGGTCTCTGCCTGAAAGGCTGAATCAGAAGTCATCATCCTCTTCCTCAGCAATGTGCTTGGCTAATTCTTGTTCTTGTTGTTGCCTTTCACGCCTCTTCTCAGCGCTCTCCTTCTCCTTGTGAGTGTTTGGAGGGAACCGCAGCGCCCGGACAGCTTCGTTGTGCATGTTGAGGCAGAATGCAATCCTGGAGTTGAATGCCATCTGGGGTTCGTTGGTGGAGTAGATGTCCCCAGTCTCCTTGGACACCATCCAGCCATTCGCGTGGTCTAATGTAGCATCGATTGCCCCGTCACGGATTGCCTTAGCCACGATGTTCTCGGCATCGGCGACAGGGTTTGCAGAGTCCAGCCTCAATTTCTTGGCGACGTCAACGAGCGAGATGCGGGAATAGGATATGCTGATGTTACGAAGACCAGTTCTGATGACATTGTGTCGCAGCCGCACGATCAGATTGTGTGTCCGATCAGTATTGAAAGTTGTAGCAAACTTCTCAGCAACAGTTCTAAAGAGCTCCAGGTCACCAATCCTCACAGCCTAGAAACAGAGCACAATAGAAAGGCATGAGTATCTCTTAGATGAATAATCATACTTCAGCAAACTGCAGCAACGCAAATGATTATATGTAAGATCATAATTTACTCTACTTACATTAGTCAATTCGAAGTAAGGCCTCAAAGCTTTTTCCATTCCTCTTTGCATAAATATGGTCCTCTCTGGTATTTCTCCAAGCAACAAACGGACTAAAACAGCCCACTTATTGCATTGAATACGAAAGCCACGGGCAGAAACTGGAGCTTTTCGGGCAGCCTGAAGGAGAGCTTCTTTTGCATCTGTGTACTCGAGTTGGATAGTCCTTATCTTCCCAAGATAAAACAGATATCGACAGAACTGCAGCGAAAGTAACATCAACACCCAGAGTCTCAACAGCTAGGAATCTTACTCTAAAAACATATAAGGGTAATCATTCCACCTTATAAGTAGTATACATAGACTAAACTTCCCCACCTGTTGATTGGAATGTGCTTCAAATCTTGGTGCCTTAGAGCGCAACTTTTCTGCTTGATCATAGAGGTTGTAATGAAGATAATTACGGAGCAATAAGTTAAGGAGAGTCTCCTGCACCAATGGTAGAGTTATAAGGGATTTCAAATCCCAAACACAACAGTTTCACTCATAATTCTGAAAGTACAACAGACCTGGCCCAATTCATCATGACGCAATGTAGCAATCCTATGCAGAGCAAGGAGGTTGCTGAAAGGAAAAACAAAATGAAGCGTCAGAAAGATTCTTCAGATGAAGACGGAGAGGCAACCAAATTGCTGCTCAGTACTCTACAATGTATCAAATTCAAAAGATATAATATCATATATACGTGGTTTTCCCAAAACTTCCACAAACATGTTCAACAATATCTGTTACAGGCTAGGGACCTACCGGACAAGTCCACATAACTTAAATGTAGTACTTCCTACACTGAGATTGAATTAAAAAACCATCGACATACTACCCACATTCCAAAATAGGTATAAAAAGTGTCAATCAAGAAATAGCGAGGTCAGAGAAAACAAAAGGCACAAGAGTTCACATACCCACGTATCAAAGCAAGGTCACCGGTTACTTCATAACTGTATGAGTAGTAGAAGTACAACCTCGATGCAAGAACATCAACTGTTCTTCTATTCAAGTTCTTCAACCGAGCTATGGTCGCCGAGGAAAAGGCTTTTGCCTGGAAAATGTGACAGATTGATCAGTCCAGCTCCAAACGGGCAAAATAACATGACAAAAATAGAACCATCGGTACCTGCTTGAATTGTTTCTGATCTATCAGGAAAATCAAAACAAGCAAGTGACAGTAAACTTCAATCTCTGGCAAGAGGTGCTTTGATGAACCCTGACCACCGGACGTGGCGGTATCAACTTCCATGCCATGCTCATCATCCTAAAATACACCATTAAACCAATTGCCATCCCACAATAAACATTTCACACCCAATAAATCTCGAGAAAGAGGAAGACATCGGCCAAAAACCCAATCTCTCCAATTCTTCAACAAACCACCCAAATATCCCATAGAGACAACCATACCTTCCCCACGTACGCCGCGAGTCTAGCCCGAGCCTCAGAACTTGGCCCCAGCGCAAAGTCCAAGAACGCATTAATGACCGAAGACGTGAGCTTCTTCCTGAGCGCGACAGTCAGCCGCACTGCCCGGGCAATCCTCCGAACCTCCTTAGCGTACGCCCCCGTCTCAATCAGTGCCACAATATCCTTCAAACTCGCGACCACCGCAGCAGTTTCTACACACGAAGTCGAGAATCAATACGCAGCCAATTAGAGCTTATCGATACCGAGCATAGGGACCGGGAGGAGAGGGGGCGGATCCCCGGGATTACGCTGGATTTCGGGGGGAACGGCCGAGGAGATGGAGTTGGGGGGAGTCGCCTGGTCCTTCATCTCCACGTCCTGAACCATCTTGCGAGGCGGGGGATAAATCTGCGTCGACCGGAAAAGGAACGGACGGAATGAGCGATCGACCGAATCAATGAAACCGAGGGAGGGAGGGAGGGAGCGATCGATCGATGGATTGACGTTTAGGGTTACGAACCGACTGTAGGGGAGCGGGGGGTGGATCAGGAAGGGAGAGTGGAGGAGGAAGAAACCTTCCGAGTTTTCTTTGTCTCCAAGCTAGACGAGAAAGGAGGAAGTAAAAATTACGCATTGGTCCTTGAAGATTAGGCCAGTATTTCGATTTGGTCCTTAATTGGGCCCGATTGATTGACATATTCGTTCTTATGTTAAAGCCTTTGAGAAATAGCTGTGGATAATGCGTGCCCTTACTTTAAAAAGGAGGGGAGGAACAAATTCTTCAACTGAAAATTGTAAAATCAGAGGGAAATAAATATGCTGAGAGAATCTAAGTGGGGGAAGACGAAACCATGAGTCTACTACCACAAATTACTCACGGACACAATCCTAAGACGACCAGTCTTCTTTTTCATTTTGGGGGAAAATACCTGAAAAAACCAAACTTGGTGGATGATGGAAGACTCACACTGATTCAATGAGAAACGGGGAAGGTCATAAATCCTTCAAGCCTCCGGTCCGTTCGATCTGAATCCACGACCCCTTCCGCGGGTTCCCCTCCCACGGCCATGTCCTGGGGAAATAGAGGCACTAAGATGAAGGACTAGCGAGATGGATACTGCAGAAGTGGAATATCCAAATGCGTTTTAATATTACCGCGAAACTGAGCAGGCGGCTCTTGATAGTATCCACCATCTTGATAGTCATCCCCTTGCGGCCCATTGTAACCTCCCCTCCCTTGTCCGCGGAAGCCACGGCCTTGAGCAGGTGGCTCCTGATAGTATCCACCATCTTGATGGTCGTCACCTTGAGGTCCATTGTAAGCTCTCCTGCCTCTCCCACGGAAAGCAGGTGGCTCTTGATAGTATCCGCCATCTTGACGGTCATCACCTTGAGTTCCATTATAACCTCTTCTGCCTCGGCCACGGAAACCACGGCCTTGAGGAGGTGGCTCTTGATAGTATCCGCCATCTTGATGGTCATCACCTCGAGGTCCTTGGTAACCTCCCCTGCCTCGGCCACGGAAACCACGGCCTCGTGCAGGTGGCTCTTGATAGTATCCGCCATCTTGATGGTCATCACCTTGAGGTCCATCAGAACCTCTCCTGCCTCGCCCACGGAAACCACGGCCTTGAGCGGGTGGCTCTTGATAGTATCCGCCATCTTGATGGTCATCACCTTGAGGTCCATCATAACCTCTCCGTCCTCGCCCACGGAAACCACGGCCTTGCGCAGGTGGCTCTTGATAATATCCGCCTTCCTGATGGTCATCACTTTGAGGTCCATCGTAACCTCTCCTGCCTCGCCCACGGAAACCTCGGCCTTGAGCAGGTGGCTCTTCATAGTATCCGCCATCTTGATGGTCATCGCCTTGAGGTCCATTGTAACCCTCCCTACCACGCCCACGGAAACCACGGCCTCCCCCCCTTCCTCTCCCTCTAGCATATCCCTGGTTGTTATCCCAGACATCAGCATATTCGTTATTCATGTAGCCATTCCCTGAAACAGCATAAATTGAGCTATGTAGTTAAAATCAGTACAAACAAGTGGGAAGAAACAGTAAATATCAAGTGGGGGAAGACATCCAAGATCAACAAAAATATTCCAGAATAGTACTACCTTCAGCTCTAGGCCTTCCTCTGCCGCCACGTACCCTGCGTCGACCACTTGGATAGCCCTCTACAATAAAAAGATGTGTTACGAGTGCCCGTGACAAGAAAAGGCATAAAAAATTACCGCCATTGCTGTTCCATTATTACCCCCTTCATTGTCATATTCCATGCTGGGTTTCACCAGATCTGCTGGCAATGGAGGCTGATACCTGAAACCAGATCATATTAAACATATCAAATAAAGGGGAGAAAATGCAGGCATTGAAACCCATGTGATATAACATTTAACAAGATGGGAAGGGAATAAATTAAGGATGAGTCCATGAGCCAAAACTCACCCAACAGATGAAGTATCAAGTTCCTTCTTAGAGAGTGTGATAGTAATCATTGACACATGCCTTGTAGTTTCCAGCCTGTTCAAATCAGCAACATACCTCTGCCTTGAGAATAACCCATGACAAAACAAATGTACTCGTGCAAATTGCAATACACATTCTGCAATTAAACTCCAATCTTACGGAAGGAGTCCTTCCTCGAGGGGTTCCCACGTATCAGTAATATCAGTGGATCCGATTGACGTAACTTGATGAAGACCCACAATTCTCCGCTTCAGTGTAGCAAGAAATGAACATAAGGCTCAAGGAACCATTGAAACTTCCGAAATTCCCAAATATGTGATAAGAACAAAGATACCTAAATAGAGGGGAAAAGAAAAAATAAAATACCTTGATCAACTCCACTATGGTTACGGTCTTGTTGATAGCTCTTCCCATGGCCTTAAAGACAATTTCACTCGAATCCTTGTCCTAACAAAGCAAAGCACCAGAAAGAAATACTGTTATCACTAGAAAATAGACGAACAGAAACCAATATGTTACCACAAATCATAGAGAAGCTAGAAAACGATGACCAAGTGCTCGTTAAAATGGTTAAACAATCCTTGAAAATGGGATATAATACCCTCCGAAAATAGTACCACATCAATAACAACAGAACACGCGACACCGTGTGTCCAAATCCAGACAAGGCAATCTTCTTGTAAGAAACCACGCCGCAAGAACACTTGTACAAAAAAAAACCACCGTAAAAACAACCCAAATCAAACAAACAGAGTGCCAAGAGGCCACACCTGGAGCAGGGTCATGGCGTAAGTGATGTAATTCCTCATCCTCCCGAGGCTAGTAATCCGAATCTCGTTGGCTTCGATCGGAACCCCAGCCTTGGGCTTCTCGACCCTCTGGTACCGATCCATTCTCCTAACTACAACACAAGGGAAAAGAAAACCTCTAAATCGCAACGAACAGGACCCAAAGAGATCGGCACCTAGGGTTCTGACTTACATACAGACACAAATGAAACGAGCGCAAGACGGGCGGACAGGTGAAGGGAGGGAATCTGACGGCGTACCTGAGGGAGGGGGTGGGGGGGAAGGGGAGGAGGGTTGTCTTGGTTTTTGGAGGGATTTCTTCGGGTTTTTGGCCTGCCTTCCTTTTCCTCACACGCCCTAACTTAAAACCATGCGGCGAGTGTTAGTAACTCTCTCCGTTCTGTCCGGGGGAGGGGGTTTATATACCCCTCATGGTGATAATAATTAAATAAAATATTCATACAATCCGTGGTCCAAAAATGACTATATTTTCAACAAATTTCACTCTCATACGTGACATTAATTTTTAATTTTTTTATTTGTCAGAATGTCAACGCGACCTCTTCAACAAGGCCCTAAATGCCACACTCCGGCAACCCACGGAAACCGCCGGTCATCCCCTACTCTCGTCACAGCAGCAGGAGCCTCTGCTTCTGCCACTCGCTCCCTGACACCCACCTTCTCTTTCCTCGCCTCTTCTTCGATTTAGGATTTAGAGATTAACGGAACCAAATGTAAGTGTAGTAAAATTAAGAAATAATTATTTTTATAACATAATAAAGGTACATCAGCAAGTCGCATGTGACCGACACCGCTTCTAAACAATGAACATTCTTTCATTACTCGCTTCACATTTGCCTCCTTGTTTACCTCGAATCCCACTCAGTACGCAACCTTCCTCTGCTCTATCCCCCTATTCCCTGGTCACCAATAATAATAGTACATGGTCCACAGTTGCGATGAAGCGGTATAAATGATGGAACATATCTCACCTAGTCTGTCCAGCTAGCATTCACCATTTTAGCCATGAAGGCGTATCGATCGGACGCTTCATCAATCTGTACGCACACAAACATCATAGACAAATGATGACCAAGAGGAAAAGTCACATGACACAAGTGTTTTCAATGATATATCAGTCTGGAATAGAAAAGGAGCACCATCTTTTTGGTCGGGCGCCCGGCTCCATGGCCTGCCTTGCACTCAATGCGCCCTATTATTGGATTGGTTTGGGGACTGTTCTCGAGGCTCGTGCATAAGACGTATTGCATCGTCTGAGATTAAGAGGAGTGCAGGTTTCTCAGTTTGTTTACCAACATGAAGGAGAGAATGCATCACCCCCCTGACAAACAAGAGGACCATAACATGGAGTTACTTACTGCCAACAGCTTCAGCGAGTGCAGTGGCACCACCCGATCGTCGTGATCCGCGGTCAAGAGCATGGTGGGGGGATATTGGATCGATTGATCCGATTTCTGCTCCCAGGGCCTTCGAACATTGTGTAGTGGGGAATACCTGCAAGTCAGAGGGACATACAAATCGACCATAAACAGACTGTAACTGGGACAAGATAGGGACTGCTGGCGACAACTCTTAACAAAGAATGATAAAAGAAAGAAGAAGCTACGCACTTGATCAGCCACTGGAACTCTTCCTCGTTGTCAGAGCAACCATAGTCAGATGTCCACGCATGGCCTGCAAGCAAAACTGACGATGAGGAACAGCAGAGCTTAAGATAATCAACTAGCAGAAAATAGGGAGAAAGAGATGGAGAGACCAATAGTGAACTTGTGGAATCGCAGCATGTCCATTACTCCAACATGAGCCAGAGCACAGCCAAAAAGATCAGGCCTCTGCAAGATATTGAAATAATATGTATTTTTTCGGCACAAGACTTAATTCAAATAATTAAGACGAGTAACAATCAACGGCTCAAAACCTGGTTGATGCAAGCCCCAATGAGAAGCCCGCCGTTACTCCCTCCTTCAATACACAACTTTTTGGGCTGCGTGTAACCTGAGGATATAAGGAACTCGGTGGTAGAAATGAAGTCGTCGAAGCAATTTTGCTTCCTGGCAAGAGAACCAGCCTTGTGCCATTCTTCACCATATTCTCCCCCACCACGGATATTTGCGATGCAGAAAATGGCTCCTAGATGTCTGGTGAGCACAATTCTGCTGACGCTGAATGATGGTGTGAGGCTAATGTTGAATCCGCCGTAACCATACAATAGACAAGGATGTGATCCATCCAGAGGAATGTTCTTCTTTGCTATGATAAACATTGGTATCTTAGTGCCATCCTTGCTAGGGACAAAAACCTGACAGGAATAAACAAACCCTCCATAGTAAAAATCGGAAGTTACCAGCAAATTTCACACAACCTTCGAATGGAACTGAAAAAGAGGATTAGCACAGAAAATTGTCTCTCTGAACAGTACATGAAGACAACAAATAGCTGGGTTGCTGCTGAAAATAGGTGCAAATTCAGAAAATTGTATAAAAAGGGCTTAAGTCAGACTGTTCGTTTTACCTGATCCACGTTGAACTCAGAGCGATCAAATCCAGGGACGACAATTTCACGAAATATCTTCATCTCAGGAACCTCACTACTAAGGTCGCACTGATAGATGATTCCAGGAGTTAAGAAGCTAGTAAACCCAATGAAAATAGTACTGTCTTCACGTCGACCAGAAATTCCAGAGACGGACCCAATGTCTATGGGTAAATTATGCAGAAGAGATCCTGTATTTAAATCCCTTATCTGCATAATGTACTTGACATCACTCAAGTAACTCACAACCATTTGGTTGCCATTGACAGCAGAGGCAGATTCCAGCACATCCTTCTCAGATTCTGGTAGGACATCAGTCCACACGTTTGGTTCATTCAGATCCACTCGAACCAGCTTGTACTTCGGAGCATCTTTGTTTGTCAGAAAAGTAAATACGGTCCCATCATTTGCAACAGCCTCGTACTTTGCCTTGAAGTTATCCACTAGTTTGACAAAAGGGAGCAGTTCATCCTTCTTGAAATCTCCAATACCATCGGGAAGACTAGAGAGGTCACAATAGTAAATTTTGTTCACAGGATCACAGCCTTCATCAATATACAGAAGTAAATACTGGAAGATGAGAGAGAAAGAGAGTCAACATCGGCAACACCTCACCTCATGCATCATATATTAGGAAGACAGAAATGCATAAAACATTCAGAACCAGCGGCAGAAACTGTCTCGATAAAAGATTTAATCACATAACTGTTGCAAATGACTAACCATGAACTCAGAAAAAAAAATTAAGAATCCTATTATATTTAGTCTTATGTCTCAAATAATAATTTTGTATGGCAATAAAAAATAATTAGGAAGCTTCTTACTTCCCATCGTACAAAGAAGAAAGCCAATAAGAGAAGATGCCTGACCGTATAGATGTGGTGAAGTAAAAAATACAATAAATTTCAAGAAGTGGTGATGGTAGCTAACTACTGCACTTCACAAATATGTTAAAAGACTTACATAAAAAAAATATGTAAAAAGACAAATAAATTATCTGAAAAGTAAATCTGGGAATGGAGGAGTAGCTACAGATAGAGCTGTGTCACTCATTATAGACAGTTACCTTCCCATCCTCAGTAATTGAGGCTCCAAATAAGTATTTAGGATTTTCAGGATCCCTCCAGCATAAGATATCTTCAGACTGATCTGTGCCAACAGTATGGTAGTACACCTCGTGATACAAATTAGAGTTAGTTTCAGTCCCGGCATCAATATCCTCTCCTTCCCTTCAACAAATAAGAGTAACGATTAATTGAAATTGAATCCAAAAGATCATAATCTGGTATCTAGGCTTGGCCCACGCAGGGAGTGAAATTAAAATACTACTAGTCAATCAATCCATAATCAGAAATTGTAAATAAAAATGAAACCGCATACTTGGGAGCTGGATACCGGCAGTAGAAAAATCCCTTGCCATCATGAGTCCAGCTAATGGTTGTGAATTTTGCCTGCAACAAACTTTAGCTACTATTAAACTGTCAAAAAGTGAGATCATAGTACCCCGCCCATGGACTGGGAGGATTACATCGTTAATGTTCTTACCCATAATAGAGTGTCAGGCTCAACTTGCTTGCTCTCTATCTGCATAACCTTGATTGTCACCCAATCACTTCCACTTGAACTGAGCCCATATGCCATGTACTTACCATCCTCACTAACAGAAACTTTGTTCAAAGAGACTGTACCATCTGCACTGAGCGCATTAGGGTCAAGTAAAACTTCTGCTTCTGCATCCAAACTATCCTGCAAACAACCACATTCACAACAGTTACTCCATAGTCTATCATTACTTAGACTTTCAACACTCTTAACATTCTAATTACCAACTCTTTTCAAAGTTCAAACAAACCTGCACATAAAGTACGCTCTGCGCTTGCAGTCCCGTATTATGAAAATAAAAGTACTTCTTCCCTCGTCTGTACGGGGCTTCATATCTTGGATGATCAAACAGCTTAGTAATTGTCTGTTGAAGCTTGTCCCTTACATCACATTCCTTTAGCACAGATTCAGTCAATTTCACCTGATTTTGCACAAATTCCTTGGTCTCATCGCTGTCAGGATCTTCAAGCCTAATAATTATCATTCACGACACAAATAACTTCCTCTCAATATACCGAAGACAAGATGCTAGATTAAAAAAAGAACTCGAACAACACAAACTCCTCCATGGATATCTCATTTCGAACACCAAAACCATCATAACAACCATTGGATTCCAAGCCTCCACAGCTTAAGAGAAATGCAAACGACGCACAAACGGAAGAAGCAATATTCACCAGCAGGTCCCCCTAACTTTGCAGAGTTTCATTGCCCTATAGTTTTGTCAATCACCAAACCTACAGTAGTCCAAATGATCAAACTAGGTTGAAACTTTTTCTTCCGGCGGCACCACCTACAAGCCGCCTCCAAGTCAAATCAAAGAAAAATCAAAACCAGAGCATCTCAACACCTAGGCACCGCTGACAACACTGACTATCCTCCAAAAGACAATCAACAAAAAGCAGACGCTTCCGACGAAACTCGACGATTACCAACGGTAAGGATCGGCTACTTGGACGCCGAAGAAATCATCAACGACGGATTCATCCCTCCGAGCAAGCGGATACTTGAACGCTCCACCTTCCTCCGTCGCGGAAAGCGATCCCATGGTGTCTCGAAACCGGGAATGGACCAAACGTTTACCTCCTGCGAGGACGAAATCGGACAGATAGTTCCGAGGGGAGAACGCGGACAATGCTGGGGATTTCTTGTTGGAGAAGGAGGGCGGAGAAAACTTTTATTTATAGGGAGTGAGGAGAGGAGGCGTGGGGACAAACGGCCAGCGAGTGAGGGAAGGAAAGCGAGGGGCGTGTTGTGACGGAAGGCTAACAGCATCGTATGCTCGACTCGCTGTCTTTAACGGGGGCGGGGGCGTGCGTAAAACGACGCCGTGCTGGTCGGTATTAGGAGAAGGGGTAATGGGCATGGCGTTACGGTGTTGACATCCTGACGCTAGTCTTTCCTCATTTTCCTGGGGGGATTTTTTTGAAAAACATTTCTCCAATAGTGGAAAAATAATAAAAAGGGAAAAAAAAGAAAGAAGAAATGGCGTGACGAGGATTTCATCGTCCTTGGAAAAAATTTACTAAACTTTCTTGCGATTTATTAAAATTTCAATGAAATTATATTATACTAAAATATATTAGTAACAGAATTCGGTTGTAATCCAACGGAACTTCCCCGATGAAACTAGGTATACGTGACAATGCTTGTCTGTCTTATTCGGTCAAGTCCATAGGCCGCGCATGAATTTTCCATTGAAATTTCATGAACACGAGTCCTTAGAGCACAAAATCTAAATGAATTATGATCTATAGTATCAATAAACGTATTTTTACGAAAGAAAATAGCGTAGACATTGAAGGGGAAAAGCATCACAGATGTTCATATGTCCTAAGAGAAAGTCCACAAGACAAGCAGAAATGATGGTGCGACACAACTCACCAACATGTTAAAAAGTTTTGCTGAATCTTTTAATATGTGGGTTGACTTACAGGGCATCGGTCAGCCACGGGTTAATGGCAAACAACATCGAGTGGGGGTGTGCAGGGGGCGTGCCTCAAAACGACGAGGAAAAGCCCCCGCAGACACGCAGCACGGACAACCTTTGTAAAACAAGGAAATGATTAATGTTGTCAACGCATCCATGGCAAGGGCGGCCGAGAAAGGGAGGGAGGGAAAACATAGGATTCTCCCAACACCCCCCCTCCCCACACCAACCCCACCAGAATACCATTTCCATTACCAAGATGAAGGATGGACAGCCAACCACCATTACAAAACGAAGATTAATCCTCCTCCTCCTGGGCTGACCCGAGTTGTTGGCATCAAAGTAAACAAGTAAAAAGACCGAAAGACTTCGGATAATGTAATAATGAACCCTTCGTAAGGCGTCCAAACCAAAAAAGGCAAAAAACCTCACAATGGCCGGAAAAACTTCACTAACCCAAGCGAATCGTCTTCCGAGAATACCAACACTACACAAATAACAAGAATTCAAAGTTCATAGGATGTAGACACGACATGCACTACCCTACCCTGGTTGCAGACAACAATCATCATAACATAACACGATAGCATAACCCAAGCATCACCACCACATAAAATACAAGAAAACAACGTCCGCACACCCATGACTTTTAATATGATATCTCCGCTGGACTTCCGGCAGCTGGGATTTCATTACCGTGTTGAGAAGGTAACAACTATAATCTCTGCGTTTAGGGCAAACCACACAGCAACGCAGATGAACGGCTGGCGTCCCTCCAAACAAAGATGAATTGAGTGACGCGAGAGTATTATCCCAACACCTGCACGTTTCTCCTGTAATACCACAGTGGAGAAACCCCAAGATCTGATAAATTAGATGGCCTTAGGAAGTACCCTTTGGTCCGGGCAATCGTCGCCCAGTGCGAAGAAGGCTCGCAGTCAGGGAGGACGTTGTCTAGGGTTGACGACCACACAAAAAGGAATCAAGGGATCGTTCCCGTCCTGGGGAGTCGCTAGCTATTACTACTTGGACTTACCAGAGGAGCGGCTCACAACAAGGGATGGTTAAAACTTCACAATAACGGGTACAATAAACTGGAGATCGTCAAAGGAAGTACAAACACAGGCGTTTCCCTATCTAAACAAAAGTGAAAGACAAAACGAACATGATGAAGGATCGATCACAAGGGTTTTCACAAAGAGAAGGCCACAGAGCTCCCTTGGCAGTATGCCCACCTCCGACCACCCCCAACAAAAACCCCCCATGACACGGATACCCAAAACCCCGATCGCATCAAGGATTCCGGGGGGGGGGGGGGGAGGTGGACAGAATGCCAATAAACTCTGTAATCAACCCTTTGTAAAAAACATCCCCAGTGAAGAAACAAAACAAGGGAAGCCCACTTCTTCCCCTCCCAAGGCAGGAGGAGATAGCAAAGAGAAAGAGAGAGAAGAAGAGATTCGACCGAAGGGGAGGGACCAGCGGTGGGGGGAGGGGTTGAAGATGCGCTGTATTTATGAATGATGATGGGGAGTGGTGGTGATGTGTGGGGAGGGGTGGGGGGGGGGGAGATGATCATGACGATGACAATGGGAGAGGACTGACTAAGTATTTCTCCACACTAAATACCGAAAGACATGGCGAGAGATGTAGGGTTTTAACGATACGATTACATACTGACATGTTTTTTGTACATACGACTTTGATGTTTTGTTTTTATTTCTCAAATAAATAAAATGAAAGGAAAGGGGGATAGAGATGTAGGGTTTAATGATGACTGATGGGATTGAATAATGTTGCAAATTCATCGGGAAGGGCATATTTAGAAAGTTCAAAGGATAATCATCATCGTGTTCTTTCCCTCCCCCGACCCCAATCTTTTCAAAATCCATTCCATTATCCCTCGGTCACTTTCCTGCGTCTTTCCCTCTAGTCTTTTTCTTTCATCTTTTCCCATCTCTCATCGTCATCATCTCAAATTCTCAACCACCGACTCATCGGAGCCACTTCTCCCCCGAGTCATGCAAATAATTAATCATCATTAAGGATGGTTTAGGGGTAAGTCGTAGTTAATTATAATTGAATTTGAAAAAGAAAAGCCTGTCTCTTCGCTGATGGGAAATGGTGGTCTTTTCATCTTCATCCCCACCACCACCCTGGAAGAAAATTATATAACCACCCAAATTCAACGAGTCAATGATGATAAGTATGTGTGTTTTCCTTTTTACCACACACCAAACCCGGAAACGTTCGGCTGCTGAATCGTGGGAATATATTGGATCTGAGGGATGGAGGTGGAGGTGGAGGTGGAGGAGAGGAGAGAATTGAATAACCTTCCTTTTTGCCGACCCGATATGTCGCACTCCTTCCTTCTAATTCCCCCCCTGCAAATTTCTTTTCACCGTCTGTTGTTTATGCAACCATCCAACCATCTTTGTTCTTTTTTTTTCTTTTTTTTTCCCTCCCTTCTTTCGTGTCTCCTTTTGAGATCCGCATTTAAAAACATCGTTGTCTAAACAGCTCGACTCCTTCATCCTCCTCCTGTTACTCATCAGTTGCAGAAGAGACATAAATTTCTCTTCCACCCCAGAAGAGCAAAACGAAAAACACAGAAATCCTTGGTGGTGCTCTGCGAGTGTATGTGAATTTAATTGACATAGCAGGAATTGATTGCACTCAAATCTACCGCACCCCCACCATACACAAACCCCAGCAGCCATTCATTGTTCCTTTCATTTTATTACCAAAAAAATAAAATAAAACTTAATTCCCGAGGTTCGAAAATTTCAACATTAGCCCGTGTACAGAGAAGATTGTCTTTTCTGTATTTACTGTGTTGATTTGACTTGGTTGAGGGGGGGGGGGGTTCTTAAGTAAGTTCATGTGCTGTGTGTGAATATTGATTGGGGGGTATGTGTGCTTCTCTTTTCCTACTCTTAAATTGTCAGAGGAGGTCATGATTGAATCATTGGGAAGATGAAAAAGATTTTGCCCTTCATCAGAATCATTGTTTTCTTTTTCCTTTCTAGCATTCTTTTTATCTTGGGTTCCGGAGATTTCACCCCGCTTTTAAAACCCTAGTGATTGTTACGTTCGAGCATCTCAACAAGTTTTCTTATATAAACAGTAAAAGGGAGTTTAAATAATCAGACAACTAGCGTGACAAATTGCTTGGCATCATGATTAAAGAGGGAAGGGAAGACATGGTTATTAGGGTTTTGATCATGCCGGTCGTGGTTTCCGATGTTGGGTTGGGGGGAATTCATCAGTAAAACCATTAACCGTTTGTTGGCATCACATTAATTGCGGATCACCTTCATTTATTACCCACCCAACACATCCAGCATTGATATGATGATTATAAGGAGATTAGGATCAGACACTTTTTTAAACGAAATGGGATCAACACGACTCCTTCGTTTCCTGTTTTGTTGATTGCTCCATGCAAAAAAGTAGCGAGGGAAGAAGAGATGGAGATCATGATTAAAAGGGGGTGAGGAGGGAACGTCTCGATTCCTTTTTGGGCAGTGTGGGAAGTGATGATTAATTGCATCTTCCCAAGTTCCCACAATTCCGCATCATATCACAGCAATCAATCATATCACAGCAATCAATTACCACAATTCCGCATCATATCACAGCAATCAATCATCTCCCCCCTCTAAAGATTTGGTCAGAAACATAGTCGTTGTAGTATAGTGGTGAGTATTCCCGCCTGTCACGCGGGTGACCCGGGTTCGATCCCCGGCAACGGCGTCTAAATAAAGTTTTGGAGAAAACGCTGTTTATTTACCTTCCCTTTTTGGTGTGTCCCACATGGACAGAACAGAAAGAAGGGAAGGCCACTTTGCAAATATAAAAGACAACGGAAGCTGCTCTTCCAAACCATCTTTGCGCTTGGGGCAATGACGCAGCTAGTGAGGTGCTAAACGTGGCGAGTCTACTGCTGATTGAAAACTATTTCCAAATCCCCTCTTCGGCCTAGGCGTGACCTGGGCCGTCGAGAGTTTCTGGAAGGGCTCCTTTTCTTGGGTAAAGCTCTACAATTGTCAGTTCTTAATATTTATTTATCTGGGAGCTGTCTGTTCTCTCGCCTTTCGATTGGCCGCACCCTGTCCTCTTGATTTCCTGCCCCTCCTCCCGATTAAGTTCATCCAATCTCTTACGAGATTTCTGTGAATTTCATGGGGTCTTTTCTTGTGGCCGGATTAAGGATCGGATATATAGCGGTGTTTGTTGACTCCGACGACATTGGTCAATCGGGGTCTTCGATTAACTTATGGTTGTAATCCTGTTCCTTTATACTTTGTGGAAGTAGATTTTGTAGTCTTGTGGGGTTGATTGGTTGAATTGGCGCGGGGATTTGTGTGTGGGGGTTTCGTTGTGTTTCTAGGGTTCCGGGGTTATGCTAAAATCAGTAGCTATTAGGTTTTCTACAGAAGGCTTTCATTTCTTTTGTTGGTTGGTTGGTTGGTTGGGTCTTTAAGATGTTATCCTTTGGTGCATGGATGGAGGCCAGCCGATGAAGCAAGGATTTTGATTATGTTGGACCCCGGGAAAGATCCTCTTGCGTAATCGGCTGCTAATATTTTTCTGGATAGTGATAGTGATTTCTTTGGGATTAGAAAAATATGGCCTGGGCTGTTTCTACTCGAGAAGGTTAATATCCTCTGTAAGATGGAGAAGTTTAGTTTTGCTCAGCTTTGCATGAATCTTCATTGATCTTGATATCACGCAGCAGAATGTCAGAGACAGAGGCACCCTTCCAATCCTCGGGAGAAGCTCATCGAGAAGCAGAGGGTTTTCCAATCCATCCACAAGCACACTTATCTGAAGGGACCCTATGACAAGATCACCTCCGTTGCGATTCCTCTCGCCCTGGCCAGCGCTTCTCTTTATATGATTGTAAGTTATGCTTTGATTCACCTCATATATCTATCCGTCTTATCATAGAACAATGAAAGACTCATCCCGTGAAAACTTTTCAGGGTCGGGGAATCTATAACATGTCTCATGGGATTGGGAAGAAGGAATGAGGCTCATGGTTGTCGCATGTGGTGGTTCTGCTTCGAGTTAACGAATATGCGGTGGACAAATTGTGGCTTCCGAGTACTCAATTTGGAATAATCACTTACTTCGATCCGCCGCTTCCTTCCACAAAGGAGCGAACAGCACTGTGCTCGCGCATCCTGTTATGTTAGCTGGTTTACTCCTGGCTATTTGAGCAGTGCAGAATGCATACCCGCTTTGTCTCTGCCGGTGTTGTTAAATCTTTGATTCATTTGTTGAAAGTTGTCTAGTCAAAGCTGGGAACCTGGGATTCAGTCATATGATTCTTCTAGTCCTAAAAAGAAGCTTGTAGGTTGCCGCGACTGCGTAGTTCTGCTGCTTGTTACCGTGTGAGTTCGAGGAGCCCCAAAGCCCTTGTGTTTTAAATGGGCCTGGGCCCTGTACTTTTCA
Organism: Melastoma candidum; assembly: GCA_023653495.1. Taxonomy (NCBI): domain Eukaryota; kingdom Viridiplantae; phylum Streptophyta; class Magnoliopsida; order Myrtales; family Melastomataceae; genus Melastoma; species Melastoma candidum. The sequence continues at coordinate 6,805,332 of CM042886.1, forward strand.
TGTGTCGAGACAACCTCAGCCCAACGTACCTTGGATGGGCCAACTGTGGGCCCCCACTTTGGGCGCCATCTTTAAAATCTCAACCCCCCGTCCCGTCCCGTCAATGAAACCTGAACCGACGAGGCATCTTCTTTGAAAAGGAAAATGGAGGGAAATCGGAGTCTCATGGCGGTTGATCCTGGCGACATGCTGTGGAAAATCAAAGGTTTGCCAGCGGTCGTGGTGATCGGATTCCCGGTGAATGCTTCCGCGATCGTTTATTTTATCCGGATTTGTTCGCAGTTTGAAGGACGGTTTCCGTTCTAAAACAGGACTGACGAGATCGATTATCGGAGACCTCTGCACCGGCCATTGCCCGACGATTTCAGTGGACCGGTTCCGGAATTACTGCAAGAAGAATTCTAACCTAATCTGGTCTGTTTTTCTTTTTATATGTAATGCCTCCGTTCCTGGCTGAACGCTTGGTTTGTAGTTGGCAGTATGCTGGGATTTGGTCTGTAATTTTAGGCCTAGATGTGAAAAAAGAAATTCCGAAGTGGTTTCGTTAAGTATCTGTTCGATGGTTTATTTTTTATTCTTGCAGTGGTTGCAGTCCTGATTACTGTGAAGGGAAGAGTAATCTGACTTTCGGCCGGGCATGCCAAGCACGCCAGATCAGTAGGTTTCCTCGTAGTTGGGCGATTACCTCCGAAAGGAAATTTGCAGGTGTTGATGTATGTTGAAGGTGGTTTTCTGTAGACTTCTTGCTGAGAGTGCTACTGATCATCCAACAACTCCTCCAAGAAAAAAAGCATGGCTCCAAGCGTGACATATATTACATGTACCCTTCTCTATTTTCAGGTGAGGTTGGATTGTTTTGATTCTTCTTGAGTAGGATTGTCAATTCGAAAGGGTTTAGCTGATGAAAATCAGGAAATGTTTTGATCAAGAATTTAACACCTCAATCAATACTGGTTGAGTAACAAATTCTGGTGGGCAGTCCTCGGCGGATGGTATTATGTTGGAATGGAAGGGCATGAAAAAGTCTTTTGAATCACGATGGGATTTTTCCTTGGCAATACAGTCTCTTATTGTCTCTGTTGCATTGTGGTGCAGCTCAGTCGGTTGTGGACAGAGCCATCAACGACCTATGCATCATTCTAGATTGCAGCCGGCACAACTTGAATGTGGTAAGGAAAAGCATCGCCTAGACTTGCATTTTTTTTTCAGAGCTCAAAGATGCTGCTGCTCACTTGACTTAAGATGCTGCTTTATCTTATGTTTATGCCGGTAAAGGATTTGTTTAAGATTTATCGTGCTGATATGAATGACCCACCAGCAGGACAGTTCTCAAATGTTTTCCTTTTATGTGCTTCTTGAGAAGAACTATTGGCTGACTAGGTTTCAATTTGTAACGAATTTACATTGGTCAGAACATTTACAATTTGGAAAGCCTCTGGAATCCCCTTTTTATGCCCGAAATAAAGGACTTGATTGGCCTCTTTTCATCCTTTTTTTGCAGGTTTCAGTTGGAAAAGGGTAATTTCTATCGCAATTTCATTAATGTATATGAGGATGAATGGAATTCGGGGTTTATTGTAGTTCTTTAATTCTCATTCAGAATGAATTCTGCAAAGAGCTTTCCTGGGAATCACTGTCTTTCTCTTTGTGGTTTCCCTTTATTAATACTCTTTTCGTAGGCTGGTAATGGGTTGGTTGAGGTTCACAGAAGCTGGATCATGGTATGATTGCATGAACAATCTCAATGCTGTAAGTACAACGAAGTTTAGCTATTTCAGAATTCAGATGCACATTAATCTACATATTACAAATTGCCGGCTTTATCTTTTGCAGGCCCACTCAGTTCCTGTGCACGTTGAAAAAGTTGATGGTATCTAAATGAATTGGTTGGATATGGGATTTTGATTAAACTCTTGATCCTATCCAATCAAGAGCTCGCAGAGCCTCCATGCAATCACTTCATCAAGTTCTGGGTTTATAGATTGTTTTAATATGATATCTACGGGCTTTGATTTCGCATGAGGAGATATATTTGGATTTACCTTGATTTTGTTGCATAGACATCCTGAGCATGGCTCAATATATTTTAGTTGTGGAGAAGGAATCTGGTAAGAAGCTGACTAATGGTTTATCCTTTTCTGGACACTCCTTTTTCATCAACTGACCTTTTACTGCAGTCTTTCAGCGTCTAGCTAATGACCGATTCTGCAGCAGAAACCATTGCATCGTGATAACTGTAATTTTTACACCCATGTGATGCATTTTCAATTGTTAGAGAACTATATTACTCCTTCAGTTCTTTTCTTCTCATCCTAATAATTTTTCGGCAGGGGAGAGGCTACCCTGATGTTCCAACAAGAAGGTAAGAAGTATGATCAGAATAATTAATATTCGGATTTCCTTATGAAACATCACCACGTTTTCTTCTTCAGGTTCCTAAGGCTTCTTTTCGAGACATTGCACCTGCCTACCTTCTGTCTCGTGGATTGTGATCCATTTGGTTTTGACATCCTAACAACATACAGATTTGGTTCACAGGTAAGAAAAGCCAGGTACTTAGTCTGGCGAGCAATTGAATTATTATATCAGACTTTTTAGCCTTTGCGTTGCTCTTAAGCACTTCCTGTTTCTTGGTTTCCACTTTTAGCAAATGGCTCAAGAAGCAAAGCTTTTGTGCAACCCAGAAATAAGATGGCTGGGGGCTTTTCCTTCAGATTTTGAGAAATACCGTCTCCCAGAGGAAAGTCTCTTACCTTTGACTGAAAATGGTAAGGATTATATTCTCTGAAGCATCCAGGATATATAAGACCATGTAGAAACCGTATTCAACTGTTGTCCACTGATTGATGTCAGATGAAAGAAAGATCAAGGCAATGTTAGGCAGGTGCTACCTGCAAAGAGAAGTGCCCGGGTGGAGGTAAGCTCCTCCTCCTCTGGCGTTACATATCAAGACTTTTCCACCTCAAGGTTTACTCTCTCTATGTTTTGTTGCCATCTGAAATTCTAAGGTCGGAGTTGGAGCTAATGCTTCAAAGAAGAGTGAAATTTGAGATCGAAGCCCTTTCCGTGCAGTCCATTTCGTTTTTGTGCCAAGAGTATATCCCGTCCAAGATCGATGAAGTACGCGAATGGGACTCCTCTTCCCATTCCCAGTCCCCTTTTACAACTTATCTCCTAAGTCAACAGGCCGCATCCACCCACACGTAATGCCGCAGCTGTCAAGCCTAAGACTTTTATCAAATTGCTTCACCTTCATCTGGTGGAAAAGCCAAGGCCTAGAGAAGTAGTTACAAGCTTCTTGTCAAACCAGTAGCCCCTGTTTGAACACTCAAAATTCATCCCTCTTATTCTTCACCCCCATCTGGGACTGCTCCGACTGATTCGCCTTATTCCTCATAGCCATCTTCAAGCCCTTGCCCGCCGCAGTATTCATCACCGCAACCCACCAAAACCCAAAACCAAACTAACCGTAGACTCAACGATTCCGTGGAAGTGGGGATGTCCAACTAACGGATGGAGATTCGCATTTGCGTCGCTGGGTAAATGTTAGGTTTGTAACAGACTCCTCTGGGCCTCAACAGGCCCATGAAACATGGGCCCAAGCTAAAAAAAGGAAGATTTTTTTTTTTTAATTCTTGGTTTGGTCTTAGTAGGTGCAAAGGAACTTGTGGCTGACAATCAATTCCAAGCCGAAAACTCAATCTTGATATTTTAATTTATCATCTCCTTCCTTCCTTCCTCCCCTCGGACAACAACAACAACTCAGCCTCGACCCATATACACATTCTCTGCTTTAATTCCCCCCTTTGGATGGCCTCCACTGCCAACATCCTGTCCAGACCACCCCACCCTTCCCTTTCCTCCAACCCCAACTTCCCCATCGTCACCTCGTCTCCTTCCTTCCTTCAGACCACCACCTCTTCCCGAACCCCTGATTGCCGCCCTCTGTCGTCTGCTCCTTGGAAGCGAGAGAGATCCTTTGCCATCTCGAGAGCCACCGCCGCCTCCCCCGGCGCCACCGCCAAGCCCAAGGATGAGCGTGTCAAGAAGGTCCACAGCGCTGAGGAGTTTGACGAGGCCCTCAAGGCCGCCAAGAATAGGCTGGTTGTGGTCGAGTACGCTGCCAGCCACAGCGCTAACAGCAAGAAGATATACCCCTTCATGGTCGACCTCAGCCGTACCTGCGGGGACGTTGATTTCCTCCTGGTGATGGGGGACGAGTCCGAGAAGACCCGGGAGCTCTGCCGCAGGGAGAAGGTCAACAAGGTCCCCCATTTCAGCTTCTACAAGAGCATGGAGAAGATCCACGAGGAGGAGGCCATAGGACCCGACCGTCTCATGGGGGATGTGCTCTACTACGGGGACAACCACTCTGCGGTGGAGCAGCTGCACAGCAGGGAGGACGTGGAGAAGCTCATCGAAGCCCACAAGGCGGACGGGAAGCTCCTGGTGCTGGACGTGGGGCTCAAGCACTGCGGGCCTTGCGTGAAGGTGTACCCGACGGTGATCAAGCTGTCAAGGAAGATGGCGGACACGGTGGTGTTCGCGAGGATGAACGGGGACGAGAACGAGAGCTGCATGGACTTCCTTAGGGACATGGAGGTGGTGGAGGTGCCGACCTTCCTGTTCATAAGGGACGGGGAGATACGCGGGAGGTACGTCGGGTCCGGGAAGGGAGAGCTCATCGGGGAGATACTCAGGTACCAGGGCGTCCGCGTCACGTATTAGTACAATACTGTCGAGGTTTCAAATTTTGAGGCGACCCGGGGGAGAGGATTGAATTAGCATTTTTTTTCCCTTCTTCTTCTTCAAGTCTTTAGATTGATCATGAACATGTGATTTAATCAGATAATCAAGAATCGAGTGTGATGATAATGTGATTTAAAATTTTATATTTTATTGTGTTGTATTTTAAATCGTTTTAAATTATGTCACGTCGTCGTGTGACACGTTTAGTTAAATTCAAACTCGTGTGTTCGGAGAACATTGAATGAAAAATTCTCAGGGATCAAAACGAAACGTGGTGGACGACTCCGAGAGGAGAAGGAACAGCGGCAGAAATCCACCCCCGAGGGCCCATTCCAGTCTAAGGGCCCGTGTGTCCTATTGGGCCAGGCCCATTTAGACAGGCGATGCAGGGAAGAAATTGCGGGAGGAATTCAAATCCGATTGGGAGAAAAGAGACAAAAAAGAAAAGAAAAGAAAAAAGAAGAAAACGAAAAAGTCAATGACTTGCTCAGGTCAAATAGGGAAGGAAGGGGGGGGGGGGGGGGGGGGGGGAAGCCCATGCACGGCACTCTGAATTAATTAATTGATTTCAAAATCCTGGGAAAGAATTAAGGAAGGGGAAGGAATCAATTATTTTTTATAATAATATTATTAACATCGGGGGGATAAGAACAATGACAAAAACAAAAATCTCCAAGCGGAAACCAAACCTAGGGAACCGAGTGCGGCGGACCCAAGTCCAGCGGCCGCGGCGGCTCCATCGTCCTCCTCTTCCACAGGTTGATCTCCTTCTTAGGCATCAACCCTACCTCTCCCTCCCCCATCCCCAGCGGAGCCGAGAACGCTATCCTATCCACCTCCACCTCCACCTCCTCCTCCCCCGGCGCCACCTGAGCCATCCAATCGAAATTCGACAGGGAGCTTCTGCTGCTAGCGAACCTCCTCATCTGCCCTAGCGCCGGAGCGCTCCCTTCCACCGACATTCTCCCCTCCTCCTCCTTCTTCTTGCCCTTCTTTGACTCCTTGGACAGAAGGCGGGTCCTTGTCCTCGTCCTCGTCCTCGTTGGTTCCTCCTCGTTGATCAACTTGTCCTTACTCTTACTCTTCTTACTGCAGCGGCGCTGCTTGATCTGGCCCAAACAGGAGACCTTGGGGGAGGTGGGCTCCTGAGGCGTGTGCGGTGTCCTCCTAGCCTCCCTGGGGACAAGTGAGACGAGGGGTCCGGAGAACCTGGCGTTGGACCTGGTGGGGGCATCCTTGTCCCAGGAAGGGCTGAAGGGAGGGTTGTGGAAGGAGAGGGCCTTGGGGAAGAACTTGAGGACCTTGTTCTTTGCCTTCTCCATCTAAGTTGGTGAATAACTTTTGAAGGCAGTCCTTCCCTTCGTGGGTATTTTATTGGAAGAAGATCTTGAGAAGATGATGATGAAGACCGTGTCAAGTTTCAAGGGTGGATGGCTGGCTGGCTGTCTGTCTGTCTAAATTTTTTGGCTTTGATTGTGTGTGTGTAATAACGACTTTGATTCGGCCTTTTTGCCCTTCCATGGTTTTCTGTGCCCTTTACTGCTTCTTGTTCTTATTCAATTCAATTAAGTTTTCTTTGCAGTAGGTGAACTTTTTTGTTGTTATTATATTATATAGATTTGCCACTTTCCTTTTATGATGTAGGATATTGGGCCCTCGGCCCATATGGGCGGGTCCAGTTCAGGCCCGCCGTCACTTATTAACCCTGGGCTTGGACTCGGGTTGTTCTAGTTCCTCCACAAATCCTATCGTCATCTTCACAAAATCAACCAGGTGTTTCTTCTTCCAATCCTACAGACACAGAAGAAGCCACGGTTCGGGGACGTGACCGGTCGAACGTATAAGAAGTTGTTGTGGAGTCGAGAGGTCTAACGCTTTGTGTTGAGTGATAGAGAAGAAGCATTAGGCACCTCGAAATCCCACTCCCCGTACACAAGTCTGGATCATCTGCATTGCGCCAGACATAGGTGTGAGCTTCCACTCTGTCGAAATTATCCTGCAAAGACTTTCATGTCGATCAATCGCAAGAAAAGGCAGTTCGGGTGACATCATGTCGGTACGAGGATGCGACTTTTGTTTCTGATATGGCTTCATAATGGAGTTGAATTTCTCGACGAAACACCAAGGCAGAGACAGTTCACTGATCAGCGTATTAACAAGAACGCCTCTCCTTTCGTATTCCCCGTCCTCAAAGGTATCTAATATATCTAATTCGGGAGTAGCGACATCCATGAGCACCTGCGTCGTAATGAGAGAGATTACAGTCAGCTTCTTTCTCGGCAGTGGTGACTAAGGACCATCGTATAAATGGTTTTAGGGACTGTAATCTGTTTAACCCACAGAGAACACCACCATCACTTCTCATCAACTAATTACTAATAATGAACAATGCTTAGCAGTCGTGCATCACTAAGACGCACTTCTAGCTCTCGTATTGCCAATCTGATTGCTCGCAAATGCCGCTCAATATTTGATAGCACTAAAGATCCTAAAAACCCACACAAAGTATCAACGCCAGGAACTCCGGCCTACAACTCCGATCATCTCATCGGAGAAAAACAGAAAGATAGAAATCAGAGAAAGAGAGAAAGAGAAGTTTATTATTATATTCTGTTGTTCCCATGTGCGTGTGTAGTATTTGTTATAACACACTGCATTACAACTTTGGGCTTTTGTCCCATATTTACAAAGTAATAAGCCTCGGCCTCTTTACTTAAGCCCAACTTCCTTTGCTTCTCATATATAAGCAACCACTCCTTCCTCTTCCTGCATCCCTTCTTTTGCTTCAGCTGGGGCAGACTTCTTTGTTTCTTGACACTCCCCTCAAGATGAGCATAGATATCCTTCATGCTCATCTTGCCTTTCAACCAATTAAATCTTGGACTTGGTAAAGCTTTTGTGAATATGTCCATTTGATGCTTTGTGGCCACATACTTCAACTTGATTGTTCCATTACATATCTTCTCCCGAACAAAGTGACAATCCATCTCAATATGCTTAGTTCTTTTGTGAAATACTCGGTTCTTCGATATATAGATGGCTGATTGATTATCACACCAAATGTCAACTGGTTTGTTAACCTCTACTCCATATTCATCCAATAAGGATAACAACCATACAACTTCACTTGTTACCATACCCTGTGCCCTGTATTCGGCCTCTTCTGAACTTCTGGACACGGTGGACTGTTTATTTGCTTTCCAACTAATCAGTGATCCTCCATAGCATACACAATAAACTGTCAACGATCTCCTTGTATCAATATAGCTTCCTCAGTCACTGTCCACAAACCCAACAACCTGGTGTGTCTTATCAGAGCTGAAAAATACACCAACACCTGGACACCCTTTCAGATATCTCAAAACTTGATGAGCTTCTCTAGGACCTGAACAGCATAGCTAATATCTGGACGTGTGAAATTGAGGTACAACAGCTTTTCAACCAGTTGTCGGTACTCCATTGGATATTTGAGTTCTTCTCCCCCTTCTTTAGATAACCTGTGATTAGTTGTTATTGGTACCGCAGCTGGTTTACTTTCCAATAAACCATGAGTTTGCAACATCTCCAGAGTGTATTTTCTTTGTGATAATACTATTCTTTCTCTGATCTTGCTACTTCAAGACCAAGAAAGAACTTTAGATCTCCCAAATCCTTCAGCTTGAATACACTGTTCAAGTATTGCTTGAATTTTTCAATTTCAACTAGATTCAGTCCTCCAACTGCTATATCATCTACATACACAAGCAATGCTATGAAATCAAGTCCTGCTTTTCCTTTGATAAACAAGGAATAATCTGATTTTGGTTGTACAAATCCTATTTCCGTACCCCCGAATTTTGAGTATCCTACTTTCACGCAATTCACAGGGTTCAACAGGATGGCCCAGCTGCGCCAAGGAAAAGAATAGAAATAGAAGAAGCATCGGACCCATAATCCTGCAGGGCAGCCACAAATTTAGAATTCCACTGCCTTGAAGCCTGTTTCAAGCCATATAATACCTTTTGCAGTTTACACACAACACTTCCCCCCCCCCCCCCCCCGTAAACTGCAAAGGATTGACTTGCAGTCTAGGAGGAAGCAACATATATACTTCTTCATGCAAATCACCATTAAGAAAGGCATTATTAATGTCCATTTGACAAAGATGCCAATTGAAGCTAGCAGCTAAGGCAAGAAACACTCTAACAGTTGTGTGCTTAGCTACTGGACTGAATGTATTAATATAGTCAATCCCTTCACATTGTGTATAGCTTTTAGCCACCAACCTTGCCTTATATTTGCTAATGCTCCCATCTGCACTGTATTTTGTTTTGAAAATCCACTTACATCCAATAGGAATCTTCCCATCAGGTAACTCAGTCAAAACCCAAGTTTGACTTTCAGCCATTGCATCTAGTTCTGCAGTTATCGCTTTGCACCAATGTTCAGAACAAGCAGCCTCAGAAAAAGTAACAGGGTCAGTGGACATCATGAGGTTAATGACAAAGTTTTGATAGCCAGGGGAAAGATGTGAGTAAGAAAGGAAATTGATAAGATCACGTTTAGTAGAGGAAACCAAAGAAGTGACAGACCTGGAAGAAGTATGACTTGAACCGGCTAAAGTCATGGCAAGGGAACAATGATAATCTTGTAGGTAGGTGGGAGGTTTCCTCTGTCTACCACTTGTCCTTTAAGAAATAGTACTATCATGATGTGTCTCAGATTTCAAATGCAAAGAGGAAACATCCTCTGATGCACTAGATAAAGCAAAATATGATGTAACATGATGTGGAAAAGTGAACTGTTCTGAAAGAGTAAAGAGATATCATAATGAGGTAGGGGAATACCAAAAGTGGTATTGGGTATGTCAGATGAGCCTAGGGTAATTTGTGGACATTTGAATGGAAACACATGTTCATAGAATATGACATCCCGAGATATAAAAATTCCATGTTCTTTTATGTCATAGACTTTGGTGTCCAATTAAAACACACTTTACTGCTCTAGTATCAAACTCTGATCTACCTTGTTGTAATGTGGAGGCAAAACACAGACATCCAAACACTCTCAGATGTGTATAGACTGGTTTATTGCCAAGCAACAGTTCAAGAGGACTTTAGTTCTGTAAAACAGAAGTTGGTAGTCTATTGATGATATGAACAACAGTTTGAATTGCATCTCCCCATAATTGCAATGGCAAGTTAGATTGGAAAAAGAGTGCTCTTGTGACATTAAGGATGTGCTGATGTTTTCTCTCTACAATGCCATTTTGCTGAGGGGTTGCTACACAAGTTGTATGATGTAAAATGCCTTTATTTTTATAAAATTATGTCATCATGAATTCCTTCCCATTATCAGACCTGATTACTTTGACACATGAATGATATTGAGTTTCTAATAGGGTGCAAAACTGTTGTATGTATGTAGTAGCCTCTGATTTAGTTTGCAACAGAAATACCCAAGTCACCCTACTATAATCATCCACAATTGTTAAGAAGTATTTGTGTCCACCTATTGACAAAGAAGAAACAGGCCCCCATATGGTGTATAAGGTCAAAAATGAGTTTGGAAGACTGTATGTGTATCGGAAATGGTAATCTCTTTTGTTTAGCATAATGACAAACTGAGCATAAGGTTTGACCATTCAATGCAGGTGTCAATCCATTACAAGAGTGAACATACTTCAGTTTTTCTAAAGATGGATGTCCAAGCCTAAAATGCCATACATCAAAAGAGTCTAAAGTGGTGTCATGCACTACAGATGCGACATGGTGGTTGACAAGAGGATCTCTCCAACTTTCCTGCAAGATGTATAGTCCTCACACTTCCTTATCAAGTCCAATCATCCTCCATGTGGATATGGCTAGTATAAAACAAAAGTGTTTGAGGAAAAGGACACAATATTGACTGGATTTCATCAACTGACTTACAAAGATGAGATTCATATGGAAGGCTGGTATGTATAAGACATTTTTGAGAACAAGATCAGTATGAATCATTACTTCACCATCATGAGTGACTTGAACTCTCTGTCCATTTAGTAAGTAAATAGAGAGAGTTTGGACAGAGAAGTGTTTTGAAAAGAAGTTTAGATTGCTGACAATGTTATTTGTTACTCCAGTATCAACAATCCATTTAGTAGAAAGAATGATGTTATTTGAATTACCTGTTGCATTAGTAAACAAATTTAAAGGTTCTGGTTCAGTGGAAGACGAAGAAGGTGTAGAAAAAGAAGTTGCAGCAAGCTTTGGCTGCTCATTCTGAACACTTAGCATTGACATTAACAGTTGAACTTGCATCTTAACTTCATCAAGCTCTTGATGGCCTGAAGACTTAACTGAGCTCCCTTAAGGTATTACTAATGTTGCTCTATGAACTGGAAACCTTCCTCTTTGATTCCAGTGGACCCAGGATATCCGATGAGCTGAAAACATCTATCTTTCACATGTCCTCTCTTACCACAATGTTCATAGTAGATTTCTCCACGTCTCTGTTGTTACTTCTTCTTAAATTCAAACTATGAATTGGTAGGTGCCACAAAAGCCATTGATTCCATCTTCAAATCAGGTTGTCCTCCTCTACCTTCTCTCTTATCTTTATACGATTCTTCCTGCAATGCCATACTGTATACTTCGTCCAAGCTAGGAAATGAATTCATTGCTAGAACCCTGATTTTCAAAGGATGATAGCAATCATTCAGTCTATATAGAAACCTATATATATGATCTTCCATTTGGTTCGTCACAAACTTCTCAAAACATTTCTCATCACATTTCCCACACCCACAGTGAGACAGAGGCCTGACATGCTTTAATTCTTCCCAAAGCCCATTCAACTCAGTGTAGTATTCATCCGCAGATTTATTTCCTTGTGTCACTTCTGTTAACGTGGCTTGAAGTTTCCATATCTTAGTTCTGTTAGGTTGCACATATCTTCTTTTTAAAGTTTTCCAAATATCAATAGCACTGCTAATGTAGAAAATGTTGCTGGCTATTGTCTCATTCATAGACTTAAATAACCAAGCAGTAACCAGCGTGTTACAATGCTTCCAAGCTGAATATACCTCCTGATTTTCGCTTGGGACAGGTATGCTTCCATCCACGAACCCCAATTTGTTACGGAACACTTGAGCCATTTCAAAAGACCTACTCCAAGTATAGTAATTAAGGCTATTTAGAGGTGGGGTTACCATTACTGAACCAAGATTATCAGTCGGTTGTATGTAATAAGGAGAGATCCGATCTTGTACAGGATCTGCTCCTTGTGTTACCCCTGCTACCTGCATCCTAGCAACTTCTCTTGGATATGAAGCTTCTGCACTTGCTGGCTGCTGACGCGCTGGCTCACCGCTACAACCGCAGCAAAGGAACGCTGCTATGATACCATATCAACGCCGGGAACTCCGGCCTACAACTCCGATCATCTCATCGGAGAAAAACAGAAAGATAGAAATCAGAGAAAGAGAAGTTTGTTATTATATTATGTTGTTCCCATATGCGAGTGTAGTATTTGTTATAACACACTACATTACAACCTTGGGCTTTTGTCTCATATTCACAATGTAATAAGCCTCGGCCTCTTTACTTAAGCTCAACTTCCTTTGCTTCTCATGTATCGGCAGCCACTCCTTCCTCTTCCTGCATCCCTTCTTTTGTTTCAGCTGGGGCAGACTTCTTTGTTTCTTGACACAGAGGGTACAGAGTTTTCGCAAGCACGGTGAAATTACGCAAAAAGGGTACCGATATTCGTCATCCACACATTTAAGTGATTCCGCTTAAGGGTTCGTGTCGACAAACCTTTCCAGTGACGCTCTTTCTGTCAACGGGAAGAATAGCCGGATAGACACGACCCTTAATGCTGAACCTGTGACTGCATAACGAAATCAAGGGACGGACATCTATGGTTGTTGAAGCAAGAAGAAGAGTGGGCCGAGCAAGACCGGGCTGGATAAGTAGTAGATGGTCAAGCCCAGCACGAGCGCAAGCGCATCAAAGTCAGTCACGACAGAAGGCAGGCAGGGATTGGCTGGTTGGCTAATAGGTTAATTTTGTTATCGGTTGCAACAACCTGCACGGTAGTGAGTGTATGCAGTGGTGCAGTGTTGGTTTCTGTTTTGCTGTTTGCTCTGATGTTTATCAACTATAAATGTATCTAGAGCAACAGTGAATAACACAAGGAGGAAATATTCTCTTTGTCGTCTCCTTCCTTCCTTTCTTCTCCTCCTCCTTCGTCTTCTGCTTTCTTCTCTTTTCTCACCATTCTTCCCTTCTTCCTCTGCTGCTATTCTGAACCTTCTACACTGACCTGTTTCTGCCTTCCTTCCCATTTCTTACCTTTTACATGGTATCAGAGCCTCTCTAAAGGCCAAACCACGCTAAATAGAAGAAACCCAGATGGAGAATCAAACTCCACGACAGCCTTCTCCTCCCTTCAGTTCTGGGCAACTGCAAACTCCAGGTTTGGGCATCTCGGAGCAGGGCTCCGCTGGAAACGCCACTCAGATGCAGATTCCGCCTGGGATATTTTCTTCGATGGTGAAGTTAGACAGCAACAATTACCCTATGTGGAAAGGGCAAGTCATTGCAGCAGTAATAGCAGGAGGTTTGGAGGACTTCATCTTTGGACAAACCCAGCCACCAACCCAGTACTCTAATGACCCTGGGCTCCTGCTTAACCCAGACTATCAAGCGTGGCAGCGAAGTGACAAGATGGTGATGAGTCTTTTATTTTCTGCTCTCACTCCTGAACCTTTAAGTCAGGTTGTTTACTGGAAGACATCACGAGAAGTTTGGGAAACTCTGAAGCATCGTTACGAATCGACGTCCACCACCCGGATTATTAATCTAAGGACACAAATGCAGCAAATGAAGGAGGGACGGTAAATGCAGCAGTATCTCAGCAACCTAAAAGCACTGTCAGACCAGTTGGGCGCAGTCGATGAACCGGTCAAGTACAGTGACTACATTTGGTATATGTTAGAAGGCCTCCCTGCCGAATATGACGCTGTGGTCACAGCGGTCTACAGCAGAGTCGATCAACCCAGTGTTGAGGAAGTTCAAAACCTGCTAGTGAACTTCGAGATGCGCCTGGAACGACAACAGGGGTTGGACAGCTACGTTCCTCATGTACAGCTTTCTTCTCTCCATACTGGTACTGCTCAGCCTCCCAAACGAGCTATACCGACACCTCCTTTGTCCAGTGCTCATAACTCCCCTGTTCCGTCTCATCCCGGATTATTAGGCAGACCTCCTCCTAGACCTTACAGCTCCGCTGCTCCATCCTTTCGACCAAATGCTTATCCTCGAAGTTTTGGAAAACCAAAACCCAGGTGCCAAATCTGTCAAAAACTTGGCCACACCGCAGTTAACTGCTTCCACAGACTGAATACCTCTTTCCAGTCCTCCCCTCAGGCTTTTTCCACCACACTCTACCCTTCACCTCACCTTCCTATCTCCCTTCACCCCATTATCAGCCCACCTATCCTCCCGTGTACCCACATTCATATCAAACCCCACATCCTCAGTACCCTCAACCACTAGCGTATCCTTTCCCACAAACACAGATGACATCTTCCTCTTTCACCCTACACCCGTCTCCTCACTCAACAAAACAACCTACCTCCGATGCCTGGCTCATGGACTCTGGTGCAACACATCACATCACTCCCACCTCTACAGACCTCCAAGATGTCTCTCTCTTTACAGGTATGTCATCGGTTGTAGTAGGAACGAGAAATTCAGCTCATATACTCCATACTGGTCATGCCACTATGCCCACTCCTTCTGGTTCCCTCAGGTTGCAAAATGTCCTACATACTCCAGAATTGTCTAGGAAACTTGTCAGGTTGCAACTAGATTCTCATGGATTTACTTCCTTCAAAACAAGTCACAGGCCTTGTCAAACTTCAAGCAATTTCACAAGCTAGTTTCCAATCAATTCAATGCTTCCATTGGCACTGTTCGTTCTGATTGGGGTGGGGAGTTCAGGCCTCTTCATTCTTATCTCCTCCAACATGGGATCATACACCAGGTGTCCTACCCTCACACTCCTCAACAGAATGGGCGAGTGGAGCGCAAAAATCGTCATGTTGTTGAAGTCGGTCTGACTATGCTTACTCATGCAGCTTTACCACTTCACTACTGGGTGTTCGCTTTCCATGATGCCGTATCTGTCATTAATGTGCTACCGTCCAAACTTCTCAAATTTCAATCCCCTATTACTTTACTCAGTGGCAGCAAACCTGATTACTCATCACTCAGAGTGTTTGGCTGTCTCTGTTTTCCATATCTCAGACCATACAACACACATAAACTCGAACCACACTCTGTATCGCGTGTTTATCTGGGTCGCAGTGCTTTTCATAAGGGCTATATCTGCCTGAATCCACAAACAGGTCGCATCTATGTCTCTAGGGATGTTTTGTTCAACGAAACAGTCTTCCCATTCCAACAGCGTCAGTCGACCCCTTTTAGTTCAACTTCTTCTTCGCAGATACTATCATACACTCCCTGTTTCTTATATCCAGTGGGTTCAGTCCCTGCACCAAACCCAGTCACACAGTCTTCGTTGCATCCAGTAGATATCTCACCGCATTCCTCACATCTCCCTCCTTTACTGTCTTCTTCTCCGTCTCAGTCACTTCCTTTACAATCCAATACTTCTCCTACTCCTACTACAATAGATGATGCACCTGTCACAGAGGTCCCAAGAGGTGGGAATACACATTCCATGATCACTCGATCCAAGTCAGGCATCTTTAAACCAAAGGTCTTCGTTACTACTCCAAACACCCATCCCTAATCGCCTTCATTACCTGATCCAACCTGCACTGTACCAACTGAACCATCCTCGCTACCAGAAGCCCTTTAAGTACCGGTTTGGAGAGACGCAATGCAGGCTGAACTGAAGGCTCTGTAGCTGAACAACACCTGGTCTTTAGTTCCTCGGTCTCAGGCCCAAAAGGTGATAGGATGCAAGTGGGTTTTTAAGGTGAAGCTGCACAGTGATGGAAGCCTCGAAAGATGCAAAGCCCGTCTGGTGGCGAAAGGATTTCATCAGACCCCTGGTGTAGATTTCAAAGAAACCTTCAGCCCAGTGGTTAAAATGCAGACTATACGAGTTGTTCTGTCTCTAGCTGTCACCTTTGAGTGGCCGCTGCGCCAATTGGACGTTCATAATGCCTTCCTCAACGGTGACTTGACAGAGGTGGTGTATATGCAGCAACCGCCGGGTTTTGAAGATCCTACAACACCAACGGCGGTGTGCAAACTGCACAAGGCCTTGTACGGCTTAAGACAGAGTCCAAGGGCGTGGTACCTCAAGCTGAGTAATTGTCTTCTGCAGTGGGGATTTCTTAACTCTAAGGTTGATGCATCACTGATTATTCAATCCTCAAGTGCAGGTGTGATCATTGTTCTCATCTACGTGGACGATATCATAGTTACGGTGTCGAATGTCCCTGGAATTTCTGCTCTTCTTCCGCGACTGCACGAGCAATTTGCTTTGAAAGATTTGGGAAGTCAGTCCTATTTCTTGGGTTTTCAGGTTACAAGGAAGGGTGGCAGCTTGCATCTATGCCAAGAAAAATATATTACTGATCTCCTGAGGAAAGCTGATATGGTTTCCTGTAAAGGAATTGCTACCCCCATGGCCACAACAGGGGTGTTGTCTAAATATGAGGGTGAAATTCTGCAGGATCCCACTGTCTATCGCAGCTTGGTTGGCGCACTTCAATATTGTACCAATACAAGGCCAGACATCAGCTTTTCAGTCGACAAAGCCTGTCAGTATCTCAGGCAACCTACGTCTGCCCATCTCCAAGCTGTGAAGAGGATCCTGCGATACTTGAAGGGTTCCACCTCTTTTGGTTTAACTTTTACAGCAGGACAGGCGCTTGACATATCATGCTTCACATATGCAGATTGGGCAAGTTACCCAGACGATCGTCGGAGTACGAGTGGCTATTGCACTTTTCTTGGCCCTAACCTGGTCTCGTGGGCATCACACAAGCAGAAAGTTGTGTCGAGATCCAGCACAGAGGCAGAGTTTCGAAGTCTAGCAGATGGAGTTGCTGAGGTGTTGTGGGTGCAACGTTTGTTGGAAGAATTGAATGTTTCGGTCACTGGAGCTCCGGTTATCTATTGTGACAACCTGAGTACCATATACTTGGCAGCCAAACCTATTCTTCATGCTCGAACGAAGCACATTGAGATTGACTTCCACTTTATCAGAGAAAAGGTTATGGCTGGGCAGATTCAAATATTACATGTTGCCTCTGAGGATCAAGTTGCGGATCCCCTAACCAAGGTGATTCCAACACACAAGTTCTTGTCTATTCGCAGTAAGCTCACAATTTCCCACAAACCTAGTACGGAGGTGAATAATGTTTCGGAGGAAGCTAGTCTGTAGGAAGTGCAGAAGCGGAAAAATGCACCACAAGACGTTGTGTTACAGGGAGATGAAATGTGTAAACAAGGCAGAGGAGACTTGAATTGCGGGGAAGTGTTGAAGCAAGAAGAAGAGTGGGCCGAGCAAGACCGGGCTGGATAAGTAGTAGATGGTCAAACCCAGCACGAGCGCAAGCGCAGCAAAGTCAGTCACGACAGAAGGCAGGCAGGGATTGGCTGGTTGGCTAATAGGTTAATTTTGTTATCGGTTGCAACAACCTGCACGGTAGTGAGTGTATGCAGTGGTGCAGTGTTGGTTTCTGTTTTGCTGTTTGCTCTGATGTTTATCAATTATAAATGTATCTAGAGCAACAGTGAATAACACAAGGAGGAAATATTCTCTTTGTCGTCTCCTTCCTTCCTTTCTTCTCCTCTTCCTTCGTCTTCTGCTTTCTTCTCTTTTCTCACCATTTTTCCCTTCTTCCTCTGCTGCTATTCTGAACCTGCTGCACTGACCTGTTTCTGCCTTCCTTCCCATTTCTTACCTTTTACAATGGTCAGGTTAAACGCCAACAAGGACATAGGCGAGCATCGCGATAATCTAAAGAAATGTAGCCCCGACAGGAAGCTCCCGAGGCAACCGTTTGAGTGGGCACACCAACCGGCAACAACACACGCAAAGGGAAGGAACCATACAAGTCGTGAAGAATGGCGGGGCATGAACGAGGGACTCGCCGGAGCAGCACCGTCACAACCTCATCGGCCAACAGGCTTTCGTACACGAAGACGTTGTGGAATCCCGAGGAAGACACCGGCACTGCCTGCCTCTCTCCCTAACCAACACACTCCCACCGCCGATTCCCTAATCTGCATAACAGAACAAACAGCAGAGGAACTCCACTCGCTAATTCCCCCAGCGTCAACTCAATAACCCAAGGAGGAATCCTAGCTCCGGATCGCGACAGCAATCCCGTACGATTCTGGAATAGGGGAACTTCCACACCTCGATTCCTCGATTCGTGACGGAGTATGGCCGAGGGAGACGACGACGAACGAAGATGAATGGAATGGAGGAGTAGGAGGAGGAGGTGTTGGGGAGGGGGCATGTGTCGTCAGCGACAGGGTGTTGTGACGTCATTTGGACTTGGGCCGTTGTTTGACTTGAAAATCAACATTTGACTTCGTATCCACGGTCTCCTCGAGCCGGACGCCGGCGTAATTCACCGCCCACTTGGCCAGGCAGCTCGACTTCGGGCGTTGAGCTCCGACGACAGCGAAAGCGCCGTAGCCCTTGATGGCCGTGAAAGAAGGGGTCATGTAAAAGGGGGAGGTAAATGGGCTGGGCCTGAATGTTCTTGCCCTTGAATGAAGAGATGGGCCAATTGGGCCATAGCCCATAATCAATGACAAGATTAATAGTAATCACCACCAAATTAATAAATAGGTGGGACGGGACCGAATGATGAGCATTTTGATGATGTGTTCTAGAAGGTCGATCTTAGTCCCTCTTCCTAGAATGGTTGAGAATCTGTCAGTCAAATTTTTCTTAGACTTTTACTTGCCAGAAGCAACCCAACGTTATTCGCGCCTCCTCCTCATATTCCCAACTCACACACGCCATTACCCAACACCACCAGTTCCCTTTTTGTCTGGTCTGGTCGCTGTTGTTCTCGTTCCCTTGAGTTCGAATATGGAGGTTGAAGGAAGATATCGGGGATTGTCTTGTGTTTCAGCTGCCGACGAGGAGTTCAGAACGCCCAGCAGCATCGGAGTTTACGCCGTTGGGTGCAAGCTCTTCCATGTCGTGCTCGCCTTATTCTTCGCCATAGTTGGTGTTACGACTGGAGCGGTAGCTGGCGCTTCCATCGGCCTAAAGTCCCAAGGTGGGACCCTACATGCTGCCACGGCTGGGGCTATCATTGGTAGTGTGTTATCGGCCAGCGTACTCAGGAGCCACGTCTCTTCGTGGGACTCTGGACTAGGACACGATACGTCTCCGAGAACTTCCTACAACAGGTCGTCTCTCTGACTTTATGATGGTTTCCTGAATTTTCTCTCCCATGCCTTCTCCGTTCAGATCGACTCGACCGCAATCTCGGCTGCAAAACTAGTCCAAGAAGTTTGCCAACATGACCAGGAAGTACCCGACCGGAGAGCATTTTGTCGATCCCTCTGGGAACAGATTGTCCTTCCTGTTCACGATCGGACTTGCTACAATGGAAAACGTGGGTTCATCGTTGATCTAACCGCGGCACAGAACGGGAGAAAGCTTCACAAATCCCGCGACAAAACTCGGCTTGAGTGTTTGCGGCCGAAACACGTCGTATATAACGGGGACTAATACAGAATTAAAGAAATATGGTCGTTGAGTCTTTTAAACAAATAATAATATGAAAAACAAGAACAAATGCACATGAACGCGGACACTTACTTTCATTTTTCGAAAACAGAGTATAAGAAGACAACCAAGTAGCCATTTGGGATCTTTGAATGATTATCGTGTATTTATTATAAATGGCTGACCCTATATTTATACTAACATTTGATCTTATCTGGACAATAATTGCTAATAAAACCTCTAACGTAACAATTATACATATTTTGCACATGTTTTATTTAAACTAACTGCACATTATCTACTTCGATCAAGTCCTGATGAAATTCCCATCGAAAATCGGCTAAGTCTTGAAACTTCAATTGGGACTCTTTCTTTGAATGCTACTTCCTTCGACGATGTCTCGATCGAACTTCGCCTCGTCCGTACTTCGACATGTCCTGATTCAACGTGCTCTGCTTCGACGTCTTTGAACTTCGACCGAGTGCTCCTTCGACCGCATCTACCATCACAATGATGGGCATTGCCATCATTGAAGCCCAAAATGGCTTTACTGTATAAACATTTTGCCCCCCTCATAAGAGTCAATGAAAAGATTTTTCAGTAGAAGAAGACCTTAAAATTTTAGCAATGCCACACTCTTTCTTATTGTGAAAATCAATCGACTACAAGTCAATCGATTGTCTTTTATTACAACAATATTTAAAATAAAGGAAATTATTGAAATTATAACTTAGGTGGTCCGAAACCAATATCTTTCAATGATAGTTTATCAAAGTTTAACATTATCGTCGGTTATATCCCAAGACCATAGTATTAGGAACACCCCAAGCATCGATAGGTCTGCATGGTGGTTCATTCTTATACAACGAATCAAGACAATGTAACCTTCCACAGCGTCGATTCATTTAAATAAAGTGATATTTTCTAGATCGACGTTGATCATGAAGAGACGTTCGACCTTTGAGAGTTGCCCCTCGAAAGGGACAAGGAAATCACCTTTTGCCCCAATGACGGTTGCGCCAGTCGCGGTAGCCCCCGTCGCGGCAATTCTAGTCGAGGTTGCCCCTTCACTCCGAGGACATATATTCGGATCAACATCAATGGTTCGTTGTCAGTTTTCCATATGAACATGCGTCGGCGTATGAACCGTCAGATGCAAAGTTATCAAACGAAAAGTTTCAAATTCCCAACAAATACTTTCTAATCTCTCTATTATACTACGGAGGGCGGTTTTCCAAGTTATTCGTGCATCCGACTCTTGGAGGACTATTTTGCAAGCCTCATCCGCGTCGAGCGATCGAACAAACCCTTCGTCATAGAAGGAATCATTGTCCCAATTTGTTACCCGCCCAATGCACCAAAAACGTGTTGACATTTCGCATATTCACACGAAGCTCATTTCTGACTCCCACTGTGGTCGCAAAAAAACATGTTTGCGGCCGAAACACGTCGCGATATAACGGGGACTAACACATAGTTAATAAAATGTGGTCGTCGAGACTTTTAGATAGACAATAATGCAAAAACAAGAACGAAAGCACATGAACGCGAACACTTACTTACATTTCTAAGAAACAGAGTACAAGGAGACAACCAAGCAGCCCTTTCGGGGTCTTTGAATGATTGTCGTGTGTTTATTACAAATGATTGACCTTATATTTATACTAACATTGGATCATATCTGGACAATAACAGCTAGTAAAACCGCTAACGTAACTGTTATACACATTTTGTACATGTTTATTTAAACTAACTGCACACTATCTACTTCGACCAAGTCCCGATGAAGTTCCCATAAAAAATTGACTAAATTTTGAAACCCCGACTGGGACTCTTTCTTCGAATGCCACTTTCTTCGACGAAGTCTCAATTGAACTTCGCCTCGCCCGTACTTCGACATGTCCTGCTTCAACGTCTTTGAATTTCGACCGAGTACTCCTTCGACCCCATCTACCATCATAATGATAGGCCTTGCGATCATTAAAGCCTAAAATGGCTTTACTCTGTAAGTCGCTAGTGAATAAGGAGCAGGCGATATCAGAGGCCGGATCGAAGCATTAGTGATAATCCGAGAACCTGTCTGTCGATTCAAGCACAGGATCTAAAGACTGCGATCTACATAAAGTGTGGGGCAGTTAGAGAGATCCTCGCTGTAAAAGATCAAAATAAAATAAAAAATGACCGAACTAACTTAAAGTCATGTAATAAGCATCCAAACCACACGTGAGCAAATATCAGAACCAGGTCACACCGGGCGGGGGACCAGGTCTTGTTCCTCAACCAACACGGCTTCACATTTTCCATGTCAAGACAAATAACATGTCGTTGGGTCGTCTCTTTCCCAGTCAGTCTTTCCTAGTACCTGTAATTTCCTCACATTTGCTTTGGCTGACACCCGGTGTTCTCTATAAAAGAAGACAGTAGCCACCGTCACGAGCTGTGGATTCCTTTTAAAGCAAGCAACCGAATGAAAGGAAGCTTTAGACTTTCTACGGAGAAGTTCTGCGAGGCTGGGAGAAAGGGGTTTTCCGTTCTCAGTTGGAAGCTCTTCCTTGCAGTCCTGGCCTTGTTGTTCTCAGTTTGTAATCCTCGAATGCCTTTCCCTGCATACTGCGTAATCCTCGAGAGGATAAGGTCTTTGATTCCATGGATGTGTTCGCCTTTTGCCTTGCAGTTGGAATTACTACCGGAGTCGTGTCTGGAGCTTTCATCGGCCTAAGAACCCGAAACGGCATTCTGCACGGGGCCGCCGCGGGGGCAATCTTCAGCATCGTGCTCTCCTCGTGGCTTCTCAGGGCTTGTGTTGTTTTGTGGGACTGCGAGGATTCGTTTTCTCTCCAGATCCTCTCGCAGGTGAAAAGCACGTCTCGAGCATTCCCTTCGAATTCGTGTGCCGCGTCCTAAAGTTTACTGTCCTGCTGCAGATGGACTCGATGGCGATCATGGCCGCGAAGCTAGCCCACTACTGGGGTACACAAACAAAGGAGCATCCAGCGACAGGGCGGCAAAACAGGGACCAGCTTCCCGGAATCGGCTCGACAGACGAACCCCAAGTCTATGACTGTTCAATTTGCCAGCAGGTGAACCCGAAAGTCACGCCGTATCATATCATCGACCACGTCACTGACTCGATTTCCTCCTCGCAGGAAGTGGAGGTAACGCAGGTGCGGCGGAGGCTGCCTCAGTGTCAACACACGTTCCATGCAGATTGCGTGGATACATGGTTTTGTTATCAGAGATCATGTCCTCTGTGTAGACACAGAGCCTGACGTCACACGTGGAAAAAGTTGCATTTCTTACATTATGATTAA
The DNA here is from genome assembly GCA_023653495.1 of Melastoma candidum. Lineage (NCBI taxonomy): Eukaryota > Viridiplantae > Streptophyta > Magnoliopsida > Myrtales > Melastomataceae > Melastoma > Melastoma candidum. The sequence continues at coordinate 6,828,095 of CM042886.1, forward strand.
AACAAGAGATGGTGTGGCGGTCTTTCATGAAAGTTCTCTTTCGGTAATTAAGAAAGTAGTTGGATTTTCTTATTTTTATTAAGTCAACCACAAAGTCCTCCTAAGTTCTTTTAATTACATCACTATCGTACAAGAATATCAAGGCAAATTTAATTAGTCCTTTGAAGTCCTCTGAATAATAAACATATATATATATATAAGGAGATTTCTTTTTTAATCCTAGAAAGTATCATAAGACAAATTTAATTAGTCATGGTAGATAAACTTAATTGTGTTTAACTTTATTTCTTTTTCAAAATTCTATCCCTTATTCAATTAATACTCGTAGACGTGGAGAACACATCTTCCTCCATTTACATTACATCAGAGGTCTTTCTCTTTCTTTCGATCTATAAATGCTTTTTAAGACTCTTTTCGTCTTGATAAAAATTCATACGCATCTACGGGAACTAAGTCCGCCCGTAATTCCAATCACAACCCCGTTTCGTGGTAATTTTCTGGCCCTAGTTCCAAGCGATTTTAACCGGCCTTTAAGGTCTTAAAATAGAGCATTCCGGGGGACACGATCAATTCCATACCCCTGCTCCACTCGGTATGACAAGGCAGTCCAATACCTCGCATTACCCCGCGAGTCCTAAATGTCAATTCATCCCACCCCATTATAGAGGTTTATATTTTGCCTCAAGTAATCCTTTTTCCTCCCCTTTCCGAGGCATGACGTTCTCAACCTTATTTTCATCAATTCCCATTCTCACATTTCAACATTAATAGCCCATTCGACTTCTCATCATTTTGGACCATAATCGAGAAGCCCTCCACTCATCCACGAGAGTGTTGTTCTTTAATCCAACACCGGTTGGTTCTCCAAAACACCGAGTAATCTCGTCTATCCTTCTCCAACCAAGGGAACGATAAACTCGCCACCTACTCCAAGGCGGAGACCTCCGTAGCCTATGAGTGACGTACACGCACTTAGACTTGGGGTGCTTCTGCTAGTCAATCTAAGAGTGAGCTTCCCATTACCATTACCGAACTACCATTCTCGTACATGTCAATATGGAGAAGAAACCAATAATCTTGATGGTCATGTACATAAATTAAAGAGAAGAGTAAGATGGGAGCATACCTCGTTCCACTTCCTCCACAAAACACTTCAAATTCTCGACGTCTCCGTACAATTTCGCTCCGGGTTGGAAGCTTTAACGCATCCCTTCCTCGAGGTTCCTTCCTTCTTCCCAAGACTTCACCTCGTGACAAACGAGTTTGGGTTACCGTCTTCGGTTCCTTCGCACAACTCGGTTAGTTTCGCTCCCTCACATCATTTTTTTTTCTTTCCTTCCACCTTATACGCTCAATCGAACCCTCTTGTGCAAGGGAGATGACGATCAAATTTCTTTTTCTCCTCTTCTGCCAGATGCTAAAAGGAGAGGAAAGGTGGGTGTGCTTTTCAAGACAAGGGAGGGAGATATCAGGGTCCCCATAATGATACCCGTCATCTCTTAATAAACACCCCAATATGGCCTCTTGAGGAAGCTATTCAAGTGGAGACAAAATGATCCAAGGGTCATCATTTATTCTTAGTTAAATATGTAACTCTCTTATGAATGGTAAAGATGAAGTGGTCGGAGGTTCAGGCTCCTCTAATGGGTTAATAAAAAAATCAAATTAATCAAAATAGGTACAAGATAACCAACCAAACCTCCCTCTCCACCTATCACGCCGGATGTGCGGTTTGTGAATAAGGCATCGGGCGCTCTCACACCTACGTCCGTCGCCCTCAACACTGAAGCTCTTTTGTAAAGCATTTATATTCATTATTACTAAATTATTTAGTCATTACATTTCATGTCTGACAAACATCATCATAAGCCAAACTTATGCTCCAAAAACCGAGATTAGGACACTCCCCCCCCCCCCCCCCTCCTCAAGAAAAAGAAAAGCAGTTCAACAATGTTTGCTCAATTACTTCGGACCGTCGTCGAAACGAAGATTTTACCCCTTCCAAAATTACTAATCTTTTTTCTTTTTCCATTTCCCGCCGAAACTAAATCGCCGGGGTAAATCGTTTTTTCATATTTATTTTAATGCTTTGAAAAGTTTCAAAAACATAATTCGGGTCATTCGTCAGGTAAGATGGGAGAACTTGATGTCATAAAAACCAAGTTCAACCTTTGCATGTGAACCCGGTGTTATACAAACAGAATTTCTTTATAACCGGACTCGATTTTTTAATTACCAACGTTATATTATAAATTTTGAAAATTATTACCGTATTTCACGAAATAGGTTTCCGAAATTAACATTATTTTGGAACAAAATATCCGGGAAACACCCGGATTGCAACCTCTTTTGTTATCTGGACTCCTCTTTGTTATGTAAATCAAAGTTACAGTAGGACAAATAAGATGGAAGAAAAACAAACCTTGGAAAGACCTTTGAGGATCTTTTCAGTGGAAAGCCACTACTGGAAACATCAGTGGGCATAGAATCTTCAGTCAGTCAGAGTCAAACAAAAGGTTCGCTTGTTTCGTTTTCAACGACTAAACCATTAGCAGTGCATACAACCAAAGTGTTGTTGTTGTTGCTGTTGCAGTCAGCATAGACAAGTAGATCAGCTCAAATCAGAAAGCATATCAGGGAATAGATATCCTTGTTATCCATTCGGTTATCCTAAGCTAACACGAATTCAGATTAGAAGGATTTCAGGTTAATTTAAGGTAAGTTTGTGGAAGATGACCACTCGATGCAGCCGTTCAGCAACAGGGGGCTCTTGTCATCACAACTCATCTTCCTTTGTAAGTCGACCATATGTGAAAATTGCCATGACTGCAATTAACGCCCTGCAAACTTGAATTTTCAAATAAACAACATTTTCCCAGGGATGTTTGCATTTTTTACACGACGCCTCTCGTCTTAGTTTTCCGGAAGAAATAATTCAAAATATACCTTTGACGGACACGATAAAAATCTGATGTAAAGTTTCTTAATTTGCTGACAGAATTAATTCAAGAGTAAAAATATTAGTTTTACGGATATTTTTCACATTTCAAAGTTAAAAAAAAAAAATTATCAAATACCACCAAAAAGGATCAAATCCACCCCAAATCCATATAAGACAACAAATTGAAAGCCCTTCATCCAGGCACTGACATTCCTACAAAATATTAGGAAATCAGCTCACCATCTTTAGGACCATCGCTTGGTTCCCTTGAGAGCAGAATCACTTCCATCTAAAAATGGCTTCAAAACCACGCAAGAGTCATGGCCAAGAATTTGACGTTCACGGACAAAGACAATTCGTAGCTTAGACGGACTTGAACACCATCCCCACCCAAACACACCACCAATACAGTAAGACTATGCCTCAAAATGAGACGGAAAAAGAGCCTTGCAAAGCAGATGGGGACTCTGGAAGACTAACACCCCTGAGACCTCCGATGATTCTGCTCTTTCACATTCTGTCCTCTCTCCTCCTTGGGGCGCAAGTGATGATCTCGTCGACCCTAAGAATCATCTCGGCAGCCTCCGTCGCAGAAAGCAACACGGCTTGCTTAACTTTAAATGACTCCGATATCCCTAGTGCGGCCATGTCCCCCACCTGTTCCGGAAAAAGTGACTCAATTGTTTATGGACTGTCAACCCAACATAAAATATAAGAGCTTCACAGCACATGAGCTCCTGAATATCTACAGTAGTTGTGACGCAAATGCCAAATTTGTTCTAACAACCTCTTCAGGATTCCACTCTTTCATCAAACAGAACATAAACTTTATTATCTTAGCCCCTCTCCACCCTAAATTTTAAGATCACAGCAAAGATCCCTTAAATCACATATACCTTGTGCTAAAAAAAACCTTAAAATGCGAGAAGACTAATATAACAAAAGACAGCCAATGTTAAAAACCACAAGTAGACGAGGTGATTACCAAGGAGCTAATGCAATAACATCGAAAAAGAGGCAAACAAGTTAAATCAAGTTTATGACTCACAGATCCCGTGATAACGTCAATTCCAGCATTGCACCCCTCCCTATGGTGCTCGGCTCGAAGCTGAGCAACCAGCTCAGCACTGTCCAGACCAGCGTTGTCAGCAATTATTGTTGGAATGGCCAAAAGAGACTTTGAGAATGCTTCGATGGCAAGGGACTTTTTCCCAGGCGTCTTGCGAGCCAGCTCATCTACTTCTTTCGCCATTATCATCTCCGGCCATCCACCTCCAAGCAACACTCTGCTGTCATTCACTGTCTGGGATAGTACGCACAGTGCATCATGCAAAGATCTATCTGCCTCGTCAAGAACATGCTGACTGCCAAAGAGAGAAAATTGCATGGTTTAGAGGGCTAGAGTAAACATACACACTGCACGGATTTTTGCACTCTGAAACTAAAGTGTAAAAAGAACGAAAGAAAGATTATGTACCTTGCACCTCTCAACACTATAGTACAAGCCTGACCCATTTCACAACCAGAGAAGTGAATTAATTTGTCCTCACCAATCATAATTTCCTCAATCAGTTTGCAGTGCCCCAACTTAACTGACTCGGGGTTATCAAAAGTTGATGCAATCTCACCCCCTGTAACTAGAGCAAGACGCTCAATTCCATCGAAATCGGCATGTTCAATAGCAAGAATTCCGGCATCAGCAAACAGTTCCTCAGGGAAATTGTAAATCAGTTGTCTGTTAATGAAGCAATTGATCCCATGACCAATTATTTTTTGAACCTTTTCCCTCATTTTCTGTTTTTCAGCTGCCTCAATTTCGGCAACCTTGGACATAGAATCAACACGAACTCGTGCCCCGTATATCTTTACTTTATCTGTGTCCATTGCAGTATTTGCCACCAAGATTTTTGCATTCTCGATCCGCTTTGGTTGTCCAATACCAATTTTCTTGTCTAGAATAAACCTGACAAATATTATTTTCAAATAGAAAACAGACAAGAAACAAGTATAATTCAATTCAAAGGCACAGAAAAAGAACAAATAGATGTGATCAGATATCGGAAGATTCTTTTGTCAAGAGGAGATGACTTCACTAAGTATAGGTATGGAAACATGTTCTGATTTCTGATGTCTCACCCTTCGTCAAGGAAGGAGTCCTTTAATGAGCCCCCTGGCTTCTTAATGATCTGAATGGCTTCAAGATTTGTGCTTCCCTGATAAATATGGTCCATATTAGAGGAAAAAGAAGAATTACCACTATAACAAATAGAGATGGTTAGATTGGGAAGGTAATTTAACATGAACCCTCAAGTTGGATTTAGTATAATTATGTTGTCTAATAAAGTACAAATTTAGATGCCAAGGTAATAGGAAATGCTATGTTTGTTAATTTATCTAGAGCTAGCAGCTTCCTCAGGCTCATTCCTCTACGGTAACAAATTTACCATAATTAGAGATAAAATCTCAACAGCTCTGCGTAAAAGGTAGTTAATACTTATGAGAAAATTTACATCTTCATTATGGATATATCAATACTTGTGCTCACATCTAGTGAATACTGACTGACCTTTAGCCGCATGACAGCATCCACAGCGAGCTGAGCAAAATGTTCCTTGTCCTGGGATAATATCTTTGAACTCAGGGTAGTCATGGCAATCTTCATCAAGTCTGACCTGAATTTCTCTGCATTGATAACAGCCACTAAATGAGAAACGAACCATTTGAAGAGACTGCTAAAACCCATGTCACTAACAGAAATTTCTGATGGGTTTCACAACCATAACGCCAAGTAACCATTTAAATGATACAGACACAAGTAAACCTTATTGATAAACATTCACGTAAGGCTAAAAGTGGGGTTACCTGCATCTTCTTTGTTATCAACTACCTTCTGCAACAAGGCATTCCTTGCAGCATCAGCCGCCATTCTGTACCCTATTGATTTGGAAAACTCCAACTATTAGACCAATATCTTTGCAAGTCCATTAAAAGCTAAATTAATTCAACATATAAATGAATTAAAAAGGATGGCCCCAAAGAAGTGGCTTAAAAATCATCCCTGACCCCATTATCAATTATAAGTTATTAGGCCATCTGTAAACTCAATACTTAAAAAATAAAAACAAAGAACTTTCAGAGAACATTGTTTTCAGATAGAATTAAGTAAAAAGATGCCTCTAATCAATTGGGCAGCCAAAAGAAGGTGGTGGCTTACCAGATATTATAGTCATCGGGTGGATTTTAGAGTTGACCAGCTTCTCGGCCTCTCTCAAGAGCTCACCAGCCAGTACAACAACTGAGGTGGTTCCATCACCGACCTCATCATCCTGAACTTTGGAAATATCTAATGGACGTAGTAAGGTAGATCAGTTCAGCAAAACATAACACTTAAGAAAGAGATTTAACTGATCATTCTCCCTTATCACTGCCAAATCCAGATCTCCACCATATATTTCATGAGACACACTCAACTCAAAAAGGTCAAAAAATGAAACAACCATGCAGAAACAGCCAAAAAACAAGATCATGGCACTTCATGTGCCATCAAAGGATACCGACAAGAACTTTCGCGGCAGGGTTGTCAATGTGCAGAGATTTCAAGATGGTAGCACCGTCATTAGTCACGGTTACTAGTTGTCCTCTGCCAGTCGATTGCAGAATCTTATCCTGAGGCGAAAACCATATTTAGCAAAGAGCATCACCTTCTAATCCGAAGAATATGTTTGACCGACTGGAGAAACCTCACCATTCCCTTCGGGCCTAAGGTGGTCTTGACTAGGTCAGCAATAGCCATGGCTCCAATAAAGGACGCCTAAGAAATCATAACAGCAAATGATCCGACAATCATCAACAGAACAAAATAGCTCAAAACTGAGCCGCATCGCAGAAAGACAAGTCCTGGTTACCATTCTGGCGCGCTCCCCTTTCTCTTCGCTGGCGTCATCCTTCAGAATCTTCTCAACCTGCAACACCACCCCACGGCAGAAACAAAAGCAAACGCTCAAAATCTCCCAAAACCGAAGCGACAACCCTCAGATCGTTTCGACCACGCAGCGACACGTACCGCCATTCGGAAAGATTAGCTTATTCGCCGAGTATCTGCGGAAAGATCCAAAACGGCGAGCAGTGAGAGAGAGAAAATAGGCTCTTCGGATTTGAAGGAATGTAAAAACGGAGACGAAGTGAGACGCCTGAAACCCTAGTACGTAACGTCGAAGGGATGCACCTGTCGCGGCGGTGGCGGTGCTGTTAGGGTTCTTGACGGAGGGAGGAAGTGAGCGTGCCTTGGGAGTGGGTTTCCGGAAATTGCGGGAGAATTCCCGAAAAGGGCAGTTCCGTCATTGCACGTGCCCAGAATTCTCTTTTAAGATGATTTGATTATGCGATGATTTCTTTATATATATCAAAATCAAACCAAAACGAATATGAAAGAAAAGCTGGCCAAGTATTTATAAACAGCAACGATTCCAGTGGATAGCAGAGACGCTCATCTAAATACAGTGAGCTTGGACTAGAGATCTATAAAAATTTTCACCCAGCTTAGTCGACATTGGCCATAAATCCATCGTTCCACACTATTTGCGAGCTATGCTCCTCGAGCTGTTGGGCATTTGATCCTGTTTTGGCTCAGCATTCGGTCCTCCGAGTTCGTCGGCAATCCCTTGTTCAGTCCTTCAAGCAAAACACCAGGCTTTACGCCATTTCTGCGGAAAAAAGAAGACACCGGAGAGGCATCCCTCGTGAATCGATACTAAACCAATAGCTAAAAGGCACTCTGCCCACAAGAAGGAACCGGCATTTCTCGTCAGGTCGACCCACCTGGGCTTTTTTTTTTTTATAAGTTACCTGGCTTGATATGTAGCTTCAGTGTTCGCAAGTTCAGAACAAAAGTCCTACCTAGAACGAGCAGGATTCCAACTCTGGACAGGCGCCAAGAGTCGTTACCTGCTGCAGAGTTTTGGGGTCTTTTCAGTGCAGGCTTCCTTGCCTGGCTGATGCAACATAGACGCCCCCCACCGCGGGAGCCATCCTTCGGGGCTTTGCCGTCGGCTTCCACCATCGACGTTCCAACCACGCTGATTGCTTTTCCAAAACTAACCACAGAGAAAGGATATGCTTATGTTCGTGGCTCTTTACTGTGAGAGAATTTTGTGCCTTTCGTCTAGTTTTCGCTTGCTTCTTGAAAGCCGGTGGTAGAATTTGTCAATCAGGAGGTAAAAACCGAATCTTGGTTATATTACAGTTTCGGGCGTCTGTATCCCCCAGAGATTTTGTATGTCGCAGAGCGACTTTGCCCTTCTGGAAATTGCCTGAAAAGCTTTTCTGCATCGTCGCTGGAAGGAAATGTGATCAATCAATGAGTGCAGCGACTCCTCCCCATCTGTCACAAAACCGTGATGTTTCGCCATTATAAATGCAAATGATTTCGGTGTTTCGCCTCTTTGTGATTGGAGGTAGTCTGTATTACCAAAGCAGATTATGCGCTTGTTGTTTTTGCGTTTGTTTGATAGGTACCTCATGAATGCATTTTTGTTTCTTGTTTTCGTGTAGGATAGATGTCGCGGTCTTTGTGATCTGGGAGCTCGTCACCCTAGCTTTTTTGGTCTTCTCTGCGATATCCTTATATTTCCGGCACATGCGGCTTGCCTCCATTTTGATCTGTGTTGCCTTGTTGTTGCTGTTATGCATGAAGGGGACGAAGCACGTAAAACTGGTCAATAAGAAGAAGCGAAGGATGTTTTTTCCATTGTCCATGTAGGAAACTAAGATTCAAGTGCGATTGCAGTTTACTGTTCTCCTCTTGCCACACATCTCAAGCAAGTGCCCGACTGTTGAATATTTCGGCCAAAGACTCTCATGCAAGCTTGATTGAGGGCTCAGATTTCACGAGTAATTCTTTGAGAGGGGATATGATGGTTAAAATCAAGATCACCCAATTGAATCCGGCCCGGCTAGATGGTTTTGATGTTCTTCCTTTCTGTGAGGTGGCAGGTAGAAATTTCACCCAGTTGCCTGCAGTTACACCGCCTTAGTCGCCATCCTAACCAGATTTTGTTGTAACGAGCGACTGATCCTGGTCGGCATTTGATGAGAGGTAGTGTTTTTCACCCTTGGCAAAAGCCTCTGATATGCATCTCCACGCGCCGGCCATTTCACTTGGGTTAAGCCGCACCTAGTCCTGCTATATTGCATTACTGGTTTTGCCAGTTTTGCCATTAATGGCAAAGATTTGCTTGAACACGTTTGAACATGCCTGCCGATCTAGCAAAGAACGATACTTTATTTCACAGTAAAGCATAAAAAAGCCAAAATTTTAACGAAAGAAATAACTCTTCTCAAAATGCCCTCCGAGTATTTTAAGCTTTCTTTAAGTGTTTTTCGTCACACAGTTTGCACAACTCTTCGTAGGCTTCCACACAGTGGGCAGAGTATTTGGCCATTGCCTCGAACATGTTTTCCAACTGGGTCCTCACCCTGCTCATACCTCCAAGCTCCCCTTCTTCAATTCCCAGTCCTACTTCAGCCGGAGGAATTGTGCCTCTTTTGATCGCACGACGAATCTGACCCTTCATCCTCTGGTCCTTCCTCTCCAACGTCTTCATTTTCAGCTCCAAGTCTTTATCTTCTAGGGCCTTTGCATGAAGCCTCGCGTAACTACTATTGTAAAACCCACCCATGATGCCAACGAGTTCGCTCATCGTCCCCGTGACACGCATCACCCGAGACTTGTTGATGGCATGCGTCCAACTTCGACAGACATCAAACATGGGAGGCGGTGCAATTTCAGATAACAAAGGCGACCCTTCTAGCTCACTCGAGAGGCATCTTGTCAGCCAGGAATCCAAAGCCCGAATGCAGTCCTCCTGCACGGCCACCCAATTGCAGAAACATAGCTCCAAGTTCTGGAGGTCCAATTTAACCTGCATTGCCTCCTCGAGACGCTCCAACCCGTAATCCTTTTTCTGGTTGGATATGATCATGTCCGGGGCCTTGGCCTTGGCCTTGGCAATGGCGTGCCCCTGCCTCCGATGGCACTCCGCCATGACCCTCCACATCTCCAGCCAGCTTATAAAAAATACAACAAAAACTTTAATACCACCCCAGAAATCATCTACATAATAATAAATCTGTGGACATTCATTTACCCATGTATCAATTGGCAAAAGAAGGTCCAAAGGTCCTCATCCCTTAACTTGATAATCCTATCAGAGATCGTGTCAGCAACATGAAGTGATATCTTCAACTGGGTAGACAAGCTCCTGATCAGGGCATGACCGGCTTCGATCCTCTCGGCATCCCCCGGCTGCCGCTGCTCCTTCTCGACCATGTGTTTCAGCTCCTTGCACTTTTTTGTGTAAACTATTCGGAGCTTCTCCTCAGTCTAGTATTGACATAACAAAAAAGGTTTACTCCTCCAAACAAAGATTCCATGGATCAGGAAAACTAGCACTTAAACACAAATGAAAGGGATGACAAAAAGAGGAGGGCATAATGATCTCTCAGAAAGAAAAGCAAGATGGGCAAAAGTCATTCCACCATCCCACCACAAAGTGAAAAATATACAACAAAAAAGGAAAAGGAAAAGGAAATGTTACTGACCTTGACTTCACCGTAGAGCTTCTTCTCCCACATGTAGAGCTTCTTCAAGGTGGAAGTGAAATTCCTGGACCCCACCATTGCATCTTCGTCAGAGCCTATGAGATCAAGATCGATCCCATCCCCAGGAGGTGTGGCAGCCGTCCCCTGTTTCAGGCATTGCGACGGCGAGATCGCTTGTAGGACCTTTGACGAAACTGCAATTACCGAAAATATGCTGTAGCTTCGACATGGAATGTTCTTTACTAAGGGAAGAGTCGTGAAATCACGGGTACAACACCTTGATGGATGCAACTCCTGGATCGGTAACGGAACTTCGCATTGTCCAGAGTCCTCAGTACTGCGGTGCCCGAATCTGAAGCCTTCTCAAACAGTGTCGTCACCTCCTCCATGACATTGCCCAAGTCTTCCCTTCCCACTTCATGGGCTGGTTCAGTAAAGTTCTGGTTCGCGGGGTTATTCGAAGCGGGTTTCTCACTTTTGGCTTTCGAAATATCAGCCCTGATTTCCTCCACTTCTGGTACTACGATCTTCTTATGAACTGCCGAAACTGGAACCCCTGTCTCGGGCTTGATAGGGGTGACCTCTACATCAGGATTAAACACATTATGTCTCCTTCCGCTGCTCCCCGACAGATCGTAGGCGTCAAAGAAGTTGAGGAAGTCCCAAGTGGCGTTGCTCGGGGGAGGCGGAGGGGGAGGGGCTGGCGGCTGCGGCTTCAACTCTAATCCTGCTGTTATTGCTTGATTAAGGAACTTGCCATAGGTCGGCTGAATGTACGCGAAAGATTGAGCGGGCTGACTTCTCTGGTAGCTGATAGACACCAACCGGTCGAAACTCGGGTTCAAAGCCTCCACGGGGTTGAAGTAATCACCTACTTGTTCGAGTCGGAAACTATCTGAAGCGGGCTTACGGTGGTCGTCATGATCCGAGTCGGAGTTGAAGTGGATGTGGGAGCCGGAGGCGGCTGCAGAACTCGAGGAGGATCGACCGGGAGATGCTGGGTGCAGGGGAACCTTCGTGGGATCTCCACAGCCCAGCTCGGGGGCAGGCCCTGAGGTAACGAAGCTACGGAGAGAGCTGCCAAAGGCCCTGAGGGAGCGAAGGTAGGCGAGGTGGGCGTCAGCGAGGGCGTAGCTCTGGAGGAGGGCGTGGTCTAGGGAACGGCAACGGTGGCGGCAGAGGGAGACGGCGGGGAGGCGGTCGAGCTTGGAGTTGGTGCAGCCCATGAACGTAAAATCCTCGGAAGTTGTCGGAGAGAGAGAGAGAGAGCAGAGAGGCCGAGGACGGAAGGAATGGAATTTTCGAGGTTTGATTCCCTCCCCAAGTAAAAAGAGGCAGGCGGTGATTGGGATGAACGAAAATATAAAAAGTAACGCGGCAGATAAACATGGGGAGGTTCAAATAATAATAATTATTATTATTATGGTTATTGTTTGGGGACGATGGATGGTGGTGTGGTCCTGATTCTTTTGCATGTGCATAATGCGCTTTTTTTATTATTATTATTATTATTATTTCTTGGTAAAGCTGCAGCACGAAAAGATGTACAACCAGTTCCCACTTCAGTCCCCTAAACGTTGAACATGCAAAATTCTCGACTTTCGGAGAAAATATTTTACACGTAGTGATATAATTTATACAAGTAATGGACGGTCGATCCTGGTAGTATTATCAATATGGGCCGTTATTGGGAAGGCAATCAATAAAAGAGTTGACTAGTTGTAGTGTTATCATCATCATATAGGGGATTGACCAACATAAATCTATAGTTATAATTGCTGTCACTTTTAGGACATATTACAACGTTACACTGAAAAAGCACTCCAACCCCAAATAACACATCATCATTATCTTTTCCTTACCATCATTGTTTCTTTCCTAATAACGAATTCCCCAACACCTTGGTGATGGTCCATGTCCAAAATAATAATAGAAAGGTGGTCGTATTGTAATTGCAGTTGTAATGATAATGATGCCCCCTTTTCGCAACGTTGTTCCTCCCCTCGCTCACGTATGTTTTTTTTTTTTTTGGCTTTTTGCATGATTATTACACACGTGGGAAGAACGGTCCGAAAACCTTAAACTAATCGGGGTCACGTGATATATACAGACGTGGCGCGTCGGTAGAGCGCCACGCTTTGCATCGCCCACACGCGTCGGGCGCCAGGTTCCCTCCTTTTCTCCCTCCCCCGTCTGTCTTGTTCGTTTAAGCCTCAGCACCCGGAGGGAAGTCCGACATCGTGCGGGCAAAGTGGCCATGGATTTGGAGGAGAAGCGGGAGGCACGGAGGAAAGACCAAGGGAGCACTGCCACCGAACCGACCCACATCACACCACTGGAGCCGCTGACCCATGACGCCTACGGTGGTGGAATGTACGGGACGGACGACAATGACCCCGGCGCTGCTGGTGAAGCAGGGCAACAGCAGCGGGAGAACAAGCCCCCGGCCAGCGATACGCAGAGTGCCGACGGACCCGTCGAGCAGCGCGGTCCTCCGAGGCACGTGCCGCCTCCCTCGACTGGGGATCGTGATGTCGACATCACGGGACAGTCTTACATCCAGTGACTCTTTTGGATTAGGAATTGGGAAATGGAATGCAGCTTTAGCGAGTTTAGGGCAAAGCATGCTCTTTTGGATTAGGGAAGGGAATAACGCCGGTCGCTCACGATGCTGAAGGGAATGCGTCTGGCAGTGTGATGTATGGCGCTTGGTCGAGAGTTGCGCCTTGAACGGTGCACCCGAGTTGAGCTGCCGCAATCTGTGTGTAAGAACATAGTTTAAATTGATCATGACAAGGTAAAAGTTGAGAATCAAATGCATCAAACTTAGTCAAATATACTTTTAAAAGATACTATGAATTGGTTCTTAATCTATAAAATCATGCATCTGATGAATAAAACCGTTCTCGGAAGTCGCTGACCTTTTTGAGTCGAGCTCGAGCAGGGAAATAGATGTTGGGTCGTCTGGAATATCTAAAGGCCCATCTCACAGTACCCACCGGGCCCTCAAGTCTCGGGCTCCCAGCGTCACCCACGCGAAGGAAGGCACCCGGTTGCATCAGTTCCTCCGGCTCCAGGAGTCGGAATGATGTTGATTTGGTTTATGAGCCGGTGGCCGGGTCAGTCCGGAACAGGTGCATTTGCTTCAGCTGTTGCCCGGGCGGAAAGGAATCCTTTCGAGTGTCTTCTCTTTCTCTGTGTAAATTGACGGAGGGAGGTCGATTTCTTAGCTGCTATGATGATATGACGAACTCTCTTACCGAAGCACATGGGGAGAAGGTCAATTCAAAACAACAGGTATTCTTACTAAATCCCTTACACGAACAAGCAAACTGTTGACATTTGCGGCTAAGCAAGCAATGAGCAGCTAATCACAAATCCCAGTTCTGAAAAATGTTCTGCTCCAAAATCAATTGACAATGAAAGAATTGACTTATTGGGTATATATGGTAGTTTGGGAGGCATTTCATTTTTAATGTGGGACTTGGGGGCTCAATTCTTTAATATGGTCCATTTTACTCCGGACTCTAATACCATGTGGAAAATCTCGGGCCGGCCTACTTCGAAACCCAACATATAAGCCCAATAGGATCCATTCCAAAACCAATTGGCAATGGAGGGATTGACTTATTGGGTATATATGGTTGATTGGGAGGCATTTTGTTTTTAATATGGGACTTGGGGGCTCAATTCTTTAATACCATCCTTCCTCTTGGTAGACTCGACGGCGACGCCGAGACCGAAGCCGTTCTTCTTCGCATCCGCAGCCTCTCCCCTTCTCCGCCTCAGCCTCTCGTTCCTCCGAGCTGAGTACAGATTGTAGAACCTCCCCCTCTCGAACATCGATCCCGGTGTGGCGGTCAGATTAGCACCAAACCCTGGTCTAGCAGAATCATCCGCCATCCCCATCGGAGAGCGCCGCAGCTCACACGAAACGCAGTAGTAACCAGGAACAAGGTCAATCTCGACCGCATCCCACTTGGACGCCACTTTCTTGGACTTGGTAAAAAAACCTGATGCAATCGGCGAGAAGCACGGAAATCCTAAATTCCATAATCTCTTCTAAAAAATTCCATCCTCCGTCTAACCTTGGGAGAGGGGAACTGACCTAGGGGGTTTGCAGAGAAAGCGAGGCGGCATGGTCAGACCGAAGCCCTGCCCTCGATCCGAAATGGATTGGAAACTTAACGAGCGGGGGCTTCCCGTCGAACCTCGTCCTCGACATATCCCAGGGACGACTATGCAGAAAATGACATGAAACATAAAGATCCAAATGCAACCGATCCTGACATCCGAGAGGCGGGAGCGAGCGAGGGAGACCAGCTCACCACGTGGTATCTCGCGGCTAGTGGGGGAGAAAGAAATGGTACTCTGTTTGCTTGCGGCTTTGATACTACTGCTAGTAGGGTTTTGTATCCGGTTTGTTGACCGTTGAAATAGAAATTGAAGGAAGAGATGGGACCGGGAGTTTTTGAATTATTATTATTAAAATGAAGGGGGGAGGAGGAGCGTGCGCTACGGGATCCAACGGCCCAAAATCACCGGTGTTGAATTAATCGCAGCAATCCGGGCCGTTCAAATGATATAAATTAGGCAGGCCCAGATTTTTGGTGAATCGGAATCCAGCCATGAGTGTAAGAAAGAAGTCGGCCGATGGGCCCTTTGCGGGGAATTGGGCTCCAACTCAGGCCCATATATATATATATATTGAAGTTAGTGATGACATTTTAAAAAAGAAGAGGAAGCCACGTGCGAAAGAGTGGTTGGTTGGAGGCAGAAGGAGTACATGAGTCCAACAAAACACAAGGAGGAGGAGGACAAGGAAGGAGGGAGGCCCATCCTCAAAATTATAAGGCAAAATATCGATGACCTAATTAATTTGCTAACTTTACGTTTTTGTATATCATTTTAAAAATTTTTAATTTGGTCTTATTTCAATTTTACTTTTCAATTTGGCCCTAGTCGTAACCGCGTTTGCGATTTCGCTATTAGCGTTAATACTTGTCACTTGTTTTTCCTACATGGCAATGATAATGAAATAAATCAAGTTCAAAATATCGATATTTGACCCAATGAACTTTACGTTTTAGCCTAACGTTTTAAAAGTTTTCAATTTAGCTTTAAATTAATTTTAATTCGAGGGGATGATAGCCTAGTTATAACTCAGTAGATTTCTCCTCGAATTAAAATTGATTTAAGGCCAAATTGAAAACTTTTAAAACGTTACGCTAAAACGTAAAGTTGACAAATTCATTGGGCCAAATATCGATATTTTGCACTTGATTTATTTCATTATCATTGACACGTAAGAAAAACAAATTACACGTATTAACGCCATAAGACGAAATTGAAATGTAAAATTGAAATAAAATCAGATTGAAAACTTTTAAAATGATATACCAAAACGTAAAGTTAGCAAATTAATTGGGCCAAATATCGATATTTTGCCGAATTATATATTGAAAACTTTTAAAATGATACACCAGAACGTAAAGTTAGCAAATTAATTGAGTCAAATATCGATATTTTGCCGAATTATATTTTTCCAACTCCTCCTGTTTTACCAATTAATCAATTAAGGAGATAAGGAAATGGGGAAGGTGAATCTGCAACCTAGTCAAGAAAATATTTCACGAAATAAAAATTATAATTTTAAAATTCGTAAAATCGGAATCAAAATCAACAAATTAACGAAAATATAAATCGAGTTTAAAAAATCATCGAAATTACAAATTTTAATTTTCAAAGTATTATTACGAGAATTTTGAAGCCTGGATTATCCGAAGAGATAACGGAGGTGTTATTGCCTTGGAATGCGAGCCACCCCTCCCTCCCCCTTTCTCGTTTATATTCCCCGAATCCGAACAAGACAATCAATCATCGATTACCACCACATACTTCTGTCTCATTCCCCCCTCCAATCCCCTTTGATGGGAAGCGGCTAACGGTACGTGCACGTAACGGTTACGTGCTTTACTAATTACTACTAAAATTTTTTAGTAAATTTTACTAAAAGTTGACCGTTACTAACTAAGTCAACGCGAATTTAGTAAAAAATGTAGTAAAATTTACTAAAATCCGGTCTTCTTTTAGTAAAGTCAACGCAGAATTAGTAAAAAAGTATGTAAAATTTACTACTTTTTTACTGTTCAAAGAAGTTAAATTTTACTAATTTTGCGCTGACTTTACTAAAACTTTTCCGTTAGTAAAGTCAACTCAGATTTAGTTAAAAAAGTAGTAAAATTTACTAATATTTTTA
This sequence comes from Melastoma candidum, assembly GCA_023653495.1. NCBI lineage: Eukaryota > Viridiplantae > Streptophyta > Magnoliopsida > Myrtales > Melastomataceae > Melastoma > Melastoma candidum. The sequence goes on from CM042886.1 coordinate 6,844,894, forward strand.
CTAACAATACGTTGACTTTACTAAAAGTTGTTAGTTTTTTAGTAAAGTCAACGTATTGTTAGTAAAAATATTAGTAAATTTTACTACTTTTTTTACTAAATCTGAGTTGACTTTTACTAACGGAAAAGTTTTAGTAAGGTCGGCGCAAATTTACTAAAAAAAGTAGTAAAATTTACTACTTTTTACTGTGCAAAAGAAGCCGATAATTAGTAATTGTTTACTAATTCTGGTGTCTTTTTTAGTAAAAAACTCTTCCAGTTAGTAAAACTGTTAGTAAAGTCTTACGTTTTTAGTAAATGTTTACTAATTTTGATATGTTTTTACTAAAAAAGTTAGTAAACTATTACTAAAAAATGAAGGTGTTTACTAATGAATTTACTAATTAGAACAGTGTTTCCGAACCTAACTCCGAACCTATTTTTGATGTGAAATTACCGATTTACCCTGGTTACTAAACTTATTACTAATTTACTAAACATATTACTAATTTTGGAAGTATAAGTACAACTGCATAAATAATTTACTAACTTAATTACTAATATTTCGGTGTAGTTTCGTAATTTTTACTAAGTTTAACCAAGATCCAGGGTGACCCCGCTAACTTAATTTTTACTAATTTTTACTAAATTATCGATTTACCCTTATTACTAAAGTTATTACTAATTTTGGTTGTCGTTTCCTACGAACTTTTTTTTTTAGGTTTGGTAGTTTGATCGCATTCCCCTTCATCTCGAGGATTCCGATCACCGATCGGCCTTCAAAATCCGATCTTCCGATGACCCATCACGATATTTCGACCTCGCTCGTACTGGGGTCGATAAATTTTCTTGTTTCCGGTGCGGGTTCCTGGGGGGAGACTGATCTTCTTTCCAGATGGAGACGGACAGCATCGAATGCATAACGTCCATCGATGGGATGGAGGAAGATGAGATCCAGCAGAGTATCCATTACCCCGGGAGTCACCATCATCTTCATCCCCACCACCACCAGCAGTTCTCCTCTTCCAAGGGTCACGCCAACAACGGCGTCGGTGTCGTTTCTCCGGGGATCATTCCCAGCACCACCCGCGTTCATGAATTGCTTGAATGTCTCGTCTGTACCAATTCCATGTACCCTCCTATTTATCAGGTGGGTTTCTCCCGTCTTTGCCCTATCAGGTTGTGATCGGGTTGCTGGTGATATTTGTTCTGCTTTGTTTGTGTGGTTGAGGCTTTTGGGTGGATTCTTGTGGAGCGGTTTATGAATTTGCGGTTTATGGATTTGTTGTTTGAGGATGTGTACTTGGGTGGATCAATTGAGGCTCTGGCCTTGGGTTGTGGTTAGTTATTGGGGAAATCAGATTCTGGATTGAGCTTTTCGTCTGGAATGGAAAGGTTATGTTGGTGGGTTGTTGGAGTGGATGGGGATAGGGTTGCCGGAAGCTTTTATTCCTCGAATGCAAGCCACTGTACTCGATGATAGAATGTCCCTCCTATTGAGAGGATTCCCAAGTGCATTTCTTGGAAGTTTTAAAAATTGCAAGGGGTGGTGTTCAGAAAATGTGTCATCTCCTGCGTTTGGGGAGATTTCTGTTTGGTTAATGTAAGATCTAGCCGATTGAAATACTTTGTGGTGTATGTAACTTGTCCATAGTATCAAGCTCGGGTAAACATTGTCTAAATAAATTATTCTGGGGATATCCCTTTTCTGGTGTATACTTTGTGGTGTATGTAACTTGTGCTGTTACTGGGGATATCCCTTTTCTTGTTGCTCATTTGAGGGATGATCATAAAGTTGATATGCACTCTGGGTGCACTTTCAACCACCGCTATGTGAAGTCTAATCCCCGTGAAGTAGAAAATGCAACATGGATGTTAACTGTAAGTGGGACTGCCCTTGCTGTTTCTTCAGATGAAAAGATCTATAAGTGGGGCCTACAATACAAATTTGTGTGGCATGGTGTGTGATGGTTTAAGGAATAAACAAATGTCAGTCCACGATGTATCTTTTCTTGCTTATTGATGACATTATTTTGTCAAGACTTTATTATGAAGCTCATACCTCTGGTAGTCGTCGTAGTTCATTTATATTTCATCGATTTATTATGGGTGATTTTCTTACTATATATGTTTGTTACATGCTTATTTAAAATATTTTAGTGATGTATCGATCACTAATCAGATTAGGAAGGTCGTCTGTTTAGCCTCCAAAGGTAAAGCAGTGATTGCATATGTTGGTGCTGGTATGTTGTCTTTGGCTTAACGATGTCTAATTTTGACCTTGCAAGTTTTTCCGGACATTTCATATATGATTCTTTCACCAAAACATTTGATCTCTTTGATTTCAGGTTTTCCATTGCTTCGGGCAGTATTTATGTCTGCATTTTGAGGCCTTTCAGCTTGGCATGTCTCCTGTATATATGGCATTCCTGCGCTTCATGGGAGATGAGATGGAAGCAAGGAATTACAGTTACAGCCTGGAGGTAGGAGGGAATGGTCGTAAACTCATTTGGGAAGGTACACCACGAAAGTTCTTTTTTTGCTCTTCCGTAAAGAAAGGAAAGATCAGGTCTGGAGAACTAACTTCCTGGATCACAGGTCCATACGCTTTCCGAGACTGTTCGTCTCGATGCTTGAACGAACACGGTTGGGTGGAGCGCGACATCCGGCCAGGTTGACAATTGGGTGTATGAAGAGGCAAACACGACCTTCATCCAGGACGAGGAGATGCTGAACAGGTTGATGAACATGAACCCGAACTCCTTGAGGAAGCTGGTGCAGACATTCCTGGAAGCGAATGGCCGCGAATATTGGGAGACTTCCGAGCAGAACATTGAGAGGCTGAGGCAATTGTACTCCGAAGTGGAGGACAAAATCGAAGGCATAGACAGGTAAAAGATGTATGAACAGCAGATTATTAAGGATAAATTGCTGCAAAATATTGATTATCAGAGTTCAAACCTATAAGGTAGACAGGGATGACAAATGTATGATCAAGTTATCCAATTGAATGAAATCAATTAATTTTCCCGATTGAATGAAATCTAGTGATTTGATTTGTCTAATGATATCTACTAACAGTACAAGTTTTTATTAATCTTCACCGTCAGCTGAAAAACAAAATGCTAAAAGAAAAGCAATCCATCTGCAAATTACATGCCGTAGTTGCCAACCAGAGCAACATAACAAACACAGAAACAAGGAAACAAGAAATAGATACAAATACACCACAAAAACTACAACAATATGCAGTGCACAACTGGCGTTGGCGTTGTTGATCGTCATTCTGTCTGCAACTGATATGATCTACTTGACACAAGATGCGTTTGTCATTCCCTGCTGTTTACATCAGCTCCTTTGAGTGGGTCATCGCTTGGAGGCTTCAACATTACCTGGATAATACTAGCGGGGTCACCCCGAGAGTAATTAAGTTAGCGGGGTCACCCTGGATCTTGGGTTAAACTTAGTAAAAATTACGAAACTACACCGAAATATTAGTAATTAAGTTAGTAAATTATTTATGCAGTTGTACTTATACTTCCAAAATTAGTAATATGTTTAGTAAATTAGTAATAAGTTTAGTAACCAGGGTAAATCGGTAATTTCACATCAAAAATAGGTTCGGAGTTAGGTTCGGAAACACTGTTCTAATTAGTAAATTCATTAGTAAACACCTTCATTTTTTAGTAATAGTTTACTAACTTTTTTAGTAAAAACATATCAAAATTAGTAAACATTTACTAAAAACGTAAGACTTTACTAACAGTTTTACTAACTGGAAGAGTTTTTTACTAAAAAAAACACCAGAATTAGTAAACAATTACTAATTATCGGCTTCTTTTGCACAGTAAAAAGTAGTAAATTTTACTACTTTTTTTAGTAAATTTGCGCCGACCTTACTAAAACTTTTCCGTTAGTAAAAGTCAACTCAGATTTAGTAAAAAAAGTAGTAAAATTTACTAATATTTTTACTAACAATACGTTGACTTTACTAAAAAACTAACAACTTTTAGTAAAGTCAACGTATTGTTAGTAAAAATATTAGTAAATTTTACTACTTTTTTAACTAAATCTGAGTTGACTTTACTAACGGAAAAGTTTTAGTAAAGTCAGCGCAAAATTAGTAAAATTTAACTTCTTTGAACAGTAAAAAAGTAGTAAATTTTACATACTTTTTTACTACTTCTGCGTTGACTTTACTAAAAGAAGACCGGATTTTAGTAAATTTTACTACATTTTTTACTAAATTCGCGTTGACTTAGTTAGTAACGGTCAACTTTTAGTAAAATTTACTAAAAAATTTTAGTAGTAATTAGTAAAGCACGTAACCGTTACGTGCACGTACCGTTAGCCGCTTCCCCTTTGATGTTATAAATTAATAACTTAATACCCCCAAATATTTGTTTAATCTCCCCCCTCCCCGGCTTCCTGATCCATACAAGGTATGACCAACCACCAACTCCCTTACTTGGTTTGACTTTGGATTTGTATTCGGATTGGGATATCTGGGTTGATTTTGGATTTTGGGGTGGGGGTGTTTGATTGATATCAGTACCGACCATCGAGTGCCTTTAACTCCCTTGATGCGAATTTCCTTTTATTTCCATCGAACACCAAAAAACAGAGTCCAACACTTCCACAAATCTCCACCGGAAGTTTCCGACCATGCTCCACCGACACCGGACAACCACACCGGAACCCTGTCCCACACACCACGCTACCAACAATCTCCTAACAACCTCCCTCTCTCCTCCTCGGTATTCCACACAGAAAACAACTAACTGAACTCCCCTACTCCCCACCCGCGTTCTCATAACAGACTCCATACGGCTACTGTAATTTGGGCCTAACTTAACATTAGCCCAACCCACTATGCTACTTGACCCATTAAGTGGCCGTTAATCGTTGTTATTCCTTCCGTCTTCATGACAGCAGCAACAGCAGCATAGCAATTCCTACTCCGCTCCGGCTCCACCATATTACCACGCATCAAGTGCTCCCCCTTGAAGAACACTTGTCCTCAAGTGTGCAACCTGGGTAGCGACGCTCCAGATCAAATAAAAACTCCCACGTCGCGTCTTCTGCAGACTGATTTTGCCACTGCACCAGAACCTTTGTTGCGGCCCGGTTTCCTCGCTTAACCATGGTGCGTGCTAGGATGGCCACAGGAACAGGTGCCAAAGAGGTAACGGAAGAAGGTAAAACCGACGACACCCGAGCAGGATCAGCCACGCCTTCCCTCAACTTAGAAACATGGAAAACTGGGTGGATGGAAGTGCCAGCAGGGAAGGCCAACTTGTAAGCAGCTTTGCCAATTTTATCAACAACCCGAAAAGGACCATAAAAGAGTGGGGCTAATTTTTGGTTACTCCTGCGTTGCACACTCATTTGACAGTAAGCCTGCAATTTCACGTAAACCATGTCACCGATTGCGAACTCCTTCTCCGTGCGATGCTTATCTGCCAACTGTCTCATTCGATGTTGGGCACGGTCCAAATTGAACCTCAATAGATGTATCACCGATTCCTTATCTCTCAGCACAGCATCCACATCAGCAGCAACATTATCATATGGGAAGTAGGGAATGTGCAGTGGAGGTGCATAGCCGTATAGGGCCTCAAATGGAGACAGATTAATGGAGGAGTGATGTGTGCTGTTATACCAATATTCGGCCAAGGAGAGCCACTTACACCAATCTTGTGGGCGATCACTAGACATACATCGCAAATACGTTTCCAGGCACTGATTGACTACCTCCGTCTGCCCATCTGTTTGTGGGTAGTAAGCGGTGGATAAATGCAATTCGACTCCCTAAAGCTTGAACAGCTCTTGCCAGAAGCAGCTGAGGAAGATAGCATCCCGGTCACTAACCACCACTGTAGGTAAGCCGTGCAGCTTAAAGACATTTTCAAGGAATGCTTGGGCTACGGTCTTAGCAGAGTAAGGGTGAGACAAAGCTATAAAATGACCGTATTTAGTCAGTCTGTCCACCACCACAAAGATTATTGCCTTACCCAGCGAACGAGGCAGACCCTCTATAAAATCCAAAGAAATTTCTTGCCATATACCAGATGGGATGGGTAGTGGCTGCAAAAGACCTGGTGTTGCCACATTCTCGTATTTACAACGAAGGCAGACATCACACTGTCTGATATAATTCCTAACATCCCTGTCCAGCCCTCTCCAAAAGAATGTGGTAGCCAAAACACCATAATAACCCCCAATCGAGCTACAATGAAAAAGCTGAATAATTTTCAATCGTACAGCCTGGACATCACCCACCACAACTTTAGATCCTCTCTTCAATAGACCCTTGTGCCACTTAAAAACCCGCAATCAAACGTCTGAGTTGCTCATCCTCCTGCCAAGTACCCTTGATGTCATCCAATAAAGTAGGACTATAATCTTGCACCACCATTGTTAACAACTCCGAACTGTGCACACGAGACAAAGCGTCTGCTACTATATTTTCTTTGCCCTGCTTATAAACGATATCGTAATCATACCCCATTAACTTGGCTAACCATTTAAATTGACTTTCAGTGTGCAGGCGTTGTTCCAGAAGAAATTTAAGGCTCTTATGGTCTGTTTTAATGAGGAAGTGCCGGCCACTCAAATAATGATGCCATTTACTCACCGCATGGACAATTGAGAGCAATTCCTTCTCATAAACCGATAGAGCTTGATGCTTAACAGACAATGACTTGCTGATAAAGGCAATGGGATGATTGCGTTGCATCAAAACTGCCCTAATGCCGGCTGTGCTGGCATCTGTTTCGACAACGAATTTTGCAGAGAAATCAGGCAAGGCCAAGATTGGAGCTGTAGTTAATCGTCTCTTGAGCTCATCAAAAGCTTCCTAGGCTGTAGAATCCCATTGGAAAGCGTCTTTCTTCAACAAGTTCGTGAGTGGGCAGCTGATCACACCATAACCCCTTATAAATCGCTTATAGTAGCCGCTAAGTCCCAAAAACCACCGCAATTGTTTGACAGTACTTGGTATAGGCCAGTCCTTCACTGCTTGTATTTTCTGTGGGTCGGTTGACACTCCATTTCTGTCAATGTAGTGGCCTAGATACTCCACCTGCGCACACCCAAAAACACACTTCGATCGCTTGGCAAATAAAGTGTGGTGTCTCAAAATAGCCAAAGCTTGTCTAAGATGCTCGGCATGCTTCTCCTGGTTCGGGCTGTATATCAATATGTCATCAAAGAATACTAATACGAATTTACGCAAGAAAGGTCGAAAAATTGAGTTCATGAGACCCTGAAAAGCCGAGGGAGCATTAGTGAGGCCGAAAGGCATGACGAGGAACTCATAGTGGCCATCATGAGTGCGAAAGGCTGTTTTATGGACATCCTCTGGCACCATCCTGATTTGGTGATAGCCTGCCTGCAGATCAATTTTGGAGAAGACAAACGAACCATATAATTCATCCAACAACTCTTCGATAATAGGTATAGGATACTTGTCCTTCACTGTGCTTTGATTCAATTGCCTGTAATCAATACACATACGCCAGGTTCCGTCCTTCTTCTTAACTAGAACAACCGGAGAAGAGAAAGAGCTCCTACTAGGCTGTATGATCCCGGATTCCAACAATTCATGGACCATCTGTTTAATCGCATCCTTCTGAGCTGAGGAATGCCGATACGGTCGAACATTAATCCCCTGCACTCCCTCCTTCAAGATAATGGAATGATCGTGACCTCTAAAGGGAGGTAATCCTCGCGGCTCCTGAAATACATCTGTAAATTCTTCAAGCACCATTGTCACAGCTGGACATTGTGAATCCTCTGCTGTCAACTGTCGTAAAGAGATGGGGCCAGTATTCCAGATTAGAGCAGATAATTGATTAACAGTTGATTTGAATAAATTCTTACTCTGCACAAACTTACAGTTTCTACCACCCAAATCATCCAAATTTCCCTGTAACACAACCTCCTTGCCTGCCCAGGCAAAAGTCATCCCGGATAATTGGAAGTTCCAAATAATGTCTCCTAACTGAGTAAGCCACTTCACCCCAGAATTGTCTCGCAACCCTGCAGTGACAACACGTAAAAATCAGCTGAAAATGTGTGTCCTTGCATCTCCCACTCGAACTGTTTTAGCATCCTGTTACTGAATAACTTTCTGCCATCAGCCACCAGACCTTGCACGGGTTACATCACTTCGGCTGTAAAATGCAAGCCTTTAACCACACTATCATCCACAAAATTGTGGGTACTTCCTGAATCCACCAAGATGTGTAGTACACGTCTGCCAAATTGTCCACAAAGCTTCATTGTTTGAGCCCCCTCTCCTATATCTCCGTTCAGGGCGTGCAAGGTAACTTTCATTCCCTCATCTTCTACTGCGGCGAATCTGTTCTTGGGCCCCACTTCACTCTCAACTTCTTCCTCCAATTCCTCCACCACAAGAGAGAACAATTGCCGCTTGGAACATTTATGATTTCGATTGAATGGTTCATTACAACTAAAGCATAATCCCTTGAGTCTTCGCTCCTCAATTTCCTCCTGACTTAATCTTCTTCTTAACCCCTGTGTTGGTTGCCTTTTAAATTCCGGAGGCCGCATAATATTACCACCGATAGTAGTTCCTGCAGAGTTTGATGAATACTTATTTTGTCCTGGCATAACTCCTCTCAGAAGATTCGAGCCTGTTCCCATACCAACCGCAGAAATGCCTCCCTATACCGGAACCAAGGACCGTGTACTTCCTCTTTCCCATCTACCTGCTCCTCTAGAAACAACCTCAGGTGGTGTATCCCGGCTAATAATCCGGGAATTAGCTTGCACCGTTAACAAATCAATCGGCTTCAACAACCACAATGCACTTCTATACTCTTCCTTCAAACCGTTGATGAATAGACTTACCTGAAACGACATTGGTAAATCGACCTTCTCCAAGACTTTTCTCAGGCAGCTGTCAAATGCCTCCATGTAAGCGAAAAGATTGTCCAATTCACCTTCCTGCCTTAAATTCTCCATTCTTCCCATTGGATCCTCGAAAACCTCCTTCCCGAACCGTTGCGTTATAACCCATACATACTCATCCCACTCCAACACCATAGTATTGTTCCGATTCCTAACAAACGTATAATGCCACTGTAGAGCAGCGCCAAACATATAGAGTAACGCGAGTTTAACTTTCTGCGCTTCCGGTACCTTCTCCAGTTCAAAGAACCGGTTGCTCTTGTAGATCCAGTCATCCAAATTCGTTCCATCGAAATCTGGGAACTCCACCTTGGGCATTGAGTAGTGAAGAGCTCTGTCAGCCTGCAGGTTCACTGTTTCATCCAACCCCGTCTTCGTAGCGACCGATCGAGCCATAACTGTTCCTGATTCAGCTTTTCTTCTCGCCTGCGCCACCTTCTCCAGCGAACTCAGGTGCGTCTGTACCACCTCCCATTTGGAATCAGCTTGTACCTGCATTTCCTTCATTTGCCTGGTCAGCACCTCCATCCGGTCAACCAAGCTTCCCACTAGCTCAATGGTCGCATCCTGATCCTTCTTCAACTCTAGTAATCTGGTGTCCACCATGATTACAGGAGTTACGAGCTCTAATACCCTTTATGCGAATTTCCTTTGATTTCCACCGAACACCGAAAAACAGAGTCCAACACTTCCACGAATCTACACCGGAAGTTTCCGGCCACACTCCACCAACACCGGACAACCACACCGGAACCCAGTCCCACACACCACGCTACCAACAATCTCCTAACAACCTCCCCCTCTCCTTCTCGGAATTCCACACAGAAAACAACTAACTGAACTCCCCTGCTCCCCACCCGCGTTCTCATAACAGACTCCATACGGCTACTGTAATTTGGGCCTAACTTAACATTAGCCCAACCCACTATGCTACTTGACCCACTAAGTGGCCGTTAATCATTGTTATTCCTTCCGTCTTCATGACAGCAGCAACAGCAGCATAGCAATTCCTACTTCGCTCCAGCTCCACCATATTACCACGCATCAAGTGCTCCCCCTTCTAGACCACCAACTCCGGCGCCCGTCTACAACAACAACTCCTCCCTCACCATCGGCACCCGAGGTCCTTCAATCTCTTTCTCTCCTGTTCCGTCTTCTGCAGTCATCATAGTCATCGTCTGCTTGCTTTGGGTTCTAGTTTCAAGTAAAATGAGCATATTTTTCTCTGTATTTGGAAATCCTCCTCCCTTTGGATGCCGGAGATGTTCTCAAACGACTTCGTAGTAGCCTTTGGGCCGTGAACTTTCGTGGGGATGTCCGTTTTTGCATTCGTGGCGTTCCTTTCCCGGTGTTTTCGCCGACGATTGTGAGTTCCTAGTGATGTTGTTGTTCCCTGGGAGTGGGAGGCGTATGTGAAGCCGGGGTTTCTCTCGCTGTTGACAGGACCCATCCTTCTCGAGGATTATCACCTGGTGGAGAAGCTCGCTAACTTCGATCGGGAGAGGATCCCCGAGCGTGTGGTCCATGCCAGGGGAGCCAGTGTGAAGGGGTTCTTCGAGGTCACCCATGATATCTCTCATCTCAGCTGTGCTGACTTCCTCCGAGCTCCCGGAGTTCAGTCCCCTGTCATCGTCCATTTCTCCACCGTCATCCACGAGCGTGGGAGCCCCGAACCCTCAGGGATCCTCGTGGTTTCGCTGTGAAGTTTTACACCAGAGAGGTGAGAACAATAGTTGTGCGAATATTTGCTGCCCCTGATAGCTTCTGGCAGGATTATTGACTGACCCCTTCACTTGCTACTGCAGGGTAACTTCGATCTTGTTGGGAACAACTTCCCCGTGTTCTTCATCCGTGACTGATGAAGTTCCCTGACATGGATCATGCGCTCAAGCCAAACCCAAAGTCGCACATCCAGGAGAACTGGAGGATTGTTGACTTCTTCTCCTACCATCCCAAAAGCTTGCACATGTTCACCTTCCTGTTCGACAACATCGGCATCCCGCAGGATTACAGGCACATGGAAGGATCTGGGGTTAACACCTACACTCTGATCAACAAGGCCGGAAAGGCGCACAATGTGAAATTCCACTGGAAGCCAACCTGCGTTGTGAAGTCCCTGTTGGAGGAAGAGGCCATCAAAGTCGGAGGAGCCAACCACAGTTATGCAACCCAGGATCTTTACGACTCTATCGCCGCTGGAAACTACCCGGAGTGGAAGCTGTTCATTCATACCATTGTTCCCGATCATGAGGACAGGTTCGACTTTGACCCACTTGATGTCACCAAGACCTGGCCGGAAGATATCTTGCCTCTGCAGCCGGTCGGGCGCCTGGTTCTGAACAAGAACATCGATAACTTCTTCGCCGAGAATGAGCAGCTGGCGTTCTGCCCCGGCATTGTTGTCCCTGGAGTCTACTACTCCGATGATAAGCTGCTCCAGACCCATATTTTCTCCTACTCTGACACCCAGAGGCACGGCCTTGGACCGAATTATCTGCAACTCCCGGCCAATGCGTCCAAAGGCGCTCATCACAACAATCACCACGAGGGTTTCATGAATTTCATGCACGGCATGAAGAGGTGAAGGATCCCCGTTTTATTTCCCTGCATAACACATGATGCCTCGATCTAATGATCCCGAGTCTTGTACTTGCTTATTCATCAAACAGCATATGAATAGTGCATGTTTTGTAACCTTTTACAGGTTAACTACTTCCCGTCAAGGTATGATCTTGTTCATCATGCCGAGAGATACCCTATCCCACCTGCTATCTTGACAGGAAGGCGCGACAGGGCTCGCTTTCTGAACTCTCACGTTCATGTATTAGCTGGTTGCTCTAGTCGACTGAGACAACTGACTTACAGTTCCTTCTTTGTGCTTGAACAGGCCATCATCGAGAAGGAGAACAACTTCAAGCAGCCAGGGGAGAGGTATCGCTCATGGGCACCCGACAGGTATGTCTCTATACCCCTCTCTTAGAAGAACATTTACGGGTATCTTGATCTTTTCCATCCCCTCGTCTGTTTCAGGCAAGAAAGGTTCATCTGCCATTGGGTTGACGCCTTGTCTGATCCTCGTGTGACTTATGAAATCCGCAGCATCTGGATCTCATACTGGTCTCAGGTAATGTCAGCACGCCTTTTCACTTTTCGGTTTGCTGTGCGACCTACGTGAACACAATTCAATACCGGCTGGTTTCCTCTGAATTGGAACAGGCGGACAAGTCTCTGGGGCAGAAGCTGGCTTCTCGTCTCATCATCCGGCCGAGCATCTGAGTTGAAGATGTTTTGAGCAGGCGAGAACGATGAACTGAAGATACTCTTTTAACCATCGAGAAAAGCAACCACATTAGTGAAAGCATCAAATGGTTTCCGATTCTTGTCATCTCGTGTCCTCGTCCTCATCCTCCTCCTCATACTAATAATAATTACCAGTGTACTGTATCGCGATCCATACTCTCTAGAGCCTTGCATTTTTACTTATGTTAAGCTTATTCAATGATCGCCGGGAGGCAGCAGAAAATGTCTCGTCATTTGCATTTATCGCTGATGGGGAGGGTATGAAAATGCTTTTTTCTGAACTCTAAACCCAGAAAAATGAAACCGCAATCAACCGAATGGGGGAACCACTATAACACTGCATTTACTGTATGCTAAATTCCCGATTGGGAGATGTAGTTTTCCTTCTCATCAGCGTGAGTTGATTGTGCTAGGACCTGTGCCACCGTTGTGATTGCCATGGAGGGGCAACCGGTTGATATCAAGACTGTTAGCTGGAGATGATCCGGGGTGTATTGCTTGGAGAAATGAAGAGCGCACGCTCCATGGCAGCCGGTTCTTGGGATCGCCATTCAAGCATTTGAGGATAATCTGAGCTGCAATGGCTGCGCCTTTGATCGAGTATCGTCCGTCAAGCTTTCGAGTCCGTGATCTTCTCGATCTGATTCTTTTCATTCAAGTACAGATTCGCCAACTCCACCAGGTTGACTTGGAAAGAGGGGCGGGTGTTGTCCCGAGCCTTTGGTCTGGTTAGAAGCTCGAGAAGCACCGCCCCGAAACAGTCTGCATCGCTCTTCAAGTACAAGTGCCCTGTTACTCGCTCTAGGAAGAAAATAAGACCTTCGAGAAATGCAGTATAAGACTATCATCTCTACAATATGCAGGGCCGGGTTCTCGTACCGACCTACGTACCGATGTGACATGACCTACCCAAGTATTTATCCGACTAGTAGAATGACGGCATATACGATGTTGCGGACGACGAAAGAGAGTCTCTGGTCCTTACCCTATTCAGCAAGATGTTGGCCAACTTGACGCCCCTGTAGAAGATGGACTTCTCCGAAATGTGGAGGAAGTCCAGCCTCCGTGCTGCCCCAATGGCTATCTTTTGCCTTATTTCCCACGGCAGTGGCTCCATTCCCCCTGCACTGGCTCACCCAACTTAGGAAGCGTAATAACAGGTGAGGGTGTTGCTCCCCAAGAACTTCACTGCCGCCTACGCATGGTGCTGGTCGCGATATTCGCCATTCGGATATTATCTTTTCACGGGCCCATTAGGCCCAGGATGGGCTTTTCAAAATCCGCGAGGCCCTTTTGAGGTTTTGCCAAACTAAATTAATAAATAGGTGCAGCGATGATGATGATGATGATGACAGTGACATTTATTAAATCCAGTGCCCTTTATTTATTTTAATTGATCATATTTATACATAAAGTTCGTTCAACAGACATTATTTCCGGATTCATTATGGCTATTAATATTGTTTTTGGTGGTAGCTGGAAATTTTTGCAGTGTGTTTCGAAACTCACGAGAATATTCTCCATTAAATAATTTTAAAATTTTTTAAATAATATCATAAAATCAGAATTATAACACGAAATATTGAATTTAATTCTCTTAATACAAGTGAAATCAACATCTTTTGTTTTTAGTGTACGTAGTAGATTTTAACGAATTTGATTTGCTCGATAAAACTTCATGAAATGAGATTTATAAAAATCACTTTAAAAATAAAAATCAGAATTATCAAATTCGACTAGCTATGTTTCTAATGAATTATTAATATCCACGGTAGCAAGAAAGCTGTGGTTTCGTCCCCTTCCTTCCGTACAAAAAAGTGGTCTGCATGTCTGGAGGGGGGATACTTGAGGTTTTACGCGATTTACAAAGTAAAAACATATGGGCGGGAATGAGGGAAAATGGAAAATCCCATCAAGGGGTGCAATGGACGATGAATGCCACAGGTTGCCGGGGATGACCTTCACTCACCGAGACCAGGATTCGGCGCCACCGGAGCAGAGAGCTCCCCGTCGGGGATACTGCCGATCACATTCAGGCTCTTCCTAAAACCTTTCGCTTCGTAAAAGACAAATACTTCTACGAAATAACGATATTTCTAGACAGAAATATTCGGTAGTTATATCCAAAGGCACGAAAGTACAAATTAGCGATTTATCGTATATAAAAATTTGGAAGTGGGAGGCGAACTGTGAGTTGGACTAATATCTGTTCCGGAGACAAAACCCGCATCCCTGAACACCACCAACAAGCACAGAAGGGGGAGGAAGAAAACCGAACCCAAGGAAACGAAACCAGACCAATCAGATCGATGAGGATTGTCTGCCTCGGATCGATGACGTGTCGGGGGGTTAAAAAGGCATGAGGGTGGAAAAGATCTTTTCTGCCCCAACACCCAAAAAGAAAAAGGGAAACAATCGAAATTTGCATCTTGTCGTTTCTCCCCCATCCACACACACACACCCACGATTGAATCGGAATTTCATTTCAATTTCATCTCTTTTCCTGCTTAATATCTTCCGCCTTTCCTCCTGTTTTCCTTCCCAAACCCGACAAAGCGCGTCCCCTCGGTAACTCTAGCTTTCGTCTCCAAAAGGTGAGTTTTTTCGCCCCCTCCGGCTTGACTTTTTTTTTTTTGGGGGGGGGGGAGGGGTTGTTTTTGAGGTCGTGTTGATGATGGGTTTGGTACTGTAGGGTCGATAACATGAAGGGTGGGAAGCCGAAGTCCCAGGCGAAGAACGCCGCGTGAGTTTGTTAGAAATTGGTGCTTTTTGGGGTTTCCCCTGATGGGTCGGTGCTGGTTTTGTGAGATCTGATTGAGGGTTTTGGTTTTTTTTTTTATGGGTTCGTTGCAGCTTGTCTGTCAACAAGAAGGCGGCCGCGGTTGCTAAAGGGAGGCAGTCAACCAGGAAGGATAAGCAGGCGAAGGATCCCAACAAGCCCAAGAGGCCCCCCAGCGCTTTCTTTGTCTTCATGTGAGGATTTGGCGATTACTTTTTTTTGTGTGTTTTTGGTTGGATTGATTGCCGAACTTGTTAGGATATGGTGGTTGGATTTTTTTGTCAGTGAGGTGATCGGATTAGTTGTTTAGCTGCTTGATCTTGAATAGGAGTGGAATAGTTTCTGGTTATGCAGAGGCGATGAATGAGTCTTGAGTTGCTTAATCGGCGGGTGATTTTTGACAGGGAGGAGTTCCGGGTGCAGTATAAGGAAAAGCACCCCCAGAATAAGTCTGTGTCAGTTGTAAGTGCGATTCGAAGTGATTATTTGGTAACTGTGATTGATTTAATGTGTTTGAATGGTCTAATTCCTGTTTATTTTGGATAAAATCAGGTTGGTAAAGCTGGCGGAGAAAAGTGGAAGTCTTTATCTGATGCTGTGAGTATCTGCCTTTCTTGTTTATTTTCCAAGAGAGTTACTTGCATCGATCTGCACGGAGAGCATATTCATGATAGTAGTGAATTGAATGAACATAGTTCTTAATGTCTTCTTTTTGAACTTTGGATGAATGTTATGCAGTTTGTGGCATTAAGTGGGTATGAAAAAAATTTCAGGAGAAGGCTCCCTACATCTCCAAGGCGGAGAAGCGCAAGGCTGACTATGAGAAGAACATGAAGGCCTACAACAAGAAGCAGGTATCTCTCCTTTTCCACCGGATTGTACTATAAGCCTAATGCATCTGTGCGAACCATCCCTATTTATGCCTCTCCGTGGTTCAATACTGTTGCGAGCAGGCTGAAGGCACGAAGGCAGATGACGAAGAGTCGGAGAAGTCATCCGAGGTGAACAATGAGGAGGAGGACGATGAGGATGACGACGACGACGAGGTCTGTCTTCTCCCCTGTATATATATATGTGCTAACCTTGAAGGACAACAATTCTTCTTCTAATATAAGCTAAACGGCCTTTGCTGCTCCGTTGCCATGGGTCTTACAGGATGACGATGATGAGTAGAAGCCTGAGGCTGTTTCTAAGTTAACGAGGAATGTTAGCATTTGGGACTGGTCATCTCGGTGCCTTTCATCGCCTCCTCTTGTTATATCATGGGAATCAAATAGATCAGTTGCCCTTGGAAGATCTCTCTCTGTTTTTATTTTTTTTCTCTTTTGCCCTTTTGCGGATGCGCTTATTTTCACTCTGGGGATATGGATAGTGTACCTCTGTATGTTTCTAGAGAGTGGGAGAGAAATGGGAAAATATGCAAAAAGACCTCGATGTAGAACTTGTCGGGTCTCCTGGCTCTTTTTTTATAAGGAAATCTCTCTCCTTTACATGTTCTCCAGTCGCATTCCGGTGCAAGTCCTCTAGTAAGTTTGAGAATGGCGAGGTTTGTTCCTTGTATGGGAAAATAATATTCGAAATAAGTGTCAATTTTTTAAAATTTGAAAAACAATGTTTAATTTTAGGTGTTATAAATATTGATTTAAACTTGAGTTTCAACCCCACTTTTTATAAATACTAAGAAAAGCTGGCATCACCGAGTTCATTATATTTTAGAAACTTGGTGTAATTAATTTCACAAAACTCGGTGTTACAAACTATATTTGACTAATTTTGAAACTTCATGCTTCATATTAGAAATTATTTTTTAGTTAGTAACAAAAGCAATGAGAATGGTGGGATTGGAATGGTAGGCTTACAACGGGAGCATGATTTGAGAGGGGGGGGTTGTTTGTTTGTCTTGACTTATTGGTGTCCAAAGAAAGCCAAACCTCGGCATATCATATTGCTTTGCTGGTGAGTGATTGAGATGTCCTCTTTCCTTTTTATTATTTATTTATTTATTGTTTTGACTCAATGATTAGTTCGGGTTCGGGCTTGCATATTGTTTTGCTAATATCGACATGGCCTTAACACGTTCTTCCAAAACATAACAAGTCGCTAACTCTCCCCAATAAAAAGTATTGTCTGTGATGATCAATAATAGACTAGAGATGACCTCAATGAATCCAGTGATTACTATGCGCTACCCTGCCAGTGCCAGCTACCGCCCAAACCAAGTCAATTTGGGCCTCGACTAGCCCGGCCCATGTAATCGAATTCAGCCCAACTAGAAACGAATAAAGCCACAACATTTGTATTCGAGTTTTGGGGGGGGGGGGGGGTTAAAGATGATTTCTACTGACCGAGTGGGCGGGAGAGGAAACAAAGGATACCTACGATTCGGTCCGAATCGTAAGTCGCCTTTCCCAAATCCCACCCCGACCGACATTCTCTTGTCCGCCCTAACCCTAACCCTAACCCTAAGCAGGTCTGACTGACGTGGTTTTCGAGCAATGAAGGGAGCCAAGTCCAGGTCCAAGTCCACAGACGCGGCGTGAGTTGGAATTTTGGGCGGGTTTCTTTCTTGGCTGTTTTTGTTGTTGTTTGGGGGGGGGGGGGGGGGTTAGAGTGGGGTTGGTCGGATCCGATGTCTGATCGGGTGTTTTGCTTAACAGCCTGGCGGTGAACAAGAGTGGGAGGAAGTCGAACAAGAAGGAGAAGAAGGCCAAGGATCCCAACAAGCCCAAGAGGCCCCCTAGCGCTTTCTTCGTCTTCCTGTATGTCTAATTTGTTGTTTTCTTCCCTTCTATTTCTCGTCGTCCTTTTTGTCATTGGGCGCTGTCCCCGTACTCCTGCGATGACGGTTCTGTGTGGTTGGTTGATTTGGTGTTTTGATTGATGCTCCTCGTTACAAGTAAAGTATGCTGTCCCTGTTGCGGAATGGAAGGAGGGAGTGGGAGATGATCTGTGGTTACCCTTTTCATTTGGCTATAGTCCAAGCATATGTTGATTACTAATGGAACGTGTCGGTGTGGTTAATGTCTCCATTGGTAGTCCTACTCCGCCTCGTAGACGAAGCCTGATTCTCGTGTAACCATTGATCGGTATTTTAAGGGAGGAGTTCAGGAAGGAATATAAGGAGAAGCATCCCCAGAACAAGGCCGTCTCTGTTGTGAGTACTGTGTTTTCTTTTTGTCGACCATTTTTTGGTATGGTCTCTTGGTGGGGGATAATTGTTTGATCCGTGCTTGCGGATGTCTCTTGCTTGTAATTTTGGTAAAAATCTAGGTCGGGAAGGCTGCTGGAGATAAGTGGAAGTCCATGTCTGATGAAGTAAGTCTTTCTTACTTTGGTGATTGCGGTTTGTTTCTTTCTTCCCGTGCCTATTCCCTTTATTTTGTGTTGGAAGTCCACGAGTTACTCAAATGCTTCGAACACTTGACGGACACTATGCAGTATGGAATTTGATGGGTACCAAAAAAACATTTCAGGATAAAGGACCTTACGTCGCAAAGGCAGGGAAGCGTAAGGCCGATTACGAGAAGAACATGAAGGCCTACAACAAGGAGCAGGTCAGTTTTCTTGCACAGATGATTGAAATTCCCCAAGGAAAACCATCTACGAGTTTGCCAATTCCACCTCATTTGTGGACTGTCTGGAACTAGGCCGACGGCCCAAAAGCCGGTGAAGATGACGCAGAGAAGTCAATGTCCGAGGTAAACAACGAGGAAGACGGAGAGGAGGGCAGCGACGAGGAGGTTTAGTAAACAGCTAGAGTCCCTCACTCCACAAGACTCAACCGAGGCATACATCATGATTACTGCAATCGGTCGTTTTTATTTCCTTGTAGCAGGATGACGGGTAACTGCATCAAAAACAGGTTATACCTTAGCTTTCCGCATGGTAGTTAATCGTCATCCTCTCCCCGGTACTATCCTTAGTTCAGTACCATACCTCCATCTTCAGTGTAGTTTATCCGATTCTCTATATTATCCTATACTCCAGTAGGTGAGGAATCATTGTCTGTCTGTCTTTGATGTACTCACGGAACAGCCATGTGTGGTGGTAGGATGCCCGCCAATTGTGCAGTGTAGATGCTTTGCATGTGATGGGCTGATTCTCCGGCCCACGTATCTGGGCCCAATAATTCGCTTGGGCTGAATCAAATTTTCATTCGGCTCCCATGAATTGGTTTTTTGGTCTTGGTAATAATAGACGAGACAGGCATTTTTTGTTGAAATTGGAAGCCAAGTCTAAAGAGAGAAAAATGTAAGCGGTTTGATGGGTGGAGGGAGCGCTTGTGATCTCGACATGTCAACCGAAACCGAGGAGCGCGACGTTTATATGGTGGGTGGGATTTTCAATTTGCTATTTCCGGAAGTATGGCAAATTAATCATTACCTTAAATTACTCCCAACACATTTAATGCCCCTGGCCCACAATGGAAAAATAAAAAGCCTTAAAAATTATTCAACTTTGTTCAAATTGGCCTCTCCTATCATTTTAAATATTTTCATAAACTATAATGCTTGAATTAAATAAAAAAAGAAATGATTATTTTTTCCGAGGCAGGGGAGAGGGGGAGGAGGCGCAGCCGCTGTCCCATAACTTATTTTTCACTCTCTTTCGTTGTTCATCGGACGGTGTCTTCCCACCACTCTCCCTGCCTCGTTCCTTGCCCTCTCTTCTTCCTCCTCCTCCCGAAGCCTTCTTCTACTTCCCCCGTCCACAGCGAAGCGCGCGCACACGCACTCACTCACCAATCATCCCTGCCTTTCGGGATCCTCCCTGGGGCTGATTCTCGGCAATGCCTGAAGGAAACGCCGCCCTTTCCCCTCGCGCGGTGTGATTTCTCGTTGGTTACATGGCGGAGGTTTGATGCCTTCTTCTGGTTCGTGGTCCCGGCCCTTTTGACCATGGCGAGGCGACATGGTTGGGAACTCCCCGCTCACCCATTTCAGGTTCCCCCTCGGCCTCACCCCTCCTCTTTGAAATCCTTTGATTCCCGTACCAAATGTGGTTTCTTTCCCGGTTTTCTCTTTTTGGGTTTTCTTTTGGTGGGGTGGTAGGGGGAGAGTCTTTTGTTGTTCGCTTGTCGTCGTTGCGTTGACTTAAAAGAGTTCTTCCTCTTTTGTGGATCTGTGGATTGTCTTTTACCTCTTGGGTTGTTGTTTGACCTTTTTTGTTTTGTCTTATGCGGTTGTCTTAATTCATGGTGGTGGTTTGTTCTGGCCCATTTCCCCGTTTAGCGATTTGCTTTATCCCGTAGTCAAGCTTGGGCAGAGATGACTGAATGGATGCCAGTTATTTGATTTTGGAGTTTACTTGGGGTCATCCTTTTTCCCAGCTGAAAGAGAAATTACTGCTCTTGGTTTGCCTTTTCTGGGCGAAAATCTGGGGATATTTTGCTATAAACTTGTGGGAATTGCTGATCTGAGGGTTTAACCTTGTGAATTTCTGCATAATTTCTGGTTTTTTGCTTTCAATTCTGAAATGATGTGTGTGGAAATCATTCCCAAATTTTTCTGTCTGTAAATGCATTCCTTAGTTGCTAGTCAGTTCGCGATTCACATTGTTTATTTGGTGCGAGGATTGTTCTTAAATGTTGACTTACATGAACGGCATTATGTGCAGGTGGTGGCTATAACTGTATTTTTCTTGCTGTGCGTTGCTTTTTACGCCTTTCTCGCTCCTTTCCTCTGGAAGGATCTGTATGAGTATATTGCCCTCGGTGTTTACTCCTCACTGGTGGGCGAATCTCTTCTGCACGTTATGTAATCTTCGGTGCTCATGTAATGTTCTGACGGCACTTGATTCTGTCGAACAGGCACTGTCTGTTTTCGTGCTATATGTGCGGTCCACTGCCATTGATCCTGCTGATCCTGGGATATTGGTTGAGTATCATGGGACTCCATTGAGCAAGTCACAACAAGGAACTGATTTTCCAGGTGAGTTTCCTGGGAAAACCTGTGGGTGCTGTCAAAGAGCGGGATTACTGGATGGCATTTGCTCATTACGACTCAATTAAACATTTAGTCTCTTAAACTTTGTATGGAGAAAAATACATGGCTTGATCATTATAGAGTCATTTCGTGTGCTTTATTTAATAGATTGGAAAGACAATCTGGCTTTTTCATCAACTAAAGTGTCGCAAAGACGGATTAATTCTTCTCATTTTGTGTCAATTTTCTGGAAATGCTTGTTCAGCCGAAGAACCTGGCAAACAGCAATTGCAGAACCCTAAAAGACCTGACGGGCGTGGTTCCAGCTTCTTTGCAACTTTAGGAGGCATTTTCTGCTTCTGTTTTGTTAAGGAAGATTGCCGCAAAGATGATGATTTGCTTTTCCAACAAGGTGGTGATGAGGAAGCCCTATTTTGCACATTGTGCAATGCGGAGGTGAGACTTGAAGTCTGCTTTATCTTGCAGAAAAGCATTATTTTTCATGGATGTCATGAGAGGAACATCTAGCGGAATAAACATGTATCCCGTACACGAACAGATCTGGCAGTTGACCTTTCCTCATTGTACATGTGCTCCCTATCTTATGTGATTAGCAAGTTCTGTCGAGCAAAATCAATTTGAACACTAATTCTTAATAGTGGCCAACAATAACCTTGCTAGGCCAGACAGTCTTCTCATGAACCCAAAGAAGGCTTCTCTCTTATGCAAAAATCGCTATTTTGTAGGTGCGCAAGTTCAGTAAACACTGTAGAAGCTGCGATAAGTGTGTTGACGTATTTGATCACCACTGCCGAGTAAGTCTGAATGTCCTTCCTGTGATATTCGACATTTAGTGCTTTGTGAGTTTGGCTATTGATAACCCCGTGGATGATGCATGTGTATCTTCATCTTCATCATTGGGAATTCACTAACCGAAATGGCGTTCTTGTCTTGCAGTGGTTGAATAACTGTGTTGGAAGGAAAAATTACATCACTTTTGTATGCCTCATGGCTGCCAGCCTTCTTTGGGTATGCCAATCTGCAGTTGAACATTGAGCTTCATTCTAACATTTTCTACCAACTTAGTCGGCTCACTGTAGACCACTTGCTTGAATTTGCATCCTTAGCTTACCGTCGAGTTCGGGGTCGGGGTTGCCGTGCTCGTCCGGTGCTTCGTGGATCGGCATGGGATGGAACGTCAGATAAGTGACAAACTTGGAGTTGGATTCACCTGGGTCCCCTTCATTCTAGTAGTGGTATGTTTCCATTTTTCAGCCTCATAATGCAACTGCATTGGCTAAATAGTATTCTTTGATTGTAGGTTATATGCACTACCCTTTCTTGTCTGGCCACGGTACCGTTGGGAGAACTGTTCTTTTTTCACGTGATTCTGATTAGAAAGGTTGGGGTGTTTAAAGGATATCTTCTTCTTATCCCTTCCTTTACTCGATTTTAATGCTTCACAAACTGCAGGGTATAACAACGTACGAATATGTAGTAGCCATGAGAACTCAAAGCGAGTTGCCAGGGCAATCAGCTGGTGGTGGTGATGACCAGCAAAGTCTGCCTTCTTCGCCTACTAGCTCTGCTGTGACTGCTTTCAGTGGAAGAAGCTCTCTTGGACGGGGCTTGCAAGCCAAAGTCGCGTGGTGTACCCCTCCACGAATTTTTATGGATCACCAGGTACATGGTAATAATACTTTTATGCCATTGCCATCAAATACTGGTGACAAAGTAACTCTTGTTAAGCAGGACGAAATCATCCCACACTTGGGACCCGGGCGTTTGCCATCGACAATTGATCCAGATTCTCAGGGTGGAGAGAAGGATAGAAGAATGCCCCAGAAGCAAGTTCGAATCAGTGCATGGAAACTGGCAAAGCTTGATTCTAAGGAAGCTATCAAAGCTGGTGTCAAAGCACGAGCTTCATCATCAGTCCTCCGTCCGGTCGGTTCCCGGCATCATCCATATGATCCAGATCATCTGTCCAGCAGCAATATCAGCGGCAGAAGCAGCCCTGTCAGTTCTGACCAAGGGTATCACCATCGCAGTGCGAAAGCGGGGACTTCTAGAGGCAAGAGTTCCTACCCACCTAGCCGGGTGAGCCGTGAGGATACAGAAACATGCGGTCACAGCATTAGTAACTTGAGCAGTCCTCAGCCCTCGAATCTTGCCGCCTCGCCTTTGGAGAACCCACTTCCCCATAGAGATCACTTCAACCCGATTTACCAATCGTCAGAAAATCAATCCCCATGGTCTTCAGCAAAGCAAAGCAATAGGACCCAAAACCCGGTCAGAAAGAAACCAGGGCCAGCAGAGAGCTCGAGATCCTCTGTTTTCTGGGACCAGGAAGCCGGGAGGTTCGTGTCATGTTCTCGAGCTGGCGGGTCTTCTCAGATTCCGAGCACCGAGCTGGTGTACACAGGCCAGTCCATATTCTTTGGAGGTCCTCTGACGAACAATGAACAGCCGAGTGGTGTCTCCAGTACCACCCAAGGCAGAGGCCTGACAACTTACTACAGGCAAGGGCGGTCGCAGAGCGGCGGTCAATTGCCGGTGTTTCTCCCGAGCGACTACCAGCAATCTTCCAAACGCCCTTAGTTCTAAGAAATGCTGGAAGTTTGGTTTTAGTTATGTTACTATTGGATTGAAATGTGCAGCTTCTCTTTTTATACTTTGTATTAAATTTATTGGGATTTAAGTCCATGATTGTTATTATTCAGTGTCGTTGCAGTATTTGAAAAAGGATTTTTAAAAAGGGGGGTGTTTTGAACCCGACGTGAATCGAACACGCAACCTTCTGATCTGGAGTCAGACGCGCTACCATTGCGCCACGGATCCACCTGTCCCTTTGCTGATTCTACTTTAAACATTTAAACATTTTCTCCAAGGCAAAGCCCTCGGACATCTCATTCGACTTCTCCACCTCGTGAACGAATGACTCGCCGGCGCCATTGAAGGAGCATGACGTCCATCTGGAAGCTCGACGTGCGCCCACTTCCTTCTGCGGTAGCGTAACCCTCGACCGAAGCCTTCTCTTCTTTCTGGATCTTTTCCACTAGGGAGTTGAGCGTGCTTTTCCTTCTCTTAGCAGCCTCTAGTTATGCACCCAGAATGGTCGAGTTCGGAATTATTGAGGTTGGGGTCAGTGAGATTGAGTGCAATGAGATGCCGGAGGGGATTTTTCCTGAAAGCGTGTGGCAGTGATGGGTTGAGTTCTACCGATTCGAAGGACAACAACGCGGACGGGAATGTCGTTGCGGCGGCGGTGTCTGAAGGGAAGGAATCCCCTTTAGATGGACTCCGAGGGATTGTCGTTTCCTTCCCTCCTGTCGTATACGTGGTAATTTCTCCCTTTTCTCTGGGTAACCCATTGAGGGCAGCTGCTTGGAATCATCTTGGCGAGACCGGTTGGCGGATCAGTTGTGGAGTCGTTTAAGATAATGTAGTTAGTTATATTTGGCTTTTGCAGATCAAGAGGAAATCTGCAGCTGGTTATGCGATCGGTTTATGTGTCGCGACTGCATTCGTTTTTGTTGCTGTGAGAGTGTATATGGCTAGGAAGGCGAGGAAGAGTCCTTCAGGCACGGTCGCTGATCTTGTTAGACGAGGACAGTTGAAATCCGATAGAAGAGGCATGTACGATTTCTAAACCTGAGTTTAGACTTCTTCACCACCGTCGGGAATTTATGATTTCTCCTACAATTCCCGGCCGATAGTGCTTGACATGTGCATTTTCTATGATCAGGTCAAGACCTCTAAAGTATGAGGACCCGTTTAACAATCCTCTTATCAAGGCTGGGAAGAGGGACTCAACACTAGAGATGTGTGGTAAAGTGTATCGATTAGCTCCAACTACCCTTACAGAGGAGCAGCAGGACATGCATAAAAGAAGAAGGTCACGAGCTTATCAGTGGAAGAGGCCTGCTGTGTTTCTCAAGGAAGGCGACCCTGTCCCTGCTGATGTCGATCCTGAGACAATAAGATGGATTCCTGCTAATCATCCTTTTGCAACGACAGCTGGCGAGATTGATGAAGACTTGGCTCAGAATAACGTGTATCAGCAACATGGTGTTCCATTCCGGATTAAAGCCGAACATGATGAGCTCCAGAGGAAGCTCGAGGGTTTGCAGAGGGTGAGTTCCCTATTCCTCGTCTTTCCTTGTTACCTATCTGACGGTTCTGTTTTTGGAACACCACATTAACTTTGTGCCACTCATCCTGAGAACTGTGCTTCCTTTTGTTAATTGCAGGACCAGAAGCTCGATAAGTTGGTCATTGATCGAAGCAGTGCCAAGAATTTTGAGAGGCCGTATAAGTTGCAGGGGAAGCCTAATGAAATTGACCAAAGCCCTACCGACGGTCAACCGACAAGCCCCAGCGCACCCGAGTCCGATGCTCAGCCGATTTCCTCCGGGAGCCAGTTGTTTCCTGATGAAACTCAGAAATCGTAGTCCGCCCCATCCAGCCATCTCCCCTGTCCATATGTAGGTTGGTTTGTTTGCCAATATGCGTCAGGCAGCGAGGTTTTGCACATCATATAGCTGCAGGGGGCGGACGGTTGTAAATGCCACAGCCTTGTTATTATGAACTTTGCGGGCTTCCAGGAAATCAAATGATCGGTTTTCATCTTGATGCCGAAACCGGTATCCCAACTCCCTACGTCCGTAAAATGGATCGTTCCTAAGTGATTCTTGGATTTACCAAAATGTGAACCCCGTCGTCATCTTCAGTTGCAGCACCAACAGCATCTACCATTGTCTTATGCAACATGTCCTGGTTTATGAATTTTTACGGGATTCATCCCGTGAATCGTCTAGCCGGGGTTGTTTGCAGTGCCAGAAGCTCGACAAGGACTTTGAGGGACTGTAAAAGTTTCTGAAGTCCGATCCGATCCGATGGTTCGGTCATCGAGATCAAACCCTCCCGATCCCAATAACGATCATCGCCTGGTTTCCACACGAGTGGACGGACATTCGTTCGCCCGCGGTGAGAGGCCGACCGTTGGTTACTGCGACATCCTCTTCATTTGGAACAAACAAAGAGAGATTATTCAAGGGAGTCATAGTCTCCCTCTTCATTTGGGTTGGGCCACAATAAGCCCAAAACAAAAAGCCACACAGAAGGAGGACGCTCATCATCCACGGGAGCATTAATGCTCACGTCACAATAAAATATGTATATATAATTATTGAGTAAAATAAAAAAATAAAATAAAGAGAAAGAAAATGGTGGAAGGTGTCAATCAATTCAATTGAATTTTCAAAAGTAAAGAAAAAAACCTCATTCATCGATTTATTTATTTTTTTGGTTTTTCGCTTGTTTTTCGAATATTTTGCATCCGAATAAAACACACTTGGCAAATCTCTCGACTATAATAAATTCAAGCTCATTTGCCAAGGTCAGTCCTGGCTTTACTAATAGTACAATAACAACAACAACAGTGCACTTGTGCCCAAAAAAATCAAAACAAAAAATTAATAATTAATGATAGAAGAGTTAGTAGGCTTTTCAGGATGACCTCAGGAGACAATAGACATAGCCCTTTCACCCATTTCAATTAGATAGAATAAAATAAAATAAAATGCCTGTGGTCAGAAAATTGATTTCCCCTTCCCCACCCAACCCAATATTTTAAAAAAGATGATTTAAATATCTTAAATAATTCTACAATTTTCTCTCAAACAAGATATTTTAAGTTCTACTTGCTTATTTTTTTTTTATTAGTAATTTGATTAGTTAAACTATGGGAGTTACTTTTTTGGGAACCCCCCCAACAATTATTAAAGCTTTTGGATGAAAAACATGAAGTCGTGAGATGCCCTGAGTTTGTCTGAACGTGATGATAATAATAATAAAAATAAATAACTTAAAACGGATGCTTGAGATTATTTTTTAATACGCACGTGGATGACAGAAATTTAGACGAGACTGGGAAGTCGAGAAAGATCAGGAAGCTAAGCGCAAACACATACACACAAACAGACCCACACTTGCCCAGAATCTCAAACGTCCGCTGGCCAGGATCCTCCCTCCGCCACCATCTTTTCGAGGATGTACGGCGGGATGGTTTCGCCGCAAAGGTTGTAACGGTAGAAATGTTCCGGGTCGATCACCAAGGGGTCCTCGAGATGGGGCAGCAGGTTGGGTTCGGCCTTGCGTTGCTTCCTAACTGCCTCCGTGCCGGCTTCCTGCCCTAGGTATTGTGGGACTTGGGGGTGAAACGAGGGCGGTTGAGATTCATAGCTCGTATGGGGAAGCTGGTTTGGTGGAGGGAGGTGAGGGTTCTCCTGTGATTGAATTTGAAGAAGAGGGCATCGCAGTGGTCGACTGCCCGCAGAGAACGACCACGTATCACAGGGCTGGAGTTCGTCGGCGGCACGGTTCCGCCTTTGTTGTCCTTGGTCTAGGAACGAGGCCTTCTTCTCCGTCGACTTTTGGATAATCCTGCAGATCACCCACTCGTCCTAACCAAGGGAAGGACATTTGCTTCGTTACATGTCAGCCGCGCATTGAAGGACCCCCGGACAGATAAACATGCGACTAACCTAACGAAAACAAAATTAGGGCAGGAAAACAACACTCCCTTTTGGCTTCCGATAAACTGACGAGTACCTTGCACGAGTGGCGGCAGGATATGCGGCCATCGAGGCGGTACTCGTGCATAACCCATTTGGTCTTCTCGCCGCGTGGAGCCCTGCCGTGGTAGAACACAAGGGTCTTCTTCATCCCGAGCAGGTTCCCGGTGGACGCGCTGTGGACCAGACGGTCCTTACCCGTCGCCTTCCAGTACCCCGCGCTCGTTGCCCGGTTCGTCCGCAGCCCCGTCGGGTACTTCCTATCCCTAAGGCTGAAGAAGTACCACTCCTTCTCGCCCATCCTCGCCACCTCTGCAAGTGCCACACGTCAAAACAGGCGCGGCCGCCTAGTGGGACTAAAATATAAGCTCCATCGGCCGTTTTTATAAATACCAGGTAGTTCCCATGGCTCGCATCGGTTGAGATCGATCTCGGCGATCTCCACCCCGAATAAGGTGCAGTCGAAGACCTTGGCTGCCAGGTAGAAGGTGATGAGCTCCTCGTCGGTGGGGTGAAATCGGAAACCGGGCGGCAACCCCTGATTAAACCCGTCGGCACCCGTGGTCGCGACCCTACTAAGTTCGCAAAGCACGTCTTCTACCTTCAACATTTCCCAACACTCCCAACTCTAAGGAATGAAATCACACAGCTCTATATCGATCCCTCTACAAAATGGGCGAACACATATATATACGGGGAGAATATATCCGATGGATAAAATGGACCAATAGTGATGACCATACATTTAGCCAAGGTTAGAGATAAATCCCCAGACTATATCTCATTAAATTTATAATCTACGATTGATCTTGTCTGTGTTTCTGCCAACTGATATGGTCCCAGGGACAACTACCATCTCCCATCATTCTCATTTGGGTAATTATTATTTGAGAGTACGACGACTACGCGTTCTTCTAAATAAGAAAAGAAATAATATTCAAACCAATACTTCAACGGTGACATGTTCTTTTTTTATACATAATTTAGCGTGATTTTTCTCGTAAATTAAGGGCTTTATCCGACTTTGAATTGAGTACATCTTTTTAGGGTCGTCGTTAGTAAGGCTCGTTGAGGATAGAGTCTGACCGATTCTCAAGGATATGCAACTACGTGCGAAATCTTTTTTTCGGGTAACTCGGGAGAGGAGGAAATGAACGGTGCATGTGAGGAAAATGTCGGGAAACCGGGGAACGAATATCTCAAAGAGAGTATAGTATTTTGTTGGATGAGATGGATTTCTAACATTGCAAGCGGGAGTAGGGGTTGCGTTAGGTTCGTAATAAATGCACACAAAAAAAGGCGTGTAGGGGGTCAAACATCGACGTCACGGTCGTCCCATGGTCATTCGTAAAACACATGTCTGAATGTTACACTTGTGTTTACCACGGATAATCATATTCACGGATTCCTCAAAATCATTTAATCTTTTGTTTCTATGCCAAAACCCTCAAATATTTCGAGAGACCCTCCGTGACAAAATCTCTACACATTCTTCGAACTTAAAAAGAAGTATAAAAAAAGCATATACAATTCGTCCCTACTTTGGACATTAAATAAAGGCTTTTTGGGGGTGTGACTCCATTGAAATAACAACTCATTAAACAAGAATAAAAATCACTTAATTCCACTTGGGCAGTAAACTCTCAAAAGGGACACGTACACATGTTGAAGTAGCTCGGCGAGGGAAGGCGTGACCACCCTAGGGAACGTAGTCGTCGTGGTAGGGTGGTGACCACCCTCGAAATGTCGGCTCGAGGTAAAGTGACGTCTCATTCGTCGGTGGACCCGGAAACCATAAACGACAAGCTCACACACACACACTCTGTATCTCTCTCGTTTCCTTTGTCTTCGTATCTCGAGTCCCCCTCCCTCCTCCACATATACGCAGCATTCCGTCGTGCATGCATGTATCTTCTCCCGTAATAAAAAAGGAAACCCTAAGAAGAGAGTATTAAAGAAGAACTGTAATTAAGTAAAAAAATTGTGGTGGAAACGGGGGGGATCGGCCACACGTGGGAGGGTCGCACGTGTGTTGGGTGGGAGAGAGTTGGGAAACATTGGCCAAATGCAAAGGAGGGGAGTAGAGTAGTTAGTAGGAGGGCAGAGAGAGAGTGAGAGAGGGGCCTACAAGTGTGTGTTTATTACAGAAGGAGACACAGGAGACAACAGTTACCCTCCTACTACCTACACCCTACAACCTGACGCTCTCTCCCCTTCCCCCCCTTAGAGTTTCAGGTTGTGTGTATCTGTAACTACTACTATAATAGACTTAGAGTAATAATACTTCCCTCCCCCACCCCACCTTCAAACCAACAGTTATCTCTTCTCTCTTTTTTATTTATTTATTTTTTATATTAGAGAGAGTAGGAAAAGGAAGCAAGAGTCAGTATCAGTGTGGACAGTTCAAATAAAGTTTTTTTTTTTTAAAAAAAAGAAAGTAATAACTTGTCGTCGAAAATCGGAAGGTTCCCACGATTAACAAACACCCACCCATTCATTCATTCATTCATTCATTCAATGATGTTATCTATTTATTTACTTATTAATATTACATGATGATAAGTAAGGAGATCCTGGGGAAGTTGTAGTTTTGACGGCCTAATTATTCGCATTTAGTTGCTTTCCCTACTACAACAACAACAACAACAAATGATTCCGTACTGTCAAAATTTTCTTGGGTGTGTCCTCAGAAATCAGTCCATGAGTGGGGGGGTGGGGGGTGTGTTTTGTTGTTTTTCTTTGGTGAAAGGAGAAGATCTGACGACAGCCGCCCGTTGCTGACCACCGAAAGCGAAACTTTTTTTTGCTCTCCTTCTCCTCTCCTTTTCGCATTTACTTTCTTTGGTTTCAGTGGTTGGTTGTATTTGGGGGGTGTCTGTCTGCCTGCCTGCCTGCTAGTCCTCTGAGCTCTTCTTCCTCCTCGCCCAATGTCATATTTATTTAAAAGACACGTTAAATTATTTCAAGTAAAAGTATTAAATCCGTAGATATAGGCCGATTTTGGTCATAATTCGTAAACTTATGATCGACTGCCGGATTGGATTCGACACGCTTGCGAGGCCTCTCTCCCGCGCGTCAACAGAAACGTGACGATTAAAAGTAAATTATTATGGGCTTTCCATTTTCCCATATGGGCCCAATCCATGTATCCGTAATTTGGGCTTTGCTTCATGTAAATCGGGCCATATAAGCCCAACGGATTGGGCCCACGAACTCGAAGCCCTACTTCGAATAATTGTTGTTATATTTTCCACTTTTCAGTACACAATGATGGCGTGAAATTATTATTATTACCACCGACTGTCGTTCAGAAGGGTTGCAAGGGACAACCTTTGAAAAGAAAACAGAAAAACATGAGTGGAGTCGAAGGCAAATGTGGTAAGAACCAAGCTTAAAGCCTCGGTATTCCAATGTGATTGGGACTCGAAAGAGATCGTCCCAAATGAAATCCTATATATTGATGAGCTCCAAACCACAATTCCCAGTTCCTCCAACTACATTCGCTTCAGCGATCTGATCTCCTGAGATGGCGTCCTTGTCGTCGGCAATGGCTTCGATTCCTAATCCGCTCCTAGTCCTCTTCATCCTCTTCGTGGCCGGGCTTGTTAGCAATGCCGCCTCTGCGAGGGAGATGTCGATCGTGGGATATTCGCCAGACGACCTCAAGTCCATAGACAGGCTCATCGAGCTGTTCGAGTCGTGGATGGCGAAGCACGGGAAGAGCTACGAGAGCCTGGAGAAGAAGCTGGAGAGGTTCGAGGTGTTCAAGGACAACCTCCAGCACATCGACGAGACTAACAAGAAGGTGCAGAACTACTGGCTCGGGCTCAACGAGTTTGCTGACCTCACCCACGACGAGTTCAAGAGGACTTACCTCGGCCTCAGAGGGACCGAAACAAGGAGGAGGGAGCCATCCTCGGAGGAGGAGTTTACTTACAAGGATTTCGTGGACTTGCCGCAGTCCGTCGATTGGAGGAAGCTCGGCGCCGTCACCCCTGTCAAGAACCAGGGATCCTGCGGTAATGCATGCGGTTTGCAGCGAGCATAAAGTACAATACAGCTTATAATTTTTCCTTCCGAGACAGTGCGATATGAACACTGGTGTGCGCAAACAGGAAGCTGCTGGGCCTTCTCGACCGTGGCTGCTGTCGAGGGGATCAACCAAATAGTAACTGGGAACCTGACAACTCTGTCGGAGCAAGAGCTGATTGACTGCGACACAACCTACAACAACGGGTGTAATGGCGGTCTGATGGACTATGCATTCTCTTACATCGTTGCCAGCGGGGGACTTCATAAGGAGGAGGACTATCCTTACATCATGGAAGAAGGGACTTGCGGATTAACAGAGGTAAAACTCTTTCGACATGCGATTACTCCTTGGTACATGTGATATCGTCTCTACGTTTCCTTCAGGAGCTATCGGAGGTCGTAACCATCACCGGTTACAAAGATGTCCCCGCGAACGACGAGAAGAGCCTCATCAAGGCACTGGCAAACCAACCGGTGAGTGTCGCCATCGACGCTTCTGGCAGGAACTTCCAGTTCTACAGCGGGGTAAGCTTTCTCTAGTTGTTGCCAACGTTTTCCCAAACCACATCCCGCACTTGGCACTTTGATGCGACTGGAGCTCGGCTTTGGCATTTGCAGGGTGTGTTCGACGGGCACTGTGGAACAGAGCTCGACCACGGGGTGGCGGCCGTGGGGTATGGTTCATCAAAGGGCTTGGATTATATCATCGTGAAGAACTCATGGGGGCCGAAATGGGGGGAGAAAGGGTACATAAGAATGAGGAGGAATACAGGAAAGGCTGAAGGACTCTGCGGAATCAACAAGATGGCATCTTATCCTCTCAAGACCAAATAACTCCGGCATAATCAATCCCTTAAGAAGCCATTGTTGTGCTCAAGGTTTCGCCGTGTATCTGTCGGTACCATCATGTCGGTACCATCTTCATGAATAATATCTCCGGTGCTTCACCGGATTCCACTTAGACCACCACTGGATAGAATACATTAAAGGTGATGCAAAAGACGATTACAGAAAGAAAAAGGAAAAAAAAAACCACCACCAAACTACCTACTACTGACAAGCTCAACGTCGTAATATCCCAGTGTGAGATAAGATGCGATGATGTCCGAGTACTGGGTGGCTCCCCCATGTAAACTGGGTTAACTATGAACACAACAATCCTAGGATAAGATAATACTACATGACACTCTAGCCTTCGAACTACATTTACTTCCACAGCATAGTTGGAATCACCTGAGGCGCACTGTTATTGCAGGCAGTCACGTTCTGGTTTAGAGGGCTTCCACCCCCGCCAGAGGATTCGCTCAGGGTCCCATTAGACGGGCTGCTAACACCACCTCCCATGCCCATCCTAGCATTGTTGATGGGGGGAAGCTTTGCCGGCGGCATGAAATGGTCCACGGGGTTTATCACCTTGGGTTCTGACTGACTCTCCGCAATGAAGCTTCCTGCAATTACCTGCATAAAATAAGAAGTATGGCTTATTTCGCATCTACGGCTCTAAAATAGTGACGGACAATTCTAATTGAGCAAAAACAATTTGATTCAACCTGAACAGGAGATGCAGCAGTTAGAAGACCAGCCACCCCACCGCCAAGAACACGGCCATCAGGGCCTGACAAAGAAACACTGAGGCCTCCGGTTCTACTTCGTTGGCCACCATTTTCTGATACCAAGAATGATCCCGACAGTGACAATATTTCGAACCGCCCCTGTATATTACACAATTAAAGGAAAAAGGAAACCGAGTCACATTCTGATATCCATTTCACAGATAGACATTTCGTGTGAAGTTGAAGTAGGAGGATGCATGATCAACATACTTCGTAAGTGACAGTGCCCCCAGACATTGCCGGTTGACGGAGTGTGACATTTGATATAGCCCCATTTGCAGACAAAATGCAAACGGCCCTAGGGCCGTGGCGCGAAAACGACATTATCTTCGAACAAACATCCTAAACCAAAAGGGGAGAACAACCAAATTAAGTTAACATATTCCCCTTCCTACCTGGAAAAGCAGTATTATTGTAGGATTCTCAAATTACAATTCCAAACGCAGGCCTTTAGCACGTGATATCATCACAGCAAAAACTAACCCAGATGTTCTTTAGTATGATGAAACAAAAGGCCAAATAATGATCTTCACGACGGTAAAACTATAATATTCCTAGCAAGCCGAGAAATAGGCAAAGGAAAGCTCAGGAGAGGAAATGCAAGGTTTCATCAAGGAACCTCTCCAGCTTTGACAGTAATCACATGCGGCGTAAACCCAAGACCAACAGATCCTGCAACAAAAAGAATCTATAGATCAGGTCAAACCAGTAACTCAGTCAACCTTGCAACTCGCAATACAACATAACCAAGCAAAAAGGATTTGTAGGAGCTGCGAATCCAGATATAAGTTTACACTAAGCCAACATGACAGCAAAGCAAACACTTCCTCACTTAATAGGAAATATATATTATGTAGACTCCCCTGAGTGATTATATAGAGCTAGCCATTTTCACAAGTTGGTTACCTAAGACTTCGAAGTGCTTCTTCTTGTTCTTAGATCCACGTGGCCTCCCTCTAGACTTCCTCACAGAGGAGTTCGGAGACACTCCCACCAACCCGTCTGCCGCGACCCCTGTAGATCCGCTCCCACCTACATTGTTTGGAGGAGGGAATCCTGTACCTGCGGCAGGGCTGAGTCCCAATGAGATCGTACCATCGGGCCTGTACTTCCTGGGCCTTCCTCTCCTTTTCTTCATCGGCTCCATGCTCATGTTCATATTGATCCCCTGAGGAGCCATACCAACACCCATCACACCAGTTCCCGACGACATGTCCAGGCCACCGTTTCCCTCCGTGGCAGGGGGTTCATACGAGGGGGAATTCGGTGTTACTGGCTTGTATATTGCAGTCCCACTGGGGCTGAAGGCTAATCTCATGTTCTGGACCGAGGAGAAAGGATTGCTGCTCTTCTGGAGATTAACAGGGAAAGGATCTCCCCGGGTAGCCATCAACCCTGTCTCAGATCCCGACATTGTCCCTTCCTCCGCAGCAGATCTTCACTCCTGCCGCGGCCACACAAACCCCTGCGACGACGGAACCATTTCAGGGAATTTTCAAAACCTTAAGCACAAACACCAACTTTTCCTCCCCGAGACCGGAGTAATAACAACGCATGCGATTAAATCGAAAACCCAGCAAAGATTGGATTTTTCTACCGGCGGCAGTGAAGTTAAACAGCATACCAAAATCAAGCAAGTCGAAATTAAAGCAGGAATGACGACGAACACTCACTCAACACTAGGAAAAACCATTTAACTTCAGCCAAGATCTAAACCCAAAAAATCCTAAAACCCTAGACAAATTTCCGGGTAGAAGAAAGTCACGGCAACAGCACATTTCAGATATGGTCACTAGATCAGGGAAGAATTACAAATTAAAGCTCCGAGATCGAAGAACAAAGGCAACAGAAACTCATTTCCAGAATTTTTTAAGGATTTAATAATAAAAAATCCAAAAAAAATAAATACAAAAAAAAAAACGAAAACCGAACAATTGAGTTCAATCATGACGGAATATTAGGTAAACCCACAAAAAAAAATTAAAAAAAAAACTTACCGCTCGCAGTTCAGGAAGAAAAAAATAAAAAGATAAAAGGCAGCCGAGGGGGATGATGACGAAGAAGAAGAAAGAAGAAGCAGCAGCAAGAGGAATTTCTGTTGTATTTCAAGCGGAAGATGGTGAAAAAAATAATAATTGCTTGCTTATTTATTTATTCGAGAGATTTTGATTTATAAAACATCAACGAGAAATTAAAATCGTCCTAATTTACTTAATTAATTATTTTCACAAGCTGATCCAAAAATCCATGACCCTCCTCCATGAGAGATCGACACGTGTCAAACATACTTTCTTTAAGCCAGACATGTTTTACGAAAGAAGCTACATAATTTTAAAATTATTCTCCCAAATCGATTTTTTTTGTGACACTGATTTTGTCCTTTAATTGTAACACCAATTTCAAAATATTAAAGTAGAGAAATTAAACCCTAATTTTAAACTTTCAAATGGAATAAATATTTTAAATATCGATTTATTTATTTTTCAATTTACAAATCTACGTTACAAAATATGCCGCGTTACTTAAAAAATTTTAAAAAGTTAAGTAAATTATTTTCGTTAGTAACAAAACCCGGGAGGGTCCCGACAAAACGCCCTCGTGTAAGCACGAATAAACAAAGTGCCCAAGGAGTTCCGCCGCCCCGACATGGTCAGATCGTCTTTTCCATGGATGCCTCGGATTGGTGGATTGGGAAGTCTTCCTTTCTATGTTTTTATGCTTCATGTCAAACCTGGAAAAGGAGTTTGGAGATGTGATACTCTCCGTGGTCATCCCAAGTCAAAGTCCATACGACCGATGATCCTTAAAGGTATGAGAAAGCGTGTTTGTGTCCGACATACACTATAAGTAGTTCCCACCGGGGGAGGAGGGTGATCCGCGATCATCCATCGGCTCGCCTCTGCCCAACATGTCGACGATCAGCGGAGTTTTAGTCTTAGCGTTCGCAATGTCTTATCTTTGCGTGCCCGGGGACGGTCTCGATGTTACTCTCGTTGAATGGAGTTGCGATGACGGGTGGGTTCCCGAAACCGGAGACTCGATGCGAGCAATCACCGACCTGATCACACAGCTGATCAACATCACCCCACTCGAGGACTACAGCTTTAAGGACTGGAAGCAGAGGGGGGACGACAGGATGTGGGGGCATGCCAATTGCAGCCCGAACCTGTGGGACAAGAACGACTGCAGCAAATGCCTGGTCATCGCCGACGGGGAATTGAAACATTCTTGTCCATTCAGGAAAGGGGCTCGCGTGAAGCTCCGCGACTGCAAGATGAGGTACCACAACTACGACTTCGACCCGAACTGGTAGTGAGAAAGAACACGGTGAGTCTCCCCTGACAGCGGTCTTTTTGCCCAAGTATAATAAGGATGAAAAAGTCCGAGGTCTTATCCCATTACTACTACTCTGTCCTGCAAATGTTTTCCTCGTAAAGAGAAGGAACCGATGTTGTCTTTCTATCTATTTCCCTCTTTCCCTTGGCTTTACTGTCCTAGACTTCCCCTTTTAATAAAAGAACAAGAACATTTCCTCACTTGGATCAAACTTCTGATTGTTTAATGCATTACCGTCTCAAGCTACGACGATAAAATCATCCGTCCCGTGTCGAACTATTGACATAGAATGCTAGTACAAGCCAAAAACTGCAGTTCCCGTCAACGCCACGGTCCGCCAGTGGGGGTGCAACGACGGCTACATCAGCCAAGACGGGGTAGCCGCCCGTGGGGACGTCACCGAACAGGTGATGGAGCATAACCCCGTCCAGCGACGAGTATGTATTTCTAGACTGGAAAAAAGAGAGGGGAAGATACCTACTGGGCTCAAGGAGGCTGCAATACGGAGCAATATTGCAGTATGAGTGTTGCGGGTGTTCTTCTGATTGCCTGGAACTTCCTCATAAACCCAGCAATTCCCAGAATGGAGGCCTTGTCAGCTCCGGGAATGCCAATTGAAGCACGCGAATCAAGAATTCGGGAAAGATAGCTGGTAAACAGTTTGATTATGGAATGTTGGAAGGTTCACATGTTTCACCTACATCACAGAGAACTCGATCGAGCTTCGCAATTTCACCTAGAATGCTTCACATTAGCCAGGAAAGCTGTCTCATAAACCATTTCCCGGATACTTCAATGTATGCTCTGCCTCATCCATCACACGGTCCACTAAATAATTCAATTCACGGAGAATAAGCGCGACGACTGTTACAGATGGCTACACAGTCCTTCCCATTACATTACAGCAAAACATGCCAATCCAATCAAAGTTAACCCGTAGACTGTCAACAAAATCCACAGTACGAGCGCAAATCATAGCATGAAACAAAGTCCTGGAAAAGATTCATAATTGAGAACCTCGCGAAGATCGCTTAACTGATAAACATGATTTCCTCCACAGAGAACAGTCCATAAAAATTATGAGCTTATTACGGCTAAGATAAGAACTGTAGAACAACAAAACTTTAGCTATGCAGCTGCATATCAGAAAGAGAGAGATGATAATTTTGAGAAAGCCCCCTGTGAAGATGAGTTGGTAATAGAAATGAAGATAAGAAATAAAATCTATCACTATCATTGAGAATCTTGTTCCAATTCCACCGGGAAACTACAGCATGTAGACAATCGTGTACGATTGGTAGGAATTCATGACAAGTCTTCCTCTTAAACGAAGGGTTGTACGAGTTTCAAGCCGACCAATCATCGACAAGCCCCGATGAGGCGGCACAAGCAACTTGCATTTGTCATGTCGTTGGCGCGGAATTTGTGTTCCTCACGACAGGTATCGAATTTTACAGTGATAGTGTGGTCGTCATAAAGTAAAAATAAACGTAAAACCTAAATTTAATACGACGGTACTGAATTTATAGTATTTAGTATTGTACATCGTAAAGTGAACGAGTGTAAGTAAAACAAGTAAACACAACACTGTAATTTAATGCATTAGTATCAGGTTTACGACGTAACATTTACAGAGATGACTTGAACAGAAAACAACAGGAAAGACTCGGTGACGCTTCACGACGGTCGGCGGCAGATGAACGGCGGTCGAGGTAAACTCCTTTAATAGAATTCACCCTTGTGGAGCAGCGGTCAAATGTCAACGGCACCGGAATTTAATGCAACGGCACCAAGGGTGAAGGCAGATTCGAAGTGTAGCAGGTCAACAGCGACTAACAAAATCAACAGCACCGAAGGTGAACGTAAGTGTGTCAACAATGTCGAATAGAATCGACAGCGCTAAGGTTGGAAGGTTCCGAACAAGAGTAAAAGATAAAAGACTAAAGTTTGTGTTTGAATTGTTGTGTGTTGTGGTTCTATTATGTTGCGATCCTTTTATATTTCAAAATCATACAGTTGCGATTGTTCAGCCAGTCCAGTATCTTCACGATCTGATTCCTATTTTGCAGGAACCATACATGTCGTGTTTTGGTTGGCCTTTCTGGGATTGTAACGTGTCCTACTCCTTGGACGTGGTTTAGTTGGGCTCTTAAGTCGCGAGAATCTGAATTACGTCTCGAACTATATCGGGTGGTCGAGAGTCACTGCTCGAGTGATGTTGATCTTGGGAGCATTTCTCGAGCGGCGCCTACGTAGGCTTCTCGAACAGAAGTAACGTTGGGACTTATTTGTTCTAAATGATGTCTGTCTAGAGTTTCACTTCTTCGACCCATTGAGGGCGAAGCTAATAAATTCGTGTGTGTCAAAACGTCTATATCGTTCAACACAGACAATTGCATGATGGTCCCCCAGAAAAACGTGAATATTCAACAGCTGATAAGGTGAGAGGTCACCTAGCTACGCCTCCAGTTGATTGTGAATCACCCAGCTACGCCTCCAATTTTGTCTTTTAATTTAGTGGTGCTTGTTTGCGTTTGGTTTTCTTTGGATATTGCCTCTTTGACAGGGAGGGTTCGTCCCTGGGGTTGCGGCTGTTTTCTATATAGACTGCCGACCGGTTGTTTCTCTTTGGACGTACGAGAAATGGCGGAGGAGAAGATGGTTCGTGTCTGTGTGACGGGTGCTGGCGGATACATCGCCTCATGGCTCGTCAAGTTGCTCCTTTCCAAGGGTTATCTTGTCCATGGAACCGTTAGAGACCCGGGTAAGATTCTCTCTTGCAGCAGGTTGGGTTCTGCATGTTTCTGTTGTCTGACGTGATTGTGAGCCGCAATATCCAACTAGGCAATCCGAAGAATGGTCATCTGAAGAGTCTGGAGAATGCCCCCGATAGATTGAGACTGTTCAAGGCGGACATTCTGGACTATGATAGGATTTTGGCCGCAGTTAGTGGAAGCGCTGGCGTTTTTCATCTTGCCTGTCCTGTGCCTCTTGATAAAGTGGAGAACCCAGAGGCAAGTTGCTGTTTACTTGCTATGCAAGTTTTGAGTCGATGAATGTTCGGGAAATACTCGTGTAGAACATGGTTTGCTTCCAGGTTGATCTTCTGGAGCCTGCCCTCACAGGAACAAGAAACGTGCTGAAAGCTAGTTTGGAGGCAAAAGTGAGGAAGGTTGTAGTCGTTTCCTCTGTGACTACGGTCGCAATGACTGCTGATCCTCGGCCAAAGGATCAACCATTGGATGAAACTGTCTGGTCAGATGTCGAATACTGCAAACTCCGCGAGGTGGATGAACTAAACTTCCCTAGTGAATACTTTTCTGATGTCGTAGTTGTGATTTATGGACCACTTTAGAATAAATTCATCATACTGAAGACATTGCATTCTAGTATTGGTATTGTGTTGCGAAAACATTGGCCGAGATGGAAGCTTTGGAGTTCTCCAAGAGGACCGGCCTCAACATCACTACGATTTGCCCATCTATCACCATCGGGCCAATGTTGCAGCGGACATTGAATGCCAGCTCCTCATATTTCCTTGAAATCATGAAAGGTAAGCGCAAAACACTTACCGTTGTGTCATTCGGATTGAGAGAGGTTGGCAATTTCTTGATAATGAGATGTCAATCCAGGAACCAAACCTTTAGAGAACATCGGGACGTGTTTTGTAGATGTACGAGACACGGCAGAAGCCATTTTGCTGGTTTATGAGAGCCCCGAGGCAGAGGGGAGGTATATTTGCTCCGCCTCCGAGACTTCGATGAAAGAGCTGGTGAGCATGTTGAAGGAAGTATACCCAGCATACAATTACCAGAAGAGGTAGCATTGACGCTTCGAATCGTACGAAGTGTTATAACACAATTTAGATTTCCTCCGTGCGATTGACTCAATCGTCGATTTCTCCATGCAAAAATGCAGTTACGAGGAAGTGCAGAATGCTGTCAGCCTAAGCTCCGTCAAGCTGCAGAACCTTGGGTGGAAACACCGAGCATTCAAGGAAACACTCAATGACACCATCCATAACTATCGAGAAGCCGAATCCCTCAGCACAAATGGCACAGCTTCCTGATACAAGAATGTGGAC
Organism: Melastoma candidum; assembly: GCA_023653495.1. Lineage (NCBI taxonomy): Eukaryota > Viridiplantae > Streptophyta > Magnoliopsida > Myrtales > Melastomataceae > Melastoma > Melastoma candidum. The sequence continues at coordinate 6,885,455 of CM042886.1, forward strand.
GTTGGCTTTATGCCTGCAAGCATGTATAATTCATGTATGCACTCCGAGATGCTAATGAAGCATACTATGGTGAAAAAGATTCAATAAATGAAGACTCTCTGTTGCTTATCGTGATATAGTGTAACAAATCTTCCAGATCTAGAACATCGACGGAATGTACTCGTGATTTGGATCACGTTCAAGTCTACATGTTTGTTGATGGTTCTCCACGGCATCGGCAAGCGTCTCCTCAAAGGATCTGTACTTCCAGACCTGCAACTTGATTGAGATTAGCCTCGAGTCAGCCATCGCCTTCTTGAAGCTTCATAAACAAAAAAATCGAGTCAGTTGGATAGGTTGTTTGGTACGGGGTTAAGAGTTTTCGCCTTTTGGGGTAGTTCAAATCTGGATACATGCCCTTCAACTTCTCTGCTAAAGCCTGATTACGCCTCTCATATGCAGAACAGACACATCTCCCCTCTGCCTCAGGGTTCTCGTAAGCCAGCAAAATCGCTTCTGTGGTGTCGTTAATGTCCACAAAGGCCATCGCCCGGAACCGTGTCGGATCAATTCCTGCAATAGTCAAGTATCCGGAATTCAACATTAGAAACACCAAGTTTCTCGAGGAACCGAACTCGGTACTTCTAACACCGATTTTTTGGTATTGGTCATGAAAAAATGAGTTTGACCGACACATTCGTAAATTATTTTGCAAACTAACATCATTAACGAACAAAACTCATCATAGTCGTCCGCCTTGAAGAGCCGCAGGTTCTCTCGAGCATACTCCAGGCTCCACAAATGAGCATTCTTTGGATCGCCTGTGGTGCGTAACAACATCGGTCATAATCAAGCAACTCGTGAGATTACGCAGCTTTTGTCTGCTCATGCGTAACAGCATCGGTCATAATCAAGCAACTCGTGAGATTACGCAGCTTTTGTCTGCTCAAAAGTTTACTCGGGTTGCAGACTCTGTCCATGGACTTTGTATCCCTTTGCGAGAAGGAACTTCACCGCCCATGAAGCGACGTAACCTCCGGCACCGGTCACACAAATTCTCCTATCCTCCATTTGTCCCTTCTACCTACCACCCCCATCGCAGTGAGTTTTACCCCAAATGATATTCATGCTCTGTGCGGCCGGATCCTTAGCCGCGCTAACTGCACGTGCACGAGGAGACGGACATTCCACGACTTTGGAAACAGACAACACAATCGTCTCATATCTAACCATGTTCTTGAATTCCACGGAAAAAGGACTGGACTATGTGACCATCTTATCGGAATATCCAACAGAGGCTATGCTGGCTATTCTTCAATGGCTTGCCGGCTTTTTGTTAGACTGATATCCCGAAGTTTATGTCACCTCCCCCAATCGATCCAGCTCAATCGGAGGACTCAATGTGAAATGAGATCCAGTTGTAATCCTCAACGTTGTCGGAAATCATTGATGTAATAGTGAAAGAAGGAAAAGAGTACTTTCCATATGGCCATAAACTACAGCCATTTTTATTGTTGAACACGAGCTTTCTGCATTGAGCAGCAGTAAAAAAAAAATCAAACTTCGCTAAATGTCGCCAGTCTTTGTGGCCAACAGTCCACATTGTTTGTAGTTCTCCACTGCATCGAGGAGTGTTTCCTCGAACGGTCTGTACTTCCACCCGAGATTCTGCAACTTTTGCGAGCTTAGCCTCAAGTCGGAATGCACTTCCCGGAAGCTTCAGAAACAAGATGTCTGGTGAATTCGACTGTGCATTCGGAGGGGAAAAGGGAGTGGTGTAACTTCTTTACCTTTTCGGGTAGTTGAATTCCGGATACTTTTCCTTGAGCATCTCGACTATGGCTTCATTGCGCATTTCATGGGAAGAGCATATGTATCTGCCATCCGCTTCGGGATTCTCGTAAGCCAGCAAAATCGCTTCAGCTGTATCACGGACGTCTACAAAAGCCATTCCTCCAAGCTCCCCAGGATCAGTTCCTGCCATGCGGAAAGAGCAAGGTTGAAGATCATCAATCAAAGGCATAGCAGGCCATGGCAAATTACGGCCAACCTTGCAACAATGCCAAGAGATACATGGAGCTAGCGTTCACGGTGGGCTGTAGCAATGGGCCAATCACTATAGAGGGGCAAACTGTGACGAGGTTGAGCCTGGTCCTCTTTGCAAATTCCCAAGCTTCAGTTTCAGCCAATGTTTTGGCCACGCAATACCATTGCTGCAAAATAGTTTTCCAGGCTTATTAGCTAGTATCGAAGAATTTTGATACTCCACTAGTCCATGAGCTGTCACGTGTATCACTCTGTCACTTGCCTCGAGGCTTTTGCAATGTTCTATGTCGCTCCAGCAAGTTTCGTCCATCGCCAGATCTTTTGGCCAAGCTTCTGTAATTACTATGGCAGCAACTGATGACACCACCACAACCTTCTTGACCTTCTCCTGCAAACAAGCATTGAGCACGTTCTTCGTGCCGGTATGTGCCGGCTCATATAACTCAACCTGAAAGTATGCAGGTCAATTTCATCGTCATTTCAACAGATCCGTGACTAAGATCAAGCTAGAGAAGCTGCTTACCTCGGGGTTCATCACTTTTACAGCAGGCACGGGGCTAGCTACATGCAGAACACCCGTGCATCCGGAAACGGCAGCAGAAATACTTTCATAGTCCAATAAGTCTGCCTTGAAAAGCTTCAGGTTTGCTGCGGCGTACTCCAAGTTCATCAAATGGGCATTTTTCGGATCGCCTGACGGAGATAGCAAAAGGGAAAACAACTGAACCAAAGTAGACAATAGAAAAGGAGAAGACAAGATACCCATCACGCTGACTTTAACTTCATATTGTGTTTACCTGGGTCTCTGACAGTTCCATGAACTCTGTAGCCCCTGGAAAGGAGGAACTTCACAACCCATGAAGCTATGTAACCTCCTGCACCTGTCACACATACAGTCTTTTCTTCCATTGTTATTATCCTTCAATGCCTGATGAAGCAGGGGGGGTTGTTCCAGCTGATATACAGCTGATATGTGGCCCCATCTTACCTGCTAATGTTATCTACTGGGAAAGAGACAACCGAAACTTCTGGCCCTCCCGCCGTCCTTGGAATATCCTACGACTTTGCCTCCTCCTGTTCCTGTACGATGTAAAATTCCACCCAATACTTTTGTTTTGTCCATTCGGCTGATGATGACAGCCAATAGCTCTGAAGAAGAAAAGTCCTGCATACAAGTCATAGCAGGCCATCTAGGACAAATTGCAGTTTTGCTACATTTTTCTCTTGCCCAAATCGCGAAATAACCGTCGACTATGTAACTTGTAATCTTCTCCCTGCGGACAAAAAACTCAACTCGTGAAAGTCATAGTTCCTGTTCTTTCCAAATATCTTTTGAAAGAAAAGTCAATTAGTTTTAAAAGAAAGGCAAAATATCAATTTATGGCCTCCATGAGCCAACTTTCTGTTTTGTCATTAACTTAGTTTGTTATGTAATTTTATCACAAATTTTTATTTTTATTTTGATTTTGACCAATCCTGAATTTTATCGTGCGCAAGCCAAACAGACCTTAATAGACAATTTTCATTTATCGTTTAAAAAAATGGGAAATAATATTTAAACCTTTCATTTGCTTTTTTATTATAAAATTTTGATGGACAAATCAAGTAAATTGGAAGCCGAAGTTAACGATAGTTGCTGATGTTGTCAAAAAATATGAAAAATCGATGAAGGTCGGATGATGTTCTATTAGGGAGCGACTACTACGGATAAAGTGGATTATGAGACGAATGAATGATAGGTTGAAACTCCACTACTATAGGACACGAGTCAAACTATATTAAGGCCTTGTTTGGCTTTCGCTAGAAGAAATTCATGATTGGCCAAAATCAAAATGAAAACAAAAGTTGGTGACAAAATTATATAACAAACTAAGTTAATGACAAAACAAAAAGTTGGCTCAAAGTTGATGCCATAAATGTATATTTTGCCTAAAAGAAATTTACGAAATACAGTTCGTGTTTCGTAAAATACGAATTTACCGTCTCATCGAGGAAAATAGAAAAGGCAAGTCACGGGACCATGGGGCTTGCATGCATCCGCATGAAGCCCGCCCCTCCAAGTGAAAATTTCCGCCAAAGAGGAGGAAGGGTCTGATGTCTGAATAAGGGGCAAATTTTTAAAACACGCCATCCTAAACTAACATAAAAGGTGGGTTTTAAATACCCGCCACTTCCCTAAAATATCGGTTTTGAAAATTCGTCACCTTAAAATAACATAACGACGGGATTTGAACCCGCACCTAGTCTTGGGTTCGCAAAGTTTTACAAAACACGAACCTTATTTCGAAATTTTTTTTTTAAACTAATCGTATTTTCGTACAAAACTCCCATAAATCCTGCCAAGAAAAGGCAAGTATATGCAATGGGAGAATTTAACATCTTCAGAATAATAGTGCAGAAACACGGGAGTGAAATGTCTGATAGTTGCGGAAATGTCAAATCTGCAGAAAGCAACATCACAAATGGGCATAATCTAATCCAAAGTATGAACATTGTTTTTCCTGGAAAACCAATGGAAAGTTTCAAGAGAAGTGCAGGAATACAGAAAACATTTCAACACAGTCCTCATACAAACTTAAAAACCCCTTCTCAACCGAGAAGAAGTCTTGCCCCTTGATAGTTTCGAATAGCATCCACTAGGGTCTCTTCTAGAGGCCTGCAAGTCCAACCAAGCATCTTGAGTCTCTCATTACTGAAGTATCCCCACTCTTCGCCCACCGTGAAACTGCATGCCGACAACAGCAATGGAAGACGTAATCAATGAATAAGCAATCAAACGCTTGAGTATGAATAAAGGGCACGCCACGAAGAGATTGTCACGCTCTTTACATGCAGCTAACTGAAATTCTACATGTAATAATCTTGGACCAAGGCGTTATATCATCACATGCTAACAGGTGTGTTGGCTAATTGAAGAGAGCTTTTTACTTCTTAGGGTAGTTGTAATCGGGAAAAAGGCTCCTCAGTTTTTCCACCAGATTGACAGTGTTAATGGTATGAGAGGAGCATATGTATCTTCCTTCAGCCTCGGGCTTCTCGTATGCCAAAATCACAGCAGCAGCAACATCACGTACATCAACGATGTGCCTGATCCGGTTCGGGGCAGGGTCTGGCATTCCTGATAAACAAACGACAGAAATAATCAGCCCCAATAAGTTGTTTAACCCAGTGATTCAAAAAGTCCCGTGAACACAAGAATGTTATCACAAATCTCTGCTTCACATGCATACAGGACAAATGAAAAAGTGCTTTCATTCGTGGAACCCTAAATTGAAGTATTGAATTTGATATTTAGGGCCTGCACGGTTAGCTATGCTAATGGAACTTCCCAAAGCAGTTGTCACATGAATGCCATAAAAAAGTCCGCAGAACACGTGTAACAGGAGAAACATTACGACAATAACAAAGCAGTGGAACCTTGTAATGGTAAATTTCATCAGTCTAATACCCTTTAAAAGATTTACAAGCACTGCTGAGCTTGCATTGAGTGTGGGCTGCAGCAGTGGTCCCAGAATGAGGGAAGGACAAATAGACACCAAATCCAACCCATTTGATTTTGCATAATCAAAAGCTTGGCTTTCTGCTTCAGTTTTTGAAAGGCAATACCAATTCTGTCAAAAGAACAGAAAATTGAGGAATACATTCACTCATGTAACAAAAAGAGAAACCTAACTACTTCCACTGTGCAGCGCACGGAACAAAAGATTTAAATCATTAGAGTAGAGAGAATTCGAGCGTGAATTAAGTCATAGCAAGATTGGCTGGCGATATGTGCATCTGGTGTCCAGTTCCTGGCTCTAAGAATACCTGAAAACTCGCCATGAGGGATAGGAGGCTGAGGCAGTTACTGATCTTATGGAGTGAAAGTATCCTTTAAGATCATTAATTCAAAGACTAATAACTCCCGCAAACAAGCAATGAAAACATAGACAAGTACCCCAGTTTTCCGACAATATTCCTTGTCGCTCCAGCATGCCTCGTCCATTGCTCTATCCTTTGGCAAGTTAGGATTCATCATGACAGAAGCGACAGAAGAAACATAAACCACCCGCCTAACTTTTGACGTGGCACTAGCCTTTAGCACATTGAGCGTCCCTGTAACAGCAGGCTCAAGCAGTTCCAACTGTAAAATAAAAGTAAAAACAAAACAACCTTTCAGAACCACGTACATACATCGGCCATGCAGTTCCAGCTAAGTCATCCAATTCCAAAGCAGGTCCCGGGACAAAGAAATTAAACCCATGCGCAACCCACAAAAGCACTTGCATGCAGACAGGTAAATGATCGATCCACACTGGTCGAGCACATAACAACTTATAATTCGTGATACTATCTAGTGAATAGAACAGTGGATGGAACTGGGACCTCAGGATTGGGGACACTGGTAGGGGGAACGGGGCTGGCGACATGGAGGACCCCGATGCAACCATCGATCGCCGACCGCAGAGAATCGTAATCCAGCAAGTCAGCCTTGAAGATCTTCAGCTTCCCGGATTCCTCTGCAAGTTTATTCAAGTGGGCGTTCTTGGCATCCCCTGCATACAACCAAAGAAAACAAAACAAAAAAACCCTACTCAAATCTTGCAAAAGGAACGATCTTTACACCATTTTAAGGCGTTTCGAAAGCTTAAAGCCAACAGGAATGGAATGGTACCGGGATCCCTGGCGGTGCCGTGGACGACGTATCCCTGAGAGAGGAGAACCTCGACGACCCACGACGCAAGGAATCCGCCGGCTCCCGTCACGCACACTCTCCCTTTCTCCATCCTCCTCGAAACTTGCTCTCTGCTCTGCTCGGTTCTCAAGAACAGAGTCGTCGAGAAAAGATGCGACCTTTATATAGCAAGACGACGAGTCTTTTTTTAACAATAGTTGATCGTATTAGTCCGAGGAGCTAGTAGTTGGGGATCGAGTAACTAAGTAATTGCTTAATCCCATCCCCAAAGCAGTTGACAACACTAACCCACTGTTATATTAGTGGAGGATGGAGCCCATGACGGCGTTCTGGAGGTGGGTTTGGTTTTTAATGGCGTAGTTGTTCAAAGGTTGGAATAAATAACCAAACAATAATAATAATAATGGAAGGATGGTTGGGAAGCAGTCTGGTGGCGACACGTGTCTCCTCCGCCGCTCGAACATCCCATTCCCATGTTTCCACGTTGCCTCCGTCGTAAATCTCAGCTCCCCCGCCATCCCCCGTCCTATCCTGTTCGGACCAAAAGCCCTCCCCGACAACAATGGCAGCAGAATATATCTTGGGTCCGTTTTGTCGAGGGTTAATGAGTATTGTGGAGAGCAAAGTAAGATCGACGAATGATGCGTATGTGGATCATTCTCCTTGATGTTTCTCACGGTAAAATGACGGGCTGTGTCTGAAGTGCTACATTCTCGTCCTAACAGTAGGGACAGCATGCTTTTATGGCAAAAGAATCTGGCTGGGAGCCAATGAAATGTCCGCGTCGAGCACAGGGCGGTCCTACAGAACCACGTTGCCGATTTGCTGTTGCTCGGTCCAGTGATCGTCGACGATGGTGTAATCCTGTCCTAGTTGTCGTTCTTGAGCACCAGAAGCAAGGAAGGCAACGCGGGCTCTGAGTTTTGCTAGTTCAGTTCCCGTGTCGCGTATCTCTTCGTTGAGCGTGGAGATGATCCCGACGCAACCATAGACTGGGTCTCGAATCCTGCACTTTGCTTCGAAGTGCAAAGCGTTGGCTGCTGGTCCTCTCATCTCCGGAGGGATTTCCTGAAACGAGAGGGACAGGTTAGCAAGAGTTGAATCATTCGAAGGCCTTGGATATGAGAATGAGACGCAGCATGTGTACCTCAAGCATTTTGGCAACTTTGCTGGCCCCATATATTCTATGGACAGCATCAAATCTTTCTGGGTCTGTGGATGGGAAATGAGGGGAGAAGATGCAGTCAGTGGGACATCTCCTCCTCTGATTCCTGCAGGCAGCACAACGAGATGTCCCGGTTGCCGACGACGACATCACGACACCCTCCCAGAATGTTTTAGATTCGCCTCGAGATTTCCTGCTCCGGAAGGTGGGTTTGGGGCAGAGGATTCCGGGTGGTGTCAGATTTTGGGGATTGTCATGTTTTTTGGCGCACGAGGTTGTATTAATTTTTGTCAAGTTCGAGTGATTGATTGTCTTATTTAACGGCTAGATTTATAGATTGAAAACGAAATAGTCAAGAAAAAGTGACCTTCCTTGCAAGCCTTCGGACAGAACATTGCCATTATGTCAGAAATGGTAAAAGCCCACCGAGTTTGAATTCTCGTTGGCTGTTGAAAGGGATTCGTGTAATCAAGCCGAGAGGAGGGATCGACAAATTCAATCATGGCTTTAACTTAATGTCGAAGTGATGTCTCAAAACCACTGACAATGTCACTGGAATGCATCTGTTTCACAAGGCATAATCATATTTAGACATATGATTCAATCATCTTCAGTCACGTCTACAGGCAGCAGTACGAAAGAAACCAAGGCAATCATTCCTAATATTCATATTAAACAGCAAAGAGCCAGCAGATAGAAAGGGGTAGTCATTGAGTCGATATCGCCAGGCAGGATGAGTCTCTATGCGTCACTTGAGCAGTAAGGTCTGACTTGATCTTTGTTCTCGAGGATTTGCATTTCCTGGACGTCAAAAAGGAACCGGCATTGAAAAGCCGGAGCTTCTCAATTTTTGCTCCTCTTGGAGCCAGATGTTCCGGTTCTATCCTTCTGACGTTTCCCAGTACATCCAGCACCGGCTGGATTGAGAGGGGTAGGTTGAATAGGCACACGATGCCCAGTGACCAAAGCAGGGAACCCAACAGCAGGGATTCTGCATTGACAGAGAAAAAACATTCTTTGGTCCTTCAACAATTTCATCAAAACACACGAATAACTGGAAGTGAAAGTGTCGAGGGGACAACTGGTGAGAAAGCAGAAACATAGAGCATATACATAGCCAGGGAGTGTGTGGAGTACAAACCAGCGCAACCAATTACACCTTTATTTCAATCCATTGAAAGTTCAATGTGATCAGTATTATCCAACCACGACCAAATAAAAGGTTTAACATAACATGGGCTATCGTCTGGCACATCCTGTAAACCCTAGCTCTGACCATCATACATGTTCATTCAATCATTACTAAGCATTAGCAATCAGCAGATGCAACAGAGGTTGCCCACATAAAATCTATAAAAGGAATAACTCAATCAATCGGACACATTCGGTCCCTTGAGAAAACATACCCAACAAGAGTACAGCAGACTCCTGCTTTGCCGCTGAAGCATCATGCGTGCTACCACCATTTTGCAAACTAAACCGAAGAGCTTGGTTCTCCGCCATGACACACTGAAGCATCCGCCCCAGTCTAAGGCACTCGCTCTCCAAGTACTTACTCTTCATCTCTAACTCCTTCACATACACTTTCCTCCTCTCCCTGGACCTGGCTGCTGCGTCCCTATTCCTCAGCTGCCTGCAAATAATCCGCAGAAATGTCACTGCCCAATACAAATAGACACTGAACCTCAATTCCTCCTACTCCTAAACCCTAAAGACTCTTCAAACTTATTCTTCCCTAAGGCGATGCCGTCAGATGAGCATAGAAGCCGAAAACACAGTCAGGCCAAAAAATCATTCGACATATCAATAAACACCGACGAAATCCTATCAGCACCTCTTCTTCTTCTTCGAAACAGGATCGCCATCGACAGCAGCCTCGCCATCGTCATCCTCGTCATCACCCCGATCGCTTCCTCTTCCACCGGTCGCCTTATCCTCCAAGTCCTCCTCCGAATCCCCAACTTTATCATCGCAACTGGAAGCATCCACCACCTCGCCCGACCCCGACCCCCCTTCCGCTTGGGAATCCACGATCAAATCAGCTAGGAAGCTCTCGCATGCCTCGTCCCGACCGCCGTCCCCATCCTCCTCCACCTCCTCCATCAACATCCTCTCAATATGGTCAATCCACGACCCCGCCGACTCCGAGGGAGACACCGCGTTGGCCTCTGGGGGGATGTCCTCCATCGTAGGAGGATCGGGGATCCCGTCGAGGAAGCCGTCGAGGTCGATCGGGATCAGGCCGTCGACGCGGTCGTCGAAGAACAGTTCCAGGTTCTCCATCGAGTCGAATCACCTCCCTAAAAATAAAAAGTAAAAAGAAAAAAAGAAAGAAAAATCTGAAGTAATTCGTGGGTGAAGGGTGGAGATTTTAAGGACGAGTCGAGGCAGTTGGTGGGAGTCAATGAATCTTCGTGGTTAAGAGATTGAATTAGGAAGTAGGGAGGAAACTTCGGAGGGGAGGATTCGGTAGAGGGGAGCTCACGCTAGTGATGATGGGCCTGAGAAGGTGGACCCTTCGAGGAAGAGACGTTGCTACGTGGAGGTTGTAATGCTTGGCGATGTAGGGAATTATTGTGGTTGAAGTTGTAGAGGAACGTGACTGCTTTGGCCTACTTTCGGGGACTCGTCATTCGACCAATGCGATCTTGCCGCCTAGGACTGCCTTTAATTTTGACTACATAATGGTAACAATAGTAGCCACCGAGGCAAAGTATTTTTAGTTATACATGAAGGGATTCACGTAGCAATGCGGACAAAAGGAAGATAAACCCCTCCTGGACGGACCATGGATTCGCTTGCTGGATCTTAGCTTTGGAGGGAAAAGCCGATCCGACCGAACAGATGAAGGGGGGACAAGCCGTCACCGCGGCAGGCGCTTTATGGGAAAATTGTGCAGGGGATGCTTCCTCAGCATCTCCTCCTTCCTGAAAGAAGCCAAGGAGTGGACATGCGTGTGTTTTATGAGATGAATCCTTCGATTATCATAGGTTGACAGGAAACAGTATGCAGAAAGAGATGCTAATGGCTCACATTCGAATGTCCCTTTCGTTTTGTCCAAGCTCGGCCTTGGACGGCCTTGGTAGATCTCCTGCAGTCCTATTAAGTAGTTTGAAAAAATTAAGTGTTACTCGTTTAGTTTCGGCCGATTCATCTTATCAAAGCATTGATGGGCATTAAGTAAGGTGCTCACTGCTTGCAATCTTCATCCACGTAGACCTCTATCGAGGCGCTGCTAGCAACAACTTCTCGTCCTGCTGCAACCACGCTGGGTTTCTGCTAGATAATACTGCAATATGAAAATAGTGTAACATGATAAAAAAAGCTAAGTTACCGAAACCAGGGACATGGGCAATGAACCTTGTAAGAAGTCCACTTGGAGGGCATTGGATTGTTTTCCTTGTTTCTCTCTATGCGTGCACCGATATCTTTCCATGGACCTAAACCCTTCTTGGATGCATCATTCGGTGAATGGCTAGAGGAAATGTCAGAATTCTTGTCCTGGTATATGCCAAGAGGAACTCTACAAGGACAGAGAACTCGGAGTGATAGTGGAATCTCGCAAGCAGTACGAATGAAGACGATATTGATAAGGTACAAAAAATGGAAGAGCGAGGCATGTAAGAATCAGCTAGTGTTTGTTTTCAACTATAAATTGAAGTCCAGGTCTCAGAGCAGGGGCTGTCTCTATAAGTATGATGAAATTTATCCTTTAATTCGCCGATCTTACCTCTTTGCCATCTGCTTGTCACTAGCTTGATCATAATTCCGCTGAGACCTTCTCGCTACAAGAAAATGCATGCAACCATTACATATAATTAGTCCAGGAAATGAAAATAAATAAACAGATCAGAGAACTGACAATTTCCTCCCATAGTTAAGTCTGTTCCAAAGCTTCGATTTGGTACGGAACAGTCCTCTTCTTCCTACAAAGGAAACAATACAAAATAAGCTCCAATTAAGCCACGTATGAATAGTCCAACATAACACCGACTTTAATATTTGAAACTCCATAGAACTACATACATCATCTACAGGCGGCCTACTCAAGGAGCGTGCCAGAAACTTCCTGAATGCATCCTCCAACTTCTTGATGGGTTGAGCATTGCTAACAGTGAAGAAAAACGAAGCATCAGATCGCACACGCAATAATAGAAGCAGATGAAACCTTGTTAGTCACTTGTTCTCATTTACTAATGGAACCGTGAAAGTGAGGACCAATCAAATGCTGTTTTTATATCCGATAACCATGGTAGATAGTGGAAACAGTTGATAACGAGATCCCTTAGAGCATCACCTCGATATTCCCCTATTAAGAATTTCATTAGCAGCTTTAACCTTGTCCTTGGACTCCATGTGCCTTGCATAAGAAACATAGAACAAAGAATGTTTCTTCCCAATATCATTTTCGTCAAGAAATGCATATATAACTTCAGCATCTTTACAATGCTCGGCCTGTGATGGGAAAAAGAAAAGATTGGGTAAACATGCTTGATCAGAAGCGAGAAAATCTAGAACGATCTCCGAAAAAGAACAGTCGGGACTCACATATTCCAACCAAACTTTCAGATAGCGGAGATCATTCTTGTAGCGTTCTGAATCCCAGAAAGCCCGGGCACACTGCTCGTACAGGACAACGACACCAGAGGATTCGCCCCCGGCAGGAAATGACTCTTGCACCCATTTAATACACCTTAAAAACAAACATGTGCCCGGTGTATTCTCAGTCTAAAAATCCAACAAATACAGGCAGACACCAGGCATCAACGATATAAAATCTCGGGATCTGACAGAATTGGGAATAGCTAAAATATCCAGAATCGAACACGGAAAATACACATTGCTAAAAAAATTACTCTATCCACGGCTGGAGAGGGTCATCCCCATCGTAGTCGTCAATTGCTTTGATAAATCCCCTGCGACATTGCCCGCGTTAGAACCAAACCCAGAAAAATTCAGATCTAAAACCAGGAACAAAACAACCCACAAAAAAATCAAAGGAAAACAAACCCTAGCAAAGCTAGGTACCTTCGTTTCTCCAGGAGTTCCTTCCTGAGTTGACAGTCCTGGTGAGCCCTGAGGGCGAGGTTCAAAACCTCGACCTTGCGACCGCGCTTGAGAGGCCGGACGTTCTCCTTGTAAATCTCCCACTCGTCGCCCGTCTTCGTCTTCGATTCGAGGAACTCGGTCTCTGGATCCACGACCAGTACATCCCTCATTCCCGTTCCCTCCATCTTGATCATTCCCGCTACTAGAGTTTTTGCACTTGAGGAGATCTTCAAGAATTCGATAAGACACTGGAACGAACATCGGGGGGCTTTTCTTATAGGAGCGTCTTTTGACCGTTGGGAGGTTTTCCTTTTTGTCCCCGAATATAATTTGAAATCCCAACGGATCGGGCCTTTGGCGTAAATGGGCCGGCCCGTTTACAAGCCCTTTACGTTACAATTTTAACATTATTACCACAGCTTCGAGATTAGCGCCTTTATCCGGACGTCGACGATTCATCGTGTTAGAGAACATTGTGAGACTTTTGGGTCCAAACTAAATGCACAACTCAAATCCCAGGAAGAAACAAGCAAATCCTAACGGAAATTCCCAAGGTGGTCTTGAATGACACGAACACGTCCTAACTTAGTCCCGGCAATCCAAACCAAAAGGTCTTCCACAAATGTTTGGGGTTCAGGGCACGATGTTGTCGTTGAGGGACAAGGAGCCAAGCTGGTCGGCAGCGCCGCCTACCTGTGATTGAGCCACGCTCCTAAGAACTTCCATGGCCTCGGCGACCTTCGCCTTTAGAGCTTCGGGGGACTCCAGCAAGTGCAGCACCTCGGGCTGGTCCATCTCCAGGAGCATGCCAGTGACCTTGGCCGCAGCCTCGGGTTCCAGCTGTTCCACGAGGGGATAGAGGTTCTCGCCAAGCATCTGCACAATAAGAAGAGGGGAAAAGGGTGGTTAACTGTGACAATCAGTGATTCAAATTTCCGGGGCAATGACTTCTTCCGCACCGTTCTCTGCTGATCCGGAGATGCATTAGCCAAAGCAGAAGCCAGAGCAGTTATAGGAACTTGAGGAGACATTGACCCATCCCGGATCGGAATCCCGCCCATATCATATGGCATGGTGATCATCCCACCAGGTACGCCTGGAAAGGACATATCAGGCATGCCACGGCTGGGAGGATAACGGTAGACACGTCCCCTCGGCATCATCTGTGAGTTCATTAGTCGAAAAAGAAACATGAAGGGTGAATAAATTAATAAGAACTTGACTATATAAGAATTTAATTCCCCGTCAGACAACCTGATGTTGCATCATTGGAACAGACTGCTGTCCTTGCTGAGCGACACCGCCCCGTCTCCCGCCCGGTCGCGGACCTTGCTGTCCTTGAGGAACCATGGGCACTAAGAAATTCGTCATAGGAGCAGCCCCAGGCCTCATACCAGGGACAAGCTGCTGCTGATATCCAAAGCCAGGCTGACAGGCATTCAAGAGATTAAGTAGGGTGGAAAACGTGGAATTTCAATGTGCACATATCATCAATCAAGTCAAATCAAATGAAAAGGAAACCACAAGTGGAAAATAGTACCTGTGGAGGAATGACAGCAGGAGGACCTTGTCCATAGAAAAGCTGCTGCCCAAGACCCGGACCTCCAGGAGGATAGAAGGGCATGCGTGGCGCCATGGCAGTAGGCACCGCAACTGGACGCATTTGAGAAAACTGAGCCTGCATAAGTGCAATGTATCGTGTTTTCATTTCATTTTCTTACGGCACCCACGAATATGCTGTTGCTACAGAAGACACTAAAATATGACGATGAGTTAAGCCGTAGTAATACCTGCAACCTGGCACTACGTTCCTCCTTCCGCTGCGCATGAGCAACATACAGTGGCTTGCTGACTACCATTTTCCCAAGCATCTCATTCAGCTAGAGAAACACAAATAATAAAAACAAATTCTTCACGAATTTGAACAATTGCTCTCATAAATTAATTGAGTTAGATTCTTGCAAAAGGTAAGATAATTTACCGCTCTATTTGCCTCCTCAGGTGTCGATAATGCCACAAAACCAGATCCTCGGCTGATTCCACTGGGGTCCCGCATCACCTATAAAAAGGTAATATGAAAATGATGACACAAAAAGAAGCATGTTTGATATTAAGGTACAATAAAGACTTTTCACACACAGACCTTGCAAGATGTTATGGTACCAAAGGGAGAGAACAACTCCTTAAGCTTTTCGTCATCAATGCTATCGTCCAAATTCTTTATGTATAAGTTTGTGCCTTGAGTCTTATCAGAAGCTTCCTTTACTGTCTGCTCGAAACGCTGTTTGAGTTCCATTTCCCTCTCGGACTTCTTCTGAGCTTTCCCTACGTACCACTCTTTCTCTTCAAATTTCTTCCCATTCAAAGCGTCGACAGACCTTGCAGCATCATCAGGATTCTCAAAGTTCACAAATCCAAAACATCTGGATTTTCCATCAGCATCCCTCATGACCACGACACTAGTAATTGGTCCGAACCCTCCAAAGATCCTCTGCAGTTCTTCCTCTGTGGTAGTTTCAGCCAGATTCTTCACATAGACATTGTTGAACTTGCTATTGTCCTTGGAAGTCTCTCTTTCCTGCTTTCGAAGGAAAGGACCGACATAAACTTGCTTATCATTCAGAAGCATGCCATTGAGTTTTTCTATAGCTTTCTGTGCAGCTTCATCGCTATCATACTGCACGAAGCCATATCCCTTCGATTGGCCAGAAGCATCGGTAACAACTTTGCAAGAGAGGATGTTTCCAAATGAGGAGAAGGTTTCATGCAGAGCTTTCTGGTCAATGCCTTTGTCCAAGTTCTGCGATTCAAAAAAATTAGAACTTAATACAGTTGCAATGCTACAAAGGCAGACAGGTGTTTATGATAATATATATAGCATACATATACATACCTTGATAAAGATATTACCAGCCCCACTTTTGCGGACACTAGGATCACGCTGAGAGTACATGACCCTAATGGCCTTGTCGTTGAGGGGGGTGAAATTCAGAACCTCCAGTGCCTTCGCAGCTGACAGACACCAACATAATATTTTAGCAAAAAATTCGAATAAGGAAGATGTTCACTGAAAAAGCGCCAATACTGACATTATTGATCGATAGACAATTTCCATGGTTACTATGTCTGGGGAAAAACATAAAAAATGAAATATCATCCAAATATAGTACATGGGAATAATGAATTGTCCAGAAACTATATAAGAGGATTCTTGCCCACACTTTATCCATACAACAATTTGGACAAGCATAAATAGAGACCAACATCTAAGGAAGCGAATCCAGACACACGACTTCCTCGTAAATATTAAATAAACCAAACAATCCCAATACTAAGACACGATAGACACCTTTCCAAGACGGGAGGAGCAAAGTCATCGCATAGGCGACATCATAATGTCCATCCACAGAGTCATTCCAAAACCATTCGCCCGGAAAACATCTACCCTAATCATTGTATGATAAGCTACTACATGCAGAATCAAACACAAACAACTCGGGAACTCACCATCAAAAGGATTGCTGTAGTTGACATAACCATAACCAAGCGACCTCCGGGTGGTCAAATCCCTGCAGACCCGAACGGACACGACCTGACCCACCTGGTTGAACAGATCATACAACTGAGAGTCCGTGACGTTCACATCCAAGTCCCCGACATACAACGAGGTCGTCGCGAAGGCGTTCCCCCCGCCGTTCGCCACCCCCTGACCCTGACCCTGACCCTGAACCTGCGCCATCTCTCCAAGACAATCTCACCCAACAAGCCAACAACACCAAAAAATCCTTGGACGAGCAAAAATTCCCGGAAACCCTTTTTTTTCCTAAATTTTTTATCTTTTTTTGGGATTTTTTTTTTCCAAAAAACCCCTCTCCCTTCCCTCTCCGCCGCCTTATTTCGACTAAATCAGACAACAATCAAAGACACGATCAAAAACCCTAGGGATAACAACAACTCGAACCCAAAAAGTGGAACTCCCTCGTCGCCAGGAACGCCGATTCGCGAAAGAGACTGGTGTTTTTTTTTTTCTTTTGAAGGGTATTTTGCGATTTTTGGTTGGTTTTCTAAGGGATAAGGGAGAGGGAAGGCAGAGGGAGGTAGGGATAGATGCCGCTGGCGGCTGCTGGGTAACGGCGGTGATGGAGATGAAAAGTGGCGAAAGGGAAGGGCTCGGAAGGTGAAAGCAGATATATAACTGCTGCTCTCAAGGGAAGGGAAAGAAAGGAAATGCCGCTTGGAGGCGCCGGTCTTCTATTTGCTAGGGATTCTTTTATCGGTCCGTGGCGTTGTTTCGGGAAGGATCGTGACCGTCCGAGGTTTATTTCTGGCCGTTGGATTTGGGGGTTTCTTTTCTTTTCTTTTTAAATTTTCTCGCATTTTTTTTATCTTACAACGTGACGACTAAAACGTTCTTTGGAAAGATGAAATGAATTACCAAATGGAATGTTTTTTTTTTGGGGGGTGCTCGAAGGAAAGATGGACGCGGTTTTATTGACTTTTTTGGGGTTTCTCGTGTTATGACCACCTTTTAACTTCCGTCCGAAGGGAAAGTAAAGAATATTATTGTTGTCTTTATGGTTTTCTTTTCTTGAGAAAGTGCCTACTTCCACTTCAAGCATATCCCAACATCTAACTAATGCCACCCTTTAATACACAACAATTTAGGGATATTTAGGAGGAAAGTAAATTTTAAAATTAGTCTGATGACCCTAATTTGGCATTAGAAACTTCGAATTGAGTACTTGTAAAAATCGAAGAATTCGGTCTTTATAATAGTAAATTCAGTTCATCGTGAAATACCAAATTCGTCGGAGAGAATTCAGTGTTTGAAACGTCGAATTTATCGAAATTTGTTATTAAAAACACTAAATTTTTATAAATCGATTTTGTTGTATTTAACATCGACTTAAGAGTAATATTCGACGAATTTTGAAAGCCAATCACCAATTTCGTAAAATATTTGTCGCATAAAATTATTTTGTAGCAAAGCTACCATAGATGTATTTTCAAAATTATCTTTTCAATTTTATATAAGAGTTTGATCAATTAGTTCAGGAATTTCAAAAGTTAATATACTTATGTAGCGGAATATTGTCATGACAAATGTTAAATAAGAACAAAACTCTATGTTACTTCTTTTTCCTTTCGTGGGGTTTTTGGTATCGTGGGCTTAGGCTAAAAATCTAGTATTCCATGGGATGAAGTACCAAAATTTTATTTAGCCCAACAAGAAAAAAGGACAAGGCATGACATGACATGACAAAAGGTCCCAATCCAGTTCCAAAGCTTTAATCTTATCTCCAATGACTTGGGCTTTTAATTTAACAACAGATTCGTTTATTATATACCACACACAGCTCACACATATTTCATGTAACTCGCCGACAGCAATGTCCCTCTGAATTCACACGATTGAGACTTTCTGGTGTCTCTTGGATCAATCTAGAAAATTTGGCGGTGTCTCCCACTTACGCCTACCTAATTTCATCTGCAATCAAAATAGGAAATCCATAACATTCCGTTCTGTCCGTGCAAACGTTTTCCTAACCTTTCCTCCTTCCCACCGTGCGGCGGAGGGCGAGTACAAGGGGACGCGGTCGTAGAGCCTGTCCGAGATGATAGGGAAGAAGGTGGTCGAGGCTAAGGAGGTCTGAGAGATTAAATGGCGATTGTTGTTATAAGATAAGATATTCCCCCTGCTGTCGTTGTATACGTAATTAAAATGGGCCAAATTCTTTTAAGCCGCTACCAATCACCAAAATTTCAATCCAAAATCAATAAAAATTTAAGTCGGTCCATGGGCCACCGTTCGTGTTCCTACCAACATCCATTGGACCGGATAAATTTCAAAATTTATCCGATCCAAAGGAGATAAATTTCAAAAGAAATACAATTTTATTTTATTTTTTTGGGAGGGAAACATTCGGATGTTGTGAGAATGAGCACGGGATATGTCCATTTCCTCCACTCAGACAAATTAAAAAAGAAAAAAAGGTGCCAACCGATGTGAACTTTCGAATGACGGATTGATTATGCATTATCCGACGTCATGATTTACAAACAAAAGAAAAAATTAAAGGCAAAATATACGTATATGTAAGTAACTATAGACGAACTTTCTTTTCTGTCAACATCTTTTTTTCATATACACATATGTCACTAACTATGGTTTCAACCTTTTTTATGGCCAATCGTCGACGACGTGAGGCAAATCGCCCACGCAGATATAACAGAGGTCCGGAGGTCCTACGTGGTGAAGCCAGAGAAATCATACGTGGAAAAGACCTAATTGAAATCAAGAAAATCGACTGGAACCCTAATTGTTCTAGAAACGTTGACGAAATCGGAGGCGTAGGGGAAGGGGAAGGAGAAGGCGAAAGCGAAGGCGAAGACGAAGGGGAAAGGCGAAGGCGAAGACGAAAGCGAAGGCGACCATAATCGGAGGCGTGCTTTGGAAGTAAGGCGACCATGTGTGTGACTGAAGAAGACCAGGTATGTTGGCAAACCCTTTTGGCTCCACTGTTCGCTCTCGTGATTAGGTAGGTTATTAAGTAGGTAATTTTGGTGTTGTTTGGCTGAACAAACAGATACAATGAAGCGGCTGAATCTGAATATGCTTATTGGTGGTAGGATGTGTTTATCTAGGTTGTGCTCATATACAGGAGGTACGGTAGTTAAGTTTGGTGGGTGGATGCTGACCTTTTAGGTTATTTCACCTTGGTAGCTCTGGCCAAAGATTCTGGGATAAATAGGGTGTTGAAAATGTGGTACGGGCATCCCGGTCATAGTTTGTCATTGGTTAGGGAAATTGTGGGAGACAAGGAGGTTATGAAAATGATAGAAAAATGTCAGGAAGGTGGAACCGTAGATATATACTGTGATGGAGAGGGTGATAGTATGGCTGATGACTTAGAAGTAGAAGAAGATCCTCATGAGGAGACTGATGAGTTAGAAGTACAAGAAGATCCTCATGAAGAGACTGATGAGTTAGAATTAGAAGAGACTGAGAAGGAGGATAATGAGGATGAGGTTAGAGATGAGAGGGTTGAGACTGATAAGGAGGAGGAGTCGGATGTTTCTCAGCCTAACCCAGCTGTTATTGATAGTGACATGCCTGTTCTTGAGGTGGAGTCTGAGTACGAGAAATCAGACGCCGAAATAGGTGATGATTCTTGTTATGTGACCATAGGGGATAGATGGAAGCAACTGTTGTGTGAATATACTGAATATAACCCTCACTGTGATCACAAATTGATTGAATGGAAGGTTGGTTGGTGATTTGAAAATCCTCTACAAATGCATGAAGCTGTCCAATGGTATGCTATTGCAAATGGATATAATTTGCGTTGGAAACGAAGTAATGAGAATAGACAGGAAGCTGTTTGTGCTAGAGGTTGTTCGTGGAGATGTTATGGGTCTTGGCTGAAGAAGGAAAACATATTTGTTCTTAGGTATGTGTTGAATGAGCATAAATGTAGTCGGAGTATGAGTAATCATCAAGCAACAACTAGATGGTTGGCCAATCAATTTGTGGAAGGGATTATTCGCAGGGCTGATGTGACAGCCGCGAAATTTAGCAGGAAGTAATGGAAAAACATCATTTAGAAGTGCCATTAATGAAAGTTTATAAAGCGAGTTGGTTAGCTGATAAGTTGGTTAATGGCACCATTGATCATTTCAAGGATCTGAGACCGTATCTTGATGCGCTAAGGTTGAAATATCCAACTTCTACATTTAAGCTGAGTTGTGACTTGACTCTCTCAACAGGGACTTATACAACTTTCAAAAGATTCTTTGTTTGTTTTGATGCTCTGAGATCTGGTTTTATAGAGGGATGTAGACCTTTTATAGGGTTTGATGGGACTTTTATTAAACATAAGTGTGGTGGATTCTTTTAAGTGCCGTTGGTCGCGATGGCAATGAAGGAATGTTTCCCATAGCTTGGGCTATTGTAGAAGGGGAAAACACCGATTCTTGGAGCTGGTTTTTGGAGTTGCTTTTCCAGATTCTTGGTGTTGGCAGTGGAGCAGGTTGGACATTCATATCAGACCAACAGAAGGTATGTCATTGTTGTTCCTGTTGTGGAAGATATGATATTGTTGTTCAACTAATTTGTTTAATTGCAAGGACTGCTCAATGCGGTTACGAATCTGGCACTAGCCACCGAACACAGGAATTGTGCAAGGCATATTTACCAAAATTGGAAAGTGAAACACGGAGGGTTATTCCTCAAGAGCTGCTTCTATAAGATTGTGAAGAGTACCAATGAGACTGACTATGCAATAGTTTTGAAAGAGATGAGAGAAGGCCGTGATGGTATACCTGGTTCAGTAGAGGCAGCTGATGATTTCCTTAAGCAAGGGCCGCAACATTTCTGCAAAGCTTTTTTCAGTACATCAAGTAAGTGTGGCACTATTACAAACAATATGTGTGAGACTTTCAATTCATATATTGTTGCTGCACGGCGAATGCCTCTTATTGATATGCTTGAGAGCTCTTGATGGTACGACAATGTGACAAGAGAAAGATTGCTGAACGTAGCCAGGATAGCTTGTGTCCAAACATAAGGAAGGAGGTAGAATTGCTCAAAGAAAGTGCTGGAAGGTATGTCGTGAAACCTTCATTAGCAGAGAAGTTTGAGATGTCTCTTGCTAATAATGAGAAGGATAGGTATTCGGTAGATTTAAGTAGACATGCTTGTAGCTGTCGTTTCTAGGACTTGAATCCTCTGCCTTGCTCCCATGCAATAGGTTGCATCAATTACATGAAAAGGCCAATAGAAGATTATGTGCATCCTAGCGTCAAAATTCTATCATATAGGAAAGCATATGATCATGTATTGGAGCCGTTAGATGGAGTGAAGTTCTGGCCGTGTGAAAACTTAGAAGTTATAAGGCCACCGCCTTAAAAAAAGCTCCCTGACCAACCAAAAAAGCACAAAAGAAGAGTTTCTAAGGAGGAAGAACCAAAGGATTCATCACAGCCTATTGGAGCATCCAAGCTGTCGAAAAGAGGAACAAGTATGAAGTGTTCTACTTGTGGTGTTTTCGGACAAAATAAAAGGACATGCAAGGGTGAAGCCTCTTCGCAGGAAGCTTCAACTCCAGTTCAGCCAATGGATGAACAAACATCTGAAGGCTCAGGTATAATAAGATTACCTATTACCAATAAACACAACATAAAACTCAGTTTCCTCTTCTTTGTTGCGTTACAGGGAGGAGGACAATGCGCATGACTTGTCAGAACGGTGGAGGACGTGGGCATAACAAGAGAACGTGCAAAGTTACTCCTGCACAAAGAACAACAATTGCAGAAGATACAAGTGCTGATCGAAGCCAGGAATCCATTGTATCTCCACAATCAAGACAGAAGGAAGCTGCGTGGAGGGACAGGGGAAATGGTATGAGGAGGAGCAGGGGAAATGCTACACGGAGGGGCAGGGATACTTGAAACTTAGTGTTGAAACTTTTCTGTCAAGCTGTATTGGAAATGGTTAATGGTACTTAGTGTTGAAACTTTCTATAAGCTGTTGGTTAATGGTACCAATTGTTGAAACTTAGTGTTGAAACTGTACTGGAAATGGTACTTTCAATTCTGTAAGCTGGTTGGTATTTGGAACTTTCTGTAAGCTTTTGAAACTATAATCTGAAAGCTTATGGTACTTTCAACTTTGTAAGCTGGTTGGTCAACACAAAGCTGAAAGCTGGTTGGTTGGTTGGTTGGTCAATTCTATAATCTGAAAGCTTTCTGTAAGCTGTAATGGTCAATAGAAAGCTGCAATTGGTGCCATTGTACAAATCTGTTGTATAAATGTTGAAGCCAAATGAAAATTGCTCAGCCAAATGTAAATTGCTTAGCCAAATGTAATTTGCTCCAACAGCCAATTTCAGCCAATTCAGTCGCAAATACAACTGCCACATTACAACAGCCAACTACCATCCAAAGGCCAAATTCAGCCACGTTACAACTTCAACCAATCTTGCTGCACCCTACTCGCCCTACCTAATAAAAACAATGAAAACAACAAAAAACAATACAAAAAACCGCTAACCAAAGTACCACCAGTCGCAAAGTATTGATTTGGGTCTTCTTTTTCTCAGTTTTCTCTTTTAAGCTTTTTGTACTTAACAACCTTCCCTTCCAACTTTGTTATATGATCTTCTCTCATTTGATATTTCCCTTCAGGAATTCGATATCCTTCTCCAATACTTTCTTCGACTCCAAAAGTTGATTCATGATATCCTTCTGCCTACTTGGGAAGTCCTCGTCCATCCACTCGAAAAACCCACA
Organism: Melastoma candidum; assembly: GCA_023653495.1. Classification (NCBI taxonomy): domain Eukaryota; kingdom Viridiplantae; phylum Streptophyta; class Magnoliopsida; order Myrtales; family Melastomataceae; genus Melastoma; species Melastoma candidum. The sequence continues at coordinate 6,908,659 of CM042886.1, forward strand.
ATCATCTTCCTGTCAATTATTAGACAAATCAACAAGAGAGTGTTGGCAGAAAATGGAATTGGACAAAGAAAAGAGAGTATGGGAAATACACCTGCTGCAAGCCCTAGCGATATGATCGCGGATATGGTAGCAGTCACAACTGGATTCATTCCAGAAGAATATGAAGGAAAATAAACACAAATAACAACCTTACAGTCTGACCTTCTAGCACGAACACCTGTAGAATCGCCGACTTGGATTGCTCTTACTCCAGGATGGTACGGGGTGACCCTCCTTCCATGGTTGCAAACTCGTCCAACCATACTTGAGCTCGATACAATAGAGCCACTACTCATTTCCTTGCCACTCATTCTTCGATAAAGGAATAGAGAGACGCGACCTAACTGCTTCGCGCCAAAGCCGCCTCAGTCCTTCGCCATCGCCAAAAGCTAGGGTCGCCTCACTTCCTTCCTCCTGGATCGCCTCACTTCCTTCTTCTAGTTTCCCGCACTTCCTTCTTCTGCCTTCTGCCGCACTTCCTGGTCCCAATTAGGGTTCCAAATCTAATTTTTGATTTGCGGGCCTTCTTCCTTCTTCATAGTCCACATCCGCTCTTTTCCACATCTAGACCTGCTCTTTTCCATGTCTGATTTCTCTAGCTTCACCACGTAGGACCTCCGGACCTTCGTTATGTCCACGTGGGCGATTTGCCTCATGTCGTCAACGATTGGCCATAAAAAAGGTTGAAACAATGAAAAAAAGATGTTGACAGAAAAGAAAGTTCGTCTATAGTTACTGACATATACGTATATTTTTCCAAAATTAAATGACGGGTTTTAGTTAAGGCGCGTGATTTTTATTAAAAAAAAGCCTGAATTATTCTTCCAATTCCTGTATTTAAGGTATAAAAAATTTCAAGATATTTAATACATCGGATATTCTTGCATATTTAACTTCTCTATTTACAGGAACACTTCGCACGATCTTATCTCCAAAGAATCGTCACATGAGCGATCTGAGTATAGGATTATTCATGGAGCAGGGCAATAACTTTTGGAAATTTGTAATAACAAAAACAATTTTGAAAATACAAAATACTCGGGGGCGAACTATGTAAAGAAACAAAGATAAAGGCCCGGCTCGTAAATAGAGTAAGACCGGGGGTTGATGCTCGTTTGTCCTGATGTTCTCCTTTTGTTTTTGTTTTTGGGGAATATCTATATTTATGGGGTTACTTTTCTCCCCTACCCACCAATATAAGACTAGTAAAAATTGTACATGCCGAATACACACGGACACACACAAGTAGACCTTTTACTTTCGAGCATGCCTGAATGCCTGCTTGTACTTTTCTTTAGTAGTAGGAGAAGGAGGAGGAGCTTCTAAACTCGCTACCCCACTCTGCACTCGCATGTCACAAAGTTACACGTGGTCCGTCTCAAACTCTCATAAACAGATAGGGGTGAGAGAACAATCAATAAATCATCCCTTTTAAACTCGGTTATTATTTGGCCTGGGGAGGAGTGTAGGGTAGGGTGGGAAGTTTGTTAACTCGGTCTCAATATAATACTTTTTTTTCTACACATACGAAGCATAAACTCATTACCATAATAATGACGATGTCTAATGGTGTTAAGGAATAACGCGAAAGGTCTATTAATTATTAGAAAAAGGATTTTCTAGTTTCATTGGTCAACAATGCGGATCATTACTTTTTTGGGGGTTGGTTAGGGAAACATCCGATTAGATGTGAACGAGATAAAGTTGTTGTGGTGGGGGGGTTGACGTAGACGCTGATGTGGACATCGACATCGACATCGACCCCCATCCTTTCCATCACTCCGCTTAGTTTTGGACGAAAAATGTTTTCAGTCCTCCTCCTCCATAAAAAAAAAATATTTACACGGAGCCTAACCGAATAATAATCCCGCGTCTAATCTCACGACGACGTCAAATCTAAAATCATTACATTATTAAATACTAACATTAATTAAGGAAATATAAAGATCTTATTCGATCACTTTATTTATTTATTATAGAAACGCCAAAGCTATTAAATAAGAAACTATTATTGTCCTTCTTATCCGTAGACGCCCCGGACCTAATAAAATATATTCATCCCTTTTTAAGGAAACCATTATTTTTATTTTTATCTTCACAATTGAGTAACTTAACATAAGATTAACATCGGCTTCATTAATCAAGAATAAAAAAAAAATTATTTTTAAGATTGAGGTTTTGTAGGTAGAGAGATTTTTGTCCCCATTCAAATCATGTGACAAATCTATCAGATTATACGTAAACTGCATATATAAGTAAACAGTAATTTGTAGCTATCACTCCGTCTCTCTCTACCTCGTCCCTGAAAGCTGTTTTGTCTCCCCCCCCCCCCCCCCCCCCCCCCCCCCCCAAAACCCACAAAGTGAGAGCGTCTTACTCCGTTTCCGCGATCTCATCCTCATCAAAATCAATCCTCGCTCCGATTCCCACAGACATTCCGTCGGCTCTTTCTAGGGCGCATCGCCTCGTCCCCTCCCCCCCCCCCCCCCCAGCCGGTAAGTCCCCCTCCCGAAGAGATCGCCCCCCCTCCCCTCGGCATTGTCTCCCCGACTTTATTTTTTTGCCGGCGGGTCACGCCTTTTTCTCCGTTTATTTTTCCTGGGTTTGTTACGATTCTGTTTTGGGTCCTGATAATGAACGGGGAGATCGGCGTGCACAATGATGCTCCACTCTTGAACGGGAAAATCGGCGAGGATTTCGGGATGGGTGGTGCCGTCACGGTCAAGGGGCACGTGGATCTAGGCTCTTCTGTGGGGAGTCCTGTGGTGGACGCTGTTTGCGTTGCCATGAAGGGGGTCGGTGCAGATCGGAAGGAGACTGTCGAGAACGGGAGGACAGAGGGTGATGATAGGACTGGGAATTGCGTCGGCGATGACGCGGTGGTTAAGAGGCGGGAGAATGGGGCTCTAGAGAATGGATTCTCTGGTGCCAATGGGCATGTTCTGGAAAACGAGAGCGATGTCTTTAAAGGTACGGGGGTTGTAGTGGTAGTAACTGGGAGTGATGCCGAGGAGCATAGAGAGAATGGAGTGCTTGAAAATGGAGATTGTGGTGCTGGTGGGGTAGTTGAGGTAATTGAGGTTGAAGTTCCGGAAGCTAATGGCTGCGATGAGAAATTAGAGGATGTGAAGGAGGCTGACGTTGTCGATCGCAAATATGATATCAATCGCGGCGCTGAGGATCATTCCTTGAGCAATGGTTTTGCTAGGGAAGAGTCACTGAGTGGATCACAGGATAGCAAAGTAGAACACGTTGTGGTCGAGCACCAAAACGGGAGGGTGGGATGCTACGGAATCTGTTGATGGATTGATAGGTGTGGTCAGTGAATCCGATTATGTGGAGGGATTGTCTGGAGGTGTTGAATCACATCCTGCTGCTGATACCAAAGGCACGACTGAGGAGCAGTTCGTCGATCAGACTGAGCCAGTCATGCAAGAGGGGCTAAGTCAAACGGGAGACTCCATCGCGGTGGAACCAGCTGATGCCAAGATTTACAATGCCGAGAAATCTGATGATGAGATTCATAAAGCCGATCAGACAGATCTGGTTTGACAGTGGCTGCCGAGCAAGTAGAGTCTCCCATACAATCTAAGCCAGTTCATACCGAGCCAGTCATGCAAGAGGGGCTAAGTCAAACGGGAGGCTCTACAGCGGTGGAATCAGCTGTTTCGAAGAATTACAATGTTGAGGAATCTGATGATGTGATTCATAAAGCCAAACACACAGATTCTGGGTTGACAGTGGCTGCTGAGCAAATAGAGTCTGCCATACAATCTCGGCCAGATCATACTGAGCCACTCATGCAAGCGGGGCTAAGTCAAACGGGAGGCTCTATAGTGGTGGAATCAGCCGATGACAAGATCTATAATGTTGAGAAACCTGAGATTCCTAATACCGAACAGACAGATACTGGCGTGGCTTCCGAGCAAATAGAGCCTGCAATACAATCTCAGCCAGATCATACTGAGCCAGCCATGCAAGAGGGGCTAAGTCAAAAGGGAGGCTCTATAGTGGTGGAATCAGCTAATGGCAAGATATATAATGTTAAGAAATCTGGCGATGGGATTCATAAAGCCGAACAGACAGATACTGACTTGAAAGTGGCTACCAAGCAAATAGAGTCTGCCGTACATTCACAGCCAGATCATACAAATGAATTGGATTTATGTAGCTTGTCTTATGTGGAGCCTCATAAAGTGGCCGAGGCGGACATTGAGGCTCCGAGTGCTGATGACAAGGTCGAGGAGGTAGATGAAAAAATCGAGGTGGTGGAAGCCGGGGATGTTTCTGTAAAAAAAATGAATACCATGCTGGAGAACTTATCAACAGAAGAGGCAGGCACTGCTGAATCTGACCTTCCTGTTGAGGGCCATCACAGTGATGCAAGCCCAGCTGTTGCTGAACCCGAATGTGCTGTTACAATATTGGTGGTTATGTGTACCGATGAGAACAAGGATGATGGCGACATTGTACCCGTTCAATGCTTGGTTGCTTCTGATGAGAAGGACCCAGAGTTAGATGAGGGAAGGGATTCTGTGGGATCCTCTTCCCTGGATGCCAAGGGAGAGCCCTCGCCTACGGAAATTGAAAAGGAAGAAGAAGATATAAAAAATAAGGTCATTGATTCTGATCCAAGTGAGGTGACAATGGAGACCAGAACTGCTGTGGATGTATCCTCGAGTGCCTTGGCTGGTAATGCCAGTGCAGAGGCAGTGATATGTTTTGGTTCATTTGACCAAAGTGAGTTATTCGGCATCCCATCTGAAGATCTTTCCCAAAAGAAAGTGGATCAGCACAATGTTCCTGGTCAGGATATTGATCAATCATCTCATCAGGCCGAGGTTGTTGATGTTAATCCTCGGAGTGATGTGGTAGTGGCTGATGTTCCGTTAGTTGCTTCTCCTAAAGAGCAAACACGGTTCTCCGAAGTTGAGAAGAAAGTCTTTAATTATCTGATAACGACTCCAGGTTCGAAGATCATCTTCTAAAATCCAAGATAAGTGACACTCAGCTACAAGTCGACGAAAAAACCAAGATTCGTGACGCTATTAAAGCCGAAATGCATAGCAAAAAGGTATGTTCTCCCCCAGAGTTATATTCCGTTCTAACCTCAGTCAATAAAATGCCCTGTCTTATTTGCTGTCCTTTAATTTCTTAGAGCATCTACAAGGAGAGCAGTGAAAAATTTGGAGCTGCAGTATTGGAAGAGAAAGCTGCGCGTGGGTTGTTGAAATCTAAGAGGCAGGATGTAGACTTGGTCCAAAATGAGATCAACAAAGTGAAGAATGCAATGTCTCTTGGTGAAATTGAGGCAGAGGTGATGATTGTGTCTCATCCATGCCCTTTCATTGATAGAACATTGAATTTTGTGTGTGACGTTTGTTTTCCTGATGCTCCTTGGTAGATATGCGGCATGGAACACAGCATACAACATGAAACCTTACCTTTGAAGGAAGAGAGAGAATTGGTCAACAAATTAGGAAGTTGAAGCAACTGCGAGGACAGATGTCTTCTAGTATTGGGGGTGGAGATGAACTGAAGGCAGCCTTGAACAAGAGGGAGGAAACCGAGGAACGCCTGAAGGTATGTCCTTTATTCCTTTGTCCCTTGGCGTTTTCAAAGGTGGTTGTCATTGCTGGTTTGCAAGACTCGACAAACCATATGAGAGTTTTGTTTTCTTGGGTGTTTTATGACTGGGGTGACATCGAGTGCTACTCTTCCGCTGAGGGTCATCGTCGTGCAGGTGCTGAAAAAGGACGCAGACTCTCTCAGAGAAAATTGTATGAAAGCTGAAGCAATCACAAAGGCAACTAAGAAGATATATTATGACGACGGTGAGAAGCTGCGTGAACTGCAAACTCGTTTTAAAGAGGCAGATGAAATCAGACAAGACGCATACATGCAGCTCCATAGTTTGAAGAAAGAATTATATGAGAAGGTTAGTCATCTTGATTACAATAATTTGGCTTTGGGACTTCATCAAACCACTTTAAAAATGGTAATCCCAGGACAAGTGTCGAAGGATCTGGTAACTTCCCATTGGAAAGAGCCCAGGGGCAGTTACTTTAGGAAACAACATTAACATGAATTTCTTGTGTACTGGCAGAACAAACCGTTTTGGAAGTACAGGGACGATATGAGATGGCCATGGATTTGGCATTGAAGGGGGACCGAGAGTCCTGTGTCCCAGTTTTGTATTCAACAGGTGAGAAATCCTTTTGCATCCTTGGCACGAGCCTAGTGACCCATATCCTTGTCATTGGCTTATATTCTCATCTTTAGGTTGAGACTTTTATGGAGCATGGAACAAAAGCAGCGAGTTTAGGGAAGAATACATCAAATCAAATGCACGGAGAACGTTAAGGAGGCTAGGGACGACCGACGGTCGTTCGCTTGGACCCAATGAGGAGGCACCCAGCATACCACCAATCATAAATAAGAGACAAGCCCAGGAGAAGTCTTTCCCCCCGCTTCCCACCCTAAAACCGGAAACCATCGTGCAGGCTGTCGAAGTTGAATCTTCTGCTGATAAGGCGTTGAGAAAGGATGCCGACAAGAAGAAACATCAACCCAAAGCTAAGAACACCATAAAAGCCCCCCCAGAGATCGAAACGGTTTTGGCTAGTTTGGATAGAAACGAGATCCCTGAGAAAGCAAAGGAGCCGGAGGTAACTGAGGAGGAGCAAGAGCAGGCAAGAAAGGCCGAGGAACTTAGGAGGAAGGAAGAGGCTGAGAAGTTGTTAGAGCAGAGACGTCAGGAGGAGAAAGTCAAGGAGAAAGAAGCCTTGGAGCGCAAGAGACGGAATGCCGAGAGGGCATCGGCCAGGGCCGCACAAAAAGCGCAGAAGGAAGCCGAACAGAAAGAGAAGGTGCCCTTTTCATTTCATCCTGTGATATAATGATTTCCTAGTACCTGGCTTTGAAATCAATTATAAGTCGTTTCATGTTTTGCATTGTGTAGAAGAGGGAAAAGAGGGCAAGGAAGAAGGAAAGGAGGAGATTGGGTGGCGGAAACGCATTGTCGGACGATGTCCCGGAAGGAGAATCTCCGGTTCCCTCGGAAGGCCCCGTCGAAGCCACTCCTGCAGAGGTCGAGATCAGGGAAAAGGCAGCGCCAACAAGGAGACCAGCGAAAGCGTCGCATTTTACCAAGCAAACGAAGATCGATCCCATCCCCGCTCCTCTCCGCAACAGGGCCAAGAGGAAGATGCAACTGTGGATGTGGGTCTTGGCGGTGGCCCTTCTGGTTTTGGCGTTGTTCCTGGCGGGAAATGCTCGGAACCTCTTCTGATATCCACGAGCTCACAAGGGCAGGTAGCCTCTCCAAAACACAAACACACACACTGACATATATATACAAGCATTACATGTTACTCCTAAAACCCCCTTGGAGAGAGGTGCGGGCGCCAATGAGAGGTTGATATCTCCCATCCTCTCTATCCATACATGGACATAAAAAGGTGATCAAGCCAGGGAGCGATTCTTTCTTTTTGCCTGGTTTTTCTATTGGCTTGGGGCCTGCTTCTACTTTGGTGGTAGTAATAGGAGAGATTGGTGAGAGTGTTTCCTACTTCTTTCTCTCTACTCTCCAGCTTTTGAGCTATTTAACTCCTCTTATCTGATATTTGAACAGCGACTATTGATTGGTTTCTTTTATTTAAACATTAAATGGGTTGTTCTTGGTATTACTGACTACTTGTTCTTCTAAGCAGTCAGTAGTCGTCTGTCTCTGTGTTTTTTTCTTTTTGGTCTATGAATGTCTTGTCATTACTCAATAGGCTTAAATAAACGGGCCCAAAATTGGGCCTCTCTTCATGTTGCTCGTGGGTATAATAATTGGGCCTTGATAACTCCAAAAGCGTGCACTAATCCTTTTGTTTTCTAAAAAATAACATTTTTGACTTGTCGGGGACAAGCAGGTCATTTGCTTAAATTCGATTAATTTCCACTCGTTATTAGTCAATCCTAGGGTTTTTTTTTTTTGTTCCGGAAAAGACAAGAAAAGAAATAAATAAATAAAGATCAACCCGGACGGCGGCTTCCTCTTCATAAAAGAACCTCCACCCGCGAATCCGACGGTCAGATACCACTCCACGTCAGCTTCCACCAACCCCGACCGTGCGATTCCCACACCGCCCCGCTCGAATTAGAACACGAGAGTGCGGTGGGGTGGGATCACGTTTTCTTTTCGGCCAACGACAATCATCAGATTGGTTTCATACGAAAACATGCGAAACCCCACCTCACCCTAGTAACGCCTTCTGTCGTTGTCCTGTCATCGTGAGTTCGGGAACCTTAAAAAGGGGGAACATTTTTCCTTTTATTATTTTGCAAATTGCATCGCTAAAAAATTTGTTTCCTTTTCAGCGTCTGCGATTCGTTTCCGTGGTGGTTTCTTGGATTTTTCTTTTCTGGGTATTATTAGATTCACACCGGCCGACACTTCCCCAAACCCCATTTCGGATTTCGCTCATCCTTGCTGAAGAAAAGCAGTGTTCTTTTTGTCATGGTGGGTTCTTTTTGTTGTTGTTGTTGCTGTTTGTGATTCTCGTTTCGGGTCCCCGTTGTTGGTCGATGAAGCGGCATTGTTGAAGTTTTTGTGTGTTTGTGTGCAGGTGAGTTCTTTGGGGAGGATGAACGGCGGCGGCGGGAAGGATGGGGATGATTGCCCCCCGTTGGCTGGCGGCGTTCCTGCACGTTGCCTACTTCAAGACCTGTTTGCTTCACGCTGATTCTCATAGGAATGAATGCAAGATGTTTTGCATTGATTGTATGGGTGATCCCTTCTGCTTCTACTGCACGACTGTCAGCCACAGCGGCCACAGGGTCATCCAGGTTGGTTTGATTCCATCGGGAACCCCTCCTCGATCGGCATTGACGTGCTTCGGTTGCGTGTTTACATGAAAGATTCGATCTTGATTGCTGGTCGGTGGTTGTTTTGCAGGTTAGGAAGTCGTCGTACCATGAGGTGGTGAGGGCGAGCGAGATTCAAAAGTTCATCGACATCTCGGGGATCCAGACCTTCATCATCAATAAGGCGAAGGTTGTTTTCCTGAACGAGCGGCCGCAGCCCAAACCTGCGAAGAAGGTGATCAATGCCTGCCTGATTTGCCACAAGACCCTGGAGTTCTCCTTCCGGTTCTGCTCCATTGGCTGCAAGGTGACGATGGGATTCCTTTTACCTCCATGATTAGTCAATTCTGTAGTCAACAGAGGCTTGACTGCTTTGTCCGTCAATGTTGATTTGCAGTTGAATGCGATGAGGAGGGGCGATGCGAACATCTCGTTCTCCCCGAGGCCGAAGGCCGGGGAAATGGAGAACTTGAGCGCCGGGGCTGAATCGGATGAGTCCTCGACTCCCGGAAAGGTCCGGAAGACGGAGCATTCCGGTTGCCCAACTAATGTTGTGCCTTCCCCTGATCAGAAAAGGGACGGCCACGATCGTTCCTCCAGCTCCGTTGATGAGACCAATGCCGAAAACGCGGCCGATGCTTCTCCTTTTGACCACAGGAATTCACGAAAGAGAAAGGGTACGCCAAGGCGAGCACCATTCTTCTGATCATATACATTATACAGGAGGAAGCAAGAAGAGGATATAATAAACAGGCAGATTTCTTTCGGGTTGAAATAAAAGGAGTTAGATCTTAGGTTCTTGTATACAGACACCTCTTGGTGTTCATGGCTAGTTTCCGATTAGCGGAAGAAGTCAAGAACAAGGATCGCCATTAGGCGTCGCCCCTGATAATTTTTTTTTTCAAATCTTGTTCTTGGTGGCGATGGATAGTGTTGGTATTATATGGGATTCTGCAGTAATACAAAGATTCAGCACCGGGGATTATTCCAAGTATGGTGCTTTCTGGGATGAGAACACATCGGCACAGTGTGTTCCAATGCTGAAAACCTGTTCTGGACGATCACGTATCGACGGTAGACTACGTGCATCTCCGAGAGCGACTGCTTGTGGCCGGCTTATTACGAACGAGGAATCTTCTCGGTGATCCCCTACAGCATTGACTGTTCTACTCGTCCGCTCCGACTACTTCCATTCCCTTCTCCAAGGTCAGCCTTTGATCGGTCACCGCTCTTTCGTCAGCATTCCCGTCGTTAGTCGTTCCCGAGAGCAGTCAAAAATCCGGAAGACGTGATGGACCGGATCATCATCGCCGAGTCGAGCCTTTGGATGAGTCCCGTCAACCCAAAAAATCAAACATTTAAATTTTGTGGATTTTCGGTTTACTTTTTTCACTCGGGGTCTTTCCCACAAAAGTCGTCGTGATTACGACACGAAACTACGTTGAAGTTTGTCTGCTTACGTTCGTTCCTGGCCTCTTTTCTATATAAACCCCCCTCCTTGAAACTTGTTCACCACACCAATGCGATCGACCTTCAACGACCATGGGAGGCTGCTTCTCCTACGAATTCGTCTGCGACGATTACGGTTGCCCCGGGACCGTTAGGGTGATCACCATCGGCGGTGACCTCCGGGAGTACTGCATCCCCGTCACGGCTGCTCAGGTGCTGAGGTCTGGGAGTTTCTCTGCTACCTCGTCTGCTGCCGCAGCACGGTTCGTTTGCTCTTCGGACATGTTGTTGTACGACGAATTCGTACCCACGCTTGATCCGGAGGAGGAGCTAGTGGACGGACAGATCTACTTCGTTTTGCCAGGGTCCAGGCTGAGGCAACGGCTGACGGCGTCGGATATGGCTGCGTTGGCTGTTAAGGCCAACCTCGCTATTCAGAAGGCGGAGGGCAAACGCGGGAAGAGGCAGAGGAGGAGAGAGACTCGGGTTTCTCTGTCCACGGGGGTTAACCGGAAGGCATCCAGTTTCATTTCGGAGTACGCAAGCCAGCCGAAGAGAACAGGAGCTGGAACGGAGAGCTGCGATGAAGTGCAGATGAAAGCCAAGATGATGAGCCGCCGTTCGGAGAGCTTCCGGCGGTTAAGGAAGTACCCTTCACGACGGCTGGGGAAGGCCATGCGGTCGTTCAAGATCCGACTCAGTACAATCCACGAAGGCACTGTCGATGTCGATGTGGAGCTTTGAGAGAGCGATCTGCTTTCTTTATCGCTTGAGTTGCCGATTCTTTAGTTCGTTTATGCCTTAATTCGATTAGAACCAGCTGCGAACCAGTGGTTGATAGATTATCTGTCCAATTCCTCATTCATTACATTATTACTGTAATCAGCAGCCAAATGAACTCAAACATGATGATATGAGGGCGCAGCTTGAGGCACTTCTTAGCCAGTTTTGCGAACTCTTGCAGCTCATCCTCGGCTGCCTCGTCCCTGATAACGGGGATCAATTTTATCTCCTCCACTACGATCTTTGATCTTGAGACAGCCCTTTCTCCGGTCAACAGCTCCACGAGGATGACGCCGAAGCTGTAAACGTCGCTCTTGCCCGTGTACCGATTGGAATGGAATACTCAGGGTCTAAGTACCCAAACGTCCCCTGCAGCACCGTCTTCAGGTGAGTTTTCTCCGTGGGAATGACCTTGATAATCCGAACTCAGAGATCTTCACGTTGTAATCGCCATCCAAGAGGATGTTACTGAATTTCACATCTCGGTGGAATACAGGTGTGGATGCTGACGACTGCAGATAAGCAAGACCTCAGAGATCTCCAGAGCAACACGGACCCGGATGTTCCACGGAAGATGGGGAGCAGAATCTTCCTTTTTGTGGAGGCGTCATAGACCAACAGGGGGACTTCTGTCTCAAGGCAAACATCCGAGCAGCTTGACGATGTTCCGATGGTTGGTTTCGGAGAGGATCACAACCTCGCCAATGAACTGATTTACCTGCTTCTCGTGTATCAGGATGGCCATGATTCTCCCGTCAGACAGCATTCCTTTGTAAACGGTGCCGAACCCACCTTTACTTAACATCCGGCACTCGTTGAAGTGGTCTGTAGCTTTTTCGAGTTCCTCTGACGTGAAAATTTGGGTCTCCTGCGAGACAATCTGTTCCAATAACAGCCCTCCATTCCGTTTGAACACTATCTTACTTGCCTTTTTGTTCTCAGCACCAGGGCGCACCAGATCCCACTGCCAAATGAAGCCGCCGTGTTCAACACCGCTGCAATGCCTTCGACAGTGAAGAAAACGTAGTTAGTCAATCCTCCCATCAAGGCCGATATATACTTAGCAACAAGAGCAGCTAGAGACATACTTGCCAGAACTGCTTTCTCTAGATGGTTACAAAAATCGCCCTCTCCTTCGTAAACACACCAGTTTCCTGCGTCACGTCGTTATGGAAACCGAGGGGGCATCGGCAGTAATAACTTCCCTCCGTGGTGTAGCAATCAGCTCCCTCTGTTTCGGTACATACGTGTCTGTCTCCCTTGCATTCATCGATATCTGCGCAACCATTAGGAAGGTAAGGGTTTCCAGCAACGGGTGTGGAGTGCTGACGTTGCCGCATTTCTGGAGGCCCTCCCGGCTTGGCCATTGGAGCGTCCTTGTTAGGCTCGCCATAGGTAAACTGGAGGGCAACGAAAACTAGCACTGCAGGAAAATCAAGCATTTCTCGACATTGCAGTTGCAGGATTCTGTTTCTCAGCCTCTAGGAGACGATGAACACAGATACCCCGGACACGGATGTCTGCAACCAGAAGAGAAAATCTCTACGCGTCTCCGTGAACATCTATGCTTGGGTGACGAGTTTAAGCATACAGTGAACAATCTGGATATGTTACGCGGCCGAAGGGCCAACGGACGCCAAGGAAACTGTCATCGAGGCTGTCCTTTCGAGGAATAAAATTGCCGTCTATGTATCTAGTTTCTTTTATGAAGTGGTAGCAGGATTGTTCTTTTCTATGCATTCACTCGCGAAACAGACACAGGTTCGCAAACAAGAAACGACACAGCAGCGATTACATCCACCGATGATACTTCCGAGGCACAGTCGTCATTGGGAATTTAACCCAAGGCTCGCTGCTTCCCAGCCCGAAGGCATGCACGCCCGCCCATTCACGAGATCTGCATAGGTTGCTATTCTGCAGATGTAGTACCATCCATAAATCTTCCGGCCTGCAGAGGGGATAAAATCTTTGGCGCCGGTATTCGGACAATAAGGAAGCATTCCGGGATGCAACAGTCGGAAATAATAACGGAGGTAATAAAAAAATAAGGATAACATGTACATGTCTGCTGAGCATATGGACGCCTTGATATTTTTATTTTTAGGCTGCTGCAGCTCTCGTCGCCATAACGTGGCCCAATCTAATCCCCACCCCCCTAATTTTGATTTTGTCCATATTTTTATCTTTTAGAATTTTAATAATATCAGTATAACATTTTATTTTACTTTATTTTATGAAATGAAATAGAAAAATCAATTGAAGCGGACGATAGCTTCCTTCCTTCCCTCCGACCGACTCCTAACAAAGCGGAGACTGCCAACCCCTGACCTACGCCGGCGACATGGCAGCGTCCGCATCGCTGGTGGCTGCCGGACTCCCTCAAATCAGGCCTTCCTTGTCCCCTAACCGCCGGTGTTCCGTCAAGGACCGGCCCTGTCAGTCGGCTTCTCTCCCCGCCCCTTCGGCTCGTCTTAGTTGCCGTTGCCTGTCCGCCTCTTCTCCCAGGAGGTAGTAGCGGTTGAGTTCGCGTTTACCTGTGATTGGATTGGTTTGGATTAGTTCTCGGAAGTTGTTTCTCGATGATGGGAGTCGAATTTGGAGTTAGTTGAGTTCGTCACTCGCGAATAACGTTCCACCGGGGGTGGGGGTTCGATCAAGAAAGTGGATTTGGTTTTTTTGATTGTGAATTGCACGGGTTCCTGTTTCGGCCCTAATTTTTAAGGTCTTTCGTCCTCCAGGAAATATGCAATGTTTCGTACTGGATTCTTTCATCCAGATTGATTTGCTAATAGTGTTTGTTGAAATGTTGAATCTGTTTGTCTGAAAGTGTACGGATAGTTATTGACGTGATTCTTTTGTGGAAGTACTTGGTATTGTTCCCTGGAGACTTCACTAATCTGTGCACACATTGCCTTTTGATTAATGTACTTTTCCTGGTTTAGCAGAGAATGAATCTTAATCTTTCTCCCATTTTCTCATTTATTTTCTTTTCTCTCTTCTTTTTCTTCAAAAAAAGATGGCAGTTTGATGTTGACCACAGTGGTTTAAGGCTATACAAGAAGAAGTCCCATACGTGGACCAGATATTCTTCTAGGTTTCCTGGACGAGTGTCAAGATCCCGTTATCCAGGACTGAGCGGCTGCATCTCCTGTACGGTGAATCAACGAAAGGGGAGTCTCTATCTGGACTATCTTCCCAGGGCTTTTCTGGACAGGTCCTCTTTCCATTTATCCAGACGGACACCGGTAATAATCACTTTTTCACTGTTCCTTGTCTTGCTCATGCTTTCTTCCTAGTGTTTCATTAGTTCGGTTATGCCAAGGAACAATAGAATTGCCTAAATATGTGCATAAATGGACTCTGTTTTGACAGGGGATACGTTGATTAGCTAATATTTTAGGCATCGTTTTGATGGAAAAGTTGTTGCTTCCAATTGTTGACTGTTTATGCGAATATATGTTTCCTTTACCTTGGCTGAGTAATTTGCTACTGATTATGGTGAAGCGACTGCATATTCCATCCGCAACAGTAGGGCCTGAAGAACCTCATGCTACTGGTACTGCATTACCTGGTGGTCTGCTTGAGAAGCAAGAGTTGGGTATTTTTGATCTCGAAAGAGAGGCGGCAGAGTTAGGACTGGAGAACTTTCTAAAGTCCGATCTTCCATCACATCCAAAATTATACCGAGGACAATTGGGAAATGGACTGCGATATCTAATTTTACCCAATAAAGTTCCTCCAAGCAGGTATATTCTCGTAGGTATTTGGTGTGCTACTCAGCTCATATCCTGGAGGAAAAACCCTAATCATAGGCTGATTGAATTGGGCTCTGTCATTGTTGAGGCTATGTATACTGCCCTGACATCTATTGTCATCTACGTCGACTGTAACACTAGTATTAAGCTGCAACTATTAAACCAGACGATGGCCGTCATTGGACTGAGCCTTTCGTTTCTTTTTCTCTGCAATAGAGGAAGATTTTGAGCTCTTTTCTGCCATCATTCTCAACAGAGGGGATTGTTGAATAGATCAACTTTAAAAAATTTCATAGTGGTTAAAAGAATTCCTTATGAAAATGGCTATTTATTTATGCAAAACATCATTTTAGTTTATCCGAGTTTGTGATTTATCTTCTAAATGCATCGAGGTCAGTATTTTGCTGTTTTCTAGTCATCTCGTCTTTTTACTGCTTGGAAAACTCTTTTTGAGATAATTTTAAAAGGGTGAAGTTTTTATCGACTAGGTTTGAGGCGCATATGGAAGTTCATGTGGGATCTATTGATGAAGAAGATGATGAACAGGGAATAGCACACATGATTGAACATGTAGCATTCCTTGGTAGCAAGAAACGTGAAAAGCTTCTTGGAACAGGAGCTCGATCAAATGCATATACGGATTTTCACCATACGGTGTTTCACATCCATTCGCCAACCACTGCAAAGGTATTTAAAACTTTCATCTGCAATGGTTAAATTTTTTCGCCGTAATAACCAGATGTGAAACATCTTGAGTTTTTCATCTATGAACGAGTTGCTTAGGTTGCAACAGTGCATACTTCATAGTAATGAACTATGTATGTGTATTTCTCTGGTTTAAGCATGCATAGTACAATTTATGTATACAATTAAATAACGTAATGTTAATTTATTGAAAAGAAAACTTTTTTAGTCGTTTTCTGTTTTTAAACCTGCAAATTCGTGCCTTTGGCATATTCACAAAGGCTAATGAATTGTTTCTTTTTCAGGACTCTGGTGAAGATCTACTTCCATCTGTGTTGGATGCATTAAATGAGGTGAATTGATAACTAGATTCCTTTGCAAATATCTGTAGGGTCGATGATAGATGGAATTTTAGCTTTCTGTTGGTTTAGTTTTAGATAACTAGTGTATCTGCTCGGATGGATTATCTGATACTCCATACGTCAATGGGTACACAGATTGCATTTCACCCGAAATTCCTGGCTTCAAGGGTTGAGAAGGAGCGCCGAGCCATACTTTCGGAGTTACAAATGATGAATACAATTGAATACCGCGTAGATTGCCAGGTCTGTTTTGATTACTGATCGTTGATAGTGAGAGAAATTTCCCCTACTTCTTAGTTCTTAACCTCTCTGTATCACACCATCTTGGCTTTTGATTGCAGCTATTACAGCATCTACATTCAGAGAACAAGTTGAGCAAAAGGTTTCCAATTGGTTTAGAGGATCAGATTAAGAAATGGGATGCGGAAAAGATTAGGAAGTTCCATGAGAGGTGGTACTTCCCTGCCAATGCAACTTTGTACATTGTCGGTGACATTGATAACATCTCCAAGACCGTTGCCCAGATTGAAGTATGTCCTATCACTCTCTTGATTTGGTGGTTGGTGTTTTCTGATGGATATTTTTCTACCAAGGCCCTTCTGTTGGGGTTCCCCTTAATGGAGCATCTTCATTGAGAACTACCAATTTCACAGACTTCCGTGACCAGTTGCATTTTGAATTTCCGTTGATAAACAGTGTTAGAGAATCATATTTGCTTCTCAAATGTTGTCCCCCATGTATATAGGCTGTGTTTGGGCAAACGACTGGTGAAAACGAGACTCCAGTCCCACCAACACCTAGTGCTTTTGGTGCCATGGCCAGCTTTCTTGTTCCAAAGATCCCAGCTGGTCTGGCTGGAAGTGCAACACAGGATAGAGCAGGTTCTTTCAATCAAGCTAAGGTCACAAGGAAAGAAAGGCATGCAGTTCGTCCTCCTGTGGTGCATAATTGGTCCCTTCCTGGAAATCAGGCTGATGTGAAGCCTCCACAGATTTTTCAACATGAGCTTCTTCAGAACTTTTCAATCAACATGTTCTGCAAGGCATGTTTCTTTTGTTCTATCTCTTTATTGGCATCGGACAATTGTCATACTTTTATTTGATGCGTATACTTGGCAGGTGGAACGTCAATAAGAAACATTTTGCTTCATCTGTGCTTTTGGGTACTCCAGCAATAACTTATTTGTGTGGTCTTAATTAACTAAGCAAGATGATTTTCTGGCAGATTCCTGTGAGCAAGGTTCATACATATGGCGATTTACGCAACGTTCTGATGAAACGTATATTCCTTTCAGCTCTACATTTCCGAATTAATACAAGATACAAGGTTATTCTTCTCAAAATTCTGACCTCTATATGTTGAAATTTCAGCAGCTATCATTTTTATTGCTTATTTTGTTTTGCAGAGTTCTAATCCGCCCTTCACCTCAGTCGAACTAGATCATAGTGATTCAGGAAGGGAAGGATGTACTGTGACCACTCTCACTGTTACTGCGGAGCCCAAGAACTGGCAGAGTGCAATTAGAGTTGCTGTTCAAGAGGTACTCACTTTTCTTGACTAGCATCGTTAAATAGTCATATGCTTTTATGTTTCTCTTTTGGTTAGATCAGAGCTTCATTTATTGTTCCTAAACCATAAACAATGCATTTTCATGGTTCTCCCATGGGAAAAAAATAAATACATTATTTCTATGATAAAAGTACCTTTCTATATTCCCCATTCCTCCTAGTTATTCTGATTATGTGGCGTATCTTGTCTGGTGCAGGTTCGGCGTTTGAAAGAATTTGGCGTGACAAAAGGTGAACTGACGCGGTATATGGACGCCCTGATTAAGGATAGTGAACAGCTTGCCGCTATGATAGATAATGTTTCATCAGTTGACAATTTGGACTTCATCATGGAGAGCGATGCACTAGGACACACTGTCATGGATCAGAGACAAGGTCATGAAAGCTTAGTTGCGGTGGCTGGCACAGTTACACTTGAAGAGGTAGGTTTTTTTTTTTGGGGTTGGGGGGGGGGGGGGTGTTGGTTGAGTTCATAGGAAGTTCATTTAATACATGATCTTATAATTCCTATTCAGAATGTTTCAGCCTTGGCTGCTTTACAGCTGCAATCTATTATTAACATGTCTGCCGTTTTTGTGAAATAAAATTCCCCAAAAATGGTTATTTACTAAGAACCGAATTACTTGTCCTTATTTTGAAATTTCCATCAGCTTTATAATGGGTCCTCTTAGCAATAGTTCCTAATGGAATGGTGAGAATATCTTTACCTAGTTCATTATCTATCTCCAACTTATTAACAGTCACTGTGAAATGGTTGCATGTTAGGTCAATGCTATTGGGGCGAAGGTACTTGAGTTCATCTCTGATTTTGGGAAACCTTCCGCCCCTAATCCTGCGGCAGTTGTTGCATGCATACCCAAGAAAGTACACAGTGATGAAGCTGGTGAAATTGAATTTCAAATAACACCAGGAGAGATTGTTGCTGCTATCAAAACAGGTCTAGATCAGCCTATTGAGGCTGAGCCAGAGGTATCTTTGTCTCTTTGTTTTAATTAGTGTTACTACTTTGTATGAATCCATTGTGAGTGTTCAAATTTTTCCTTTTGGGTTAGCAGGATATGCATGAATGTTTACTAAGACTCTTTTTCTTTACTTTGCAGCTTGAGGTGCCAAAAGAATTAATTTCTACATCAGAACTACAAAGTTTGAGGTTACAACGGATGCCATCCTTTGTTCCTCTGACTCCGGAATCAAATGTTACAAAAAATCACGATAAGGAAACAGGGATCACCCAGTGTCAGCTTTCCAATGGAATTCGGATAAACTATAAGGTATATGTTTGTGCCTGCAGTTCAGTGTTGCCGATCTTCGTCTATTGAGTTATTCCACTCAATGCCTTACTATAAATGTGAGAGTAAAAAGCTAACAATGACCAGAGTTATATGCTTGCCAAAATGGTGGAAGAATGCAATAAGTACCTGAGGAAGAATTAACTACTGACAGTTGGTGTGACAGAAAATTTGTTTCCATACCACGAGATAATGTCTGCACTAGACCATATCCTACCTTTGCTGATGTTCATCATCTGATTCTGACATGTTGGATCATAGATATCTTAGCTTGATATTCTCCTAACACGTTCATTTTCCTGACAATATGGAATGTGACCGCCTATGACTGGCTTAAGAAAATAATAAACCACTCTTAGGATGAGACATCTTTTCATTGTTTCAGCTTTTCCATTCTTATAGAGTAACACACCATTGACTCATGGCTGTTTTCTTGAACGAACACTTCTGATTCTTCAGATTTCACAAAGTGAATCTCGAGGAGGAGTTATGCGGCTCATAGTTGGTGGCGGACGAGCAGCAGAAAGTTCAGATTCGAGAGGGGCAGTCATTGTAGGTGTGAGAACTCTCAGTGAGGGAGGACGGGTTGGAAACTTTTCAAGGGAACAGGTGTGTATCTTGGATCCTGTTGCTATGCCCAACCTGCATCCTCTCATGAGGATTGGTTCCTGGTGAATATCATAATACAATGGATGCATGCATCTGGATGTTTCATTTGTGAGGAGACTGATTAGCCCTTATTCGATTTGTCGCTGCAGGTGGAGCTTTTCTGCGTGAATAACTTGATAAATTGTTCATTGGAGTCCACTGAGGAATTTATATCGATGGAATTTCGGTTTACTCTAAGAGACAATGGAATGCGCGCTGCTTTTCAGCTGCTTCATATGGTGCTTGAGGTATTGGCAAAATAAGTCACTTGATAGCTTGTTTACTCGAAACTCTCTTTAGGGAGAATATTGGACCCTCTTTGAGGGTCTGCTATCATTTCGTCAAAAGGACGGGACTATCTATTGTTTGTGTTTTTTTTAAATTACCTTACACGCTTTGTCTTGCTTTCTGACTTGCAGCATAGTGTCTGGTTGGACGATGCATTTGATAGAGCAAGACAACTATATCTGTCCTACTACCGTTCTATTCCAAAAAGTTTGGAACGTTCCACAGCACACAAGCTCATGCTAGCAATGTTGAATGGTGATGAGCGGTTTATTGAACCAACGCCTATATCGTTGCAATGTTTGTCACTTGAATCCGTAAAAGATGCAGTCATGAATCAATTTGTTGGCGATAACATGGAGGTTACCACTTCTGAACTATCATCTCCGTCTTGACAAGTGTTGCTGAGGACCCGTTATCTTGATCGCATTTGTTATTTCAGGTCAGCATAGTGGGAGACTTTACTGAGGAGGAAATCGAGTCATGTATACTAGATTATCTTGGCACCGCCAGATCCACAAGGTGTTCTGGAAGGTTATTCCCGTCCGAGCCTGTGGTATTCCGACCAGGTCCATCAGGCTTACAATCCCAAGAGGTCTCAAGCTAATTGCTGGATTGATTTTACCATTTTTTCAAGAGTTTGCATTTACATGTAGCTGGTCTAAATCATTTTGTAAATGTCAGGTTTTCTTGAAAGACACCGATGAGAGAGCATGTGCATACATTGCTGGCCCCGCTCCTAACCGCTGGGGGTTCACTGCTGATGGAAAGGACCTATTTCAGACTGTGGACGAAATATCAATTGGTGATGGTAAGCATGAATTTCACTGTAAAAATATTGTATGTTGGCATACTGCTGTTTCCTGGGAAAATTAGCCGCCTCATGAGTGGAGGCTGAAAATCAGAGTAACTTATCTGAAAGGGTTTTGATAGGATGCAATCGCAGAAAAAATAGGTAAGGACTATACGTGTCACATTCTGATTGTCCATATTTTTATTCATTAAATATTTACTTCTTTATTTATTTTAAAAATAGGGCTTAAAGTCCAATAAAAACTGCCACGTATAGTTCTTACCATCTTTTTTCATACGTCCGTTCTCACCCTATCATGACTATCTGAAAACATCTAACTGATGCTCGTGGTTGCTTGGAAATTTCTTCATAGATACTTGTTCATCAATATGTCTTTACTTCAGCACAGGGTTGACTGAAATAATTTGCAGATGTACAATTGCACTCTGAAGAAAGCTCCGTCGAGGTGAAGGGTGCTGAAAGTAGTACACGAAGCAAACTTAGGAGTCACCCACTTTTCTTTGGTGTGACACTGGGTCTGCTGGCGGAGATTATTAATTCTAGGTAACACAGTCTGTGGTTCTTTAATGATTTGCTGGTTTTATTTGGCTTATGCATAGTCCTGGACATCTGGAACTCTGTTACAACTGCACGAATATCTTGATTACTGGTTTATTAATTATAATATTTGTGCAGCATCTTCTGTCTGGACATGAACCTGTCACTGCTATAAGAAAAATGAATGCCGTTTCTTGGTGGTTTTCTTTGTTTGAAATTCCTCACTTGTGTTGTCTTCGACATTGCAGGCTTTTCACAACAGTGAGAGATTCACTCGGTCTGACTTACGATGTTTCATTCGAATTAAACCTATTTGATAGGCTTGAGCTTGGTTGGTACGTGATATCCGTGACATCCACTCCTGGCAAGGTACCAAACTCACCGCAAATATTTAGAATATTTTACTGATGACTTAATCTTCTTACCACCACTTTTTAAATATCAGGTGCATAAAGCGGTCGATGCATGCAAGAACGTCCTTAGAAGTTTGCATAGCAACAATATTGTTCAAAGGGAGTTGGACAGGGTTAGTGTGCTTCACCAATGATGTGTATTGACGAAAATGTTACTTTCCATACCTTAAAGCTTTTTTCTTGTCATTACTCCGTCGCTTCTTCTGTGCTTGACAGGCAAAAAGGACTCTGTTGATGAGACATGAAGCTGAAATTAAAGCAAATGCCTATTGGCTAGGGCTTTTAGCTCACTTGCAGGCTTCATCAGTTCCACGGAAGGTACTGGGAAGTAGAGTTAGGGTTGTTAGGCATATCTGAATGGAATGAATGAACTCATCGGTTAATGTTGACATTTCTGCCGATTGGAAAGCATCGTCGACTTTCCATCTTCATGTGGGGTTGTCTAATCATTCAAACTCTTTTCTTATTTGCACCGTGATCCAGGACATATCATGCATAAAAGAACTTACTTGTTTATACGAAGCGGCCACCGTTGAGGACATCTACTTGGCGTACGATCAGTTGAAGGTTGACGAGAGTTCCTTGTATACATGTATCGGAATCGCTGGGGCACAAGCCGGAGAAGAAATTGGGGGTAAGTAGCCAGCTGCACATGTACGCGTTCTCCATATGTGATTACTTAACGCTCTGCTTCTTCATGATCAATGTCCGACAGGCGTATTGGAAGATGGGGAAACAGACGATGGAATGCAAGGGGTAATTCCTGTCGGTGGTCGTGGGCTGTCAACTATGACAAGGCCGACCACCTAAACGTTCATTCAGTCTCCATAGGGACATAGAGACTCTTGCCAACGAAGTTGTCGCTCTCCCTGTTTCTCTCTCTCAGCTTCGCGATAAGTTCGGTAACGTGTGACACGCCGAATCTTCGACGGGATGCCTGAATCAATGGATTGGCCAAGCCCATTTTTAGCCAAAAGGAGTGAGCAGAATAAGAATTATTGAGCTTAGGAAGTAATTTTACAATCTTCCCAATAGTTGTAATCAGTCAGTTATATAATATGATTCTTGAATAGTTCGTGCTTGATTCATCATGAGCTTCGGTTTCGAGCTCTGCATTAAATTACGAGTCTCCAAAAGTGGAAAAATTTGACAGCTGCCTGTTGGGTACCATTTGTTCAACCAAAGCTCCCAACTTCAACTCCACAACTCTGGCCTTTGCTCGAGCAGACCTGTGGTTGTGATTGCCTTTGCTCGAGCCAAGATTCAAGCGTGTCTTTAAGGGTGAGTTTCTGATAATTCTCCTGGGGTGGGCTGGGGGAGAGATCATCAGTTGTTGTCGGGCCAATCTACAGTCGAAGACTCCATCTCTAATATATAACATAATCAATCCCATATCACTTCTCCAAATTGCTGCGGGTGTATCGAAACTCAACGCTGCTTTGAAAAGCACAAACTCGACAACACTTCATTCAGTCAGGGCTACACATGGCACCATTCCCTTCACGTGAAGCACAAACTTCTTCGCTATTACCTTCCAAGTCAACATCTAAATTCTACATGCCTAAAACTCTTCTTCTTACCATATCAACTCGAACACCCACCCACGTGGACAGGGTATTTTTGAAAACGACCCCGTGTCCGTGGGAATTGATAAGAAAGAAAAAGCCTTCGGATTGCGTTCGTGCAAGTTAACCTTTGCCATCGTCTTTTCCATAATTTAAGTGGGCTTTTTTTTTTTTTTTTTGGCCGGCACCGGCTAATTAAGTCTTCTCTCGCAGATTCGATTCAATCGTGCTTGCAAGGAAGGACCTAAAATTTCTTATCTTAAGCAAATTATTTGTTACTACTACGTACGATGTCGTGTTTTCGTTCGTAACGCCAACACACGGGACGGTCGGTCGGATGAAAACGACGTGATTCTAAAAATAACGCGGTCGGGTCCATCACGATCACGATCCATCCACACGGGGACGTCCCCCCTTTTGACTTTTGTGGCGCGTGTGGTTGTGGGTGGGGATGCTTTATTTATTATATTGTATTCGTCCGGCGGTCCATTAACGGATCTTTATTTATTTCCAGGCGATTTCATACCAGTTCCACGGTGACCGAGATGCTCTAAATAAATTAAGTTACAGAAATCTTTTCGAAAAAGTAAAATAAATTTCTAGTGCTATTATTGAATGTGGTGGTGGTGGGAAGACCAACGTGCATGGGAGATATGGAAACCGTGGCGCGATTCCTCAGGAAAAGAACACAAAGACAATAAAGTAATAAATAAAAAAAGGAAGAAACAAAATGCAACGAAGAGTCTTTTTTAAAAATATCGAATTTCGATACTATTGATTTAAAAAAAAAAAATTAAAAAGTTAAATTTCGTATTTTTACGAAAGAGTTTCTTTGATCATTTCGAATAGAAGATATAGAGCAGAATTATTAGTTAATCATGTAATTAATTAATTAGCATGTTACTACTTCTAATCTTACAGTACAAAGAGTAGTAGGAGGAGGGGAATGCGAGAAAATGTGTTGAGAAATGGAGAAGAAATGGTTGTCTGAGTCCGATTGCTGTAATTGTAATGATGATGAATTTTTCAGTTGGTCTACGTGGTGGGTGGATTGGCTGGCGGGGTCGTTGTCAGTCATGGATAAACAATACGTACTATCACTTATATTTGGGGGTTTGCAGGAACCGGCAAAAGGGGCGCGTGAGTGTGTGACACAAGGGGGGGACAAAAGACAATCCTCCTTCAAATAAGGCGGTTGGGTTGGTCACATTAATTAATTAAATTATAACACTCCCAATTTTATCTCATTTTCTTTAGACGGACCAAGAATTAATTTCTATGTCAAGTGGTCAAAATAAAATAGTTTTGTCAACAAATTTTAAAAATAAAGAAAAACACGGCTTATTAAATAGTAAATTAAAACAAAAAAATTAGTTTTTTTTTTGAGGTGGGAAAGTCATTTGTCCAACTACTACAACGGAACCGTAACTTTGGAAGGCAGGCAGTAATTTCTTAATCCGATTTCCCCCGGTCCGATTATTGAGAGGGGCCTGCCTGCCTCCCTCCCTCCTCACCTGTACCACACCACTCCACTACTACTAGTCTTTTATTATTATTATTATATATAATCGATTAATTAATCCCTTAATCTATCATTTATAACTGGAAGACGTTAAACGCTTGCGTGCGCTTTGCTCCCTCCCTTCTTCATCTACAAATTCCTTCCTATCATTTCATTAACTAACTAAATCCCCCAAAATTTTTATTATTACAACTTGAACTCCAACCATGACCAAACCCATCATCATCTTCATCTGTCCCATGTCTTAAAACTAATACTTGAGTTGTGACCGCCATTGATTGTAACCCTCACTCTAAACTTTTTTTTAAAAAAGAGCCCCTTTATCCATTAATAATAATAATAATCGTGAGGGGGGGGGAATGCTTTTTTATGTAAAGCAGGTTGGTAGAAGAAGAAGTAGGAGAACATCCTCTTCCTCTTTTTGTGTGTACACGTTTCTATTCTGACTGTCGGAGAGGGGTTTCAAAACAAAGACGAGTGCAGTTCTTCAAAACATAAATCCCCTCCGGAAGCGGCTAATGTGCCGTGAACGGCATCTTACGTGACGTGTACTAATTTCGACCCCGATTTAGTACAATGTACTAACTCGGTTAGTACATTTTGAAATTACTAATGATGTACTAACACTGTAGTTAGTACATTGTACTAAATGGTACTGTTCTTGTACTAGTAATGTACAAGTGTACTAATTGGTACGAAACAGGAACAGTAATCGTTAGTACAGTGTACATATGTACACTGTACTAGTGTACTAATTGGTACGAAACAGGAACAGTAATCGTTAGTACAGTGTACATATGTACAGTGTACTAGTGTACTAGTTGGTACGAAACATGAACAGTAATCGTTAGTACAATGTATATATGTACACTGTACTAGTGTACTAGTTGGTACGAAACAGGAACAGTGACGGTTAGTACAGTGTACATATGTACACTGTACAAGTGTACTAGTTGGTACGAAACAGGAACAGTGACGGTTAGTACACTGTACATATGTACAGTGTACTAGTGTACTAGTTGGTACGAAACAGGAACAGTAATCGTTAGTACAGTGTACATATGTACAGTGTACTAGTGTACTAGTTGGTACGAAACAGGAACAATAATCGTTAGTACAGTGTACATATGTACACTGTACTAGTGTACTAGTTGGTACGAAACAGGAACAGTGACGGTTAGTACAGTGTACATATGTACACTGTACTAGTGTACTAGTTGGTACGAAACAGGAACAGTACTAGTTAGTACAGTGTACATATGTACACTGTATTAGTGTACTATTGGAAAACAGTTATTTATCGTACGATGTACTAACTACAGTGTTAGTACATTAGTAGTAATTGCGAAATGTACTAAAGTACCTGTTAGTACATTTCGCAATTACTACTAATGTACTAACACTGTAGTTAGTACATCGTACGATAAATAACTGTTTTCCAATAGTACACTGTACTAACTAGTACTGTTCCTGTTTCGTACCAACTAGTACACTAGTACAGTGTACATAAGTACACTGTACTAACTAGTACTGTTCCTGTTTCGTACCAACTAGTACACTAGTACAGTGTACATATGTACACTGTACTAACTAGTACTGTTCCTGTTTCGTACCAACTAGTACACTAGTACAGTGTACATATGTACAGTGTACTAACCATCACTGTTCCTGTTTCGTACCAACTAGTACACTAGTACACTGTACATATGTACAGTGTACTAACGATTACTGTTCCTGTTTCGTACCAACTAGTACACTAGTACAGTGTACGTATGTACACTGTACTAACCGTCACTGTTCCTGTTTCGTACCAACTAGTACACTAGTACAGTGTACATATGTACACTGTACTAACCGTCACTGTTCCTGTTTCGTACCAACTAGTACACTAGTACAGTGTACATATGTACACTGTACTAACGATTACTGTTCCTGTTTCGTACCAACTAGTACACTAGTACACTGTACATATGTACACTGTACTAACGATTACTGTTCCTGTTTCGTACCAACTAGTACACTAGTACATTACTAGTACAAGAACAGTTCCCATTAGTACACTGTACTAATCATTACTAGTACAAGAACAGTACCATTTAGTACAATGTACTAACTACAGTGTTAGTACATCATTAGTAATTTCAAAATGTACTAACCGAGTTAGTACATTGTACTAAATCGGGGTCGAAATTAGTACACGTCACGTAAGATGCCGTTCACGGCACATTAGCCGCTTCCATCCCCTCCCCCTGACACAAACAAACAAACAAACACAGTGCAACGAAGCCAGCACCCCTTCGTTATGGCATGGTGTTTAAACTTACTAAGGGAAGAGGAAGAGCAACCGAAAGCCACCTTTTCTTTCTTTAATAATAATAATAATAATAATAATAATAATAATAAATTAGAGAGAATATGAGATTGATAGGAAGGAGAAGGGAAGGGGGGCATAACGCCCGGGATTTACTCATCTCCCTCCCTAATCTCAGCAGTCTGCCCTGTTGATCATTGTTCGTTTTTTACAATAAGTAAATGCCTGCCCACCCCCTTTTGTTTAGAGCTGAGCTGCCCTCTTCCTCTTCTTCTTATTTATTAATAATAATAATAATAATAAGAGAAGAGAACCAACCAGTGAGTGCTTTTTGGCATCTTCTGGCTTCCTTCATCCTCCTCCTCCTCTTTCTTCTTTTCCATCTACTCCTCCTCCAAAAAAGACGTGGGTCTGGTGGTGGTGGTCGTCGTCGAAAACCGCACAGGTGATATTTTCTCTCAATCTCGTACTCTCGCTCTCTCTCCCCCCACCCACCACCCGACAACAACACTTGCAACTGAGAGCATTTGTTCCCGACACACTCTCTCTCTCTCTCTCTCTCTCTCTCTCTCTCTGTCCCTTCAGACTCGTCAATCCTAACCTTCGACAGCCTCCTCTTCCTCCTTCTCCTCGTTCTTCCCCTTTTCTGTATCCCTCTTCCCCATTTCGTATCAGTACCCACCCTTCTCCAAACCCAACCCCCCCCCCCAAAAAAAAGACGAATCAATCCATCACCTTTTTTGCGCTTCCGTGACTCAAGTCAGTTGACTAGATTTTTCCCCCACCCAGAAAGAAAAAAAAAAGTAGTTGAAGAAGAAGAAGATTCTTTCTTTCCCGCTTTATTCTATACGCCTGGATTTCCAGAAGGTATGCAAAAGCGAAACTATACAAGGATTTTTTTGTGTGTTTGGAAAAAAAAAAATGCATTCGCTTTGAAGGAGAGCAGACTCTCTCATTCATGTCTACCCTGGGCCATTTATTTTGTTTTTTTTTTTCACTTTCTGGTGTACTTGGTGACTAAATCTCTGTTTGCTCGACTCTCTGATATCCGTCTGTCCTTTCTGTTCCTCTCTTTTGTTGTTTAAGGTTGTCGTGTGTGTGGCTAGAAGCAAATGGAAGGGAGCTTCGGGGAGGAATCGGTGGTTGCCGGGGGTTTGATTCGAATGAGGTTCTACAGATAGGAAGGGATTCCAGGGAGGGCTTTTGTTTTTGGTGTGAAGATGATCGTTGGTGGACGGAGGAAGCTTTCGTCCTTCTTTTGTTTCGCGGCTGTGATTATCTGCTGCGGTACAGCGGGATCCTCCAGACGGCTAGCGTCTAGCGATGACGCGACCGCCCTGCTGTCCTTCAAGAGATCCTCTATTCAGTCGGACCCCAACGGTGCCCTGTCGAGCTGGGTCGCAGGGAACGGCAGCCCTTGCGGATGGTGGGGCGTCACCTGCTCCTCCTCGTCGGCTGTTACGGGGATTGACCTTAGCGGTGCTGGCCTGACGGGGTCGCTCCACCTGCCCGATCTCATCGCGTTGACTGGCCTTCGTTCGGTGTATCTCCAGGGGAACAAATTCACCGCCGGTAACCTCAGTGTGGGGACGGCTGTGCCCTGCCTCCTCCAGAGCATCGACCTGTCATCGAACAATTTCTCCGACCCTCTGCCTGGGAGCTCGTTCTTAGGCTCTTGCGGTCAACTCATGTACGCCAACCTGTCGGGCAACTCGATCCCTGGGGGCAGTTTCCAGTTCGGTCCCTCACTCCTTCAGCTGGACCTCTCATCGAATCTGATATCAGATGTCGCCCTCCTGAATACTTCCCTCGCCAACTGCCAGAATCTAAACCTGCTGGATTTCTCTAATAACAGGCTTACCGGAAAGTTGGAAGCCACGCCCTCCAACTGCAAGAACCTAACGTATATCGATGTATCAGGGAACAACATCTCCAGCAGCTTACCTTCAAGATTCGTGGCCGACTCCCTCTCTCTGGTGTACTTGGATCTGTCACGGAATAACTTCTCTGGGGATTTTTCCTCCCTTGATTTTGGCAGCTGTGGAAACCTCGCCGTACTGAACATGTCCCAGAACGGCTTCTTCGGGACTGACTTCCCAACCAGCCTGAAGAACTGTCAGTTCCTGAAGACTCTTGATTTGTCTCGCAACGAGCTTCAGTCCACGATACCTGGTACATTGTTAGGTGGCCTGAAGAATCTGTTGAAGCTGCATCTCTCCCGCAACCATTTAATGGGGCAAATTCAGACCGAGTTGGCCCAGTCTTGCAGGACGCTCCAGGAACTTGATCTCTCTTCGAACAATCTCTCAGGTGAGTTGCCTGCAGCTTTCGCCTCATGCTCCTCCTTGTATAGCCTCAATCTTGGTAACAACCATCTCTATGGGGATTTTCCCGGCTCCGTGATCTGGAATCTTACCAGCCTGAATCACCTCTACCTACCTTTTAACAACTTCACCGGCATGATGCCGCAGTCCATGAGTAAGTTCACTCAGCTTCAGACCCTTGATCTCAGCTCGAATGCGATTACTGGGAGTGTCCCCTCGGATATTTGTTCATCCTCATCGTCACATCCTCTGGAGAAACTGCTGTTGCCGAACAATTACCTCTCCGGAACGGTGCCTTCCGCTCTCGGACTATGCAAGAACCTCAAGGCCATTGACCTCAGCTTCAATAACCTGAACGGCGAGATCCCAAAGGAGATTTGGTTCTTGCCGAACATTGCAGACTTGGCCATGTGGGCGAATAATCTCACTGGCAAGATCCCGGAAGGTATATGCGTGAATGGTGGGATGCTGGAGACCTTGATCCTCAACAACAATCTTATCTCCGGGAGCCTTCCTGAGTCGATCACGAACTGCACCAACATGATCTGGGTCTCTCTCTCGAGTAACAGTCTCACTGGGATCATCCCCAGAGGAATGGGGAATCTACGAAGCTTAGCAATACTCCAGCTCGGTAATAACTCTCTCACGGGGGAGATTCCAGCTGATCTGGGCAACTGCGAGAGCCTCATATGGCTCGACCTGAATAGCAACCAACTTACCGGTCCCGTCCCTCCAGCCTTGGCCAACCAGGCAGGACAAGTCATTCAAGGGGGCATTTCAGGGAAGCAGTTTGCATTCGTTCGGAACGAGGGTGGTACGGCCTGCAGAGGCGCAGGAGGGTTGGTGGAGTTCCAAGGGATCCGGCCAGCAAGACTCGAGAATTTTCCGAATGTCCATTCCTGCCCAACCACAAGGATCTACACTGGGTCAACAGTATACACTTTTGCCCACAACGGAAGCCTGATCTATCTCGATTTGTCGTACAACGACTTGTTGGGCATGATCCCTGATAACTATGGCTCCATGGGCTACCTGCAAGTGCTGAACTTGGGACACAACGGTCTGACAGGACAGATCCCGGTCAGTTTCGGTGGTCTTAAGTTGCTGGGAGTTCTCGACGTTTCCCACAACCATCTCGATGGTCCGATCCCTGGTGCTCTCGGATCGCTCAACTTCTTGAATGATCTTGATGTCTCGAATAACAACCTCAGTGGCCCAATCCCTACTGGAGGTCAACTGACCACGTTTCCGGCAGCCAGGTTTGAAAATAATTCGGGGCTTTGCGGTTTGCCTCTACCACCTTGTGGCTCGGGAGGACCTAGGACTGCGAATTCCAGGAACAGAGACAAGAAGCAGTCGTTCGAAGCCGTGATGGTCATCGGCGTTGCTTTCTTCCTCACATGCATCGTTGGCCTAATGTTCTCTCTGTATCGGGTGAAGAAGAGCCAGAAAGTGGAACTGCAGAGGGAGAAGTACGTGGAGAGCCTCCCGACCTCTGGCAGCGGCAGCTGGAAGCTTTCCAGCATCCACGAGCCCCTCAGCATAAATGTGGCAACCTTCGAGAAGCCTTTGAGGAAGCTAACTTTCGCACATTTACTAGAGGCCACCAACGGTTTTAGTGCCAAGAGCTTGATCGGTTCTGGAGGCTTCGGAGAGGTCTACAAGGCGAAGCTGAAGGACGGGAATATTGTCGCCATCAAGAAGCTTATACATGCCACCAGTCAGGGGGATCGGGAGTTCATGGCGGAAATGGAGACGATCGGGAAGATCAAACACCGGAACCTGGTCCCTTTGATGGGCTATTGCAAGGTCGGAGAGGAAAGACTGCTCGTTTACGAGTTCATGAAATGGGGAAGCCTCGAATCTGTTCTTCACGACAAGGCGAAAGGAGGACTCGTGAGGCTTGACTGGACAACAAGGAAGAAGATCGCGATCGGGGCCGCGAGAGGGCTGGCATTCCTTCATCACAGCTGCATACCGCACATCATCCATCGAGACATGAAATCGAGCAACGTCCTATTGGACGAGAACCTGGAGGCGAGGGTCTCAGATTTTGGAATGGCCAGGCTGGTGAACGCACTCGACACCCACCTAAGCGTGAGCACCCTCGCTGGGACCCCCGGGTATGTCCCTCCCGAGTATTACCAGAGCTTCCGGTGCACGACCAAGGGCGACGTGTACAGTTACGGTGTCGTGATGCTTGAGCTCCTGTCGAGGAAGAGACCCATAGACACGGCAGAATTTGGTGACGACAACAACCTTGTCGGGTGGGCTAAGCAACTACAGAAGGAAAAGAAGCTAAATAGCATCCTCGACCCCGAACTGATAATGACCAAATCCGGTGAGGCAGAGCTATACCACTATCTAACGGTCGCCTTCCAGTGCCTGGACGACCGGCCTCTCCGGCGGCCGACCATGATTCAGGTGATGGCTATGTTCAAGGAGCTGCAGGTCAATTCGGAAAGCGACATGCTTGACGGACTATCCCTTAAGGATGGGACCATTGACGAATCCCGCGAGAAGGACCCTTGGCTGAACGGATTACCGGCCGCTGGCTAGCTAATCCCGGCCCTGGTCTCCGGTCGGGTTTTGTACATAAACCGGAAAACGGAACACTACCAAGTTTTGTTCCCTCCAAATTCCAATCCCACTGTCAAAAATTCTTTTTGCTGGTTAATCCAGAAGGAAAACACGTTTCTGTATCAAAGTGTTGTTGTAGCAATTCTTGTAGTCCCGCCTTCCATAATTCCAAATACGTATCGAGACATGAATTGAGGAAACCGAATGACGTGGACGGTCGTGTACACGTGGCAAGTCCA
Source organism: Melastoma candidum (assembly GCA_023653495.1). NCBI lineage: Eukaryota > Viridiplantae > Streptophyta > Magnoliopsida > Myrtales > Melastomataceae > Melastoma > Melastoma candidum. Next base: position 6,940,679 of record CM042886.1, read on the forward strand.
CATGGGCCCACGTTTTCCGATTTCTTTCTTTCCTAATCCTAACTACTAATTTTCAGTTTTAATTATTCGTTATTACCCAACACCGATTAGTTTTATGTTGATTTTTCTTGTAATAAATAAAAAGAAACCAGATCGACGCTGACATCATCATTGGTCCCATCCCATCCCATCCAACCCAACTCCCCCCCCCTCCATTCTCAGGGTTACAGCGTCTATCTGGTTTCTCCGTGTCCTTCCGTTCATCCGTTCAAATCCCACATGTTCTATCGATCCTAACCCTTGTTTATGGGCGTAAAGGTGAGTCCTTTCTCGGTTTTTCGGTGTTGGGTATGATAAAAATCGATCCTCTGTTGCCGTGTCCCATCTTTATATCACTTTTTGGTTTGATTAATTGGGTTGGATTTGATTGTTTTGGGTTATGATTGGAAGAGGGTTCCCCGGGAAAAGAAGTTGATTATCAATGGTGCCGAGAATTTAAATGGGATTCTTCGTCCCAGTTTTCAGATCACTGGGTGTCCAGATTGGATCTGTTTCTTTTGTCTGCTCCGTCAGTTCGCTTTGATCGAATTGCTGAGGAGCAGCTGGGGTTGTTTTGTTTTGTCGTTGAATAGCTCTTCCCAGATTGTCTTTTTTTATTTTATTGAATTTGAGGCCTTTAGCTGGGATGGAAGTTATTTTACTTGATTTTAATCTGGGCACAGAATCTGTGTTGGTTTTGGCCAAGAGATAAGCCTGTTTGGGATGGATTCGCCCGATAAATGTTCTGAGGTTGGATCCGTGAAGGTGAATAATGCTGATTTTGAGAGAGTACCCAGCGGTGATGCAAGTGATGTGAGGGATAATGGTTCCTGTAGTAGTAGTGATGTAGATGAGTCGGTTACCGGTGAAAATACTGATGTTTCGGTATCTCCTCATGATGCAATTGATGATGGGGACGAGATTGGGCATCTTGGTGGGTCGCCGCCTGGGACTGCTCAATCTGCTGGTGGATTGACTCCTCCGACAACCAAAGGGTATGGATTGAAGAAATGGCGAAGAATCCGGCGAGATGTAGTTAAGGATGGAAACTTGAGCCTAGATGCTAGCAAGATTTTGAAGAGGGGCTATTCTGGTTCTGGGAATATGGCAAAGCCTGTGCGGGCACCCGTAGAAATCGGGAAAGATAGTGAAGGATCAATTGGATCCACAAGTGTCACTATGAACCCTAGTGTTGCGGAAGGCTTTGTGGGTCCATCTGTTTTGGATCTTAATTTTGCAGCTGGGCCTGCTTTTGCTGCTAGTGTGGATTCTGATCATAGTGAGGATCGGAGTAGCAAGTCATCGACTGCTGCTAGTGCTCCGAAAGCTAGGCATGATTCGATTGGTGCTCTGGGACATGCCCGTGAAAGGAACAGGGCCAAGAACTTGACCGGGAAGGGATTGGGTCAACAAGGAAAGACTCGTGTTGAAAGCACCAAGAAGCCGAGAGGAGAAAGGGTCAAACTACAGAAGGAAAACTCTCAATCCAGCATGGAATCGGACTTGAGAAGCTCCAACTCTATTTTCACACAGGGCGCTTTTTCAGCAGCCTCTAATGGGATGAAGAGTGGAAAATCTCCGAGTTATTACTTGGGGAATAATGACGGAGCTCACCAGAGTGGACAATACAGCGATGATGCTCATGCAAGTTACCTCAAAGAGAATTCCCTGAATGGTGAAAATATTTCTCAAGATGGCTCGGCTGCTTGGGAGGCCGAGGAGGATAAAGATAAAAACCATCAATCTTCTGCAGATCAAGATCCTCTGGTTAGGTCTATGCAGGCCTTGCTGTCTGTCCAAGAAGCACTTGAGAAAGGTCGGTCCTCTACTTGAACTTTGGGCTTACAAATTCTTTATATGTTAGCATTCATCTTTGGTTGTTGTCGTGCGTGAGCTAATGCTGTTTCCTTTATCAACAGAGGTCGAGAAGTTCACTGAGATTGCCAAGGATCCTGTTGACACTATCGCTCAAGGGGAGGTGTCTGATTTAATGGAAAACGTTAAGTCTTTGGAGGTCATTCTAGAGGAAACACGGAAGAATCTACTAGTCAGAGAGTCCAGAATTTCCGAACTGGAAGCTGCCTTGAGTGATCCCAGGTCACTTAAGGAAGAATCGACAACGAACTGTGAGTCGCTCACAAGTAAGCCCATGGACGAGCTGGAAATTGCCTTCAAACAAAAGATTGAAGCCGAGATTGAGTATCTAGCCATTGTTAGGACCATACAGGCATTGAGGGTAGACCTGCAGAGCCAACTGATGCTCTTGGCCGAGCAGGAAGCAGCTGTAGAGCAGACGGCCACTCACGGCAAACTCTGCGAAGTGGAAACCAGGGCTGCCCAATTAGAGAAACGAGTTGAGGAGCTCAAGGAAGCATGCAAAGGCATCACCGAGGCCGAAGATGATGTTTTGGAGTTGCGGAGAGGAGCTTGTAAGGCCACTTCATGGTTTTTCATACAACTGTTGTTGCTGGTCCTGGTTGTCTGGTTCCTCTTGTTGCGGTTATCACCCCAGGAGGCTGAATTCATCCCAACTTGAACCGGTATTAGTCATTGCTTTGGCCAGGACTAAATTTTGTTGTTAGCTTGATGATAGATTTTCTTTGGGTCGAGTGATGTTGTATTAATGGTTTGATGTAAGCCAGTTTTACACTGCGGTTATTATCCTTTCTCTAGATGGATTCTAGAGACTAACTCGAGGACCTGGTTCATTGGGTCATCTTCCTGAGCTTTTTCCTTGGACGACTACTTTATGCTGGTGGCTTGTTCAGGTCGAAGTCTGCCAATCTGCATCCACGTCTACTGATGCTGCCAGCATTGAGTCCGGAAGATTGATGGGCCACTTTGTCGACGAGTGCCGGCGACTTGTTCGGGTCAAAGTCTGCCAACCTGCATCCATGTTCACTGGTGCTGCCAGTGTTGAGTCCGGAAGATTGACGGGCCGCTTTGTCGATGAGTGTCGGCGGCTTGAGTCCGGGAGATTGATGGGCCACTTTATCAACGGGAGTCGCGTTCGAGACCTTAGGTGGATGCGGTGGCACTAGCAACGTTGACTTGGGTCCATGGACAGCACTCTTCTTGGACTTGTGGTAGCTCATTGGCTGACTGTCTGATTGCCGGTGGCTCGAAAATGACTTATGGCCGGCATCTGCATCTTCAGTGACGATCTTCGTGCTATGATTGCGATCTCTTTCATATATTTTGGTGTTTTTCCTCTTGATCTCCGCGGTCTTCGACTTCTTGTCGGCTGGACTACCACAAGCATTCTTGCACCACCCTGATTCTTCTTGGGTCAATTCAGCATTGACCGTGAACCCTCTACGCTTTCCATTCCCATACGCAGCTTTGGCGTCCGAAACGTTGCTGTGGGAACATCTGGGAACCGTCTCATCATCCTTCTTGGTAGTGCTTGAACCTGCAAAGTCAGCCCCCGAACTCGGGTGATAATTTACAGAGGCATCTCTTCTACTCCCTCGATTCCAAGTAGTCGGCTGAGGATGGACAACCGACTCCAATTTCTCGGCCATATGGGGCTGGATCTCCCTCCTCCTACTTTCGGTATGCGACTTTGATGCACCTGGAAATGCTAATTTCAATTCAGTCTCCAATAACAGCACCGTCCAACACCACCTCCGACAACCCAAGCACCAGAATTTTCCCCAACCTCCTACACACACTCCCAGGCAGCAACAACTTCCCTTTTTCCCCTGTTGTCACAGCAGCCTCTCTCTCTCCATAACAACCAAAACAACTGATTGCCTTTCTCCTCCCCCATCGCGTCTGTTAAAAAGAAAAGCTAACATGGCCTGTCTAGTGGGCTTGCTAACATTCGGCCCTAGCCCACTCCGCTATTAACGAACTTAACTACCTCTTCATCCATCCTTCATCTGCACTTCAGTAACTCCAGTCCGCATCTCCCGCCTTCCCAGCAATCCTCACCGCATCAAGTGCCCCTCCTTAAGAACACTTGTCCTCAAGTGGGCAAGCCGGAAAACGCCGCTCGATGTCGAATAGAAATTCCCACGTAGCCTCCTCCGGAGATTAATTCTGCCACTGAATTAGGACCTTAGTAGCAGCACGGTTGCCTCGCTTGACCATTTTGCAAGCCAAAATAGCCACCGGTATGGATGATAGGGGGTCTGAAGTAGTGGGTAGAACTGCCGAAGCTTGAGTAGAATCAGGAATGCTTCCCCTCAGCTTCGAAACATGGAAGACATGATGGATTGTTGACCCCTCTGGTAAAGCTACCCGATAAGCAACCTGTTCGATTTTGTCCACGATTTTATATGGACCATAAAACAGGGGAGCTAGCTTCTGGTTACTCCTGTGTTGGACACTAGCTTGCCTATAAGCCTGCAACTTAATGTAAACCAGATCACCAATGGCAAACGTTCGCTCGGAGCGATGTTTATTGGCCAGCTGACGCATACGGTGTTGCTCCCGATCCAGATGAAAACGAAGCAGGTGAACCAGGTCTTCCTTAGATCGCAATTCGAAGTCAACCTCCGCAGAAACAGCATCAGAAGGAAAATATGGAATGTGCAAAGGCGGAGTATACCCGTACAGAGCTTCAAAAGGTGACATATGGATGGAGAAGTGGTAAGTGCAGTTATACCACCATTCAGCCAAGGCCAACCACTTATACTAGTCTTGCGGCCGATCACTGGTCATACAACGAAGATATGTTTCGAGGCAGCGATTAATCACTTCCGTCTGGCCATCTGTCTGAGGGTGATACGCCGTAGAAAGATGTAATTCCACCCCCTGAAGACGAAACAACTCTTGCCAGAAGCGGCTGAGAAATATTGTATCTCGGTCGCTAACAATGGTGGCCATGTAGTTTGAACACTGAATCAAAGAAGGCCTGAGCTACAGATTTAGCCGAGAAAGGATGAGACAAGGCAATAAAGTGGCCATACTTGGTTAGGCGGTCTACTACCACCAAAATGGACTCCTTACCCTGAGATCGAGGTAATCCTTCGATGAAATCGAGGGAGATGTCCTGCCAAGCACCACCCAGAATAGGAAGGGGTTGCAGCAACCCCGGACTAGCCACATTCTCATGTTTGCAACGAATGCAAATGTCACAAGCTCGCACAAAGTTCCGCAGCAACCCCGGACTAGCCACATTCTCATGTTTGCAACGAATGCGAATGTCACAAGCTCGCACAAAGTTCCGCACATCACGATCCAACCCTCTCCAAAAGAAATACCTGCTGATTCGCTTGGATGTGGCCAGCACCCCGGAATGTCCCCCCATTGAACTACAATGAAAAATCTTAATAATCTTCGTTCTCACAGCAGAATCATTTCCCACCACCACTCTGGATCCCCCTTTAAGTAATCCCTGATGCCATTTATAGACAGGTGAATTAAAGGTTCCATCCTGCAACCCTATAAGCATCTTCTGCAGATTGATATTAGTTTGCCATGACTGCTTGACCTCGTCCAGTAAGGTGGGATTGTCCTCCTGTAAAATCATTGAAAAGAGGTCTGAACTATGCAACCGAGATAGAGCATCAGCCGTCTTATTCTCCTTTCCCTGCTTATACAGAATTTTGTAATCATAACCCATCAATTTAGACAACCACTTGAATTGGCTATCCGTATGCAGTCGTTGCTCGAGCAAGTACTTAAGACTCTTGTGATCTGTTTTAATAATAAATCGACGACTAATCAGGTAGTGGTGCCATTTCCCAACTGCGTGGACAATGGAAATCAATTCTTTTTCATAAACAGAGAGCGCTTGATGCTTTACTGACAGAGGTTTGCTGATATACGCAATTGGATGGTTCCGTTGCATCAAAACAGCCCCAATTCCCGTTGTGCACGCATCCGTCTCCACCACAAAATCAGTTGTGAAATCAGGCAAAGCCAAGATTGGAGCAGTGGTTAGCATCACTTTGAGTTGATCAAAAGCCTCCTGTGGCTCTGAACCCCACTGAAAGGCATCTTTTTTAAGCAAATTGGTGAGAGGACGGCATATGACACCATAACCACAAATAAACCTCCGGTAATAGCCGCTCAAGCCGAGGAAGCCACGTAATTGCTTGACGTTAACAGGTGTAGGCCACTCCTGAACTGCTTGAATTTTCTTCAGATCTGTAGACACTCCGTCTTTGTCAATGTAATGACCCAAATATTCCACTCTTGTACACCCGAAAGCGCATTTGGTCCGTTTCGCAAAGAGTGTATGCTGCCGTAAAATCTCAAGGGCCTTCTGCAAATGTACTGCGTGCTCTGCCAGGTTAGTGCTGTTGTATACAAGGATGTCATCAAAAAACACCAGAATAAATTTGCGTAGATATGGCCTAAAAATTGAGTTCATTAGCCCTTGAAATGTAGACGGGGCGTTGGTAAGCCCGAAGGGCATAACTAGAAACTCGTAGTGTCTTTCGTGAGTGCGGAAAAGCCGTTTTGTGAACATCCTCAGGAGCTATACGAATTTGATGATACCCCGCGCGCAAATCAATCTTAGAATAGATGACCGATCCGTAAAGTTCGTCCAACAACTCCTCAATAATTGGAAGTGGGTATTTGTCCTTGATTGTGAGTTGATTGAGCTGCCTATAATTGACACACATACGCCAAGTACCGTCCTTCTTCTTAACTAGCACCACCGGCGAAGAAAAAGAGCTGTGGCTCGGTTGTATCACTCCGGAATCAAGCATTTCTGTCACCATCTGTTCAATCGCATCCTTCTATGCCGCCGAGTGCCTGTAAGGACGAACATTAACTGCTTGCACTCCATCCTTTAGTACAATAGAATGATCATGTCCACGGAATGGAGGTAAGGTTTGAGGTTCTTGAAAAATATCCTGATAAGCCTCTAGAACCGCCATTACAACAGATGGTGTTAGTTCAGTTTTTGCAGACAGCTGATACAAAGAAATTGGTTCGGGTCTCCACATCACTGTGACCATCTGATCGAGTCTCACCTTGTGCATAGCCTTACCATCAACCAATTGACAGCATGTGTCAGAGGAGTTCCCAGCATTGCCCTATAATATGGTCTCCTGATTTGCCCAATTAAAAGTCATCCTACACAGCTGGAAATTCCACATAATATTTCCCAATTGCGCCAACCACTGAACTCCTAGGATCATCTCACATCCTTGCAAGGGTAGAATATAGAAATCTGCAGTAAAATACTGGACTTGCATCTGCCAGACAAAACTCCGCATTACCCGATTACTAACCAACTTCCTGCCATCCGCCACTATCACCTGTACAGGCCGGATTGGATCCGCAGTAAGATTCATTCCCTTTAAAACACTAACATCCACAAAATTATGGGTGCTACCCGAATCGATTAGAATATGTAGGGGTCTCTTCCCATATTGTCCAGTAATGCGCATGGTTTGCACCTTTTGATCACCCATTTCGCCATTAAGCGCATGCAATGTAACCTTCAGGTCATCATTGGCTGCTTCTTCATATCTATTAACTAACTCTACCTCCTCCACTCTGTCTTCCTCCAACTCTTCTACCAACAAAGAAAAAAGTTGGCGCTTGGAACACTTACAGTTTCTGTTAAATGGCTCGTTACAGCCAAAACACAGACCCTTTAGCCTCCGTTCCTCAATTTCTTCCTGTGTCAATCTTCTCCTCGCTCCTCCCGGTGGTAATCCCCTCATATCCTGTGGTCGATTTAATGGTGGTCCCCCACCACCTCCCTTAATAAGTAATGGGTTCCTGTTCGTACCGCCTGAGGCAGCAAATGGTTGGACATCAACTGAAGGCATCCTATTAATTCCCAGCATACTGCTCTGAGTTGGATTCGTCAACCGAGGTGCGCCTCTGCCCCATTTACTCTGTCCTGCGCTACCAACCTCCGGTGGTACATCTTTACTGATTATCCTTGCATTGGCTTGCACACTTCCGTAGGTTTCAGCAACCACAACATGCTCTGATACTCCTCCTTTAAACCATTTATGAACAAACTAACCTGAAATGATACTGGTAAATCCACTTTCTCCAAGACCTTTCTCAAACACGCATCAAACGCTTCCATATAGACATATAGATTATCCTATTCACCCTCCTGCTTCAGATGTTTCATTCGTCCCATTGGATCCTCGAAAACCTCCTTACCGAACCTCTTAGTTATGGCCGCAACATACTCTTCCCAAGTCAGCACAGATTCATGATTGCGACTTCGGATAAAAGTGTAATGCCATTGTAAAGCGGCTCCGAACATATACAATGAAGCGAGTTTAACCTTCTTAGCTTCTGGCACCCTTTCGAGCTCGAAATACCTATTACTCTTATACAGCCAATCCTCCAAGCCAGAGTTGTCAAAATCTGGAAATTCGACTTTGGGCATAGTGAACTGATAAGCACTGTCAGCTTGCAGTAAAGCCATTTCTTCTACATTCGTCTTGGCACTCACAGGCTTCAGTACCGTGGTCTCCGACTCCATTTCCCGACTTACCAAGGTATTCCTCTCTAGAGACTTCAGATGACCCTACATTACCTCCCACTTAGAATCCGATTGAGCTTGCATCTCCTTAATATGCTTAGTAAGCACCTCCATCCTATCCACCAACCCTCCAACCAACTCGTTCGTCGCCTCTTGATCTTTCTTCAGCTCGAGTAAGCGTGTGTCCACCATGGTTACCGGAGTTGTAGCCGCTCTGATACCCTTGATGCACTTGGAAATGCTAATTTCAATTCAGTCTCCAATAACAGCACCGTCCAACACCACCTTCGACAACCCAAGCACCAGAATTTTCCCCAACCTCCTACACACACTCCCAGGCAGCAACAACTTCCCTTTTTCCCCCTGCTATCACAGCAGCCTCTCTCTCTCCATAACAACCAAAACAACTGACTGCCTTTCCCCTCCCCCATCGCGTCTGTTAAAAAGAAAAGCTAACATGGCCTGTCTAGTGGGCTTGCTAACATTCGGCCCTAGCCCACTCCGCTATTAACGAACTTAACTACCTCTTTATCCATCCTTCTTCTGCACTTCAGTAACTCCAGACCGCATCTCCCGCCTTCCCAGCAATCCTCGCCGCATCAGACTTCTTGTGGGAGTAGGGTGACTCCCGCGACGAATAATTCACAGAATTCGGCCTGTCCGAAGTAGATGAGAACAATTCCCCACCTCTTGCGCTCGGCAAGCACTTTGAGACTGGCTGATCTTGTTTCCAGATCCGTCCATCCACCTTCATCCTTGTCCAAGAATTCTGGCTGTCTGATGAAGTAGATGAAAACAAGTCTCCACCCCTCGAATTCGGTAAGGCCATCAGGACTGGCAGATCCCGTTTCTTGATCGAATCATTTAATATTGTCTTCCTACATTTCGACCTCTTCCCCCGCATGTCCGCTACTGCGGTGCTTGACCCTGATACCTTCCCGGACGTCATACTGTGGGGCAACCGATCCTTGGCGGCCTCCATCTTTGAATCGCCTCTTCCTTGATGGCACTTGTCATGGTCCATCATTGAAGTGACGATCTTCCTTTCCACCATATTTTTTGCCATCCAATAAAAAACGGATCCAACTTTACAAGAACACTGGTAGATCTCAGTAGAAGAAACCTCAAACCAAAATCGAGATGATTCTGCCTATTCGAAAGCAAAAGGATCGAAGGAAGCTTAGGCCGCGAGCAACAACTTTCGAAAATTCAGAACTTTGGAGGGATGCAAAAGGCTGCGTCGTCAATATATATAAGGTTCCAAAATAGTTAATGGTATACATGATAAATAACTTAATGATGGACATTAACTATATTTCTGGACCGCTAACACTAATACTAATGGAAAATCTAAGAAGGAACCCAGAATTGCATTTGAGGAAGATGTCATATCTCCGAGTTCTAGAGGATCTTGATCAAGTTCAGTTCCATCCCTGTTATCGGATTCCTTCGGGCTCAGCGTCACATCCATGTTCAGATTTAACCCCATCATCCTGGGTCCGGGATTGGACATGGCTTCACTGCCCAAGTTGCTCCTAGAAGAATTAGGGGGCGACAACGACAGGGACAGGTCCAACTGAGGCAGGTTCGGCATTGGTAAGGCGGGTTGATTGGTGGCGGGGCTGTGGGCTCTCTGCTTTGCTATTTTACAGCTCGACCTGTGACCACCCAGCGACTGGAACTTGGAGAAGGACGTGCCGCACCAGCACGGGTAATTACTGGGCGGTGTAGGATCCGGGATATCTCCAATGTCGGTCTCCCTGGCTTTCCTCTTGAATGCCCTGAGGTCTGTGTAGGAGTTCTTGCTCCCCACTTCCTCTGCCTTGATTCTAGGAACATTCAGGGGCGGGTTCTCCTTTCGGGGCATGTCGGCTTTGATCTTGACTCCGGCGTCCTTATTCCTCCTGGCAACAGGAACCTCATCATCGGAAACATTCAGACTGAGTTGTAGATATCTTGGATGATTCTTTTTGAAGAAACTAAGGTCAGTTTTGCTCCCACGCTTCCCGGTGGACAACCGTCGGTCGGCAGATGAGCTCCCCTCCAAGGCCTTTCAGGATGTACCCTCAGGTGGCCGTAGAGCGACTTCTTCGATGGGAAAGTCTTCCTGCAAAACTAGCAACAAAAAATCTCCTCGCCATCCGACAAAGTAGACGAGACCACATCCAAATCCCTGCTCGGAGAGATTTCCCCTCTCTTTTCCTTTTGACTGTACCCTCATGTGACTGTCCATGGCCTTGCAAGGAAACAACTCAGCAGTCACGGTCTTCGACACCCCTCCTCTTGGGCTGCCTCACTCTGAAGGTTTCCCAGAAAACTCCTCACTAGTCATGGCCTTTGACTCTCCTCCTCCAGAGCTGCCCCGTTCCGGAGGCCTCCCAGACAACCCCTCAGCTGTCACAGTCTCTGGGCCCCCTCCTCCGACATTGCCTTCGGAACCCTGAGCTTTATGCCAAGAGGCCATGAGTTCATGCTTCCGGCATCATCCACAACCTCCAACCCCTCCTCCTCCTCTTCCAACTTCACCATCCGGGCGGGATTCTTGGCTCCTTAGTATCGAAACCAACCAAAGTTTGGGACGCTCTTGAGCGATCAGTGGCACTTTAAAGCCCAAGAAGTGATCTAGTCTGTCCTTTTACAACCCTCCAAGGAAACAAAGTAAGAAAAATTTGCCGTGTGACTCACTAAATCCTGATATAATTTTTCACATTACTAATAAAAAAATAATTACTTTTTCCTTCTAATAGATTAAATCGAAATAGAAGATTTACTTGAAAATCTATCTCTATATGAGATTCTTTAAAGAGAATATCATATTCTTAGAAAGTGATTATGAGAAGTCATTAAAATATGAGATTTCATTGTGTTAAAAGAGATTATTCAAATTAGGAGGAGTATATCAACCAATCCTGATTGATACGAACTTTTATATTTTAAACTTAACATAACCATAGTCTTATACAGGTTAAAGATCATATCTGATATGATTTGAAGTACTAAAATTTCTTGGAATATCGATTTTAACTTTTTAATCTTGGTGTTTCGGTGATTTATAGGCATTAGTCAAGAGTGAAAATTCTATACCACAAAATAATTTGCGGACCCTTTTTAAATAACATACCTCCCATTTGCATGATCCAAATGATCAGAACTGAAGCTTGGCACATGCAATCACAACAAGACTATACAAAATACAGAAACTACTTAACTTACAACATATACTAAAGTCATCGAATTACTAAAAAGATTTGCGACATATTGTAGCTCAACCAAAGAAGTTGGGACTATATCCATTGCTGGCTGTCGCGAGGATGTAGTAAGCGACGATGTGGCCGATCGACCCCCACGCGAGGACATCCACGATGTTGAACCCGACTGGGTCGTTGGACTTGAGGAGGCTGACGTACTCCTTCGCCCTAATGTCCCCTGCCTCGAAGTGGGTCTTCCCATTCTGCTCCGGCAAACCCTGCTTCGCCACGTTCTCCCTCTGGAAGTTGAAGAATACGAACCTCCCGAGGAATAGCGAGAGCCCCGTGCTCAGGCTTATCACCAGGGAAGGGTTCAGCTCCGCCCTAATGGTGGCGTGGGGGCCTCTGCGGCGGGGGTACTGTCGACGCAGGTCAGCTGCTGAGGAAGGGAGGGCCTTGAGGCCTTGGAAGGAGATGGAGGAGGGAGTTACAGAGGGGATGACACGGCTCGAGGCGAAGCACAGCAGGGCCGAGGAGGAGGCAGCGGCGGCGGCCATGGTCGTAGTCGAGGATTGTGTGCGAGCACGCGTGCGTGTAAGAAGGATTCGAGCGGAGTGGATAAGATAAGGTGGGATTGATGATAGAAAACAAGGGATGATGTAGGGGGGGGGGGGGGGGAGGGGAAGAACTTCGTGAGGAGGGAAACGAGAGGGAGACGATCTCTGGGGTGAGCTGGCGATGTCTGATTTGTCAATTTTTGGATAGCCTTTCTATGCTCCACTGCAATGGCAAGAGGGAGATTATTACATAACTTGATTTGGAGATCACGCTGTGGCAGCCAACCAATAAATAAATACATCACGGCTACCGACGGTTCCTAATGAGGCAAACCATCCACGCCATTCTATATATCAGGGACATGTTCTAATGGGGTGAATTAGTATTAAAGTCCAATTAAAGATTTTTAACTCTTTTTTAATAAATTCCGCAGCGGAAGAAAGCTTATGTAAAACAGCACCATAGAGACAGGTTTTTGTAAGACATAACGTATGAATGTGATTGAGATTTGTTTGATGCACGCATGACTTTTATAATGGTTCAGTAACTTGCTTACATATACTCTTCACCCAGAATTTTGGATGGTATTTACTCAGACGTAACTTAGTAACGATTACAAAAGGTGATGTACAATCAATCTTTTATATCACAGACAAGAAGGTTCTGCACCACAGATGACTAAGTTGCAAATCACAGACCAGAAATTTCTGCACCACAGATGACTAAGTTGCAAATCACAAACCAGAAATTTCTGCATCACAGATGACTGAGTTACAAAGCACAAACCAGAAGGTTCTGTACCAAAGATGTCAACCATCTACAGCACAGACCAAAAGGCTCTGTACTAAAGGTGAATTGATTTCACAGCACAAATCATAAGATTCTGTACCAAATGTGTCAACCCTCTACAGCACAGACCAGAAGGTTCTGTACTAAAGGTGACTTGATTTCACAATACAAATCGTAAAATTCTATACCAAAAGTGTCAACCCTCTACAGCACAGACCGAAAAGTTCTGTACAACAAGTGACTAATTTTCAAAGTACAGACCGTGAGGTTCTATACTACAGTGACTCATTGCACACGTTAATGTGACTAACAAAAATAACCAACGTAATCCCCTTGGGATAACGACTTCGTGGCATACCCCACACGAGTACGTAGCGAACCATGCGCAAGCAGACAACGTCCCCTGTCTAAGGATGGATTTTCCCTCTGGCAGCTCCACACGACCTGCACGACCTCCTCGAGATAGCGACTACGTGGCGAACTCCACGCAAGCACATAGCAAACTCTACGCAAGCACGCAACAAATCTTGCGCAAGCACGCGACAAACCCCACGCAAATAGACAACAGCCTCTGTCCTAGGTTCCTGTACACGGAATGATACACCACAGAAGCTGGTTAGTCCCTCACCTTCTGTGCTCTCGGGGTTCTGCCCTTCTCTCCGGCCCACTGCAATTGGCCAGGCCAGCCTCCATCCGCACGCTTCCCACCAACGTCTCCTGTAATTTCCCAACCGAGTCCCTCGTGGCCCCCGAGTCATCCTCCTAGAAGACTTCACTAACGATGCAGCCTTCTGCAGCTCACGTTCCTCGTGTGTGACTAACAAAGCTCAAATGAAAAGTTACAAGCTCTTAGCACGCTCTCTGGATTTTACAACAATAAAACTTCTCTGGAAAACTACTTAAGAAGCGTAGCTGAATGTCCCTATTTATACAATATACTCTATGTGAAAATGTAGAAGTAATCTTCACAATCAGCTTTCTGCAAACATAGAAACGAAGGATTATAAAATATTACAATGTATTATTTACAAAAACGTCACTCCCAAGCATATATTCATTTAGGTAATCATATCATATCAATTTCATAATGATTTGATGATTGTTTCCACGAATACTGCGTTACAGAAGGTTCTGACTGAATCTGATCGGCAACCTTCTGCGAATGGAATTAAAGATTAACTTCCATAATCACCAAAACGTGTACCATGCTATTCAGGACACATAATTGAATGTATCTAGACAGATGACGTGGATAGACATCCAAAATAACGGTTCTTTGGTGGTCGGATGGATCCATAGAAGGTTGGAGACAACCTTGCAGAAGCTTACCATAAATAGAAGGTTATATTTCCTTTTGTTGGCCCTTTGATTGTGACTAAGAGGGGGGTGAATTAATCTTTTTGCTCGAATAGAACTTTCTCGACAAACTCATAGAACCCTCACACGGAAGACTTAGCTTCTCTGATTTACATAAGCTTAAAGACAACTGGGAACACAATGTTTTATAGTGGTTCAGTGAATACACCTACATCCACTTTCGGTACCTTTCACTAATACTTGTAAGTAGTGATTACAGTTGTAGAAGGTTGAATCTTCTGTGGTGAAAGAAAACAGTTTCTTTAACCACGGGGCAGTCAGTCTAACTTAACCAATGCAAGAAACTCTCTTGCTGAGCTTGGGATGAGTCTAGGTCGAATCACAAAGAAATCAACTAGACTTGGCGAGCACAGAACCTTGGCTGGAAGCTTCAGCCTTCTGTGACGTGGTAGCGGGCTGTCCCTTCTGTGGATCTGTGATCAGACTCGATGGCGCTATCTCCACGTGTTCCGATGTCGTCTGGTGGACTTCTCTTTTTGTATTTTCTATATAACCTGCAAAACAAGGAAAATGATCATCTACAGAAGGTTGCAGTCCCTCACCACTTGCGCCTGCTACAGAAACCTTCTCTTGGACCTGTTGTACGCCCACCCGGTGTTACGGACAGCTTCCCCAGCCAAGTCCTTCAGATTCACAGCTACCAACGCCTACAGAGTGGCTTCACCAATGCACACCTACTGCAAACAAATATACAACAAGATAATAGAATGTAGAAGGTTACGCCTTCTACAGACTCCTGATAACTCTGTACGCCGACTCGCCAACTAACAATCCTTCTCCCCAGGCCCTGTTGCACGCAATCCGACGTTATGGACAGTGTTCCGGTCGAGTCCCTAGGATCTGTAACCACCGGCGTCTCCGGAGCGGCTTCAACCCGTTGTAGTCACCTCCTGCGAGAACACTCGCTTGAAGAATCCGTCACGCACACTCACACACACGTTAAAACTCCACACTATCGTTGTGAGAATGCCAAGACTTACCATGCTCAGTTAAAAACCGAAATGAATTATTTTTGTGTTTTTCTTTTATACAGTGGTTCCGTCCTTCTGTTATTAAGGAAACTTATTTTTCTAAAAACAAATTGCGACCAGATTCATTCTTATGGTGCATAGAATGATTGGGAACAAATTCCATTTGATTTCGCAATAATTAGATCATCCAATCACCAGATATTTCATTATAGAAGATTGGAGCCAGATTTTGTCAACAACATTTTATATTTGGAAAGAAAAAATATTTTAATTCCAACTTGAGAATTTGATTATAGGCTCGTGCATTTATCCATTAGGGACTTCCAAAATTAATTTTGTTTTAACTTGATGTTATAATCCCCAAATAGTGGACTAGAGAAGGTTCGACCAAAATAATCAAGCAACCTTCTATTGATGGAAATAATCAATCATTTATTTCCTAAAAGAGATCATTCGTTCCAAATATGTTTGACAATGTATTGGGATGAAATTTACCTGAAGGATAATGTGAAAGTGATTCCTAAATAACATTATCCTTTAAAGTTTATTTGTATTTGGATGAAAATTTCACTCTGAAATTTACCTTCTGAACAATTAATTAATCATTAAAATATCTAATTATGGAAATATTTTCTAATCACTAAACCCATCATTAAACCCATGTCAATTCTTCTATGAAAAATATAATTCTTATTGAGATTATTTGGAAATGTAATCCATTGAATGTGATCAGATTAATATCTTGATCAAATCCTTTTTATTTCGTAATTAAACAATTATTTAATTACAAAAATATTTCTTACAAAAAATTTTTGACGTGAGTAATTTCTGTAGCATAGATGTTTGACTTCTGTTACAGGGAAGGTCAAGAAATCATCGAAACCTATTCAGAGTGAACGAGGCCTTCGAGTGACCCGAGGGGCCCCAGAACCGTGATCCCCAAACAGATGTAGCTGAACGATTGTAGGACGACCCATGTTCTGGTCCATTGGGTTATTTTCTTCTGCACAATGTACATCTCTACCGGGAAGTAGATCGCCAGGGGCCAGAAATCGAGAGCCCCCAGAACTCCCACTACAGAATTGAAGTAAGGGAAAACGAGTGCGATCCCCATGGTGGACATGACGTAGGATGTCCGGAGGACGAACTTCATCAGGTTGATCCAAAGGGTGGGAAGGAAAGGAAGCTTGACAGAGCGAAAGCCGTTGACGAAACGGCTGTCTGGGAAATTGTTCATGATCCATCTTTCCGACGTGGAGAATATCGGTTGACTATATACCTGGTACCCTCCGACCAAGTGAAGAACAATGCATGCATTTGCAAGGTCGACGAGCCAGTATGGCTCGAAGAATCCAAACCCTGTCAAGAGATTCGCTGGAGTCTCGTCGCCGAATGCTGCGTAACCAAAGCATCCGCAGCCAACATATAGGAAAGTGATCGAAAGGGTAGCAACCACTGACGCGTTCTTCATTGTCTTATTCTCCGCAGAGGGGACTTTAAGGTATCCTGCATTCAAAATAGCGTCCGAGATCCGAAAAGTCCAACCATATCTAACGAGAACACCGTAAAACTCGGCAAACCATTTACCTGTATCTCTAGAAGAATCTTCGAGTAAGGATAGGCAAAGGCAATGTCTCCTAGAGCTTCGAAAACATTCCAGAGTTTTTTCTGCGCGTTCGTAGCCGGCGCTCCTGCAATTCCTCCCTTCACTCTTCTGTTTTCTATGAATTCAAGAAGGAACATGAATCTGTTACTGCCATTGTATTATCGGACGGCACTGGAGAGCAAAGTCGAACATAATAAATGCATACCAAGGACCTTCGCGAACCCGAGTCCAAGTCCTATAAACGAATAAGCAAAGGACATGATTGCAGCCACAGCCGAAACCCACATCATGCTATGGAAGTCTGGTATGAAGGACATCACTATCTGGCACCCCCCGAAAAAAAGCATGTAAGCTCCTGATGTCGAAATGACAGGGCCTGTGGCGGCCCTTTTTGTGGTAACAGTTTGAATTCTGGATCGCTCTGCAGAAATTCAATGAACAGATGCCCTCATCACTATCGATTTTCAATGAAGTAAACTGTCATCGGTACATGCAGCGGAGGAACCCGTCTGATGCTCCCTGAGAGTACCTTATGCTAGCTGCGCAAGTGATCACATAAGCAATGGAAGTTCCATAAAGGTTCACGAACTGAAGCAAACCACATGCTATCATCCTTTTTTGGCCTAAACATCACGAGAAGAAAATAGAGAAAGAAAGAAGAAGAGAACCCCGTAAACTCAACGTTGGCTCATATTTTTATTTCTTGTCTCCAACCGTAATGGAAATCGAATGTTCGAGTTCTACCCATATAAACTCCGACGGCCTCCATGTAAGAGTAGTTCCTCTTCCCAGTGATGGGGTCCAGGCCTCTGTAGCATTCAGCTAGGAGGAAAGCAGAAACACAAGTGATTACCGCGAAACAGAGCAACGAAACTGGCCCCGCTATCCATCCCAACTGGGCCACACTCCACGCAAGGGACAAAACCCCTGCCCCGACGACAGCAGTTATGATGTGAGCGATGCAACTCCACAATGTCCCTGGGCAAAGAAAATCGCATCGCTCATGATATCCAAACAAAAAGGAAAGAAAAAAGTTTCCTCTGCTTCATTAGAGGGAGGGGAGGTGCTCTACCTGTTCGTCGAGGGTGGCCATCATCGTCAACTGCATTGCCTTCAAGCTCAAGGGATTGCATCTCAGTCGCGAAGGTCAAGGTTAAAGTTTGCTCTTACCAAAGTCCTCCTCCCCTTATCCCAAAAGAATTGATACAAGAAGAAACTTACGGAGGAAATTTACCCGCCTTTGATTTGATGATGTTTTTTCCCATAGAATTTTTCGATAACTTGTTTATTTCCGAAGGAAATTTTTCGACTTGTTTTTTTCGAATTTACCCGCCGATGTTTCCAATAAATTTCCATGACTTGTTTTTTTTGTCAATGATATAGACGAGGGGAAGCACACGTCTTTAACCATTTTTGTAATTTTTTGGCTTGCGTCTCACTCGTCCATTTTTGCCATTTTGTAATTTCCTAGTTTGCGCTATGGGTTGAAACTCGACCTCTAGATATCGACTTTAACTGTACTAAAAGTTCGAACTTTTAAGTGAAGAGAAATATTTGTTCTATCATCTAAATGATTCCGATTACAAGTAACTGATCCGAAAACAAAAATCAACTCGATCTTATCAAAAATTGGTGTGAACACATGTTGCTACAAGAAAACAACGATGTTAATTTTAGGCAAAATAGATTTATGACATTTTGACTCAACTTTCTGTTTTGATCTTAGTTTGTTATCTAGTTTTGTCACTTGATTTTAGCCTATGTGAACTCCAAACAAGGCATTAATAAATAGTTTCTATTTATAGACTAAAAAAAGAAAAAAAATGAGAAATAATATTGAAACATTGTTGTATGATTTTATTTTAGGATTTCGGTGGCCAGATAGGATAGAATTCAAAGTTGGACTATAGTTTCTAATGCTACCAAGAATACGTAAAATCGATGAATGCCGAATGATGAATCTATTATGAGGTTGCTGCTATTAAAGTATTTTCTTGCTTTCACATGATTAAATATTTAATCAATATAAAAATAAAAGTTAGTTAAAGCTAAAACACATCCTTAGCCGATATTTCGCCTTAAATTTATATTAAATGCGAATGCAATGGAAGAGGGAGATTTAGGCCCAGACGAGGATGGAAAACCCGACTGCTATAATGGGCCAATTAATTGGGCTAACATGAGTGGGCCTGGGTTTAATGGGCCAAAATGTTGGGCCTACATAAGTGGACATGGATTTAATGGGCCAAAATGTTGGGCCTACATAAGTGGACATGGATTTAATGGGCTTAGCTTTTTTTGCTTTCCAGGGGATGTGATTACGAACACTGAACTTTTTTTTTTTTTTTTTTGCCTAAACTAAGTTTAGGCGGCCTCGTTAATTTGTACGAATATATACGTAAATAATCTTGGAGATCAGCGTATTTGTGAAAGACCCAATACAAGCACACACGCACACACTTTTTGTCTCGTGGTGTCGTTTTCTCTCTCTTCTTATGTCATATCCCGATCTGCTTACCGTTCAAGCAACAAACAACTCCCTTTATAGATAACTCTTAACGTCTCCGCATTGCTTTGTTCATGCCAACCAAATCCCTGGTCCATCCATATCTCCCCCTTCTATTAAAACCCAGATCTCGCTTTTCTCCAAAGCTCGAATCAAAGAAAAGAAGTAGAAGAAGAAAGGATGTGCTGCGGCGGCAGGGTCTGCATGCTCTGCACTTGCCTCATCCTAGTGGTGATCCTCATCGGATTCCTCTTCGGTTTCAAGGTCTTCACCCATGGCTTCCACAAATTGAAGGACACTTTCCATGACTGCCAGCCTGGCTACTGCAACGGCGGTGGCCGCCCCTTCTTCGCTCCTTCGCCGTATTAGTCATTCCATTCTCATGTGAATTTCGATCGGATGATCGTTGTTATTCGTTCGTTATTGGTTCCCCTGGTATGGATTTTAGGTCTGTGATTTGGTTTCAGCGGTGTTTGATTTGATATTTTCTGTATAAGATCTGATAGGATTTGAACAGAATCGAATTGCCCCTTCTGATTACAGTCCCTTTGACCCCCCCCCCCCCCCCTCCCCCCCCCCCCAAATTAATTACGTTACGTGGCTTTTAAGCATTTAAATCCGCCATGCATTTAACCACTCAATAGATGCACGAAATAGATGATTACCAAACAAAAAGAGTTAAAAGGCCAACACTCTAAAGGTCCACAATTACAGACCATCTCGTAAACCTGGGCAACTTAAGACTGTCAAAAAAGCCCGAATTGAGCCACCATTGGCCCATCTATGAACCAAGATGAAGTGCTAAAATTTATCAGACTAGGTATTGGGGATATGGGGGCCGCGCGAACGCAGGCCCCCGCTGCCACAAATTACGACGTAGGCTCTGCCACTAAGGACAGACCTTAGGCGTGCACCCCTCCGCAATGTGCAATGGAGGTCACACACCTAGGCCATGGGCCTTATTGATCGCCCATTGACCCCGTCCAGGTAAGTATGTTGTCTCGTCCCCCTGACCATTTATTTATACGACCCTCTTCCCCTCCCTCCTCCTTCCCCCGACGATGTGGGACGAATCTATTGCAGAAACTGTTGAATTTTATTACCATAGGAGAAGTTATCACATGAAGTGGGGGCATCACTCACGACTAAAGAGGGCTCCTCACATTGTGATTTCCATCTGACCATACCATGCTCCCGTACATTGAGCGAGCTTTACATTAAGCATGCAGGACGGAGGGAAGGGGACTTTACCTGGAGTCGTGATTGCCGATGTGATTGCAGATGGCGTCCATTTAGGATTTGCTGTTTTGAGAAGGCCAGCGATGCCCGATACATGAGGGCAGGACATCGAAGTACCTGACAGGACGTCGAATGGGTTGGCAGCTTCTGTGTGTGTAGCGAGCATGTCCACTCCCAGGGCCGTTATGCCGGGGTGAAGTAAAAAGGCAACAACCTTGTATAGCAACGATACGGACCGACAGTTATCAGGATTGTAAGAGCCTCTTATGGTGGTTCATCTCGCCTTTAAGATCGCCGACTCGACCAAGTTCGGTCCTCGGGATGAGAATTGTGCTGTGTATGGAGCAGGCTTTGTATGTAACTCTGTCCTGGGCTTCGTGATGAAAGCATTTGGAGACCTGAGGAGCTCATAGTCAAGCAACATCTACCGATTATGTTCCTTTCTACTACGAGAATGTGCCGGCTATGAACTCACCTCGTCGATGTGTAATACTCGAAGAGTACAAGGCCATATGTGTAGTTGATATGAGATGCAGGAAGAGCATGGGTATTGCGTATGACTTTGTTTCCGTCTGCCTCATCATATGTCAGTATCATTCCTGCGGCACCGGCCTTCCTGGCCTGCACGCCTTTATCAATTATAGCTGTTATCCCACGGAGGCAGATCAAGATCTTGTCCTCCACCTTGCTGTGGTCGAGCATTCCTGCTGCGACAGTTCCATTGGAGAGCCTTTGAGGCATCGCAGATAATTACAAAGAAAGGATGAGTACATGATTGAAGAGGAACAACGGAAGAAGAGAACAGGACAACGCAAGAAAAGCAAAGAATCATACCCGCAATTTCTGCCGCCTTAGCCTCGCTCATAGTGGCGGCAAAGCCGTTGATTACTGATCCGTGGCTGTTTGGGGAAATGGACTGCAGGAAGAGAGTTGGAGAAGCTGTATTGGGAATGATGCTGGTGTTGGGCAGAGGAGCATTTGGTGACCGTTTTAGTTGTTAGGTTGGGGGTGTGGGTCGAGTTATCCGGTTTAACCGGTCCAATATTAGTGAGGCCGGTCTAGTGGCGGTTGGGAAGGGTGTCGTCTGTTATAGGGAAGGATTGCGAATAGAGTTGGTTAGATGGTTTTTCTGTTAGAATTGGGGGGAAAAAGCTGTGTAGGGAGGTTGGAGAAAAGGAAAGAGGCGATTGGATAGAGATTGTGTGCCGAAGGCGGTTCGCGGTGAGTGCTTGGGCTGTCGGGGTTCGATATAACGATGTTCTGCGTTGTACTTGGAAAATTACATTGTTCAATATAAGAAATGCAAGTAATCTCCGATTTCGTTTATGGTGGTGGTGTTCTCTGAGATTTACTTGCATCAAGAGTATCAGAGCATTATCCTGTTAGTTGGTGGCATAGTGTTTGTTGGAGGTAAGAAAGCGATCCTTATCGGTTGAATTGTCGTGCCTTTGTCGTGTTGAGGTGTTCTTGTGGTGTTGGTGCAAGGAATTTACTCTGTTGAAATTGCTGTTGTGTGAAAATGCGGGATGGTGGAGACTCAATTTGATGAGCTGAGAAGAGAGCAAGAGACTACGGGGGAATTGGTGGAGGGGTTGGTTGAGAAGGTAGGGGTATTGACTTCGCAAATTCGTGAAGTGCAATTGCAGGCACGGAATGTCCAAACTCAAATTGATGAGAAATGGAATTTGATACTTAAGAAGTTGTCTTGGAGACGAACAAGGAAGAAGAGTTGACAGTTTGAGAGAAGCTACTACAAGTACTTTTACTATGCCTAAAGTTGATTTTCCAGAATTTGATGGGAACGATTTGGAGGATTGGTTATATAAGTGCCAAAGGTATTTTGAGTTAGAGCACGTACCTAAGGACAGGAAGGTGAAGCTAGCCTCATTGTACTTGTATGGATCTGCGTTACAGTGACATTATTCTTATGTCAAGAACAGGAAGAGAGATAGAGCTTTGGAGTGGGAAGAGTACTCTTTAGCATTGAATAGCCGGTTTGGCAAAGAGGTCTTTGAGGATCCTATGGGAAAGATGAAAAACCTGAAGCAGAAAGGTGAGTTCTCAAATTTGTATTCATATATGGAGGAATTCGACATTTGCCTGCGAAGGGTTTTGGATAAAATCGATCTGCCAATGTCGTTCCAAGTGAGCTTATTCATTAACGGGTTGAAGGAGGAGTTCAAATGTACTTTATGGTTGCTTAAACCTACTGACTTGTTATCTGTACAGGCCAATGTGAGGATCCTTAGTAATGATGTACCACCTGGGCGAGTGGGTAGCAGTGGCAGTAAACCTCTGCGAGTTTGGAGTAGACCGGCAGCTTCTGTGGCAAAGTAGAGAGGGGTGTTGTCATTGGGAGCATGGGACAAGGTTTTAACTCGTGCCGGCAATACTTCATCCATGTTTGGGGTGAATAGAAGCAGTGGAGATAGAGGCACAAATATTACTGGAAATTTTTCTCCTAGTGCAATCAGTAGCGTTGGATCTGCAGGAAGGAGACGATTAAACCAAGAGGAGATCGAAGAGAGAAGATTGAAAGGCCTATGCTTTGGGTGTAATGAACCCTTTGATAGGAATCATAGGTGCTCTAGGCGGCAGGTGTATTCTTTGATTGTAAAGCCTGTTGAGGAAGGGATGGGAATAGCTGAAGGTTGTGCAATAGATGCTGGTGAGCAGAGAGAGGAAAGAGTGCAGGTTACATTGCATGCATTGAAGGTGTTCTGCTAAAAATGTGTTGTGCACAAGTATACACACGAATCGATTATAGCACGTAAGATATCGTTCCCACGAGGACTAATTATTCCTGAATGCCAATTAAACCACAAAATATTATCTAGACTAATCGAATAAATGACGGATTAAACGAAAATTACTAAAATCAAATATAAAAGGATCACGAGAAAATATCGATAAGAAAGCCTAGGGCAACTAAATTTACTTAACTTGTCATGGATCAATTGAACGCTAGATAAAATTGTCCGAGGATTTAAATCATGCTCTCTTATATATTAGACGTATCCGTATGATCTATATTCAATTAACTCCTAGCATTCTATTCAAGTAACATTAACCGTGATATCCCTATCTACGGTAATTATTAATCTACTCCCAATAGTCAATCCAATTAATATCAACTGTGATATCCCTATCTCCAGTTTCTATTAACCTGTTCTTTGATTTTCCTCTCGAATTAATCTTACACCTCCCGATGCTAAGGTAATCCGAGTTATTTCAGAAACCGACGCCAATCGAATTTCAGAAAAATAAACACGCAAGCACATCAAAGAACACCAGACTTTTAAATAAAATAAATCATGTTCGAAATCACCTTGACAAGTCTCGCAAATTTAGCACCCTAGATAAGAAATTAGTTCATACTAAAATAAGAAAACATCCAAAGTTCAGAAGAAAATAGCATCGACATAAAGAAATCAAGAAAAATGGATAAGGAACGCCCTCCCGATCTCCCGATCTGGTCGGTAGTCACCTCGTTCGGATCTTCTCTCGAACCCTAGTCGGCACCTCCCCTTCTTCCTCAGAGCCAAAGTCTAAAACTAAAACTAATGAAAAAACTCTCTCTCCTTCCTTAGGCTATACTAGAGAATATATTATTCCCTTAAAAGATTTCCTAATATTCTCCAAGATCCTAAGTAGCCTAAGAAAATAAATAAATACCAAAATATCCTAAGAACAATAAAATGGTAACTAATTGATGCCTTCTCTGTCTTTAAATCATAATAATGAAGGAATCAAGTGACTTGGCGAGATTTTGTGCAGATTGTCGAAGGTCGTGTCCTTGAGATTGATGGACGCGTCCTTCCGCTCTCTATAGGTTTACTGTTTCATCATGGACGCGTCCTTGAGATTTAAGGACACGTCCTTCAGCTCTCTGTAACTTTTCAGCACTTTATCAAATTTCGTCCAATTTTCACTTGCCAACCTTATGATTCTCTTCATTTACCTACATCAAATCAAAACAAATCTAAGATGCATTAACTAGGTTCCAATTACTCTGAAAATAAGCTCAAGATTTAATAAAATAACAAAAACTAAACCGAAGTAAAAACACGATAAAAACTTATAAAACTCTAATATAAACTCGTCTAACTAGCCATGTAAAGCCCCGTTAAGAGTACCAAATAACTCTACTTTCATAGAGTTATCAGAAGGGTGAATTGCAGAAGGATGGAGTTCAAACAATGCAAGTTAGGGGAATGTTT
The DNA here is from genome assembly GCA_023653495.1 of Melastoma candidum. NCBI lineage: Eukaryota > Viridiplantae > Streptophyta > Magnoliopsida > Myrtales > Melastomataceae > Melastoma > Melastoma candidum. The sequence continues at coordinate 6,965,570 of CM042886.1, forward strand.
AAGAAGAAAAGTTTGAACATTCTCATTGATTCGGGGAGCACTCATAATTTTATTGACATAAGTATGATCAAAGGAATGAATCTGTCAGCCGAAAGGGTAACTCCAATCAAGGTGATTGTGGCTGATGGTAGAAGCATGATTTGTAGAAATATGTTAAGACAATTTTGTTGGGAAATGCAAGGGCATACATTCACGGCTGACTTTTATGTCATTTCGTTGGGAGGCTGTGAAATGATATTGGGTGTGAATTGGTTAACTTGGTTGGGAGACATTGTTTGGAACTTTCATTTGTCTGTGATGAAATTCAATTGGGAAGGGGTTGAGATTGGCTGCCCCTGGTGATTTCTCTGCGTTCTAATATCGTCCTCCGTCTTGTATGTTCAGGTGAGCCTCTTCCTACAAGCCAAATTTTCTAGTCGGTTTTCCTTCATGTAAGGGGAATGGTGTTCGGATTTTTTTTCTTTCCTTCAAAAGATGTAAGGAGGGGACGGTTGGCGTACTCTCAAGTCAGTAGAGAAAAATGGAGAATGTCCAGATGAGATTTTTAATTTCCACTCTTGGCTTACGGTAAGCTTCCTCACTCTCAACAATCTAAGGGCCAAGATCCATTTAAGAGTAAAATGTTCATCTTTAGTTTCAATTGTGGGGATTTGGTCGAATAGTCATCCCTCGTCCCAAAAATAACGTTCAAGAAAAATCAAAAGATAGTCCAATAATTTATGAATGCTTATCAAGACTTATAATACAAGGTATTCATTTCATACTATTTTCTATTTATAATACACATTTATCATCGCATTCACTGAATTTGCTATTACAAAGAAAATTTGGGTTGTTATACCTAGACTTGTGGACAAAACAACGCAAACAAAGAAAAGACGCGCGCCTTTGCTCGGAGTCTTCGTCTTGCGACAAAATTTTTTGGCAAGGCTCCGTATGCATTTGCTTTTCATCGAATCCCGGGAAGGCAACACAGGAGAGGATGCTTCTTATGGGATGATCGGAGGAGATTGGGGCTGTTCTTCACAGACTCGTGGTCGGAATCAACAACGGCCTTCGACCCGGTTCGTTTTTCTTCCTCGTCCTTCATCTTTTCATTGTGCATCTTCTTCACGACGTAGACTTCAGCTATATCATGGCCGACAGAGGCCATCTCTCGCTATCACAACAAAGATTCCCGCAAAGCTAATGCACGGTTGAAACGGGTTGAGCCGAGGACGCTTGAGCCTCTGGGTGAGGAGGAATGAGTTATTATAGTTGGTTTCAGTGGTCGGTCCATTCCTTGGAGCCCAAGAGAGGCCCCCACCACTCCAACGAATATATTTTATAGTTGGATGGAAGAGGGTGGGTGTGCCGTCTTGCTTTGCCGCTTTGCTTGCAGGGTACGGCAACGATACGAAGCTTTGTGTCTCATTTCCTTTATAGTCTTCTAACTAATCAGGCATCGATTTAGAAGCAAAAGCTAGTGACAAACAAATTATCGTAATAATTTTATATATTATCGTATATTTTACCAATTAACTGTGGTTTTAGCATTGGCATGGCCGGAACGTGTGAGTAGTAGCGCCGGTGACGTCACAAACATTCTTTGGACTGACATTCTGGAATACATAAATTCTATTTTGTACTGAATGACAAAATGTGGAGGAATGCAACCATAAACTCTCTTTAGGAAGCCGTGAGGCCGGCATGTAATGTATAGTTACATGGAAGTTTTCGGGTTTGAACTTGTCACCATGAGAGGAGGCCGATGGGAAAGGCGAGGGTGACTTCGATGTGTTCCTCAGCTTCAGGGGTCCCGATGTCCGTTTCTCCTTCCTCAGCCACCTCCGCTATGCCCTTGACTGCGATGGCATCTGTGCTTACTTCGATAGTGAAGATCTCCGAAGAGGGGACAACATTACTGGTTCGCTCAAGGAGGCCATTCGGAACTCGACCATCGCCATCGTCATCCTCTCCGAGAATTACGCCGCCTCCAGTTGGTGCTTAGATGAACTTTCAGAGATCATAGATAGTTGGAAACAGGGTAATCTAGCCGTTAAGCCAATATTCTATAGGGTGGAACCGAGGGAGGTCAGGACGCCGAGGCGTAGCGTCGCGGATGCGCTTGCCGCCCACGAGTTGATTGTTGGGAAGGACTCGGCCAAACTGAGGAGGTGGAGGGAAGCCCTGTCTGAAGTGGGTAACTTGTCCGGTTATCATGTGGACGTGACCAGGTATAAGCACTCTTCCTGTTTTCGACCGTGATAGGAGCTACAATTCTGATTCTCAACCTCTCCCGAGGCTCATCGTCGAAAGGACATAAACCAAGTTACTCTCCACCTAAGACCTCTAGCCATTCGGCCATTACAGGAAGGGTTTGCACACTCATTTCTTGTATGACTACGATGGAACCATAACCAGAAAAACACTTTGTTATCAATCGTACATTTCATTCCACGGACCAAACACACCAATTTTTAGTATCAATCGAATTAGACAACTTGCCATCACAAAAACCGAACAATGGTTTCTCCAATGCGTGAAAACAATTACAGCCAGAATCAAAATTCGGCAAATATTGATTCGTATGTATTATTCGATGATCATTAGAGGTATACTTCTTTTCAGTGTAATTTCTTTTATCGACAGATTGCAAGAATTTTTTTAACAAGTTTCCGCATTGAGTAATGTCTCTGGCGTTTATATTACCTGCGCGTAGACTTGGAGGCCTTTTACTTTCTGTTTTCATTGGAACAGAAATGAGGCAGAGCTCCTACAGGAAATTGTCAAGGACATCATTGCCATTTTAGATTGCACGCACCTGATGTTGCAGGACCTAGCCGTAAATATCCATAATTTGTATAACCTATGGTCATATCTATTAATAGACCATATGATATAAAATAGCTTACACCTAGTCGTAAACTACATCAAATAAACAAGATGTGCATATCCAAATAACTTTAGCGATCATGATACTTTAGTGGAATTTTATGCACCGTTTTATGTCAGAACATGTTTTATAAAATATACTTTAATAAATAAAAGTAAAATAAAAATAAATAATTAATGGAAGCCCAAATAAAAATCTCTAGGATAGGTCCTTAATGATGGCACACGACCAGCACGTCATTCACAAGGTCGAAGGCTTGCCTCACAACCAGGCATTACAACTCTTTAGGAGACATGCTTTTCTCGAGAATGACAGGGCCAGCATTACAATGGACCTTGTTGATAGATGCTTGGCATACTGCGATGGTTTTCCTTCGGGGAGTTTTGCACGGAAATACTGTTAGTTTTAAAAAAGAATTGTGAAATACGGTTCGAGTTTCGTAAAATATGGTTTTACCGTCGAAGGGACGCATCTTGAAAACGCGCCCCTTAAAATGCAAAGAGGGCGGGTTTTCAAAACCCGCCCTCCCTTTTTGCTAAGTGTTTAGGGGGCGGGTTTTGAAAACCCGTCCCTGCCTATTTACATTCAACCCGCCCCCTTTGTATTTTAAGGGGCGCATTTTCAAGGCGCGCCCCTTCGACTGTAAAACCGTATTTCACGGAACTCAGATCGTGTTTCGTAAATTTTTTTTATAGCTAATCGTATTTCTGTACAAAACTCTTCCTTTGGGTCTAGTTGTTTTTGGTTCTTTGCCAAACACGGTCATCAAATAATCAATGAAGAAACTACACCGTCCTGATTTTTCAGTTTGATTTTCTCTGGCCGATTTTCCGGAAGCTTTGCAAACAGGTGGTTGCGGCTAAAGTTGAGCGATTTTTGCAGCATCCCTGTTTATATTTATGGTGCCTCTATACATGGGAAGCTTTAACTTTTTTTAAAGTCTTTGTTGATCAAGCCAAACTTTCCCATGGCAGGAAGAAAGCAACTCAATATAAGGTTATATTGAGTTGTCTGTTGGATGTTAAGTTTTCTTACTGACACATCTCTTGCTAGTTGAGTGGTGTTGTTTCGAAAATGACGCAATGGATGATAAGTAATAAAAGCACATATATTATTTGTTGTGTTGTGGGTACAATACTGATTGAATTCTAACCAAGACGAATACGACGCGAAGCGTAATTGGCTTTTAATGTTATAATATGTGATTTATCATTTTGATTTACTTGGTTAGTTGGAGCCTCGCTTTTCTGTCTTGTTTGAAAGACATGATTATTTGACAGTCGTATTAGTTACGTGCTTTGTGCATGTGGATTATCGGATTTGATGATCATTGACTATCTGGTATATTTGTGCACATTGTTAAAAGTCTTAAGATCTGGTGTCTATCTTGAACATGACGGTTATGTCAAGTTTGTATGTCTCGTATGACATCATAAATATTTTCTCGAAATATTTATGTTGAGACATATAGAGCAGTAGTGCTCGGTTTATTTCATCCGGCTTCTTTGAGGCGTAAAGTTTACGGATGATTACCTTGGTTTCACCGAGGTATATAGGTGACAGAGGGTATTCTCTAACCTTGATTTAATATAAGGATGACGGACATATTTGGTTGCATCCGGGTTACGGATGACTACTCCGATTTCGCTAAGTATTTAGGTTACAGAGATGATTTTCTCTGACTTTGTGAAACATTAAGGTTACGGAGGTAGATGATTTCATCTGGCTTTTCTGAAGCATTAAGGTTACAGATGTGTACTCTGATTTCCCTGAAGTATAAAGGTTACGGATTGTGCACTCCGACTTCAGAGAAATGTAAAGGTTACAGAGTCATTTAATTTTTTAAAGAAAATCTTGAGACTTGGTGCTTGGTCTTGAGTATGACGGTTTTGTCAATATAGTTTGTCTCTTATAAAGCACAATGCAGTTTGCGCGCATTAAGGTTTATGAGACATTTTACAGAGCGGTTATGCTCTATTGTCTTTCTGGCTCATTATGGGCATAAGGTTACAGAAAGATGAGGACCGACCGAAAGTAACATCATTCAGATCACATTTAGGGATGTTATTTTCGGCTACACCACTACATTGACCGATTGACGTTAGTGTTGCTGGCGCTTGTGATCATGGTTGTTTAACACCGCTAAATGGTGTGACAACGACTATGGTTCAGTGTTAGTAGTATTGATGGTCGGGGTTGTTTTGAGATGTTGTCTCGTATATTGTGTTTTTGTTATGGCCATTGTTGTATACAGCCTGAGAGTCATTTTCAAAAGTAAAATGTTTATTTTAAAGCTTTGTAATTGATCATAGCCCAAGTGGGAGAATGTTGGAATTTTATTTTAACCTTTATTATTTTATTTTTATTTTTTATAAAATTCTTATTGGGCTATAATCAATTACTGATTTCAGTTTTTTATAAAATAGGCTGTATTACGATATACGAGACAATGCATGATAGCTCTTTTATTTAGGTGATCCCTTATTCGAGCTTTTGCGACATCTCATTTAGTGATTGATGTGGGCTGGACGGCATTCGGTGTAGGCCCAGTGTGTTGACGTAAGGCCGTGATGGAAGGGTACGTCTCACTTTATTTTAACAGGTGCTAGGTCCCCTCTCCCACTTGCCCTAACCCTAATAGGTGCTCCATCGGCCGTCGGCAAGTCAGGGAGAGGAAGACCCTGATCACCGTCCTCGTATTGTTTTTCGCAGATCTCTTCAGGCAATGATCCGACAATTGGGATCGAGATGATGACGGAGTCTAAAGGTTTAGTAATCTGATTTTATGGAGGTACGTTAATCATAGGTATGTTTCCGCACTTTTTCGTGTCCTAAATTCGATTGCGGTGATCCTGGATTTGATTGATTTTTCTTACAGAACCTACACAAGCTTTCTATAGAATGGTCCCCAAGATTCAATTTCGGAAATGCAAGCTATTCCCTTTCGCAGTTTTCATCAGCGAGGTGCACAGTCGTCCTAGTTAAGAATAACTACAGACTGCAGAGCTTCGCTGAGGATCCATTGCTCTTTATTTGAAGGGCGGCCCTCACGACATTTCCTCTGGTTATGATCCCGACCTGTGGAACGAATCCCACTGTGAAGAATGCCGTCTTAAACAGGGTACACAGATGGTCGAAATAATAAAATAATGGGATTATAATCTCTAACCAGCTTGCCGTTGGCATCCACAACCGGAAGGCACCGATATTTGGTTTCGAGCAATATTCTGAAATCATGTGCACACACAACATACCAGTAGTTGGTAAGCGGGAGGAGTGACTCAGGACATACATTTACTAAGAGATTCAAACAACTTCAAACCTTCCATCTGAAAAAATGTTCGAGCATTAAAGCCCTAAGATTGCCTTATCAGTTAAACAATTTTCAACCTCCTGATGAAATCAACAGCTGTGATGTGGCACCATTCATACATGAGCCGAATCATCTGTCCACAGTAAAAGTTTAGCCATAGCATTTGCCTACCATGACTCTGAAAATATGGGACTAATATGACTCTCAAAGGTGACATGACTGGTCTCATGAGCACTATGGAGATTTTCGACTTCTCCTCTAGTCTGAGGACACACGCCATTCCTTCTTTGAAGTCTAGAATAGACCAGATACAGAAAACTTCTTCTATATCATATGAGGATTCGGTATTTTCACCCTTTGAAGATACAATGCAACGACAGTTTATTAGAGCAGCACAAAGCACAATAAGGACTACTGTATTACAGAATACCTGGCAGCATCCTCGAGGTTTGTAGTTTCACGAACGACAACTGAAGCTGGAGTCATAACATCTCCAACCACCTGGCCATTGGTCTTGCTGAGCAGCTTCTGAACCTCGTTGAATGTCTGCATAGTTGATAAATGTTAATTGTGCAATCCCACAGAAGTTCTGCTCTAAATATAAAGAATAGAATGTTGAAAGGATTAAACGGAAAGATCATTTTGAAACATTCCCTCACAATACGAAAATTTTTCTCTCTATTATCCATCATCCATTTCCGAATGAAGAGCATAAAGTAATAATTATAATAGTCTTTGAAATACAGAACACCATCAAAACTGTATACGATATTAAAATATGCTGATTTCCCATTATCACGTTGAATGTGGTTTTCTTTTCAAGAAAATAAAAGAGCTATCGTAATAATGAAAGAAAAAAACATCTGATGAACAACATTTTTATTGACTCACCTTCCATGTACTGTCAACCTCAAGAAATATGCTGTTCTCAGATTGTCCACCTCCTCTACGAATTATTGAGAAGATAATCAGATAAGATTGTTAAAAAGTTAAAACGCAATAGTATGAAAAAGCATGTGATACATGACAGAAGCATTTGTTGACAAGAATCACGATGAAAGCATAACGTAATTCAATTGATCAAAGAAAGCCTCCAGGAATGCTTAAGAAAACTGGTTCAAAGGACACCTGAGATAGAGTCTAGGGCCAGTAAATCATAATCTGAGACTAGCCCAACCTGCAGAGCAAGCCCCTTCATTAGCAATCTCTCAGGTGTAGATTACATCATGTTGTAAAAACATCGAGTTGTAAATACAATAAGGAGAATCTAATTTGAAAGAGAAAAAGACTGAAATCAACGTAAGGATGTGATGAGAGGCTTAAGGCATAATGCAATGCTTTAAATCAGCCGATCTTATGTAAATCCATTAACTTAACTTCTACTTTTATCATGACTTGTGGTTGTTTCCAAAAGAAAAGCATATTAGCCTGCTCTAAATAGATACAATTTTTGTTTTATGTCTACTTCTAACAGCCACGACACATGGGGGCCTTTCAAACATGGGGCATCCCAAGTTTAGTTAAATGAAACAGGTTTAAGCAACCAAAGAAACCACATACAACCAAGAAAATTAATACTAACATACCAATTTCCAATCGTCATCAACTACTGGAAACCCAGTTATCCTGTTTTCCACAAGCATCTAAAGGGCTGCCAAAAAAGAAAAAAAAGTAGTCAATAAAAGTATGTTCCAGAAACTACAGATAAAATCACATGCATAAAAAAAGATAAATGGAAGTACCTTTGTCGACAGTAGTATTGGGCTTTACAATATGCAAGTCCTCTTTTCTAGTCATGAAATCACCAACAGTATGTGCATTGTTTTTCGGCTGTGAATAATCAACAGTGTGAGTTCACTAATATACGTTGATAATGTCAGATCCAAGAAAGGCCATAATCACCTGTACTGATTCTTCATCAATATGAAAAGAAAATAGAATAAAGAAACAGATGAATCCAATCTACCATAAAGGACATTTCTGTCAATCAATTGACTGATTAAAACACGAATCATGTAACAGCATCACTCAGGTGATGTCAGATTTAGGAGAAGTGTTATTTCGCATCACCAAATTTCACCCCAAAACATAGCTAGCTCATAGCCTCTTACTCCTTGATCTTTCATCTTAGGATTACCAAAGATACCATAACAGATTTCTTGTCTTCCTCATGTAGGCCTAGAAAATTTACTTACAAGGCATATGTGACTAACCATGCTCAGGCGACAAAACCATATGAGTAACCCTTATGTCATACCTTTTTTTGACATTGCATACAGAGGTTTTGCCCTTGCTAAACAAATCTGAGATGGAATCATTATGTTACCTCACTTTCAGCGACATCCAGCTGAAATGATCAAACTGAAATCTGGAAAAGAAGAGATGCCTTGTCTACTTAAGCATGAAACTCATAAAAAAAATTGAGAATCCTACTAGGGATGCCTAGCCATCAGACTGAACTCGAACAGCGACAGCACAAATCAAACTTCACCAAAAGCCAAAACGCAAAATCTAAAGCAAGATAGTCAAAAAGCAACTGCCACGGGAGACAGACAACCCCCTCCCTCCCCCGGCCCAAGTAACAAAGAAACGCACGGAACGCAGGGCTCAAATAGAGAGAGTAACCATGCTGAGAGTGCTGCCTCCGCCCAAGGGGACAGCGAGTAGATGGCCGCAGCGGGCGCGCTGGGAGGCGATCGGATGAGAACCGGAGAAGGAGGAGGAGGAGGGGGAAGGGAGCGGGATCCGGAGAGGCAACGAGAGGACACACGGCGGAAGCGGTCGGGCGGGATTAGCCAGGCAGGAAAGGGAGAGTACCGGCGGCGGAGCCGAACGCGGGACCACCGCGTCCATCATCGACGGCGGCGGCGGCGGCGGAGTGATGCGGCGAGGATGGCTGAGAAGGTGGGAGATGCGGACGGGAGTTATTGAAGTGCAGAGAGGATGGCTGTCTGGAATTGTAGAGGAAGGATGGATGAAGAGATAGTTAAAGTTAGTTAATAGCGGAGTGGGCTAGGGCCGAATGTTAGCAAGCCCACTAGGCCCTATTATCTTTCTCTTTTTAACAGGCACGATGGGGGGAGGAAGGCAGTCAGTAGTTTTTTTGGTTGTCATGGAGAGAGAGAGGCTGCTGTGACAGCAGGGGGGAAAAGTTGTTGCTGCCTGGGAGTGTGCGTAGGAGGTTGGGGAAAATTCTGGTGCTTGGGTTGTCGGAGGTGGTGTTGGACGGTGCTGTTATTGGAGGCTGAATTGAAATTAGCATTTCCAGGCACATCAAGGAGACAATCAAAGGTCGGAGAAACCGGAGATGGAGAGTAGGAACAAGATTTACATGTCAAACAATAATTGACAGGGGACAAAGGAAATATCTCAGGGGAGGGAACAAAAATTCGGCCTTAAAAAACAAACTAATATATTTTTTTTTTATTAACGATTACGTGTTGGTGGAGGTGGTGATAATTCTTTCTATCTTATCCCCATCCCCACACATATTTAACTCTTAAGCTCATACGGACCAAATAAAACATTTTCTCCCATCTAACTTTTTGTCTACCAACCATTTGCCCCCTTAATTTGATATTGGGCCTCGGCCTTTTGCTTTCCAAAACACGAAAGACTTGTTTTAAGCCCACTCAAGTAGTTCACCCTTCTGTCAAGGCCCTACCCATTTGGAACCGAGGCCCTTAAAATTACTACATCCCGATTTTACCCTTTTATGTTGTTGGGATTACCTCTTTACAATTCTACTCGCGATATTAGAAGGCCCAGTTTCCACCCCACAGCCTGAACCATCCACGAGAAGTTTGCAAGAGAATTCTAATATGTGTTGATGATACACTTATGTTCCAAATGTTTAGAACAGCGGTTCGGAGCAGCCACTGCTAGGAGTTGCTGTTGGTGTCCCCCAAAACAACACCGTTTGGTGCTGTGTCGGTTCGGTTCTGTAGGGGTGGTAAGCTTAACCGGGCGGGCATCTTTTTGTCGGTCATCAAGGCCCAGGGAGGTCTGTTTATGGTCGGCTTGATGGCAGGGAAGTCCTTCCAAGAGTCAAACTCTCCCCTGACCCCACACCGCAATTCCTGGGGGTTGCTGTCAGTTTAAGAGTCGCCATTAAATTGAAGCAAGTCGGGATGTTGATCATCTGCTCGGCGGCGAGATAAGCTGGGGCGATCAATACCACAGCTTGGGTAATGTTTGAATTACTCACTGGTTTCTTCATTAATACCCCTTCACACGTCTGTCAATATATATATATATATGAAACATTAACCATTGTTTTTTACGAGATCCCTCATCTTCAGAACAATAAAAAAAAAATGGTCGGGATTTGTACTCCCGGAGATGTTTGTAAAGGCCGCAGCGCTGGTCACCGCCACGGATGTGGATCAGACTAGTAGGGACTCGGAATGAAGCGGTGTCAGGGGAGTGATATTGGTGGAATTGACCCGTGAGGGATCCAACTTTGCCGCGGCGCCAACAGTCGTCATCTACAGAGCAGCTCGTGGACCGTGGCCGGTGATTCTCTTGCACCACGCAGAATCGTGAACATTGAACTCTTGGGGATTGCTAAAGGAAGTATTTGGTGCGGAATATGCACACCCTTCGTTCACATGTAACTTATGACCTGAACACGTGGGATCTCCATCGTCTTGTGCATTCCCAGGTATAAGTGGTCCTGGCTTCTCCCAGTTTGCTAGCACATCTTCTTTAGGACGAGGTGATCGTACTCCAAAGCCTTTTTCAGTGTTGGTTCCCTACAAGTAGATACTTCTATTTTCTAAATTTGCTTCCTTATATATATATATTGTTTGCGCCTGCTACCAAGTGCTTACTACACCGGAAAAAGAGAAAAAATCAGAAAGGTAGATCTTACCATTCCATTCGACAGCACGTGGCATGTGCGCATACAGACCGGCCATTGCCTGACATGCTTCCCGTATTCATTCTTAGGATTTCCATGACGAGCAATGTTACGACCCATCAACTGAAGCAAGGGATGTATCTCCACTCTCTCAACGATGAAACCCCAAGTAGTATCCTCAACGATGGTTATGAGGGATTTCTCAATAAGCATGTCTATTCCGAGTGATGTTACGAAACCACAAGCATTCACAGCTTTTTCTATTTCCCATTTGGTCTCCCCTGCAAAGAAGCAAGCTATCACCAGGAAAACCTCTTGAGCATTCTGGTCCAACTCATCGAAGCCGACTCGGAGTACTTTTTCAATCTCTTGACACGGACCCTGTTGTTCAAGCAACTTCAACCTGCTTTCCCAATATTGTTCCTCCCGATTATGGAGCAGAGAACCCAAACACACCAAGGCCAAAGGAAGTCCACTGCAGTAAGTCAGGAATCTATCTACAAGATACTTTGAGATGTTGGGACTATCATTCTCTCCGAAAGCATGCTTGCTAAAGAGTTCTAATGCTTGCATGTAAGGTAATCCCTCGACCTCATGAACGATATGAACGTTATGTGCCCTTAGTATGGACCTGTCCCTAGTCATAACAAGAATCCTACTCCCATTCCCAAACCAGTCCAGTCCTCCTGCCAATGCTTCCAGTTGCTCTCCACTATTAACGTCGTCGAGTAACAGGAGGACCTTTCTTTGACAGAGCCTATCCTTTATGCGAGTAATTCCACTGGCAATGCTCTACACATTCACCTCATTTCGCCCCAACACCTGCGACAGAAGCTTTTCCTGCAACTTAGCCAGGCCAACACTTGGATTGGCCGTGTGCTCGTTTACATCAGGCAAAAAGGCACATCCTTCAAAACCGTCTGCTACTATATTAAACAGGGCTTTGGCAAGAGTCATCTTTCCAACACCCACCATTCCCCATATTCCAACCAAGTGGACCGCATTCGACTCCAAATTCAGCAGATTCTTGATCTGTGTAACTTGGGTTTCGATTCCAACGGGATATTTGGTGACATCCAAACGCGTCCTGTCTAATACCACATTCACGTCCTTAACAATCTCCTCGATGAGTTCTGATTCATTTCTATCGGAGCCATTATAAGAAAAAAAGTGAAAAAAATTTTGAGTTACAGCGTACACCATGACAATCAGCAAAGTAAATTTTTATGACATTCCCATTATCAAAGATTGAAACGGGGAAGAAGGTGCATGCATACCTGTTCTCATCAAGATGCCAACTAGACAAGTTACCGGCTTCACGCAGTGCTTCCCTCCATCTCCTCACTACGTGGGAGTACTTCCCAAGCTTCAGCTCATGTGCAGCGAGGGCCTTCGCAAAGCTATCCCTCGGCATCCTCACCTCCCGTGGTTCAACCCTGTAGAATACCAGCTTCACGACGAGCTTGCCCTGTTTCCTACGATCCATTATCTGGGCTAGCTCATCTAGGCACCAGCGGGAGGAGGCGTAGTTGACGGAGAAGATGATGATGGCGATCCTCGAGCTCCATATGGCCTTCTTGAGCGAGGGGGTGATGGCATCTCCACTTTGGAGGTCCTGACCATCGACATAAGCTCGGATACCCTATCGTTTGAGAGCACGGTGGAGGTGGCTAAGGTAAGTGTTCCGGACGTCACGTCCTCGGAAGCTGAGGAAGACGTGGAAGTTATCAGGGGAGGGGCAGCTGGACAGAGTAGGAGGAGCATACGATGAATCTGTCCCTGCAGCCTTATGGAGGGGCTGCATTCCTTCCAAATGAGCAAATATAACTCCACAGGTTTTTTAAGGCCGCATCATTTGTTGGCGAGTTTACACGGAGAAACACTCGGTCCTAAATGCATCTCACACCCCTTATTTAACGTTTATCGAAATGAAAATATACAGTATGACACGCTTTCACCTAACAGTTCGAGCTTTTAGTACAGTTAACGTTGTCTGCTGTACAATAGTGATATCAGAGCCTCGTCAGGCCCTGCGAGGCGCTCTTTAATATGTGTACGACGATAGTAATTAGTGATTGAGACAAGCAGCTGCCCAAAATCTGTACAGTATGACGATAATAATTAGTGATTGAGACAAGCAGCTGCCCAAAATCTGTACAGTATGACGATAGTAATTAGTGATTGAGACAAGCAAGCCACCTTGAAGAAATACCGAGTTCTGCTTTTGGCTGCGACATGCTATGGGTGGTGGTCCCGCTTATGGGGTCAAAGCAATACGTTCTAAAAAGAAATATTTGAATATCAATCTCAATGATATCCCCGTGGGTATCATACCAAATCCCATTCATCAAATCACTTTTTCAAAAAATACGAGACATCTAAGTCATACAAGTAAAGAGATCTATCATTGATAAGAAAAAAAATGTGAACGTTGATTGGATTGGTGATAAAATAGATCATGTATCGCGAACAGTTATTCGATTGATGATAAAGAGAGAGAATTCTTGAGTACAGGGGTTGTTACGAGTTAAAAAGAATTAAAAATCGTTTTTCAGTAAAATCATTGTGGGATCGTGAAATCGGAGGTGGGATCGTGGGAGTGAAATCTTTTTTATGATCCTACTTTCTACATTTATGACAACGCCCGTTTCCCAATCCAAACCCAAATCTTCTCCCTCCCCTTCAATCAGCCTCAGTTTTTTTAACCAAGCCCTAAATCCCATCGGCCCTTTGTCCCCCCATTGCTTGTCACCAAAAGAATCTGGAGTGAAGTGAATTGAAGCGGCAGAAGAACCTCCTCCGCGTCGCCGACCCTCCTCCTCAGCAAGGTTGTCTCCGCGTCGTCAAAACCCATTTCCTCGGTGGCGGGAGAGAAGGGGCAGCTGCCGGTTAGTGGGAAAGGAGAGGGAAGGAGGAGGAGGAGTCGAGTGGGTTGGTAGAAGAGATCAGAGTCCCTGTCTCATCTCTTTCTTCCTTCAATCCAATCCCTCCCGTGGTCTGCTCTTTCCTTGGCATCCTCCAGAACCTGGTGATTTTAGTCTTTTATTATTATTAATACAAATCTATTTTACTATAGTTAAGTAAAATATTCGACTACAAATTTAGTATAGGTAAAACTTTATTAAAAAAAGAGAGTACGAGAAGGAATTATTCAACAGCTTAAATTTACTCATAAAAAAATTCATCTCAAATAAAATAAATTCTGTATGATGAGTTTTTGAAACCAAAATTAATTTTTTTTAGTAATGTTTTATGTAAAAAATTGCTGGATTTTTTAATAAAATAATCAATAAGTTTTTTATTTTTGCATAGTTTTGTTAAAATCGATGTAAATCAAAGCAAATCTTTACTACGAGTCATATTTTGATAACAATATATTTGGATTTTCGTAATGTAATTATTACGCATACACATGTACGTCAAATTAAAATTCTGTGTTTTCAAATTATAATTTTGTAAACTCTTCCGATTTCACTTACGATACTGCGAGTTATGATCTTACGGACCCCTTTCGATCGTACTTAGGATGTCGATTTTGACAACCTTGATGGTAATGATTAGGGAATGGGCCTTTAATATATGTATATAGATAGTACTTGTATAATTTTTTATTTACTTTTATTTATAAATAATACCAGAGATACGCGATCGGTTAACAACTCATTAAGATTAGATAATAAGATACACAAGACAATGAGTCGTACAAGATCGGAAATACAGGATCAAACTTAAACAAGACTTTAAACAGGGAATAGGACAACAAGCCAAAACAGAACATAGAGAATTATGCGGAGCGGAGGGTCTTAAACAGAGTTTAAATATAAGTAGGTTTTGAGGTACCAACGAAGATAAGTTCTATACCGGCCGTATTCCTTAAGCTTTTTCCAACTACGACGTACTTGATAAGGATAAGGATCTAAATACCAATTCTTTTCGGGATCAGTCTCTAATTCATAAGTGATAAAAGCATCAACCTGGTTGATGATAGACTTAGTAGCTTTATACTCTAAGTAAATACCAAGCTGACGGATACAGGACTAGATGAGTCTGATAAACGATGGGCAGTTCCAGGCTCATATTTCCATTTCTCTAACGACAAACTCTTGGATAAAATCATGGCGTATTCTCCAATTATCTGGAAAAGGAGGTTTGCGGATTTGTCTCCTCAAAGGGGGTCTCATGCTTTACCTACTACTAATATCAAGCCTTGACCGTGCCTGACAGCCCTCCTGGCTTAAGCGGCGATTTGGTCTCCTACGACGAAGCTGGTAGCTTCACGATGCAGCAGAGATTCCACAATCAAGAAAACAATACTTTAAACAGCCTTTAACCTAGAACGGGGATTTGGCCAAGCAGATTACCAGTGAGGCAGTAAAGCTCTTTAGAGAATAGGATGAAAGATTTTAATGACAACAAAGATCATAGAAACATAACAAAAGGATAATGATAATAAGACTTAGAATAAAAACATGAAGACAATATGAAGATAGTATGAACACAATAGGATCTGGGTTTTTCTGGGTTTTTTGAGTGTTTTTGGGTTTTTGATTTTCTGAATGTTTTTGGGTTTATCAAAGGTAGAGAGGATATCGACCACTGTCGCAATTATTGCCCTTGGGAGAAACTTTAGAAACTCATGGATGAGAGAAGTTTTCAAAGTGTTTTCTATTTTTCTCCTCTTTTTCTCCTTCCTCTAATCGAGGGGGTATTTATATTACAAGATGAGAAGGAAAACTAGGCAGTGGTTAAGACGTTGCCTATACTAAGTTTTTACAAAAAGCAACTAAAGCTATCTTATCTTATCGTCCTTGGTTGTCCTTATCTCCAGAGCATCTTTGTACAACCTTATCTCCAGAGCATCTTTGTACAAGCTTATCTTCAAAGCATCTTTATACAATCTTATCTTCAAAGCATCTTCGTATGTGCGTGCCGGCTTATCTTTAATCAATTTTGGGCCGCTTCCCATGTGGGTCTGGATTGTCTGGATCATGATCTTGCCTCTTAAATCTTAAGGATGGTCCTGGGCCTTCTTCTTGTAGATCAACCAAACTTAAAAATTCATTGGCCACTCATCCCAATTAGTGTTGTGGTGCGTATGATAATGGAGTGCACATTGGAGTTCATAAACACGATCTGGGATAGTGCCTCGGATTCCTGACTAAATAATTTCCTCTTGTGTCAAATAAGGGAACCCATTTTCTCTGCATAATCTTTGTTTCAAAAGTTCTTTGTTTGCAAGAGAGTCATCCCAGTCTGAAAAGCTGTTTTCTACACATAGAGTCAAAGAATGTGGAAGTTGTGAAAAATCATCAATTCTATTAATTGCAACTATTGCTTAGAGTCCCTGATCATAGTGCCAATGTCTGCGAAACAAATAAGTTGAATAGGCTGTAATGCCAGGATATTTTGTGAACTTGTCCATGTGGATCTCAAACCAATTCTTCTACTGTATCAATGGTACAAACCAAGATAATACTTCTGCAAGATGTGCGTGGGGCCTTCTGTAAGGAGTATATGTCTAAAGATCTCCAAGGGTATTCAAATATTCTAGCATATCTGTGGTAGTAAACTCTAAAGCAACAGTGTGAGCATGAAAGAAATACCATAAAAACCATTTTAGCTCTATAGGAAAGATGTCAAGCGGATGGATTGGAATGGCTTGTAAGAAAGGATATCTGGGATGCATTCCATCCGTCGGAAAGAACATTTGCCCATGTTTATGAAAAATCTAAACCAAGTATTCGTGCATCATCTCAGAAGTTCTGGATAATAAATCTTCTATCTGATCATACTGATGGACTTCTGGAGGGAGTGAAGTGTACTCCTGTGGCTTATATACTTTGGTTGTGAACATAGCCTATAGCTTAGGATGTTCCAAAAGAGTAGGATGGGCAATATCAAAAGGTCTAGACAGGAAGCCTGCTACTATATTAGAAGTACCTTTGATATGTCTGACCGTGAAGGAGTATTGTGAAAACCATTCTGCTAACTGTAGCAGTTGTGCATTCGGCATCTTCTTCTTCCTGAAGTTAAGCATTGAACTGATTGAAGAGAGGTCGCTCTCTACAATGAAGTGACATCCAACCAAGTGAAACTCAAACTTCTTTATTCCATATTTTACTGCAAGTATCTCTTTGATGGTAGAATGGTAATGATGTCCTGCCTGGTTGAACTTCCCTTATTTGTAAGCACAGATGTGTTTTTTACCTTCCTTTTCTTCTAATAAGATGGTTGCCCAATAAAGGTCCCTGGCATCTGTCTGTAACGCTCTAGTTCCATCGGAAGGAATCTGTAGTGGTGGAAGGAGCTATAATTGAGTTTTCAAATATTGGACAGCTTCTGTTTGGGCTTGTCCCTATGGTTGAGCGTCTTTCTTTAGTTGGGCCTCAAGTGGACTAGTATATCTGCTGATTTTAGGCACAAAACCTCGTAAATAATTCACAATTCCCAAAAATTGTTGAACATGTTTGACGGTTAGATGAGTATATGGGAATTTCAGCAGCTCTTGGGCAATATGGGGTCCAGGGTGATATATGCCATATGAAAGTCTCATGCCAAGAAATTCAATTGAAGTTTCAAATAATTTCACCTTCCTCTCAGAAAGCATGATACCATATTTTTGGAGTATTTCTGCAATCTGTCTCAGCAAAATTTCATGGGACTCTTTGTCAGGACTGAATAATAGAATATCATCAATGTAGATTAATGCTAAGGATTGTATAGGCCAGAAAATACGAGTTTGAAATAATGAAGGTGCAGTTTTCAAACCAAATGTTAAGACTGTCCATTGGAAATGCCCATTGGGAATGCAGAATCCTGTCTTCCATCTGTCATCTGGGTATATACCTATCTGCCAAAATCCACTTTTGAGATCAAACTTAGAAAATATCTTGGCTTTTGCTAGAGATGAGAGCAAGGCCATCTTGTTAGGTAATGGGAACTTGTCATCCCGTAAGAAGTGATTCAGAGGCTGATAATTTATGACTAGTCTCTTTTTACCTCTGGCCTATTCTGGCCGTTTGTTGACATAAAATGCTTCACATGCCCACTGTGAGTTTGAATGCTCAATTAACCCCTGTTGCAATAAAGCCATGCACTCTTCTTTTACCAAATAGGAGTCAGTAGGATTCATACCGGGTGACTTGCTTTGGTAAGATTGATATCCTCACTTTGTTTAAATGGCAATCTGATGAAGAAATCTGGGTTTTGCCCCAAGGGATTTGGACATTTCTGCAGGAATTTAGTATGATTATCTGCAAAGGATGGTTGGAACAATCTACGTACTTATTCAACTGGTTCAATAGAGTACATCCTTGTGATTCTGGTGAAAGGTTTGAAATTTCCTTTGAATCTGATTCTTGTAGGCAAAATCCTGAGATTAGGCATTAGTTGTAAAAGATCCTAACCTAAAACTAAATCTCTCCCTGGAAGGTCAGTAGCAATTAGAGAACTCTTGCCAGAGCAT
This sequence comes from Melastoma candidum, assembly GCA_023653495.1. Classification (NCBI taxonomy): domain Eukaryota; kingdom Viridiplantae; phylum Streptophyta; class Magnoliopsida; order Myrtales; family Melastomataceae; genus Melastoma; species Melastoma candidum. The sequence goes on from CM042886.1 coordinate 6,984,084, forward strand.
GTAGGAAATATCATAACCTTTAAGGGTTTAGTTTTAAGGTGAGTGTAGAATGGTTCACCAGATGCGGCCATGAAAGTTCTTTCTTCTGGGACTAGAAATTCCGGAGGTACTATCCTTGGATTGATCATACTTTCTGATGCTCCTATATCAATAAATGCTATTGCCGGAATTACATGATATGGTGAAAAATATCGCTGTACCTTTGCATGTGGAGATACTTCTAAGGCAGCTAGAAAGGGAATGTCTCTCTGGTTTCCTCAGAATTTTCCCGAAGTTCTGTAATAGATTTACTAGATGGTATTCTTCTAGGATAGGATGCTATGTACGGGAATACCTCATGAGACTTTGTAGGGCTCGGATAAGCACTGATAGTACATATTCTTCGAGTAATCTCTTCTCCTGCTGTGGATGAAGTATCAGTCTCTTCTTCAGAACTTGATTCTTCTGAATCTATGTTTCGTTCAAGACAACAAACTGTTTGTAAAGCCGGTTCATCATCAATAGAGAAAACTGATTCAATATCATCATCATCTAATGAGATGTCAGAGATCTTCTCGATTTGAGCAACTAGCTTCTTTTGTCGCTTTGGACAGCTCTTTGCAAAATGACCAAACTTATTGCAAATGAGGCATTTGGATGACTTCCTTCCAGTTTTCTTCCTCCTTAGGTACCGTTTCCATTTCTTCGGAGGAGTTTTGTATAGTCTAGGCCTTTGACTGATCCGTTGGCTCCGTCATTTCAGTCTTCTTTTCATGAACTTATGCCTTGTGGATCTAGAACCTGTAATTCCAAAACAATCATACAAGTCTCGTTGTGTACATTTAATTTTGTACCTTGTCAACTTATTTTGGCAAACTGTATCCAGCCGTCTGTCCTGTTTGAGGAATCCTCGAATGATCTCTCTCCTTTGACATAATTCATTAAGGGCTAGATGAATTTCCTGTTGTATCTGTCCAACTGTGAGATCAGCTATCTTCAAATTTTTGTTAGTCAAGCCTTTCTCAACCATTGAAGATATCGAAGGAGGTATGATAAAAATACAGGCTTCAAAGAATCATCACCTCCGAGGCTTATAAACAAATGTAAGAGCTTTTGGTAATGTCTGTCAAGATCTTTTAGTTTGTATGAGCAACATTTTCTTTGAAAAAATTCTATTCTTTTTTCTTCTAAAATGTTAGTGGAACTTCCTATGAAATGAGTATAAAGATTACCCATAAAATACTGAAGGGGAAGGCTCATCATTTGTACCTGAATTGCTTCTGGGAACAAACTCCACCAAATTAGGAGTGTTCCTGTAAACCTGGATGTTAGGTCTGCAAGGATGTCAGATGTAGAAAAGACTGTCAATCTCTTATTAAACACCAAGCGTAAAAGTCTTGGATTCGCTAGGGCCATTTTGTATAAGGAATATCATCAAATGTAAACTTAAGGTTAAGAGTTCCTTCATCTGATCGTTTACGGGGCCACTGTCTTTCTGCAGACTGATCTGAAAAGCTTTCATCTATAGGTTCATCAATTATAGGACCATGTTCACCTCTATCTGCCATCAAAGTCTGAGGTGAATCTTCTGATTCATCTGATAGACTTTCATCGTCTTTTCTGGGTTTATCTGCCATCAAAATCTGTGGGGAATTTTCAAAGTAATGTCTAATAGTAGAGTCCCTTTCATCTGCTGAATTCTGAGAAACAATGTCATTAGATTCTGGTTCTGAATAATTCTCAGAGGGTGTAGAAGCTGATGAATCATTAAGTGAAACTGAAGCAAGGGACGATGTTACCCATTTTGGTACTGAGATCTTTGGGTTTTCAATGAGCTGAATCTCCCTTTCTTTTATCATGAGTTGATGAATAGGAGAGGTTGAACTTGGAGATCTGTATTGTGATTATCTATATTCTGACGAACGTCTTCTCTCGGAAGAGCTATCCTGTTTCTTCTTTCCTTCTCTTATGTCTTCTCGTCTTTGATCTCGTCGTTGCTGTTCTCGTATCAAATTTCGTAATTTAGCTACATCCTTTTTTCCTGGTTCTCCAAAAAGATGGTGTCCTGTGACCTGTACTTATGAAAGAGAGTGCACAATTGGTCTTCCAAAATTTAAAAAGTCTGGATCGTTAGACTTTGGTCTTCCAAAATTCTAGAAGTCCGAAACATTTGGTTTCTTGGGAATCTCCACTTCCCTATCCTCTATCATCTTAATATGTCTTTTAAGCTTAGCTATATCAGCATCTCGACCAGATCTGAAATATGAGGGAAATCTCCCCTTTTCAAAATTATCTAACCTTTTCTGGAGGGATTGTAATACCTCATGAGTTTTATTGTGCTGATCTGCTAGCTTTTCATGTAAGCGCTTTTATGTTCCCTGTAAATGATCCTGCATAGAGTTTATCTTATGACAAATAGTATTTAACGCTGAATTTTGCGCCAGTGCGTTCTGGCTTTGCCAGTTGAGGACTGTTTCAGCAATACTGTTGCGTACTGGATGACCATTTCTGTCAAGCTCTGTAGGAACAGGAATCTTTGCAGAATAGCGAACATTATCTATAGTATGTTCATCAACAGGAGGAAAAACCCTGTGTGACCCATCATCATTATGTTGGGTATTGGTGTTGTAGGCAGCTTATAGTATGTTCATCAACAGGAGGAAAAAACCTGTGTGACCCATCATCATTATGTTGGGTATTGGTGCTGTAGGCAGCTGTTCCATTCTAAGAGCTTCTCGAGCGTAAGAGGTTTTTGAGCGCTGTATTCCAAGTGCTGGAACTGGTGGCGCTGCTGGAGTAGCTACTTGCGTGCTTTGTGAACTAGGAATTACCTGTTGAGTTGGATTTTTCTTTTGCCACTTAAGAACATTTTGATAGCAGGGTAATACCTTTGACAGTTCCTTTAGTGGTCTCTTCTTTGTAGCCATGTCCATTAAGAACTGCCAATCACCGTAACTTTCTTGGTATGGTGTGACTTTAATAACAGGCGTCTGGCCTGGTTCATCCTCATCGTCACTGTCACTATCTGACTCGGGAAGGTTACGTGATCGATGGGTTGATTTTTTCCTTTTTGAAGCATAATCATCTTCTTCCGGTTCCTCATAGCAACCGCAATTACAGTCGTCCCAATAACAGTGGTTCGTGTGGGGATCTTTGAAGAAATAGACTTCTTTTCCCTGTCCATCAAAAGAGTGAATAATCTTATTCAGGGAGTCAAGCTTCTTACTTCTTGGTATGGGTTGGATCATGAACATCGTTGGGAAGATGGATGGTGTAGTTTCGTCCGTTTCATGAGACTTGTCAAACTTGATCGTAACAGATCCATCTTTTTCTCTGATGAATCTTGATTCTGTAGACTGGATTGGTCTAACATGTTGCTGTAGCTGTTCGTAATTCGTCGCCCATTTTTCTAGAAGGAGCTCCAGCAACTCATTCTTCGAGATCTGTCTGGGTATGTGCAGACAAGTAGGAGTGCTAGGGTGGTGATAATCAGCTGTAATCATCAAAGCATCGTTAGACTCATCAGGGACTTTAAGATCCAGAGCATGATTTTGTACCCTGTAGGACATCTGATATTGCAGGGTAGCCTCTATCGAGTTTGGATCCTGTTGAGGTCCACAAATCTGCAACTGTACTTGCAAGGCGCTTAATAATTTAGGATCTTGTAGAGACATGCAGAAGTTAGGATATAACGTAACAAATATTGTTCCTGCATTCAAAGTGGTCTCAATAGTTCCTATACAGGCATATTGGTACTCAAAAAACCTCGTGTCCAGTAAAGCCATTCTTGATGTTACTGGCAAACCTTTCCTGCCATGATATGTCAAGGCCAGTCTTATGGCTCCGAAATGGAGATGGGTGTAGCCTTTCTGGGCCCATTGCCTTGGAAAATCTGTAGGCAATTGGAGAGATACAAATTGCTCTCTCTCTCTGGCCAATATATGATGTTGATTAAATTTGCTGGCCTGGATATATTCGAGCACTGATGAGGCAGGTTGGCGGATGAGCGATCTTATGCGCCTAATGGGGCTTGCTGAAGGCTGTCTGAAGGCTGTATACGGATTGAGCAAAGGGATGGTGGTGTCAGTGATCTGATTGTTATCTGAAATATTCTAGTGAGAAATTTCATATAAACAATCTAATCTGGTGGCTGCAGATTTACGAAGCGATGGGCTAGAATCTAGAGTAACAGGTGCACTGAGAACTACTAGGTTATCCATGGGTGGCAAGGTAGGGCAATAATCTTTGGTAGGGCACTTGGTTGTCCTTATCTCCAGAACATCTTACCTATATTTATTTCCATGTAAATTATCGCCTTAACTTCAATAAAAGCAATAACACAAATCTGCATATATATCTATATATATATACTAAACAATTTTTGTGTTCCTTAAAGACAAGTCTTTACGAACGATAGTAATTAGTAAGAAAGGTGAGAGAGTCTAAGGCAGGCAGGAATTGTAAGGCTTACACATCTTTGTCGGAGGCTGCCGGCGTTTCCGACCACGGAGTGCCCGTTCCCAAAGCCTCCGATCTCTACCCATTCCCGACGCTCCGTCCCCGGCCACCCCGTCTCAGGCTAGCCCGTTTTCGACTCCGTCACCCCGATCTCGACCCGCGTCCCCCTTCCGTAAGGTAAACGTTTATGTTTTGGTTAATTAGTGTTTTTGTTAGTTAGGGTTTTGGTTAGTTAGGATTTTGGTTAATTAGGGTTGACAATATTTAGGGTTTATTATTACTTAGTCTAAATTATATTATTAATTATTAATATTTATATAATTAATAAATTATTAATATGTAACTAAGATAAGTAAAATGTGATTAAGCTTAATTACATTTGATTTAATAAATTAACATTTAATTGCGACTCGAACTCTAATAAATCCAGCTCTAGTAAAAATCCTTTTAAAGGCTTTAGCAATATCTTGTAATTCACGATCAGATAAAATTGGCAATACCAAAGGTTATCTCGAGACACGCGACTGGTAATGTTCAAACATGAAATTTTCGAGCTTTGTTCCAAATTAACCTAGTTTTCCAAAATAATTCGCGAAATAACCTCGTCAGTTTCGAAATTCTTAAAATAACCTCTCGAAAGCGGCCTTTGAAAGGCCGACTTCAGTTCTTAAGGAAGTCGGCCTTACAAAGGTCGATTTCCATTTACTTGGGATGAAGTCAGCCTTTGTAATGCCGACTTCATGTCGCCGGGGACCCCGCATGAAGTCGGCTTTAGAAAGGCCGACTTCATGCGATTTAATTTTTTTTTGCTAAGTTACCTGAAGTCGGCCTTAGGAAGGCCGATTTCCTTGTGCACTCACGAAATCGGCCTTTGTAAGGCCGACTTCCTCAATGTCAGAGGAAAGTCGGCCTTACAAAGGCCGATTTCGTTAGTGCACAAGGAAATCGGCCTTTGTAAGGCCGACTTTCCTCTGACATTGAGGAAGTCGGCCTTACAAAGGCCGACTTCACCCGGGTATAAAAAAAAAAACGAGATCTCGGGGTTCACCCGAGCCCTAGTTTCCGTTTCTTCCTCTCGTCGACGTCCAGCCGCTTCGTCGTTCCGTCCGAAGCCTTGCCGTTCCGCCCCGAGCCTCCGCGAGTCGCCCCGAGCCTCCCGTGCCTCCCGTGCCTTCGCGAGACCCGAGCCTCCCCGTTTCCGTAAGTTTTCTTACTTTATGTTATTTATGCGTTGATTATGGCTAATGTTGATAGTTAGGGTTTGTTTGTTATAATGATGAATAATTAGAGGGGGTTATGATTAATTAAGATTAATTAGCATTAATTACTATTAATTAGAATTTCTTTGAGTTTAATCAATTATGTGGCAATTAATAATTTCTTAATACGTTCTAATTTGATTGATCAATTTATTTAGGGAACCGTCTCAATGTCTTCAATTGAGTTATTAATTTTTTTCAATGGAAATATTGTCAATGGATCGGACGGAGTTGGATATAATAACGGTTCAGTAGCAAGAGCAGAAATCCCAAAATTTGTGAAATACGAAAATTTGGAACGATTTATATGTGAAGCTATCGGCTTGCAATCAGCAATTCCGTTAAATATGGCGCATAGGTATCCTGTTCTGGAGGTTAATAATGTTGACATGAAGCATTATCTGGTTCCTATTAAAAAGGACAAAGATGTGAAATTGCTGATTAAGTTTGCAATTGCAAATCCAAGAAATATGCAACAAGTATACATTTTATCCGATGTGACAACGCCGCATGTTGAGCCTACAATTGCGGCGGTAGAGCCTAATGTGGAAGGGGATCGAGATGTAGATTTTGGTGTAAATGTTAATGGTGAGGTTAGAATGGCTGCAGTAGTGCCTAATGTGGAAGGAAATCATCCTATGGTTGTTAGACGTCAATCGGAGAATATTGAGGTGGAAGTGGAGCGGTGTTATGGAGTCGGAGAAGGTTCTTCTTTTCCGATGGATGTTGATCGTCATATGGATGATATGCAGTCGGAGCGGTGTTATCATTTCGGAGAAAGTTCTAATACTCCAGCAGAAAATGAAGGCAATATCCATGATGATATTATGAATTCTGATCCCGATATCGACACTGATGCTGAGTTCTTTGAGGACGTGAATGCCGGCAATGAAATGCCACATGACGATAATGTCGTGGATCAAATGATGATGGTAGTTGAATCGGGTGAAGGGTGTAGTGCACGAACTACACGAAAGGAAAAACCACTGCCCTTTTACAATAAATATGTCGAAGGTGTAGAAGAGAGAGCAGATGAGTGGGATTTACACCCACTTGCAGATACAAGTGACATTATTGATGAATTTCGTAAGGGAATGAGATTCCATAACAAGAAACTACTCATAAGTGCAGTGAACAATTATCATATATTGAGGCACTGTAACTATGAGATTGTTAAATCCAACAAGGTGTTGTGGGATGTATGTTGTTCAGAATTCGATAAGGGCTGTAAGTGGAGATTAAGGGCGATACAACCGAAAGAGGATGATGAATTTGTGGTGAGAATAATTGGAGAATCTCATTCTTGCGTCAATCCGATGTTATCGCGGGATCATGTCCGCCTAGATTCGAACTTCATGGAAGTCTTATTCAGAGGGTTTGTTAGTGACACTCCCGAGATTAAGGTTTCATTCCTTTGCAACTTGGTGAAAGAGAAGTATGGATATGAAGTTCCAAGGAGAAGGGTGTGGGACGCAAAAAGAAAAGCTATTTCGCGTATTTATGGCGATTGGGATGAATCATACAATGAATTGCCTCACTTGTTGAATGCAATGCGTAATTCTAATCCGAATACTTGCGTTGATTGGGGAGGTTCATATATGGTTGGCGATTCGCAATTTGTTTTTCAGAGGGTATTCTGGTGTTTTGGTCCCTCTGTAACAGCATTTCGATATTGTCGCCCTGTAGTGAGTATTGACGGAACTTTTCTCTATGGCAAATACAAACATAAGTTATTAATCGCTTGTGGATTGGATGGTAGCAATCATATAGTTCCTCTCGCGTTTGCTATAGTCGATGAAGAAAGCTATCAGTCGTGGGGATGGTTTTTGAAATGCCTTAAACGTTACGTGATTGGTGATGGATGCTCCGGTATATGTTTGATTTCATATCGACATTCTGGTATTCTAGCGGCAGTAAATGACGTTGAAGTAGGTTGGACGCCGCCATTTGCACATTGGAGGTTTTGTATACGTCATGTTGCTAGTAACTTCAACACGAGATACAAGAATCTTCGGGGCAAGAAAATGCTAGCTATTGCTGCAAGAAAATGTATGCCGCCGAAGATGAAGCAATATTTGCGGCACATATTGAAAACTATTCCTGAATCTGCGGATTTTTTCGATGAGATGGATAAAAGTCAGTGGACTCTCAGTGCTGACGGGAGCTACCGTTGGGGGATAATGACGACAAACTTAAGCGAGAGCTACAATGCTGTTCTAAGGGGTGCCCGATCGCTTCCCGTAAGTGCTTTAGTGAGGAAGACCTTCTACAATTGTTGTGCATATTGGATTAACAGAGTAGATGAGGCAGATGCAGCGATAAGTAGAGGGGACAAATTCACTAAAGTTGCCATGCTTCGTTTCGAACGAGGAAAAAGAAAGGCGAGAGGGCACCAAGTCACCCTTCTAAATCGCAATGAAGGTACCTTCGTTGTCACAACGAGAGGGAATCACAAGACAAAGAATGTCTTCCTACGACACAATAGGTGCTCCTGTAAGAAATGGCAAACTTATCGGATACCATGTTCTCACGCCCTTGCTTGTTTCGCCTTTGTCAACGTGGATGCCGCGGAGTGTATTAATAATATTTACAGTTGGGCTAATCAGAAGGCAGTATACTCATCTACATGGGTATCATTTGACGATAAAGATGAGTGGGAGGACATTCCATTTCCGAATGTCGTTCCGAATCCTGCAAGGGCACGAGTAAGAGGTCGACCAAGAACCTCTCGAATTTACAATGAAATGGACGCGAGAGAACGAAAGACTAAGTTAACTTGTGGTCTTTGTAAACGAGAGGGACATAATAGGCGAAGTTGTCCAAATAAGTAAAAGTGTAAGGTGTATTTATAATGTCTTTAAGTACCTCTAACTTTTTTATATGCATCTAACATTTCTTGTTTGCAGGTTGTATTATGGAGCCAGGGCCACAAGTTCCGACCGTGTTGCACTCACAGGATCAGCATCGTTCGTCGGTTGTTTGGGATTCTTCTTATGCGGAGGTATGCTTATTTTAAAATTCATTACTATTCTATTGAAAATGTCATTATTCTTCTAATTAAATTTTATGTCTTTTGTAGAACAATGTCTTAAAATGTCGCCATCACGAAAGCTCTGTGAAGAAAATACATCGAGACCCCCGGATGGATGTGTACTTACGACAGGCAGGTTTTTACGGAGTTGCGAAGCTCCCGTCTATTCAGCTGGATCATGCGCTAATCACCGCATTAGTGGAGAGATGGAGGCCCGAGACTCATACTTTCCACATGGCGCATGGAGAGATGACCATTACTTTGGAGGATGTGGCTATTCAGCTTGGATTGCCGATTGAGGGCGACCCCGTCATTGGCTTCACTAGTTTCGACTTTACTTCCGTATGCGCACACTTACTGGGTGAGGTTCCGGGTCCGGCTCACTTGAAGGCGGGAAGGGTTAAAATGAGTTGGTTGGCCTCCCGTTTTGATGTGCTACATCCCCAAGCACCAGATGAGCAGGTACGTATGCATACCAAGGCATACATATTGCAGCTCATAGGATCGATGTTGTTCTCGGATAAGTCAGATAATTTAGTGCATCTCATGTGGCTTCCACTATTGGAGGATTTCAATGTCTGTGGTGGTTATAGCTGGGGGTCAGCTTGTTTGGCATGGTTATATAGACAGTTGTGTAGAGCTGCACATAAGAATGCGTCGCAGGTGGCTGGTTGTTTAGTATTGGTGCAGACATGGGCTTGGGACAGATTTCCTCATTTATCCCCCCTTAGACGCCGAAGCAGGCAAAGGCAAGGAATGCCTTTAGCTTATCGATGGGGTGCAGCTCTCGACACGACAACTGTAGCCACACATGTGTTATCGGTGATTAGGGAAGCTCTCGATAGACAAAGTGCTCAACAGGTATTTTCCTTCGACTTTATGTTCTTTCTAGTTATTGTGATTGTCGGATGAGATTCATATGCGGATGGTTATGTTTGGTCGATTCTTCAGGTCATTTGGGATCCATACACGGATGGGATTCGCTCAAGACTTCCCGATTACTGTTTGGATGGTGAACACAGCTGGCGGGCACGTGTGCCACTAATCTGTTTCTGCATTGTCGAGTGGCACTACCCAGACAGAGTCATCCGGCAATTTGGAGACCACCAACTCATACCAGGAATCTGTGACGCTGAAGCACGTCTCCACCGGATCGACATGCGGGGTAAACAGTTGGATAACTGGATGCACATCCATGCCAAGTACGTCCAGTTGTGGCTTAACCGGGGTAGCCATATCGTTCCTCTACAATGGGGAGAGGACGAGAACTACCATTCGTGGTACACGCGCCACTCACGTCCTCATCTATCGCACACTGGCGTCATGTTGAGTATAGTGGTAAGTTTATTAACTATTAGGTTCATTATTGTGTAATTCACTACATTAATATACTTTATTCGCAGACGCAACAAATGAAGGACATCTCCATTCGATCCGAGACCGGTGATCCAGAGGAATTACAGCACATCGCTCGTATCTCTCGTAGGGGGCATAGTTTCCTCAGAGGGTTCACCCCGATGCGTTTGTACGGACGTCCTGAAGGGCCGGCGGGTGGTGATCACGAGTTTGACGCTGAGCTGCCGATTGAGGAGCACCAAGAAGATGAGGAGGAGGAGGAGGCGGAGGAGGACGCGGAAAAGGAGGAGGAGGAGGATGAAGATGAAGAGGAGGAGCAAGAGGAAGCAGAAGAGGAGGAGCATCGCGTTGATGACATGTTCGACGTTGAACACTTCATCGTGCAGTCGCAGGAGCACGAGATATATCAGTCTGCTGTGTTTGATCCGACTCCGGTTGATGACTTTCATACTCCAGCATATGCGTATGCTCCTACGTCATCCACTCCCGAGGCACCAAGGAAGAGTAGGAGGGATGGACCACCCGCAGCTGATGCAGAGGGCTCTTCGCAGCTCACGCAACTTGACACTCATCGGCGGTTTGGATCGTTCTTCTACTTTCGCAGAAAAGGGAAGAAATAGATTATGTATCATGTACTTCTGATTTGAACATGTTGCTTTGAAACATTTGCTTCGATTACTATCATATCATGTCATATTTTCTTGGATTACTGTCATTCTTGAGTTATGTGTGCATTACAGGTGGGTTTGTGATCGACCGTTTCTTTTTTTTTATTTGTCTTAAGGAAATCGGCCTTTGTAAGGCCGACTTCCTCAAAGTCAGAGGAAAGTCGGCCTTACGAAGGCCGATTTCCTTGTTCACTAACGAAATCGGCCTTTGTAAGGCCGACTTTCCTCTGACATTGAGGAAGTCGGCCTTACAAAGGCCGATTTCGTGAGTGCACAAGGAAATCGGCCTTCCTAAGGCCGACTTCAGGTAACTTAGTAAAAAAAAATTAAATCGCATGAAGTCGGCCTTTCTAAAGCCGACTTCATGCGGGGTCCCCGGCGACATGAAGTCGGCATTACAAAGGCCGACTTCATCCCAAGTAAATGGAAATCGACCTTTGTAAGGCCGACTTCCTTAAGAACTGAAGTCGGCCTTTCAAAGGCCGCTTTCGAGAGGTTATTTTAAGAATTTCGAAACTGACGAGGTTATTTCGCGAATTATTTTGGAAAACTAGGTTAATTTGGAACAAAGCTCTGAAATTTTCCTCATGACCAAACCGGGTAATTTTGACTTGAAGTTTTGTTTGTCAACCAGTCTTTAGAAGTAAACTCGCACAATTTCATTTCACGAGAGAACATTTTCTTTTAAATAAGTGTTCATTTCTAAATGATAAACGCCCGTCACGGAACATAAGCAACATAAGAGAGAGCCAATTTACCTGTAATGCCTCATAAAAAATTATCAACATCCAGAGCCATACACGGGCAACCACCATTGGTCTGAGCTGCTACTGGAATTCGAGACAGGCTCTATCAGTTGCAGCAGTTGACATCGGTTATTTTTTTTTTTTTTTTGGGGGGGGGGGGGGCATCGACTAATATTCCAATAACAAAACTGAATATTAGAGATATCTTGGCAAACAACAATAATTCAACATAGTTCCCAACTGAGCGGCATTACGTCCCAGTGCTCCCATCACGCCGCCACCAGGATGTGCCCCACTCCCGCACAGATATAATCCTGGGACAGGCGTACGATAGTTGGACCTGCATCCAGCACAAAAAAATGAGTCATTACCTGTAAATGGCCACAAATGGGGGACTTGCTCACTCTTTCCTTATAGACGTGAAGACTTACCATCCTTTCACCGGGCGCATCAGAAAGAGAGCATCCAGACCCATGGCACCATGGAAAATATTACCTCCTATGAATAGGTTGGCCAATTTAGAGAGAGTGATAGCAAGAATCCCCCAATCATCAACCAGAACCAACAAAGATGTGAGGAACAACTAGCAACTTTGGGTCTGTTATTTCTAGTGACCTATTATAATTGCAGTTCGATTTTCGTATAGGAGATCAAGACAGTCAACATACCTGTCAGACCAATTTCTCGCTCCAGGTCTGGTGGAGTCAACATATCATAGCCAATGATGGAAGAGCTAAATCCAGGGGCATATTCATCAATCAGGGAAAAACATCTGTTGGCAAATGAGTTCTGCGGTAAGGAGGAATTTGTTATTTCAGAGATCAGATTACTAAGGACATTGGAAACCACATGCATATTTGAAATGTCTTGTGCATGTGCAGTTTGAACAGTGTCCTCAAGTTTGGGAACTACCCGACTCACCCTATAAGCAGGATCAGTCCAGCTGCCATCTGAGGGATTATAAGGTGTGTACTGAATGAACAGGTTGATAACGTGCTTGCCTGCAAAGGATACACCAATTATGGGAGTCAGCTAACAACATGTTTTTAGCAAATCAGAAGAATAAAATCCAGGCAGGCCTTCATAAAACTGACAAGCAAGCATTCGTTTGAATACCTGGTGGGCATAAAGTCTGGTCTAAAACAGATGGAATTGTCATCTCAATGATTGGTCTGCTGGATGGAAATCCATTTACAGATTCTTGGCAAGCTATATCAATTTCATCCATTCTTCAAAAGATAAATAGCAGAACAGACATCAAGGAAATGGTAGCAGGTCACATATATACCATATATTTCTATCAACAAAAGCCCATAAATGGATCATCTCCATCACTGTACCCTACTTTGAGTCATTTTTGTTTATTACATTTTTACTCCAAGTCTTTTGGACTAACCTATCCCTAACTCGCGAGTTTAATATAAAAGGTCTCCCAAGTTAATGGGTATCTTTGTTACCCTGTTCAAACCATCTAAACCATGTTTCTTCTCTAATTTCTTGAAAAGGATGTTCTATTCATCTTTTATATTCATTCATTCCCGTGTGTCCATACATCCACTTAATCGAAGTCTGAAAAGCTAAGCAACCCACATCATTCCTCATTTGGACTTTGAGCGGGGATTGGCTGGTTTTTATTAACGAAAGGAGATTGTTCATTTTTCTTTTCCATGCATATGCAATATTCTTACTTCTATGAACTGAGGGGCGGAAAGAAACAAAATGTGATTTGATGACCCTTAACAATATAAGAACCATTTCAATGCCAAGAAGCCTGTTCAAGAAAACTATAACAAGACTCGGATGATAAACATGAAAATACCTTTCAGAACCTATATGGATTGTTCCCCTATGCTGAGGACCAGAATCAGGATAATTTAACTTGCAAGATACAAAATGTGGCAATTTGTCGACCGTGAGATTGATTTTTGTGGTAGCCTGTGTGATCAGCAATGTGGAAAAGTCATATGTTTGGACCATTTATTCAGTCATAAAGAATCAGTGCATCAAACAACTGAGTCTCGGTGCAAAATGTCTCCCTAAAGTTAAAGAAATTGACTTCCAGGGAACTGCTACATTTTACATTGAATATTAAATACCAAGTATAACTTGATTTCACATACCAGATGCTTTTACGACAATCTAATAACTTTTAGGTAGCAAGGTTCTATTGTTAAAATCATCTCCCAGGAATGGAAAAAGCATAAATATGGGGACGAGGGATATAAACTGCATGTGGAACTTACAGAAGAATAGTCGACATTCTTGACTGATCTTACAAATTCTTCCGGAAGGATATTATTGGGTACCAATTCCTGATACGTCCCCACAAAAGAATATATGCATACATCAGTATAGAGTCCATGATTGATACAGAACACTGATAGACAGGCAGGGATATTACCATGAAGGTCCGGTATGGAGTAGCATTTGACGAAGATCGTAACTCTACCCCATCAGCTAGCGCTCTACCTTATCAAAAAAATGGTACAGAATTTGTCTAACATGGATGAAAACTAGCTTTTTGCATACATATGGAATAGAAAAAACTTACCCCATTAGCCTTCCCAGTCTCATCAATCATCAGTTGTGAGACCTACATAATGTAACTGATATGGCTTAGAGCCATGCACTTGGCGAGTTACATTTCCACTGACAGAAATGAAAGGCACCGCTTAATTGCTAAAGTTGAAGGACAGTGCAACTGCCAGGTGTTGGAAGTTTATGCAAGCGACAATCCAAAAGGGTAACAAAAAGTGAAATACAGGTATGAAGTAATTTTGCTCAAGAATGAACAGCTTGAAGCACCTCAAACGTCAATATAAACTACGTTAATCAAACATTTCCACCCAGTTGTGCATTCAGTTCTACAGAGTCATCGACCCTTGATCTAAAATAGATTGCAATCGAAAAATGAAAAGCAAATGCAGGGGGAACATAAAGCTGCACATTGGTTGATACTCCTTGTGCCTGATGAAGTCATAGTACTTGCACTAAAACTTTTGCAGCATTCTCTTACGCAACCTTGCAGTCATCATGTTATTAAATCCAAAAAATTATATCAATGAAGATAATACTCTTAATCTACAAATCATCAGCCATACATGCATAGAACACTGGTCAAGTTCCACATGGTTTCTCATGCGACTTATATTACATATTTCTCTATGTTTTAAAATGCTTACTGGTGCCACTGTTGAAACTAGAAATTACCATGACATATCATCATATCTCAAAGCATAAGTTTTTATTCTATTATGATGTATTCATTTAGTTAGCACACAACGACGGAGAAAAGTAGCACGCCTACATATTCTTCAATGGAACATTATGTGCAAGTATTTACAAGAAAACAATGAAATTATTTTTGTGGGAATCCAGAAAAGGGGGAAAACCAATCTTAGAAATCTCCTAAAACAACCCCCAATCACATATTACACCTGACAACATATTTCTAAAGAGGCAGTTTGTTGCTTAGAGTAAAACCTCAGCATTAGTTAAAATGTCAGCTCCTGCCCCTTGTGCAGATTTACAGATCGACACGGAAACAGAACCCATCCCGCCTTCAACGTACCTGAAAGCAAATGAATAAAGGAAGGCCAACGTATTCAAATCATCAATATGTTTCTTGCAAGGCCCAGACCGGACATATTTAGAACAAGATAAAGTGACGAAAAGGTAGTAATGGAGGCACAGATAAATACATGAGGGTCAACAAATTTTCCAGACAATGATACATACGACCAGATACCCCGATCACCATCTGTTTCCCCCATCACATGGTGCAGAAGAACATAACCACTTCCAGGTGTATTGACACTCCCCTACAAAAAATAGTTGATCACGGTGAAGAAGATATGACACAATTCGAATGCTAATTCCAAACAACTTTTGCCTCTGGCCACGATCCATCAATACAATTCCAAAGAGACCCTACCATTGTCCCTATAACAGCATCGGTTGCCAGGGTTGCCTTGAGAACATCCGACTGCATTATTTAGAAGAGAAAAGTAGGCATATAAGCAGGATATATTGTTACAGAATAATTCTGCTTAATAAGATATGATGAATCCCAACATGGAACATTTGTTGTGGAAGTGATCCTGGCCAATACGTGTCTACTTTTCACTTTCACATATTATATGCAACTGCAGTAAAAGATTAATCCTAAATCTAGCATAACCGCTCCTACATAGATCTGGAAAATGTGTAAAAACGTATGAGTTTCATGATGAGATGGTCACCCTTGCAATATGCCCGACAAAACAGCAAACAAGGGAGCTCAAGGTACAAAAATCACAAAATTTCTCAAACAAGAATAGTAAAGTGTGAAGATTACATGGATTTACAACCTCAAACCACTTATTCAGAACTTTTGAAGCGGGAGATAGTAACAGTTCCATAAAATCCCTGACAAAGGCAGTATTTATGCATCAGACAGCTAGCATATCACAATTTTGTTTAAGAAAGAACAGCAACATATACCGCTGTAGTCAAACAATTTTAATCCGGCTAAAGCAATGAGCATCTATCTACTCAGAAAGCTGAAAAAGCACAATCAATAGATGGAAACTACTAGATCATCATGGCTTACACCATATCCTTCTGTCCCATGGAAAGTGCTCGCTTCAAGCAGCGAGTCCAGAAGTCGGATCTATTCAACTTATCCTTGAGTCGTTCACTGAAGGATGAGACACCTTGTGAGATCTCAGGGGTGGGTGAATCTAGGAGTGGATCCATAAACTTACAGAAATGCTCAAGTTGATCCTCGTATCTGAAGAAAGAGCAATACTTCAGTAACAAAAGAATGATTGAGATTGTAAACTAGGAAAAAGGCAAAGCTATATACTCTCTCTGTTTCAAGTTTCTGACAAAATCTCCTTAGATGTGTAAGGTAATTAACATTGAAACACTTTTCTGAGACATCAAGATGGTTCTTTCAAACAATGAACAATCCCTAAAACTTTTGACGAGATGGCCACGATTTCGACGCTGCATGGAGTGCAGGTTGTCATATCCAAATTTCCCGATACATTGCCTCATTCACCCCATCATATGTCTATACTTTTCCTTGGCCTAGAGCTGCCAGTAAAATGTGATGGGACATAAAACCAACAAACAGCTTCATTTAGTTGAGATGGTTATAATCTCACAATTTCTCTAGTAAACGTTTGGAGAATATATTACATCCAACTTTACCTACTGACCTGCAGAATTAAGATCCCTAAAAAAACCTATATCAAAATTAGATAAAGCAAAATATGTAAAAAATAGATCCAAAAAAGCACATGAAGTCCAACCACTCTAGGCTTGACATCTCAGTAGACATATGAGAGGACAAGCACACAAATAAAATAGGCAAAAAGGTAAAGAAAATCCACTCATGAATGCATTTATGGAGCTGACACATGAAGTAAAGATGTTTCCATCCATGTACTTTGGATAAGCATCTGCATCATGAGTTGAGAACTTTGAGATCTCTCCATGATTAAGCTTCTTGTCCGGCCCCAACAAAAGATATCGACCATCAAGACACGGCGTGAAAGATGAGGGACTTCTCTTCAGAAGCTTTAGTCCATGCCTGCCTAACTCCAACTCCCTGAGGTGGAATAACAGATCGAAATTTCACTGACATGAACTGCATTTTGGATGCAATTACACAGAATAAAAGAGAACTGTTGTTGTAATTGCGAGCACCTGCTTCCTGATTTGGCTATCGGTCTTTGTCATTATTGAGAATATTATAGGATAAAAATCCATTCTTTCGCACACCATTCAAAGAGAAAGCTTTAGTTTTCTTTTTCTATTATTAAATCAAGCCCTTTCTTATATAGTTTAGTGCGCAAGAAATTCAGCTACATGAACGAGTCTTCGGCAAATCCCCCATAAATCTACACATGCCAACTTGAACTTTGCAGCAATTGGCGAGGAATCCAATGCTGGGCAAGATTCAGTTACAGATGCAACTTATCGGTGAACTCTGGACACAATGAATGACCTCTCATATTCCAGAGCTCCTCATTCACAAAGCCAAACCATCTCCTGGACTGATCAGTCGAACAATCTGCACTCAACGGGTTTACCAGCACCACATTTACAAACATGAGACTGCTCGCCCAGCTGACACTCTAGTATGCGCCAACAAACAATAAGAAGCGTAACTTTGAAAACCACGCCTTCATTCAAACATTGTGCGCATCCTCTAATTTGCAGCAGAACCCAAGCAGTAGACTACAATTCCTATCGATTCAACGGCGTGCTTAAATGTTCCACATCTAAATGTTCAATGTTGAACATCTACCGAAGAAACGACGGGACAAAAGCAAACCGCCAGCACGGCTGCCGAGACACTGAAGCAAGGACTTCTCGAAACGCACTTGATTACGGTGGGCCGGAGGAGGCTCTGCAGGTAGCTGCAGCGAGAGAACTTGAACCCAGGGACGATCTCCTCGGTAACGGCAGCCCCGCCGATGACGTGGCGGCGCTCGAGGACGGCGACGGAAAGGCCGGAGCGGGCCAGGTAGGCAGCAGCCGTGAGGCCGTTGTGGCCAGCACCGATGACGATGGCGTCGTAGGTCTTGCCGGACACGGCGGTGGAGGTGGAGAAGGGCTTCCTCCACATGGCCGGAGTCAGACAGGCGGAGAGTGACAGAGCGAGGGAGGGGTTTTGTTAATTAATGACGTTATTTGACAAAATATTTCTTCAAAATGACGCATTAAGAAAAATAATTCACGAACTAATTAACCAAAGTCGGCCTTTCTAAGGCCGACTTCCGTTCTCAAACAAAGACCGACTTCTCTATATTTAATAAAAAAATTTTAATGGTCATTCACAAGAGAGAAGTCGACCTTTAAATTAATTCATGAATTATTTTTTTTAATGCGTCATTTCGTCAAATGACGTGACGTCGTTAAAGAACAAGACTCATCGAGGGAGTGACTGACTCCGGGAATCGAATGTAATTTTGATTTGATACATAGATTATAATAATTATACGACGGAGAGGAGACAGCCCCGTGAATCTTGTCGTTATCCGTTGTTTTATCTAATACATTAAAAAAACATAAATTAGTTATATTACTATAATGCAAACACTTTTAATTAGTAAAATAAGTTGGAATTAATTTTAACGTAAACACGGGTAAACAGTAATTTCATCATTTATGCTTATTTTTTTATATATTTTTTTATAAAAAAATAAGTTTGTATGACAAACTCTTACTCCAAGTCATCACCTGTCACTTTTTTTTTATTTAATGAGTAAAAATAAAATGAAATCGAAAAAATCGTTTATTTTGCTCGAATTTCTTGAGGGAAAGCATTTTATTTATTTTTTGTTTCAAAATCCGTACTTTTTTAATCATCTTATAGTAATCATTATTAATAATTTAAAATTATACCATGGGAAAATAAGAGATTATGTGTTTTTTTTCGTTCGTGCACTTTTCAGGCTTCGTCCCTACTAATCCGTACTCTACTTGGATATGACACTTGATTATGGTGTCTGTGTACGATAGGTTTCGAGCCCGAGAGGCGATCATGTGTTTTTTGTTTAATTTGTGTCACCTTCTTGTTCGATGCTTCTTACTCTGATAGATTTACTTGCCGAAGCGGTAATCCCGATCACCTCCTTGGTGTTGATGTGTTTCCCTCGGGATACATGTTCGTACAACAAGAAAATCCTCACGAAAAGCGCATGGAGAATCACCGCCGTCGGGAAAGCCAAGCTCAAAAAAATCAACAAGGATAACTACAAAGGCACTCGGGTACCAATATGGATGGAAAACCCTTGCTTTCGTTGATGGCCACATTGATTTTCGTCGTTCCCTATTGGGAGCAGTTCTACATGGGATGAGGACACTCATCCGATGTGGTATACAAGAAGGAAGGCCTTCCCATCATTCAAGCTAGCTTTTGGGCGGTGATCTGAAATCGTCATGTCACTGGTGTTAGAGCCATCCCTGCCCTTTCGACTTTGCATCCAACGACTATGAGCGTAGAAGATCTTCGTGGTCCAACGACAACGTGCCTAAGACTATGAGCCCAGATCAGAAGACAGACTTGTCCAGCTTATCATCTTGGGGTTTGAGGCCGACAACTCTAGGCCCAAAAGCCCACCCCCTAATCATCAGAAGATCTTCACTAGAGAAAGACTTGATGGATTCCATTTCCATGCCTTGGGGTATGCGGCTAGGGGTGTTAATAAGTCGATCGGGCTCGGACCCCCCTTATACGAGCTCAGGCTCGGGTAAAAATGTATCGGCCTGATGGCTCGGATAATCTAGCTCGGGCCCGGGCCCGGTCAAGAAATTTTCAGCCTGGGCCCGAGTCCGAGCCCGGCCCGAGCTCTTTACCCCTTTTCCCTCCCCCTTATACCTATAGGCAAATTTTAAATTTTAAATGTTTTTTATTTAATTATTTATAAAATTTATTAAGCCGGGCCGAACAGCTTATCGAAATGGGAAGTCTGCCCGAGCCCGACTTGACTGTAAAAAGTAAGGCCTGAGCCTGGGCTTGAACCAGACTAATGTTTGACTTTTGTCAAACTGGGCTCGGGCTAGTAGACAAGTCGGGCCGAATAGTTCACGGGCCGGCCCGGCTCATTAACATCCTAGGTCTGCCTAGGTTTTAAACTTCACCGTCTTCTCCTTTTGTCATTTGAATTGGAGCTGTGATTTGCGAATCCCATCTTTTGCGTGGTCGGTAGGGTTTTCGTGGTTTCGTGATGCGATGTTTATTCCGGAGTGGCGTTTCGCCAGCTACGATTTCATCCCCTCATATTTGGTCTCGTGTCTTGGATGATAATGAGACCTGTGGGAGTGGTCGATTGGGTGTTTTTATTAGCTTTTGTTGGCAGTGTTATGTTTGTGAGGACTTGGGTTTGGTTGTATCAAGGGAATCCCAGTCCCTATTTTTCATGGACTAAATTCCTGGCCGACGTCGTCAAGCAGAGATAATCGGTAGCTTTTATCCGGTCTTTTTGCAGAGGAAAGCGTGTTGTTAGACTTATCTCTTGTAATTAAGTGATGCGTTATTGATGAAGTGGTGATAAACTCGCTTATAGGAATTGAAATGAGGTATTCGTAGGATCTTTACAGATTTGGATCATTCCACCTAGGGGTGAGCAAAAAGTTTGGTATTCCAAATACCGAACCGAAGTTTTGACATTTCGGTATTTGAAATTCGGTATTCGGCTTTTGGTTCGGTGTTAAGTTTTTTAAAATTTCGATTTTCGGTTCGGTTTCGGTATTTTAGTTTAATTATTTCGGTATTCCAAATAAACCAAATTTTTTTAAGCTCATTTCACGTATGGATCTGACCCATGATCCATGTCTATGGCCAAAAATATGAAATGTTAGGATTGAAGGGCTTGTTCACCCATTCGTGTGAAGATCCCCTCCTCAGAACCCTAGGCCCCTTTCACCTCCTCTGCATCTCTCCACCTCTCCCTCCCTGAGCCCCCCTTATCTTCGACTTCTCCAAGCTCCGATCCTCCATTAATAACTTCCTCCTCAAGCCCTACTCGTCCTCCCCTCCAACCTGGCACTCCCTCCGCGTCCCTAAAGGCCTGTGGAGATTCTTCCTCTTCTGCCTCTATCGCCGCTGCCTTGATAGGGGAGGCCATCTCTATCCCTAACCTCTTCGCCTTCTCCGAGATCATGTCTGTCCCAAACTTCCTCCTCCAGGCACGTTCCTCGTAATCCTACTGGTATGCGTTTACTCGTTGCTGTATGGAGTAAGGGTAGGAAGAACTGAAAGAAACAGTGTTATATAGGTAATGATGCCCGTCTACCACAGCTGGTGCCCTATCAAGTCCTTAAATTGAAGAAATTTATTGTTTTCACTCTCGCTGAGACTAAGGTTTGATCTTTTGAAAAATTTTGATCTCTATATGATATTCATGGAAGTTATTGAGAAAGCTTACCTTGAATTATGAAGAGTTTGTTATTAGAACGCTATATTATCTTTTATATATTTCAAAACATACACTCCTGAGTCTTGTTTCCATGACTTTTACTCCCATTTGGGAATTAGCTATGAGCAGCTTTCACGTCTCTCCTTGGCTTCATTTCTTGGTCGAGTCTTACCGTGATACCCGCTTCAAAACTCTTGGTAAAAGTTATTAGAGGCCATTTTCTCACAGAAAATGGAATTGCATGTGAGTCTTGGTGAGTACTAATTACAGTGAGGGTGAAGGATTAGGATGTGATTAAGATATTATTTTTTGTTGAGTTTGATTGGGGTTGGGATTCACATGGAATTTCTGGATTTCATGTATTGTATTATGTGACATTTTGGGGAGATGGGGTTGCTAGAACTTCTTGTGGGGGTTGCGGAGAATTGTAGGGTTTGAGTATTGTATATGATAAATGCCAGGGGCTGAAAGCTTGCAATAAAATAAATAAATGGAGGTGTGTAGCAAGGGAATTGATTGACATGCTTCTTTGTTTTCATGGGCTTGGGTTTTGTGGGGTTGAATATTTTTTATTTCTAAGGCTTGACACATTATTTGGCCCAATTCAAAGTTTAGAACTCCCAAATACCGAACTGAAATGCCGAAATTATTTCGGTATTTCGGTATTTGAAAGTTTGGAATTCGGTTCGGTATTTGGTGGACAAAATTTTGAAAGTTTGTATTTGGTATTTCGTATTCGGTTCGATTTGGATTCGATGTACCGAATGCTCACCCCTAATTGGAATGATCCAAATCTGTAAAGATCCTATGAATACCTCATTTCAATTCCTAAAAGCGAGTTTATCACCACTTCATCAATGACGCATCGCTTACTTACAAGAGATAAGTCTAACAACGCACCTTTCCCCTGCAAAAAGACCAGATAAAAGTTACGGGTTATCGCTGCCTGACGACGTCAGCTAGGAATTTAGTCCGTGAAAAGTAGGGACTGGGATTCCCTTGATACAACCAAACTCACGTCCTCACAGACATAACACTGCCGACAAAAGCTAATAAAAACACCCAACCGACCACTCCCACAGGTCTTAGTATCATCCAAGACACGAGACCAAATCTGAGGAGACGAAATCATAACTGGCGAAACGCGACTTCGGAATAAACATCGCATCACGAAACCACGAAAACCCTACCGACTACGCAAAAGATGGGATTCGCAAATCACAGTTCCAATTCAAATGACAAAAGGAGAAGACGGTGAAGATTAAAACCTAGGCAGACCTACGGTGTTAATGAGTCGGGCCGGTCAGCGAACTATCCGGCTTGGCTTGTCTTCTGGCCCAAGCCCGACTTGACAAAAGTCAAACGTTAGTATGGCTCGAGCCCAGGCTTGAACCTTACTTTTTACAGTCAAGTAGGGCAAGGGCCGACTTCCCGATCCGATAAGCTGTCCTGCCCAGCTTAATAAATTTTATAAATAATTAAACAATTAAAATAAAATATTAAAAAAATAACATTTAAAATTTAAAATTTGCCTATAGGTGTAAGGGGAAGCGAAAGGGGCAAAGAGCTCGAGCCGAGCTCGGACTTGGTGCTAGGCTGAAAATTTCTTGACCGGGCTCGGGCCCGAACTCAAGCCGATACAGTTTTACCCGACCCCGAGCTCGGGTAGGGGGTGTCCGAGCCCGGCCCGACTCATTAACACCCCTAGATAGCGCTGATCAAATTAGCGAATACATAACCCTCCCTCCCTGTATTTGTGAATAAGCAGGAGGGCAAACACAGGCAAACAAACCTCATGGCCGCCATTACTGACGGACTGTATTCAACTCTGTTGTCATCACAACGCTCGTGAATCGTGAATCGCTCAACAGCTTGTCGTGCCTCCTCCTGGAGTTGGTTAGTCCACCAAACTGAAGGAAACATAGTCCAGTTCATGGGATGATTTTATCGATTTCGTTGGAACTTCTTCAGAAGAGATGATGCATGCTATACAGGAGTTGATCACCGGAAGCAAAACGGGCAACATTAGTGATCGGAATACTTTTGGAGTGCTTACACTGGGATTGTCTTCTCGAGGGGCATCATCCTCGAACAACATCAAGTAATCTTCACGTTGCTTGACTATTTATGCCAATTTGATCAGAAACTAAATCGATTCTAAAAAAAAATTGACTAAAAATAAAAAAGGAAAATGGGGTTCCAGTGAGGAAAAATAAACATGTTCATTAAAGCATCAATAGTTAATTTCCAGCTGAAACGGAAGCTGCCTGCCGAATGAGGCAAAGAGTGCTGCTCCAGAAGGTAATATCAATTGGGGCTGTACAAAGCAAGCCAACAAGTACTACTAACTCTCGGTCATCCATTTCGGCCTGTCCTAAATTATAGTATAAGCTTATTGGCAGCTTACTTTGATTTCTTTCCTTGCTTCTTCTTGATGACTTCGTCGATGTACATCATCCCTTTCCCTTTGTAGATTTCAGGAGGCTTGCAACTTCGAACGGAGGCGACGAACTGGTGAACCTCTACTTATCTATTCCCGTGCAGCAAACCACATTGTTCTTGAAGCAAAACACGCGAACAGTTGGAGGGACGGTTAGCTCGACCTCATGATTGTATCCCAACTTAAGGTACAACAGCCTTCCTTTTGCTTCTGCCCTGGCCTTGAACCCAACCCAACAATCTTAAGGAAATGAAAGAATTGGGCCTTCATCGTTCTTCAATTCAACTTCTGACATGCAGATTTCCTCAATTTCACAGGAGTGAAATCACAACACAAATGAATGATTATCAGTACCTGCGCAAAAAAAAATCATTGCTCTGGTGATTAATGTTTATTTTCAGATAGAAAAGCTCAAGGGCAAACATTAACAACAAAGCATCACACAACTCTGATAAAGCAAGATTGATCTTGCATATTTCGTTCGGTAATTATTTCTTGTACGGTTTGATTACTGGGACTCTGCTGGTTGTGATTTTAGTGTTCTTTGTGTTTAGTTGATTTATTAAACAAGATTTGTATCTGAGTAACAAAAGCTTCATTGAATTTGATTAGTTGGGACCCGTATTCTTGAGCATCACTAGTTTTTTCTGCATTAATGGTTAATTGCTAAATGGATTTTGTTTTTAAAATTATATGATATGAAATGAAATCTTGACTTCTATTTTTAAGTTTAGGACAATTATGAAATTTTGGTTGTCGAAGATAACATAGGCCGAGACATTCATTGGGATTGACTTAGTCATTATAATGTGAAGTCTACTATGTCGGCTGTGAAATGATAGGTTAAACGAGATAACTTTATCCCTATAATTGCCTTGAGCTTTTAGGAGAAAATCCATTATCTAATAGAGTGGAGATGTGGTTATTCTCTCGAAGTAGTTTATAACATTACTCTCTTAGAAGGTGTTTGATTACACCAAAAGTATTTGAAAGATATATAATAATATTTAGAGAGTAAATAAATTTATTAACCATGGTTGTTATTTGCTTTGAGACTTTTATAAACCATTATTTGACTCGTTGGTCTAAGTTGGCATACACAAGATAGTTGTATGCATAATTATGTGAGCACATGGAGTTCATGTATTTGTGCTGTAAGCGTTTGGCTGCCAAAGTGGCTCGTTTCCAGTGACAGGCAAGGTGCTTCATGGACATGTCCATCCGGTTAAGTTACTTTAGATTTGTGCACCGGTTGTTTGGCTGCCAAAGTGGCCCATCCAGAGTGACAGCTGAAAATTTCTTACAATCGCACGTGTTCTCAACAAGTGGGAAGTTTTATATTTGTGTTTTGAGTGTTTGGCTGCCAAAGTGGCTCACTGAGAGTGACAGGTGAGATTTTCTAAATCTTGTTGAGGGTATGTTCGGAGACTTGGGTGTACTGGTGTAGGGACCTTTCTGCCCAAAGGTGTCTGGTTCTTACATTTGGTGTATTTCGAGTATTTCTGTGGAGATCATTGGTTTGGTCTCTATTTAACAGTCGTTATACTATCGGTTGCTCACTGGTTCATGTGTAAATGGTCTCTTTTGGTTTGCTTAAAATGATAACTATTTAGAAGTCTTGAATTGACTTGTATAAGAGAGCAAATCTTAATGTGTACTTACGTATCAACGTGAATTTCTTGGTTATGTCACTTTGTTTGCTTGTAGGCTAAATAAGGTTTTACGAGCATCCTGAAATTGGAAGATTTTGTATGATAATACGAGCGCTTGGTTGCCAAAGCGACTCGCTCGTTGATATCCGTGAAATCTGCTTGTGTGATAATATATTACATTAATTATGGGTTTACATAATTTATTTTTCTAGTATTCAACTCAATTGTCGAGTTGGGAGAGAAGGCTTGATAAGCATCCTGGTATGGGAGATTTCACATGATGATACTGGTGTTTAGATCCGTGGAGTCGCTTATGTGATATGTATTGTGATAGTTGTGGATCATATGATTTGTGATTACAGCCATATGACTTTGACTGCTTAGTTATAAATTATGTGAAGAGTGATAAGCACTCAAATAATGAAGCATTGCTTAATAATAACTTAGCCGAAGATCTGGAGATTTAAATATGTCTCAATAAACTTGTGAGAGCCTTTGATTTCATTGCATATGTGAGATTGACTATGAAAGTTTGTTTCTAAAGTTGATTAGATCTGTGGGAGCTTATTTGAAAATATACATATAATCAAGAAACAAGTTTAAGGGTTTTCGGTGAAAGTTTTATAAATCCTTTATGTTGTAATTTCATATAAAGATTTTCTGTGAGTATTGTTTCATTTCTAACCAAGAGGAATACCACGTGGAGCCTAGCGAGCCCTTATTATTATTATACATTGCATGTATTTTGATTTGTTTGGTTAGTGGGAGCCTCATATCTATAGATCTTGATTGAAAGACATGTTTATGGACAATCATTTTCGACACATGTGTGATACATGTATTTGTTTATTTTGATGATCATCAATTACTGTAGTTTTGGTTATGTGCACATAGTTGAAAAAGTCTTAAGATCCGGTGTCTATCTTGAGCATGATTGTTATGTCAAGTTTGTATGTCTCTGTAAATACCCCAAATTAACTTTTTTTAGATTTCTGTACATGTTCATCGTGATATTTAACATTAGCATCTATGTTATCTTGATATTGAGACCAGGCACCAGTCTTGGCTACCTCTGAAAGACATCGTCAGGACATCGCGTTGAAAGACATCGGCAGGTGCATTAACTGTACGTGCTCCCTCATGTCTATATTTTCCAGACTCGTCGTCCTGGAAATCCCTTCAGGAAGCATGTCAGGTTCACACACAGGGGATGTTCTTGAGTCCCTCAGGACATTGTGCTGGGTAATAGAGATCTCGAAGTAGCTACTGTAAGAATGACAAGCAATGGGGACAACAATCGGCTCCATTTCACAGAGAAGGGAGAAACATCCGGTTCGTCCACGGAATTTTTTCCACACAAAAGGGATTATTACAATTAAAAAATGTCGAGCTCGCCATTGAAGGATGACATGAATCCAGTGGCTAACGGGTCTACCGATGGAAAAGACGCCCATCATTACATACATCAGCGCCGCACAGATTTCTGCTACAAATTATAGGCTAGCATCCGTATTATAACAATTCCATTCAGATATCATGCCATCCCTCGGATCGTAGGTCATGCCTTGAACAAAGAAGATTCCCAGCAATGTCGGTTTACCACCCATGGTAAAGAATTCTGCCACGGACATTTGATTTGTCGTCAAAGTCCTGTCTTGCCCGAACAAATCACGGTCATGCACCCCAAAGTTTCTACACTAGGGAACCTGTGAACTATCGCATTCTTTTGTGCCATTTTCCCTCGTGCCCAAGGCCAAGTAGTGATGACAGCTGGAAGCCCTCCGGGAATCGCCGCCGCGGCAAGCGTGACGGCAATCTCAAAATAATAGGTGCACTTCTGGAAGGAGAACTGGATGTTTGCCGACCATCCGTCCACGATCTCCCATGATAGGAAGTTCTTGTAGTTCGTAACCCAAACAACCAGGCAAACAACCCCGATCACTGTTATAAGCCTACCTCCGAACTCGTTCAGCTTTCTCTTCAGGGGGGGTGTCTGTCTACTCCAGGGAAGCCTCGTGTATTCGCCTTTACATCTTGCCGATCACATGCTGGTGTTGATGATGCAGGCCCGGATTGTCCCGCTTGGTTTTGAGAATTTCGAGTTCAATAATGGGAGTAATGCTGATCATGCAAGCAGGGATGATGATGCTAGTGACGAGAGCGATGATCCTTGAAAGCCTTTGAACCCCCATGAGCCTGGGATATTGAGAGCGAAACCTTTTAAAAGAGTGAAAGGATTTGGGAGAGCTCACAACAGAAAAATTAAATTATTATCTTTAGCAAACATTTTACCATAAGGCCAGAATTCAGGGATCTTTGGGAAAAAGCAACTTGCTCTAGACAACAAACATAATCGTACAACATCTCCACCGTTATTCGAGAAGCTTCGTCGATCTCTGATAGACAATAATAGTGTCGAGGAAGATGGGCCTGCCGAGAGGAACGACGACGTTGCCTGTTTGGGCGATGACCAGAAAAATCTCAGATCGAAGGAACAACAAATACATTCTTCTTTTTCAACACCAGCGTCACCCAGCAACTTAAAGAAAATGCTACAAATATTACCCACTGCATGAAGCCAAATATTACGGAGAACTCGAGCTATGGATGATGCCACAGGACTCTTGCTTGATTCGGCACCAAGTTTGAAACACAGAGACCAGATCCCGAGAGTTCATCTTCGATTGATCCCTCCCGAAGACCTCCAAGGTAGGTTTAGATCCACATGAGGAAGCCCCTTTGTTGCCAGCTCCATCCCAACCTCCGCCGGCCGCAATTGGAGGTGATGCTCACATCAACGATCAGAGCAAGCTTCAATGCAATCAACAGAGGTCTATGCCTACCGGAGCGATAGTTTCGGGAACTCCAGCAACGACCAACAGGAGTTCAGGAGATGGCTAACAGCGTCACCTTTGTCGACCGCGATTTCCTGTCCTAGCCTCCATCCAGAAACAGTCGCGGCGACCCACGTCCTTCTTGATATCTTCAAACCCCGCGGCGCTGGGACGACTCCCAAACCCCCCGATCGCGACGACCCTCTTCAACCGCAACAGCTCTAACCTTCATGAGCCCTTCTGGAATCGACGAATAGAGAGGGCTTCGTCGACCGATCATGCAGCGGACCAACATCCAGCCCCAATAATCTCAGCACCGGCATGTCGGAAATGGATTCCCACCTCCTCTGACGACCAAAGAGCCAAATTCAGCCACGACGCTCACCCCGTCGTCGCCATTGAGGCGGATGGAAAAGACCCAGAAATCAACGCTGAAGCCACCATGATTGGACAAACCTGGTCTCCCTTCTTCACCCTCGATAACGCTGATCTGGTCACCTCCTCAACTCCGGCAACGATCAACCCCAAGGCGGTCTTCCCCCTTTGCCGATTTCACCGACTTCCCACCAGATTCCCCATTTCAATCCCGATGCCTAGCCTTCAGCCTGCTCGCCTCAAATTTGAGCGTCAATGCCTCCCACACCGGATGCCACGCCGCCCTCGACCAGTCCATCCATACCATCGTCGACGGACAAGTTCGCGCTCCATAGTTGCAGCTTGAACGGCGACTCACCATTGGCATCGATATCAACCAGGTTGTTTCTGTCCTTGACACTCGATGGAGATTAACCCGTTGCCAGACGTGATTTATCATTTAGACAATTGGTTATCTGTTCTTTTGATCTAATTAAAACATGATTTTCAATTATTTTTTATTCTTAATGCATATTAGTTAATTAAGTGATTTTTGTCCTTAATGCATATTTTAATAAATAATGCATTTTAGTTAATTAAGTTGTTTTTGTCCTTAACGCATATTTTAATAAACAATGCATTTCTTATCCTTAATGCATATTACTTAATTAAGTGGTTTTTGTCAATTACACACGGAATGAGTTTTGTCACACGTCATTTGTGCTCCTTGAAATTTTAAAGTGTTAAATATCTACTTCTGTTATTTTCTCTTTTATACTTGTTTTTGGACATTAACAATATATCTATTCTCTTCTTGTTTGCGGCACATGAACATATTATGGAGAACCAAGTGCATCCCGTCCAACTTCCAGAGGCCATGCACAATCTTTGTCGTTGATAGACCTTGACATACTCAAAGCACGAATTGCACGTGGATGAACCGGAAGCGACCAAGGCTCAATTCCACCTTCTCGCACGATTCCTCGAGGTGTGTGTAACAAACCATATCGGAGAATCGAACGGGCTCACAACGCCCCAAATGCAAGGATCCAAAAAGATGGAGGCCAAAGACCGAAGATTACTTGAAGGCGCGTGTATCAAACCGCGTGGATCTTTCCGCGTGTGTAAAAACCGCGATGTCAAGATTATAAAGCGGCCCCAACCGTCATTTCAGGTACATGAGGGAGGTGCGGGCCTCCCGAAGTTTTGTTATTTCCACATGTAACGGGTCGTGGGCCCAAGTGCATAGGCCCACGATCACCACCCTTCTCCGCGCCCTTTGATCTAAATACTTGATCTGTGGTTGCTGTGCATGCTGTTAGGCTTTTAGGATTTTATCGTCGCATGTTGTTTGCCAAACCAATACACATGAGTTCGGGCCCAAAAAGCCCGAATCGGGTCCAACGCCCGTAAAACATTGACATGAGTCCGGAGTCATGCCCGGATCGGGTCCAACACCCGTTAACCAAAAGCAAACTTTTGGAGCAAACGCCACCCTTTTCGCATGTTCAATGTAAGAGTTAGTAATTAAGAATCCCCGAACCAACTGTTTTTCCGACTTAACAGTTTTAAAATAAAAGTCGGTGGCGACTCCGTAATTGTTTACCTAGGTTAAACAACACATTTTTACAAACGGAGCCATTTTTTGATGGGTAACGGCAACTCGAGCCGCTCTTTGAATCCTCCCCAAATTTCCCAAGCGAGGTCTCACGCAGCCTTTCGCCCGTCGCCTTCAAGGACTGGAGGCGGTTGGCGAAACGCCCCGCAGATCCGTTCGGGAACCAAGGGAGGGATCAACCCGGTGTCCTTCCACAGCATCCGACGCTCGAGTCGTGATGCCGACTGGATTGGGCCTCGGGGAGCGGGCCCGGATCCTCTTGTTGCTGGAGCCGCCGCGCGCGTGCTAGGCCGGAAGGCGCGCGTACAGTCTCGTATGACACCATAAATGTATTCTCGAGATTTTTATGTTTTGAGATATATAGAGCAGTAGTGCTCAGTTTATTTCATCTTGAGGCGTAAAGTTTATGGATGATTACTCTGGTTTCACCGAGGTATACAGGTTACAGGGAGTATTCTCTGACCTTGGCTCAATATAAAGGTGACGGATATATTTGGTTGCATCTAGCTTACGGATGACTACTGCGATTTCATTAAGTATACAGGTTTACAAAGAGGTATTCTCTGACTTAATGAAACATTAAGGTTACGGAGGGAGTTGATTGCATCTGGCTTCTCTGAAGCATCAAGGTTACAGATGTGTACTTTGATTTCTCTGAAGTACAAATGTTACGGATTATGCACTTCGACTTCAGAGAAATGTAAAGGTCACAGAGTTATTTTGAGTACTAAATAAAACCTTAAGACTTGGTGCTTGGTCTTGAGTATGACGGTTTTGTTAATATAGTTTGTCTCTTATAAAGCACTATGCAGTTTGCGCGCATTAAGATTTATGAGACATATTATATAGCAGTTCTGCTCTATTGTCTTTCTTGCTCATTATGGGCATAATATTATAAAAAGATGAGGACCGATGATAACTCTATGAAAGTTATTTATGTCAATTTCATACCTGGGATTTGTTAGATTTGTAAAATATTACGCTTATTGCATATTATTTCTTGTTATTTTACATTACTCTCGAGAATTTGGATACTGCCGAATTTTGGGTTTATTTCAGATAAAAAATGTAAACAAGAAGATTTCGGCATATCTACAAAGATTCTAGACAAAGGGAAATACTTGAAGGTTGGGAGGAGGACTAATTGAGGAGAAAAATATTTTATCCCAGATTTTCAGAGATTCTCTAGGTTTTATTTCTTTAGGACTATAATAAGACTTTGTTCCTAAGAAAAAAGAGGAGGATTCGACATAAGACAGAGATTCGACCAGAGGATTCGAGAAGGGAGAAGAAGGGAATTAGCTTATTGTTTTAGGATGCTTTTCTTTTCTTTGAATTGTGTCTCGAAAACAATGCTCGGCTAAACTTTCTTTGCTAGGATTATGTTGAACCGAATTGCGTAGTAGAATTTCCTGAACTCGTTTAGAACAAATTTGTACTTTGGATGTTTATTTATTTCGTTTGATCTTAATGCATGCAATTTGTCTGATCACCGAATTGTATTGATTTGTTATCCTAACTTAAACTCCGGAGAGGAATTTTTGGAGAGAACGGGAACGAAATAGCCTTGGTTAATATCGCGGGAGCGAATTGACTAGTAAGTAGTATCGGGAGATATACTTCTAGGTAACCGATAAAGGATTGAATCTTAATGTGTTCTGGCCTTCGTAATTCACTATAGGGATATAGTTTTATGGTGGTTTAAAATAATCCTTTGTAAACTCGGGAGAGGCACTTAGGGACATAAGAATCCGTTTAGTAAACAGAATTAGTATAAATTTGGGATAAACGAGTGAAGGAGTTTAACCAAACAAGGAGGGGATACTTGATCCTAGGCTTTTCCGTCTATTGAATTCAGATTCTTTGTTTTTTTTTATATTTATTTCTTGCTAGTTTAATTTTCAGATTTAAAAACTCAATTTTTCGTATTTGCTTGGCTACATAAAAATTACAATTGTGTATGCTAAAGGATTTTAATTGCTATCCTCGTGGGAACGATAACTCTACTCACTTCTATATTACTTGTTGCGATCCGTATACTTGCGGTGTGCGAATTCAGCTATCAACCGATAAAAAATAACATCATTCAGATCACATTCAGGGATATTATTTTCGGCTACACCACCATATTGACCTATTGACGTTATTGTTGCTGGTGCTTGTGATCATGGTTGTCCAACATCGTTAAATAGTGTGACGACGGCTATGGTTTAGTGTTAGTAGCGTTAATGGTCGATGTTGATTTTGAGATGTTGTCTGGTATATTGTGTTTTTGTTTTGGCCATTGTTGTATACAGCCTGAGAGTCATTTTCAAAAGTAAAATGTTTATTTTAAAAGCTTTGTAATTGATCATAGCCCAAGTGGGAGAACGTTAGAATTTTATTTTTAGTTTTATTATTTTATTTTATAAAATTTCAGTTGGGCTATATTCAATTACCGATTTACGTTTTCGTAAAACAGGTTGTGTTACCGTATACGAGACCTATGCATGACAGTCCATTAATGTTAAAGTGATCATTCTGTTGGGGCTTTTGCAGATCTTAGTCTTTATTATTAATATGGTTTGGACGGCTTATGGTGTAGGCCTGTGTGTTAACATAAGCTCGTGATGGAAGGGTTCGTTATACTTATATTAACATGTGCTAGGTCCCCTCTCCCGCTTGCCCTAACCTAATAGTGGTGATCCATCGGCCGTCGGCAAGTCAAGGAGAGGAAGACCCAAATCACCGCCTTTTCCTTCTTCGTTGTTTGCAAATCTCGTGGGTAACACTCCTGAAGTGAGATTGCACTAAAGACAGGTTAATTATAGAGGTATGTTAGCGCTAGATAGGTGACTCTATTTTCAGCACTTTTCGTTTCCTAAATTCAATTACGGTGATCCTGATTTTGATGAAATTATCTTACAAGGTGAGCCTGCTGGAATCTCGGGCGATGGCTTGGGTTGAGGTAGAGCGTGCCAAGTACATGGCGAGGTTTTTGAACCTACCGCCTAAATCAGAAACTCGAAGTTCATGTTCTCAAGGAAAATGGACTCCTCACGGAACTGTCGTGAAATGTACGTACAAGAGAGAGGAGGTGAAGATACAAGCGTGGGAGAATCGCCAGATGAGGAAAGCGGAGATGAAGATGAAGAAGACGGAGGCAAAGGCGGAGAGGATGAAGGCGAGGGCGGAGGAGCAGATGACTAGGGACATTGAGGCCGCACAAAGGGCCGCGGAGGAGAAGAGGGCGAACGAGGAGGCCAAACTTAACGAGAAGGGGACAAGGACGTCAGAACGTGCAGAGTACATTCGCCGGACCGGCAACTTGCCTGTCTTCCTTCACTTTCAAGCTTCCTTATTTTTGCCGGTAAAAAGGAGTGGAATTTATTTTCGGTTTTGAATTTTTTTGTGAATCAAGCAACACAGCTGCCTGTCACCATAGGAAAGTTGCACAGGTTGATGAAAACTAGGCAGCACTCATATATTGAGCGCAATCTGTCTTCGGTTGTCAATATCGTAAGACGTGCAATACAAAATTCTGCTCATATGAAGCAGAAGCAGAGAGTGTGAAGCAGAAGTGGTTGAAAATGGTAGGACCTAATTAAGAGGCACTGTTGATCTTCAAAGATCTATCGAATATATTGACATGTCCCTTTGCCTGCTATTTTATCATCAGTTGCTTCTATTGGCTACAGTGTCACATCTTTTCCCATAGTTGAAAACCGGACTATAATAAAAGTGCAGCTTGCCTTTGAAAGGTTGGGATATATGACCAGAAGCCGCAGCCTCGACATCTCAGCAACTCCGGCGTCTCAAGGCGAACTCCCCTATGCCCTTCAATCGACGGCAGCTTCGGGCAACATGCTACCCATACCCAGATTTCAAACACCCCCAGGATGGATGAGCTTCTGTCAGGTCACGTGATTTTAATCCTGAAGGTAATGAGTGTTTATTTTTTTTTTCTTTTTTTTTTACAAGTGTTAATTGGCTATATGACATGGCTAAGTGTTGGAATTTTAACAATGACGCTTTGTTTGTGTTCTTTAACATATTAAACTTTAATGTTTCTCTGATTTTTTCGAGGGTCTTCACCTTGGTTGAATGTTAACGATTACACAAGTAATCTAGTGCTGCCTTTATTACACGTAATATTTGCCCGGCCATCCCAGCTTCAAAATCACTTAATTTCATATATCTTAGCTTACTGAATATTTTAAGGGAGTTTGCCATGTTTCATTAATACATCTGTTTAAATACTTGTTACTAATCTCTATAATTGTCGCGCTTTTGCATGGATAATACGGCGGAGAAACACCAACTCCTTGGAGGAGCCTAGATTCGACCCAAATATTCTGGACGACAAAGAAGTTGTGATTTACTCAAAGTACCAAGATTTCATCCGGCTGTTTCGAACGGTAAGACAAGTCTTACCATTATTATTAGTTAAATTTAATTTAAATTTAACTAATATACCAATTTTCCATCATCTTTTCATATAAAACAACGATGAATTCATTATCAAGGAACGTTATCTTCCGATATTGCGGAGGATCGACATCAACGGGCTACAAAATACTCCATTTAATTCAATCATTTCAAACGGAATTCACTGCCAAGGAATGTTATCTTTCGACATTGTGAAGGATCGACATCAACGGGCCACACAATGCTTTGTTATCTTCCGATGTCACGGAGGATCAACACCAACGGGTTACATAACGCCCCGTAAGTCTCACTCCGACTTACAATAGTTGATTTTAATTGTTTCAAATATTCAATTAGAATTTTCTGACCACCGCATTCTGGTTTGATTTGCATAAAAATCAGCCGAGCTTCACGGGAGTTCGGCAAAACGAATTTCGAAGACTAGAAGCGCTCGAGTAAACCTGTGGTAGAAGCACGTCTAGAAAGCGGGGCCCCAACCAACGAGCCCGACCATTGTAAAGCCATCCCGGTGGGCCTCAGGTACATGAGGGAGGTGCGGGCCTCGATTTTCTTTATTTCCACATGTAATGGGTCGTGGGCCCAAGTGCATAGGCCCACGATCACCACCCTTCCCTGCTCCCTTTGATCTAAATTATTGATCCGTGGTTGAGGTGCATGCTGTTAGGCTTTAGGACTTTATCGTCGCTTGCTGCTTGTTAAACCACACATGAGTTCGGGCCCAAAAAGCCCGAATCGGGTCCAACGCCTGTAAAACATTGACATGAGTCCGGAGTCATGCTCGGATCAGGTCCAACACCCGTTAATCAAAAGCAAACTTTTGGAGCAAACGCCACTTTTTTTCGCATGTTTAGATGTAAGAGTTAGTAACTATGAATCCCCGAATCACTGGTTTTTCCTACTTAAATAGATTTTGTAAATAAAGTCAGTGGCGACTCCGTTTAGTTTACCTAGGTTAAACAACATCAACCTTTTTTATGGAACCATCATGGATGGGTGAAGGCAACACGACCCGTTCCGGATCTTCTCGAAGCGTCCTTTACGGATCATGCCCCGCTTTTCGCCCGTCGCCTCCTAAGGAGCATGGAGACGATCGGCAAGGACTCGGGGAGGCCCGTTTAGGAATCGAGGGAGGATTCACCTCGGCCCCCTTCCACAACGCCCGATGCTCGAGTCTAGGCGCCGACCGAATGGGCCCAGAGAGTGGGTCGGGATCCTCGTGTCGTCCGAATCGCCACGCGTGTGCTAGACCGAAAGGCGTGCGTACATAATGAAATGGATCCATACGTTTTGGAAGGAACGATCCTATTTCCATTTCATTCCCGCCTTCGTTCCACAAACTAAACAACACAAAAGAGTAATGGAACTGCCTTCGGGATTCGAGATTGCACCTCGAGGGAATAAGTTAATCTCATCATCCGTGATCATACATGCACAACACTAAATGCACTTGCCAGTCTTTGATGTCGCATCCCAAAACAATGACACTATAAACGTTTTGATGATGCTTATTCTCAATAACAAGGCAGGAAATGCCCCACATTTAACAAGCTGATCATGCCAGCTTGCGTGTTTTTTCCCTACTTGCAACGACAAAGCATGGACATGGATATAAGAGTTGAGGAACGGCCAACACAGTTTCAGGAAAGCAGTTCTCACGCGAGCTATTGAGAAGATGGAGCCTTTACAGGATGGTCATCGTCATCCGTGCCGAAATATCGGTCTCCGAACTCGCCCATGCCAGGGACGACCCGATAGTCCTCATTCAACCCGGCTTCGATTTCTGATGTCATGATCTTTATCCTAGGGAAGGCTTTGCAGACTACATGCACTCCTTGAGGTGCCTAAGTGAACAGAAAAATCGTCTAGTCAGTCGAAAATATCTTCGGCATCAGACGGGGGATGCTAAATGAAACAAACGTCTGACTGATTTCTACTGACAGAAATGAGGTTGAGGAAGATGATGTTCGACTCAGGTACGCCTTTTCTGATGAGCAAGGAGATTGCTTGAACTGCTGAATTCCCTGGGCCATGGTTATACCAAAAATATATTTAATCTACTATCGGTTTACGAGTAAAACCATGGCTAAGCATGGAATCGGGAGACTAACTTCAACACAAACCTGTCCCGAGAATCGGATCCAACAGCAACACATGCCTCTCAGCGATGTCTTGGGGTAGCTTCTCATAAATTAGCTTTAACAGTATAAAAGTGAGCAAGCGAGTTAAGAAGGGAAGTGCCAGACCACATCATTCACAAAGAAGAGCGACGTTGAAAAGAAGCATACATGCTGGCCATTGTCACCTTCCCTGTGAATAAGAATCTTTCCTATCTTTATGCCCTTACAACAAGCTCGAAGAGCATTCTCCATGCTTTCGCCACTGTCGTAAAAAAGAAATGAGACCATTTAACATGCATTTAGTACCGGCCATGGAAATACTATACAGAAATGCGGCCTAGGAGACAAGAAATACCTCCGGATGACCGAGACACCACATAATCTTTTGCAGAAATCCACGCCAATATACACGGAATCTGACAATACCAAACATCAGGGAGAAAATAAACAAAGATAATTCCGTTAAAGTGTTTATAGCTGAAGACAGGAGCCTTCAAGATGAACACGACCTGAGTTTATTGGCCATCATGCCATGAGCCTTCCATCAGGCCAAAGAAAACACGGTTGATTGGGATATTAGATTTCAATGAATGTGACCCACCTGTTGGAGTGATCACCTGCTTTTCAGTGAATGGCAGATGCCCTAGACCATGTTCTACCACCTGCAATGGATGCGTTAGGACTGCCAAATAAAGAGAGGAAATGTGAAAAGAGATCACTACATCCGACTCGATAAAGAATCATTGCCTACCAAACGAATCAACCGATCAGCATAAAAGACGAAGTCGTGCTTCGTTGTTTGACAATCACGTATGAGCGTGTGCATGCCTCTTATCTGCCAGTAGAAACAATTGATTGACAGAATTTCTCAAAGATAAGACACACTGTCTGTTAAAAATAAAATGATAAAAAGCATCCGCTACGATTCATGGAAGGATTAACACAAACCTGAAAGGTTGATTGGATGACATGCAAATTGGGATATATTTTACAAAGGTCATGCTGACCAAGCTTCGTCCTAATATGCTGAACAATCAAATCTACAGCGACGTGATTATCTCCTCCTCGGGGAATAACAATATCAGCATACTTCTTCGTCGGAAGGATAAAGTCATCGAAGGCTGGCTTCACAAATTTAGAGTACTGCATTAAAAGACAAGAGAATGAAAAACCTCTTCTGACGACAGATTTTGCATTCTAAAGCAGATCAAATTACTCCCAGTGACATAAATGGTCACAGCCATCTTTTTCCAGACAAGAGAAAGCAAACCCACTCACCTGATCAAGCACAGAAGCGATATCTCTTCCTTTTTCGAGAGTATCCCTTCTTATCCTCCTAGCAAGTCGCACATCAGCATCTGCGCTGGAAAGTTCGTGACGTGAAGTAAAGGCATACTTCTAGAGAGATGGAAGAGGAATCAAATGGTTTTCAGTCAGTTAACGTGAGCAATATTTCCAGAGACACTAACTACATCATTTTGTCAAGGAAGGAAAACGATGAGGGGAAAACAAACTGGGCTCTAGCAATAGCTTGGGAATAACATCGCATGCATGCTAAAGAGATTTTGAAAAATCTGAAATCCAGGGTGCATTGAACTAGTAAATGGAATGTCATGACTTGATAGCCGATTGAAAACCCAGAGAATGTCACTAAACTATTAGCATATAAAACCATGCATTGACCAGATAAAGATGATAATAGGTAGCTAGAGTGACTCCGAATGTCAAACAGGAGGAGTTTGTCGAGACATGCCATTGGAATGCACAAACCTGTATCAACAAATATCTTCATGTTCATCAAATCTCGGACGCGGGCGTCTTGGAAGACAAGTATACCTTCCAGTAGTATAACATCTGAAGGATTTACCTGGAGATAAATTCTGAGGAGTGAAGAATCTTTCAATATAGGGTATCAGAAAGGTCAAGAAAACAGGCTATATGAACGGTGGACCGTTAGCCAATAACTTGAAAAAAGCTTGTGTCAAGTTTATGTTTTGTCTTTCATGGTTCTGCATATTAACACCACATCAAGTGTGTTCTTAACCAGGGAAATGAGAATACCCTTCTTGGCAGATTCACATCATTCTTGTAAGTCTTGAAATCATACAGGGGGATATCTACAGCTTGCCCACGCTTCAATTGGTACATAGAAGAGAGTAACTGCTCGGTATCGAATGCATCTGTTTGTTAAAATAAAGCACATTAAAGAGCTAAAAACTCTTTCGGATGATAGAAAGAAAGAGAGGCAAGAGGTGACTACTCAGATAACAATACTGAAGCGGGATGTTTCAAGAGCGTTTCCTTCAAAACTCAACAGACATATCTGTGCAGCAGTAACTCGTGCTTATGAGAAAGAAGCGCCCTCACCAGGATGGTCGAAATTGTATTCATTTACTCGGGCAAGCTCCTCTTCGCTCAATTTGTAATAAAATGAATCCTGCAGTAAAGACCACTCAGATGACCAGACACGGTTTGATAATTGTGTAATTGCAGCAGTGAATGATTATCACATAAAAAATATTGAAAACATAACTTCATGATGCTGGCTAAATCCCAATTTTTTTATCATTCACAAACTCCTCTACTCAAGAGTTTGGTCATGTCCTTTTACATCTATATCATCTTATTCTCAAACAAACATAATAAGAGTACCAAGGGCAGTTGTTCACCTTTACACCACGAACATGAGACAAAGGTTAATGCTTTGACAGTGTCGTCGCATGGTAAGAGTACGGTAATATTACCTGATTAACTAGAACTACGCGCTGATCATGAAGCTGCTGAATAATCATATCACAAACTGTAGTCTTTCCGGATGCAGCTCCCCCGGCAACTCCTGCCGCAAAGTCATTACATGAGACACATATACTGGAAACATCAAGGCATGACAAAAGTAACAACACTATCTTAAACGGGACACTAGCAGTAAATGAGGCGTCCCTCATCAAGTCACAACACGGCAAAGCTATACCAATGACAAAGGGCTGCTTCAGCACGCTCTCGGCAACATTGACCACCGACCCACGGTCTCTAACACCTGCATGCTGCGAGCCATTCAAATGGAGCCCAGAAAAATGGGCCCTGGAAGACTCCTCTATCATGTCCACGACCGACCTAGAATCCATGATCAGTAGACCTGATGCCGCCAACAAGCACAAAAACAGAAGCCGATTTGAGGAGGCCAATTCACAACCAGTCCGCTTATAGTAAGCAGACCGAACACGCTACCCTCATCCGACAACAATCGTCTAATCTGAAATCGTTCCATTTACAAATCCTGCTACTGACAAGCACAAATCGCATTTTCCCACCAAGCATGTCGACCGGCCTCACTCCGCTCACCGAAAATAGAAAAGGCAAGAGGGCAAAAAAACCGAGAAAAATGAAGGAAAGAAGAGGAAGGATTCGATCTTTCGTCACCAAGATGCTAACTTTGGGACCTGGGATGTGAATGTTTCCTCGAAAGACGAGTTGGGTAGACCCCCAAAGAGAGATCCTCCAGTGGTGAGAAAATGCTAACCGAGGTAAAGTCAAGGGGTTCTTCCTTGGGTTTTCTGCGGACCTGCGGGGACAAAAATTCCGACAATTGTGGCGACAGTTGACGAGGTCGTGGGCTCAGTTCAGGTTGAGGTTGAGCTTCAGGGGGTTTAGTTTACCATTCAGGGTTGAGGTTTAGCCCTGCCGAACTGAAGAAGAAGATGATGAATGATCGACCGAAGTGGAGATGTCATTTTCTTGGAAATAATCTCAGGACAATCCATTCCTAAACCTAAACGTCAGCAAAATTTTACAGGATGAAGTTTCCACGTTGGAAGAAGCTCCACTCGAGTAAGCTGGATTTCTTTGTCAAAAGTTTTAGGACATGACTTAGAAAAAAAAAAAATCCATGAAAACATCCCCACAGGCAAAAGAAAGACG
Organism: Melastoma candidum; assembly: GCA_023653495.1. Taxonomy (NCBI): domain Eukaryota; kingdom Viridiplantae; phylum Streptophyta; class Magnoliopsida; order Myrtales; family Melastomataceae; genus Melastoma; species Melastoma candidum. Next base: position 7,024,856 of record CM042886.1, read on the forward strand.
AAAACCCCCCAAAAAAGAAAACGGAAGTTGTTTTCAAGGGAAGATTACAAAATCAGCTTTCTGTTTGCCGGACTTCTGCCCTCTCCTTTTCTTTGCGTATGGTCAATGTCCATGGCCTGAAGAAAGAAAATATCTCCACTTCTTAAGAATCCTACAATTGGGCCACGGACAACCTCGATAAGCCCGTTATCATGGCCCACTGTCCACGCGCCTCTTGGGCTGGTAAATAGCCGAGTATAAACATGGGCTAACATAAAGCCCAAATTGGTTACTGGTGATTAGCCAGACGGGTGCTGCTTGTTTCTCTTTAAGTTACGGCATGGATTCGTAGGAAAAAGCGAACGAGCTAAGGGAAGATCCCCTTGATGCCACGTCCTTTGGCGGTTGCGGCAGCGAAGGCCGTGGATGGATGTTTGTCAATCCCTTTGATGGGTTATCGGATTCCGGCCTCGTGGGATCGCTGTACCGGATTTCGTTCAGCATCGCGACCACGTCCTTCATGGTGGGACGTTCCGAGGCCCTGGTGCTTAGGCAGAGGAATGAAACGGCTAGTGTCTGCAGCATCTCGTGCATCGCGCGATCTTCCCTCCCACGGAGGTTCGAGTCGAGGATGTCGGCCGGTTCTTGATTGGTAATTAAGTGCTCGTAAGCCCACTGGACCAAGTGCGCACCCCCCGGGAGTGTCGGGTCTAACGGGTGCCTACCTGTCAACACCTCCAGTAGGAGGACCCCGAAACTGTACACGTCGCTCTTCTCGGTGATCCGCTGCATCGTCGCGTGTTCTGCCGCAAGTGAAGTTGGTAAGGATTAGTCTAGAGTAACACGTGGATGATCTTGGTCGATAGACGGACAATGAAGATGATAAAATAGCTCTCTTACCTGGAGCCATGTAACCATAGGACCCGGCGAGGCGAGGGGAGCGGCTCACTTTGGAGAAGCTATCTTTCGACACAACCCGAGCTAAGCCAAAATCCGCCAAAAAAGGTTCATATCTTGGACCCAGCAAGACATTCATCGCCTTTACGTCTCCATGAAGAATGGCGGGAACACAGTCGTGGTGCAAGTACGCAAGAGCATGTGCCACACCGAGCACGATCTCATGTCTTGTCTCCCATTCAGCCTCACCCTTTCCGGTGCCATGGAGGAGCGAACTTAGGCTGCCCTTTGGAAGATAGTCATAGAACAAGAGCTTCACATGCCGATTTGAGCACCAGCCCAGTAGCCGGACGATGTTTTTGTGCCTGACCGATCCTAGCGTCTGGATTTCGGAAGAAAATGCTCCTGACTCTTCCATCGACCACATTTTCTTGACGGCAAACGTCTCTCCGCTTGGAGTCATCACCCTATAGACCGCTCCAGAGCTTCCGGTGCCAATCACGTTATTCGCTGTCAAGTTCCTGACTATGTCATCAATAGAGCAATCGAGTTTCTGATACAAGGTCACCTCCCAGGTGCCGTGGCCCATAAGCCCCTTGTTGATCTGGCGGCGACCTTGGATTAACATATAAATGGCAAGAAGCACAAGCACCACACTGGCGGCAACCAGGATGGACGTCACCGTTTTTGCAGCTTTATGTGCACGAGCAGAGGACTTTGAGTGGCTTCCCAGGGCGTCAAGTTTGCCCAAAACATGAAGACCTTGGTTTCCTGCCAGGTCACTCGGAGGGAGCTTCTTGAAGAAGACTGTGTCCGGGAGCTCGCCAGAAAACTCGTTGAAGGAAACATTCAGATATACCAGATTTTGAAGATCGGCAAGAATGCTTAAACTTCCGCTGAGCTTGTTATGGGAGAGGTCGAGATCGGCCAGCTTTGTGAGGCCAGAAAACTGTAGGGGTAGCTCACCGGAGAATTGGTTGAAACTAAGGTTCAGAGAAATTTCGAGTGAAGAGAGCTGACCGATTTCCTTCGGGATTTCGCCAAAGAAGCCATTTTCTCCGAGATCCAGCTGCTGGAGCTGGGTGCAGGATGAGATTTCGACAGGTATCCTACCTGACAGTTGATTTCTCCCAAGGTTCAGCTTCATCAACTCGATCAGCGAGCCTATGCTTGCATTCAGGGTCCCTGTGAGTCCATTATCTGAGACATCGATGACTTGCAGACTCTGGGGCAGAGGATCTGGCAAGGGACCAGAAAGCCTGTTTGAGTGGAGGTCCATGAACTCAAGCTTTCCACAACCGGATAATGCCGGAGGAATTCCTCCTTCGAGCCTATTGTCGCCCAAGTCGAGGAAGTTCAGGCTCGCCAACTTCCCGATTTCCGATGGAACAGTTCCCGACAACCTGTTGCGGTTCAGCCGCAACCGGTACAAGGCCGTGCAGTTTCCTATGTCGGGGGGTATGAAACCAGACAAATCGTTAGAAAGCAAGAGCAGCTTCGTCAGGTTCGTCAGGCCGAATATCTCCTTGGGAACCGAGCCTGACAGATTGTTGTAAGAAAAATCAACTGCTTGGAGGTTCTGGCACTGGGATAAGCCCGTTGGGATGTTTCCGGTGAGCCTATTCTGCCAGGCAAAGAACAAAGTCAGGTTCTTCAGATTGCCAATACCTGCTGGGATGCCGCCGGATATGTAGTTGTTGTCGATTTCTAGCTGAGTCATCGCCGTGCAGCTGGTGATTTCCGGAGGTATGCTGCTGGTCAGCTGGTTGATACTGAGCTGAAGCTCCTGAAGCTTCAGAAGATTCCCGAAACTCCGTGGGATGCTCCCCGTCAACAGATTCTCCGAAAGGTCAACAACAGTGAGCTCGCCGCAGCTCCCCAGCTCGTCTGGTATCAGCCCCGTTAAGCTGTTCTGCCATAGAAGCAGACTCTGCAACTTGCTAAGCTCGCCAAGTCTCTTTGGAATCAAACCAGATATTGTATTCTGGTACAGGTACAAGTTCTGCAATTCAGTGCAGTTTCCAATCTCATCTGGGATCGAGCCCGAAAGCTGGGCCGTGTATATCGCTATTGTTTGGATATTTTTCAGCATTCCGATTGATGATGGCAAATTCCCAGAAACGCTCGTCTCGGCCAGGCCAAGGATCACCAAATCGCTGCAGTTTCCTATTTCCCAGGGAACCTGCCCGCTAATGTTCTTATTTCCACCAGCCCGAAACACTTGCAACCTCTTCATCGCTCCGATGCTCCTTGGTATCCTGCCCGAGAGTTGATTGTCAAAGAGCGTGAGATACGTAAGACTAGAAAGGTTCCCGATTTCTGCTGGGATCCCCCCTTCCAGAAAGTTCGAGCTCAGGGACAGACTCTGCAGATTCCCGAGCCCGCACAACTCGACGGGGATTTCCCCGGATATCAAGTTATCGCTGAGATCAATGAACCGCAACTCCTTGTAGTCCCCAAACTCCTTTGGGATCACCCCGCTGATATTCGCCGATGACAGATCAAGTCCTTGCAACGACTTGAGCGGCTGAAGATTTGACGGCGGAGTCCCCTGCAGGTCAACCGACTTCAGGTGTATCTCGATAACCTCCCCGTGGGAATCACACCTCACGCCAAACCATCCGCATGGATTTGGGTCGGCAACGGTCCACGAGGCAAGCGCCTGCGCTGAGCCGTTCAGGCCGTTCTTCCACGACAGAAGAGCCTGGCCCTGAGCGTCAAGGGAGTACACGCAAGGTCCAAAGAAGAAGGAAGAGGAGAAGACCAGGGGTATTATTACTACGTGGTTTATTGATACAAACAAGGAGAAGGAAGAGAAGAAAAGGTTTCCTAGGATCGCAGGCATTGCTCGAGTGTAAGAAAACAGCAGAACAGCAAGAACAAGGACAGGAACAGGAACGGGAACAGGTGATGTTTTCTAGGATTTATGAGGTTGGAAACCCATGATTCTACTAGAAGAGGCAGATCTGGATTACCATCAAACACTCCATCAAACTGATTTATTCATTTATTTATACTGAGGAAATGGAAGAGGGGGCGGCAAAATGCTTGATTGATGGGGCCATCTGTGGATTTATATGTTTTCATTTTCCCTGTGTTTGTAATGTTGTTGTCTGCAGATAAAGGAAATTTACATTTCAGTCACAAAAACCTGCCAATGGAATTATGTAATGAGATTGGTGATGGATAGATGGATGGATGGATTGGGGAAAGCAAGCACATGAAAGAAAGGGATTTTTTTTTGACATTCTTTTGTTTTAGTTTTTGCATTCATTGCCTGAAAACCTGGTCATGCTGTCGGAAGGAAAAGTTGTAAGGGGGAAAGTCTGGTCTGAAAGTTTATGCTTTACTTAGATCAAGAATCCTATAAACACGATTGAGCTTTTTAACCATCTTATTCAGTAACTTCCTTTCTCAGTTCTCCCTTTTAAGGAAAGCCCATTTTTGGAGGGTATCGCAAGATCAAAATTTACCGCGAGGTGATTCTGGGTCTGGTTCAGTTCAGTTCAATCAGAGCCAACTTTTTTGGTTGATCTACACTGAAGGTGTTATGAATGTATACTTTTGAAACACACGTGGTTGGGAGTGGAAAGAACATGCCTTGGCTTTTGTAATAACACGGAAAGTCCCAAATCCCAATCAATCTCATGTCCTCTCTCCCTCAATTTTTGTCCTCTTTCTTTTCTTTTCGCTTTGGATCACATCACGGATCTTGAAAAATCACATGAACTTGATCCGTTTTGGCCGATCCAGATAAAAAACAGAGTCACTTCCACTAAACAAAAAGGAAAGAAAAACACAGTACTTGGTTAGCCGTGGACAGTTCTTTCTTGCCAACCATTGTTCCAGAGCCGAGATCAGGTAATTCGGAACTCGACCCGGATTTGCAGAAGGGTGTCGTATGAACTTAGATCACGGCTCGACGGCAGACCGTATGGTCCATATTCGGTCACAAGATGAATTCTCGCGCCAATGATGGATTGATTATATGTCATGAAATACGTCACCCGGTTGATGGAACGAGTTCGTCCAGAAGCGCCCATCAAATAATTGTGGCAGCGAAAGAATGATGGAGATTTAGCAATAATGCAGCTAATGACATCAAAGATTAGACCTCGACGTGAAATTAAAAAATCATGGGGATGATGAAGACAACTCTCGCAGCAGGAAACAGGAATCAAGCAAAAAAATATTTGCTTTTGGGTATATGACGACGTGGTCCTTGTCAGGAATAGTTTTAATCTTCGTTCTCGGATTCAAGGACGATCGAGATTCGTCCTGACTTCGCCCTCATTGCTGGTGAGGATGTCAATGTTCCCGAGCTTGACCATGGAGACACTGAACTGCTGGTAGAAGAAGAACGGCTCGTTCACGAATGCGGCGACGATTGGGTTAGTTGGTCCGTGTGCAGGAGCCCCATCTTCTTCTGCAAGTTGTTGTAGTAAACAGAGTCGAAGGTTCGGGGCGTGGATGCATCCAGGTATACTTCCTCGGACGCCCACCTGCACTTTCTCCTTAGGAAGTTGAGGTACCCCGGGTTGACGGAAGGGTCGGGCTTGCTCGTGCCGTTGTAGTAGTTTTATACCTTCCTGGATTGATCCGCTCGTGCACCTCCCGATCGTGTGTGCCCCTGCATCGAATGGCTGACGACAAATTTTAGAAACAGATGTCAATTGTAATGTTCGTGAAGTTGTTACCCGAGATAGAGAGTGTCCGTGTTCTCGTAGCCCATGGGAACGTTCTGCGTCTCAGCGGCGACAGATACCCAACCATCCCTTCTCCTGTAAGGCACCATCCAGAAAGGACCACCGGCCGCCACAGTCTCATCTGTCGCTGCTGAAGTCAAGATATCCGTGCACGACGTGGTCCCGGGGCACGATTTCTTGAGGGCGGCCTTGATGTAGTCAATCAGTTCAAATCCCATCAGGGTCATGCTGGCAGCGGCCAATCTCTCGCTTCCGGTGTGATTCAAAAGGATCGAAGCATCTCAACCCTGCCAAGAAACTACCAAGCTCTAGTCATCAAACTTGGAATCGTTCCTACTCGTCTCCAGACATCTTAGGAACGTTGCGCATGCCTAATCATCTATACTCGGTAACAACGAGTGGGTTAGGTGCGCCGAACGACAACGGCCGCACGTGATCATGCGACGTACCCGGACGGCACAGTCATGGAACTGCAGCCTCATGATGGAGGGGGGCCAAAGTGGGGTCCTGCTTAACCCACTGATTAACCTTGTGATTAACAACGGACTTGAAATTAGGACAGCTCGTAGTAATAATCAAATGACAACCGGGCTGTCCCCAACAATCGGCTGCGACAATGCCCACATCCAAGCACATCAACAGAACCAAACAAACCCACGATCCCGTAACGATCTCCATCAGACATACGCCTGTGTATCCCATTTGAAAACAAAAAAATATGCGTTGGCCAGATACGTGAGTTCCTCTCCACTTCCGGTCTTCTTACATGCCCGAATGTTGTTGTTTTCGGAGGTATTGGATTTGCTTGAACACCAAAACACAATGTTCCATGGTACAAACGAAGAGGAAAAATCAACTTGGGTCAGCAAGAGCGATGGAAAAGGGTTAGTTGGTTGGTCTGGGGATTGGACACACGTGCGATGTGATTTGTAAAGAAAAAAAAGAAAGATGTGTGTGATTTGATTTTTGGTTTGGAGGAGGGGGGCAGGTTAATTGCCATCTTGTCAAAGATTCAGAGAAAACGGAAGTGCCAAATTTTAGGGAAGTGACTTCCCCCACGAGTGGATGACAATTTTAACATTAACCCCCCCTTTATCTTTTTCTTTCTGATTTTCACTTGTTCTTGGACACACGTGAGTCTCTCACCCCTCGTCTGTCTGTCCTAATCTCCTTTTTCGTGCCAAATCCCACTAAAGACGAGGACCCCCTCCAATAAAGAGGAAAAAAGAGGATTAGTGGGTGATAATCACGGTTTTGAAGATGGGGGGGTAGGGGTTTGATTTAATCAATTGGGTCGCATCACAATCATCATGCATTCCTTTCAAATGAATGCCATGAACCTAATGGACTCCACGTCCCTATCCAAATATATATCCACCCCCCATCTCCTTTTCTATAGATAATTGAAATTTTAACAATCATGCCACTAACCTTTTGTTTACTTTATCGGCTTTATAATATTACAAACATTACAACACAACCCACCTTCTCCTATCGGTTTCCTGTCCTTGATTTCGGGATTTTTTTCTGTGGCCCGGACATTTTCGAAGTCGGCAGAAACAGACAGGGGGATGCGCAGAAAGGGACACGGACAAGGATAACCAAGGTTGGTTTGTCCGACTCGTTATTGCTCTCGAACAGTGACGGGCGTTTTGGGTCATGGGTGGTGGGGTCTGGGACGACCCTCCAAGAAAAGGAGTGTCCGTTCTGCATGTTGGTTGGTCCGTCTCCATCCAACCAAATCTATGTAAATATATACATAAATACATACATACATCACATGATATAGATGTTGTTCTCCTTCAGGTGCGGTGGCTTGCGCCGATCTGACCTCTCCGTGTGTACCTAGGAGCTGAACCCAACAGCAGTGCTTTGCCTTAAGGATGTGGTATATTAGGAAAGAAAGCACCCTAAACATATCATGTTCACAACCTGGTGTTTGTAGTGAGGCCATTATAAACAAGCCAACCAAACAAAGGCGTCCGTTGAAATGGGATGTTCATTCCTTTCACTGGAGAAAGAAAGACCCACGCAGCAGCAGGATTGGATCTTAGGACGGGCCTAAGATGACACGGAGAGACCTGGCAGTGATTACGGAGACAAGAGGCCCCAAGTCGAGCATTGGTAACGAGGCCTAAGCAGTAACCATACATAATCTATCCACAAGGTAAATCCTATCATCGAGTCGAATTCTACTACTCTTCAAACGCTCTGGTGCCGAGACTCATCACGTCAGAACACTAATCAGCCCGATCTAGCGAGGCGGCAACATTATCAATGGCAAGACATGGTGTTATCGACCGAAACATCCCATAATCGTGGAGGTCATTGAAGATGTCAGGAATTTCAGCCCTGTTGAACCGCCCGGAAAGTATGAGATGACATAGTACACCAGCGCAAGCACCTATAGAAATACAGGGATGTGAATAGCAATTGCAATGTCAACCCAGAACGAAGCTGAGGTTTGGCATAATGAGAGTGATGGGCCAATAGATGTGGTTGGAACCTGGATGATGGAAAACAGCACCGAGAAAATATAACTGTGAAGCACCAAGGAGACATATATAGTACCCACCATGCTTCCCAAACATATTGCCGTGAATGGTAGTCTCTGTACAGGCAGAGGGGAAAATGAGAAAGAAGTAAAAGGGATTCAGATAGGTAAAACCAGATAGAGTGGCAAATTTTACTACCTCTGTCGATGTCATGTGAACGAGTTGATTCTTTGGGCCCTTCAGAGAAAAAAAGGACCCGATAATGAAGCAGCTCCCGAGCGTGAAGCAAATGGCGAACTTCTGGGGCATCAATACCATGACAGGGAGGAACATGGTGAATGCAATTATAATGAAGAAGATCCCACTTGCCAGCAGCAAACCAAAGTACATAAGAGATTTTCCGGAAGGAATGCCGCTGGTAGCGGACTGAAGGCTACCAGGCAAATCTCTCACCCCTTTTGTAACCCTGGAACAGTACAAATATATTCTAATCTTACTGCAAATATAGCAGAGGTCACAGAGATCATAGTTCAAATACCCTGGATTCAGGACATATACTGTAGTTGCTGACCGAGAAGTTACATAGAGATGCTAATTTCTGTAGTTCTCATCCATCCATAAACAACATCAAATCACCACCATAAACTTCCATCACACTATCAGTAAATAGGATATCAACAAAAATCAACAGTAGCAGGGGTTTCAAAAGAATCCATAACCAGGAGTTCCGACAATTGGACATTCCTGCGACTGAGTGCCACCTTTATGGGTCCTTTGATCCATCTAGATCGTTTCAATCATTTCAGTTCCCCATCCACGTAAATTAAAGTCAGTCCAATAGATCTTCATCGCTCAACCATCACCGAAACCTTAGGAAACCCTAGCCATCATCGGGGGAGGAGGGAACAAGGAAAACCTTACACGTTGAAGGTCCCGGAAACGGAGTCGTTAGCGGACCTAACGGCGGACTCGATGTCGAACCCTATGTTGAATGCAGAGCCTCCGCCGGCGGCATCGGATTCCTGCGACGCCGCGTAGGAGTTCCAATCGGATAGAAGGGAGGACGACGGCTTCTGCAGTTCGTCGGGCGAGGCCGAGAACCAGGACTGCGCCATCTTCTGCATCCTCTTGCGGCTTCGACCAATCTGCTGCTACCCGTTGCGTCGTCGGCGAGAAGACTACGCCACCAAAGGGAAAGTTTTTGAGCGTTAGGGGGATTTGGGTTATGGACCGACTGGGAGGCTTAATTCCTAAGCAGAGAAGCCCCGGTCTTTAACAAGAAAGTGGGCCCCATTCAAACTATACACACGACAATTAATTGCTTCACTCACAATTCTGAGCTTTCCACCAAAGGCCAGTAAATCAACACTAGAAGAAACATCAAACAATTTTCATGTGCAGAGAGGATTTCTGTTGAGCTAAAAGAAAGACGTCCCGAGTCTCCCTCTTTCCGTGGCCAAAACCGGCCTCACGTCCTAACTGTTCAGATCAGAGTACTTTCAACAGCTGCACCTCAAAGATCAACGGCTCCTTCACGTGCGACAACAGGCTTCGTCTCGGTCCAAACTGAGACATATTTTACCTCCCGTTAAGGTAATGATATAGTAAGAATGAAGGAAGAGGGTAAGTGGCAAGTATAGCACCTCATCGGGAATAGGCTGTAAGTTTTCATCTACGTATCCGGCGGAGGGAGGTATCAAAGCCCTTCTCTTGCCTACAAATAGGTATGTATCGGAGATTTTTCATTATGAACGTGGAATCAAACAGGCCATGGTTGAGCTTGGGCATGCTATCAGAATGTCACAGTCAGGAGATTACCTCCAACTCGCATGCCAAGCAAGACCTCTTTTAGGCCTCTAATTATCTGCAGTGAAGAAAAAAGGTTAGGATCTTGTACTTGCCAAGAAATTAAAATGAAAAAGGACCATTAGCTCCAAATGAATGTCAAAGAGCAGATAACTCAACCAAAATAAATCAAAAGCGACCATTCTGAATGAACTAAACTTGAAATGAGAAAATGAGGCTATACTACATAACATGTGTTGGAAACAAAAACTGTGCTTACAAGAGACTCATCCAAGGGAAGAGTGACAGGTGTGCTCTCTCCACTGAACTGATCTACCGTGCTGCATATGCATTCAATCAGGCCATAAAAAAGAAGAAGCACATGCATCGGTAGGCAAAGATATGAGAAATACAAGCCCACAGTGAAGGCTACAATGAGGGGCGACCTAAGTAGAGTGTATCCAAGACATGACATACATTACAAATGTATATTACCTATGAACAAAGTATCCATTCGAGCGTCGGCATACATAATTAAGCTGGACAAGGTCTCCCTCATGTGCCTCTGCTCCCGTTCCCTCAACAATATCTGTAGGAAGAAGAACAAATTGGAATCTCTATTGTAGGTATTAAGCGCAAACCCGGTTGAATCAACTGATTAGCTCTCTCTGACTTGCAACCTCTTGCTCACTGAATGAACAGAGCTTAATTTGACCAATATCTTATTCAACATTTCAGCCAAGCATCCTGCAGATTTGTCTGATAAAACCCTACCACTAAATATTATCTGTCAATGTAATCTCTACAGCATGCACATATTACTTTTCTCAATCAGGATACCGGCAGAGAACTCTGATCTCCAAAGGACACCAAGCCACATACCTTGTATCCTCACCCCATCAGCGAGCTTCACTGTCCTGAAGACTTCAAAAGCATGTGAAATTTTGCTTAGATATGCCCACCAGGCAACTCCAGAAAACAAAACGCCCAAGAGAGAAAACAGAACAATGCTAGAAAATTTACCTAATTACTTCTGGTTCCCTCATATCGAACATCGGGGGGAGAGCAAGACCAGGAAAAATGCAGGCTATGGAGGGGATTAACCCACCGAATCCGACCAGCAGCCTCCGAGATACTTTCCCGAGAGATAATGGCATCTCTTTTCTGAAGTGAGCCTCGGCCTTCGCTACCACAGATTGCTCATATCTTGGGCTGCTGCTTCTGAGAAAAAATGACGCACATTGATTCAGGAAGTACGACATCTCATGGGAGAAAACTCTGAGAATTGCTCCCTAATACTGCTGTCTGAACCGACATTTGAAGGAAGCATCCAACATTACATGGCGGTCCCATCAAAATGCATAATAATAGCAACCTTATAGCTACAGCTCTAATTTCAATCGTAAATCACCCTAATTTCTCATCCGGTAGTACTCTGGGCAAATCACAAGCTGGCCAGACCAGAAATCCTCTCAGGAGCGAACACTATCCAACCTAATAGTAGCCGACATCATTGATTATGCCTATTGACGAGAAAACCCAAAGAATCCACAAGCTTTGCCCCAGACATGCCAACTACACCTAAAGGCACTTCTGGAACAGCAGGGGTACGGGTAACCCAAGTTTTCTAAGGCACTTCTGGGATCTTTACCACCAACACAAACCAAGCCTGGCACTTATACTGGAAAGCAGAGCTTCTGGACAGGGCGCAGCTAACATAACTAGAAGATTTCCATACGACTGGTCCATCTGCTCTAATCCACATGGATTTAGGGGAGGAATCTGGGTGCTCTAGAACATGGAAGCTCACAATAGACAGCCATTGACAATCAGATGGGAACCTAATCCCGATATGCCCTCCATCCTGAACACAGATGCAGCTGCTAAGGAAGGCGACCTAAATGTAGGTCTAGAAGGAGTAATCAGAGACCAAAAAGGAACCTGGATTAGAGGTTTCTCTGTCAGAAAACCAAACACAAACTGCCTAATAGCCGAAGCTCAGGCTCTTGGAAGGAATCCAACTAGCTCCAGATTTAGGAATCAAGCACCTAGCGATACAAACAGATGCATCCACCTTAGTAAACTATCTAAATGGTTCCCAGCAGCCAACCAATTTCATAACCCCTCTCATGGCTGAATGCAGGTCGCTATTGTGTGAGCTCGAGGAGACTACAATATCGCACTGAGGGCGTAAAACAGGGTTGCAGACAGACCAGCTAAGGATGCTCTCCATCGGATGACTCATAGCACTTTTGCTTATCCTCCTAATTTCATTTTGAATTTGTTGCATGTGGACATTCCATGCAGCACTAGATCTGTAACCTAAAACCCTGGACGACTAATTAATGATATAAATTCTTCGCTACAAAAAAAAAATTAAAGAAAAAAACTACACCTAAAGACCGCGAATCGCTAGAAGAATAAGGGCAAATCGACTATACACCATACCGACGAGAACGAGCTGGGATGCAGCAGACGCGAGGACTCGTCTTTTTTGACGCCAGCCATTTTACGGTCGTCGGCAACGGCGAGGCGGATGCGGAGGCGGAGATGGCGCCGGGGGTGCTCATTCTGGCGCGCTGGCTCAATCCGTTTCCTGGATCACGATATGGTGTGACGTGGGCGAGGCAGGGAAGCCGTAGTAACCGTCATTTAGGTCAGAGGAGCGAAAGGACGAAAAAGCCCCTCTGAGAAATCTGGTCAAGTCCAACGGAGGAAACACCATCCATCCGTCCACGTGTACATCATCCAAATCTGAGAAGAAAAAGAAAGGAAGTCTCGGAAGGATCTAGAAACCCTAACATCCCCCACTATATACTCCTTCCCATTTCCCCGCCCGGAACGCTCCACTCTTCTGTGACTGATTCGTGCTCTCTTCGCCGATCGATCCCGGCTGTTTCCTCTGTCCGTCGTAGATCGCCGAGGTGTTTCAGCGATGGCAGATACCGAGACGTTTGCCTTCCAGGCGGAGATCAACCAGCTCCTCAGCCTCATCATCAACACCTTCTACAGCAACAAGGAGATCTTCCTTCGCGAGCTCATCAGCAACTCCTCCGACGTGAGAATCTCGCGCTTCGCTTTTCTCTTCATTTCTCCGGCATATGTTTGTTTATTCGTTTTTTTTTGTTTATGAGATTCGTTGCGTGGTTCTCTCCTTTGTGACCGCTGAGCGGGATCTAGGGAGTGAAACCGTGTTTTGAGACCGGCGTTCTGGTTTAATGGAGCCTAGCGTGTAGGATAGGCTAGTTGTTTAGTTAGTGGATGGAAATAAATTAAGGCTTCTGTTTCCTTAGTGATGCTTGTTATGGTGGCTCAGTATTGTGGTGTGGATTCTGATCTACTCGCCATTGTTGTGTCTCACGGGTGAATGTTGCCATGTGCAGGCCCTTGATAAAATCAGATTCGAGAGTCTCACGGATAAGAGCAAGCTCGATGCTCAGCCGGAGCTTTTCATCCACATTATCCCTGACAAGGCCAACAACACACTTTCTATCATCGACAGTGGCATTGGAATGACTAAAGCTGGTTAGTTGACGATTGCAGTTCAGTTTCTGGATGTTATTCCTGTTCGTTATCTGGATGTGCGTATCTGACTAACAATGCGGTGCTTTCAGATTTGGTGAACAATTTGGGTACAATTGCTCGATCTGGAACCAAGGAGTTCATGGAGGCCCTTGCTGCTGGTGCTGATGTCAGCATGATTGGGCAGTTCGGTGTCGGGTTCTATTCTGCTTATCTTGTTGCCGAGAAGGTCATTGTCACCAGCAAGCACAATGATGATGAACAGTATGTCTGGGAGTCCCAAGCTGGTGGATCCTTCACCGTTACTAGGGACACTTCTGGGGAGACTCTCGGAAGAGGAACCAAGATCACCCTCTTCCTTAAAGAGGACCAGCTTGAGTACCTTGAGGAGCGCCGTTTGAAGGACCTTATCAAGAAGCACTCTGAGTTCATCAGCTACCCCATTTCCCTTTGGATTGAGAAGACCACTGAAAAAGAGATTTCTGATGATGAGGATGAGGAGGACAAGAAGGATGAGGAAGGAAAGGTTGAGGAGGTCGATGAGGAGAAAGAGAAAGAGGAGAAAAAGAAGAAGAAGATAAAGGAAGTGTCTCATGAATGGTCTCTGGTCAACAAGCAGAAGCCTATCTGGATGAGGAAGCCTGAGGAGATTACCAAGGAAGAGTATGCCGCATTCTACAAGAGCTTGACCAATGACTGGGAGGAGCATTTGGCTGTGAAGCACTTCTCGGTTGAAGGGCAACTCGAGTTCAAGGCTATCCTTTTTGTCCCGAAGAGGGCTCCTTTTGACCTCTTCGATACCAGGAAGAAGCCCAACAACATTAAGCTCTATGTCCGTCGTGTTTTCATCATGGACAACTGCGAGGAGTTGATTCCCGAGTACTTGAGCTTTGTAAAGGGTATTGTGGATTCAGAGGATCTGCCCCTGAACATCTCCCGGGAAATGCTCCAGCAGAACAAGATCCTGAAGGTCATTCGTAAGAACCTTGTCAAGAAGTGCATTGAGCTCTTCTTCGAGATAGCGGAGAACAAGGAGGACTATAACAAGTTCTACGAGGCTTTCTCCAAGAACCTGAAGCTTGGAATTCACGAGGACTCTCAGAACAAGAACAAGATTGCCGAGCTGCTGAGGTACCACTCGACTAAGAGTGGTGATGAGATGACAAGCCTGAAGGATTATGTGACCAGGATGAAGGAAGGCCAGAATGACATCTATTACATAACTGGCGAGAGCAAGAAGGCGGTGGAGAACTCCCCATTCCTGGAGAAGCTGAAGAAGAAGGGGTACGAGGTGCTGTACATGGTGGATGCCATCGACGAGTATGCTGTTGGTCAGCTCAAGGAGTTTGAGGGCAAGAAGCTTGTCTCTGCAACCAAGGAGGGCCTGAAGCTTGACGAGAGCGAGGACGAGAAGAAGAAGAAGGAAGAGCTGAAGGAGAAATTCGAGGGGCTCTGCAAGGTCATCAAGGATGTGCTGGGCGACAAGGTCGAGAAGGTTGTGGTCTCGGACCGCGTGGTTGATTCCCCCTGCTGTTTGGTGACCGGGGAGTACGGGTGGACAGCCAACATGGAGAGGATCATGAAGGCTCAGGCGCTGAGGGACAGCAGCATGGCTGGGTACATGTCCAGCAAGAAGACCATGGAGATCAACCCAGAGAACCCCATCATGGAGGAGCTGAGGAAGAGGGCCGACTCTGACAAGAACGACAAGTCGGTCAAGGACCTCGTCCTGCTGCTGTTCGAGACAGCCCTGCTCACCTCTGGGTTCAGCCTTGACGACCCCAACACCTTTGGGAACAGGATCCACAGGATGCTCAAGCTGGGGCTGAGCATCGAGGAGGAGGCTGGTGAGGGAGATGCCGACATGCCTCCATTGGAGGACGTGGATGCCGATGCTGAGGGCAGCAAGATGGAGGAGGTTGATTAAATTGTTTCAGTGTCTTAAGGAGGGTCCTTCCTTTACTAGCAATACGGCCGGATTCTTGGTTTTTCTTTTCTTTCTAAATTCTGCATATTTCCTCGTTAAGTACAAACCTTTGGACGATGTTTCTATTTGAATTTGGCTGTAGACGTTTTGATGTTGTCTTTCATGTTTATTACCTTCACATCATCTAACGGCTACCCATCTAATGAGATTGAAAGAGGAATTTATGGAATGTTTTATGAAGTTTCTTGATGCTGATTTGGAACATTTTTTCTCCTGAGATATTTGGGTTGGGTGTGGGGGGGTGGTTCACGTTCCAATTCAATTAACACTAACATAGCATGGATCCATCCAGTCAATTGCGCTAGAAGGGGAAATAGTCTCTCGAAGATCGCAATCAATGATATAATTTCTGCAGGCAAACGCAAACCGACACAAACAGGCCAAGCTCGTCTTTTAAGTCCAAACCACGCCCCCCCCCCCCCCCCCCCCCCCTCTACAAACTTGCTCAAACCCTTTCGATATTTGGTATTCCGAAAAATTAAAATTACTAGCGCAAGATAATGCCGTTTTCTGACCGACTTAATCTCCAAAAAGAGGAGAAAAAAATCCCAGAATCCATTCCAAGTCTCCTTGTAACGCCCTCAGCTTAGGTGTCATCGACTTGTGAATGGAACACGAAACTTGGGAATGCCGTCGTGATGTCCCTGACAATGATGAGATGGTTAGAAGAGAAGATATTGATTGATTGTGATAATCATGTACCGTGCATGGCATTAAAGCTATTGAAACTCATGTTACTCCGATCATCTTCATCTAATTTGTGGCGTGCTATTCCACAGCACCACCAGCCAAAAATTATCGACGTGCAAACCTGAGCCATTATGGGCCCTCTCCATAACAGCAAAGTCATCGCAATATTGACTACATCAGAGCATGAACTTACTTCAGGTATTGGAGTGTCATGTTCTTTAAAAGAGAGGGATGCCGCAGCACAAGACTTCGCCACTCTTCCTTGTCAATCTTTCCGTCATGCTTTGTATCAGCTTCCTCAAAGGTCTGACAAAGAACCAGGCAAACATTCCAGGCCAAGCACAACATTCTTATGCACCTCATTCACAATTTCCCATCGTTCCACAAATCATATTTTGCACCAAGTCAACCCTCCCCAACAAGTAATACCGAAACCCATCGACCCATACCAATGCACGAGGATTTTGAACAGCATTTGTAATGCAGTACCTTGTCAATTATGCTTTCTATAACATCGTCTGAAAGATTCATGCCAGATTCAGCAAGCGTGGCCACGACCATTTGTTTAACCTACAGTGCGACATTACTCGAATGTCATCCCACTACCATAAATCAATCGGATATGTTGCGACTCGGCATTCTAAAGATCAACTACCTCCTGTCGCTCGATAAAGCCTTGCTGCTTGAGATCATAAAGTTGAAAAGAAACTGCAACATTGGGGTATCATATTAGAAGGTGGAATCGAATTCTTGCATAAAAATTTCACAAGAAAAAAACCAAAACTTGTACAAGTAGAGCCAATGTCTTCTATATCTCTATCCACAGAAATGTCAATAGGACTTTCAAACATAAAATTTGGGTCACGGACTAAGACACTTACACTCAATCTTGTCCTCAATGGGCGCATTAGGATGAAAAACAGATAAGGCATGGGCAAACTCCTCAAAACCTAGTATCCCGTTGTGCTTTGTGTCAAACAAGTCGAATACCTGAGAGAAAAAAATGAATCACAGTAATAAATCTCAAGGAAAGCATCAGCTCTGTTATACAATACCCATGAAAAGAGGAAAAAAAACTATGGACACAAAACCAGACGACAGAAAGATACACAAAAAACACAAAAGAAAAGGGTTTCAATATATTTCAAAGGCTATTTGAAATGAAGAATCGGGAAACTTCGAGTGATCTACCCGATCGGCAAATAAACTCTCCTTTTTGTTTGTCTTGAACAATGCCAGCTGAAATTCTTCCTGCGAACTTACAAGCATTAGAAAAAGTAAAATAAAAGAGAGCCTGTTCTTTTCATTCTACAAACAATTTCCCATCCGAAATTTGAATCTCAACTGGATTCATACGACTAAAACCTATAGGATCATAGTTAAAACAAGATTTTACCTTGTTAATGAGGCCATCATCAATCACAGCACTGCTGATTTTCTTAAAAAGCTCGTACAAGGCTTCAATTTCACTAACGCTAACTGCAAATTTAAAGAAAATAAAATAAATGTCAGGGTAACTGCAAGAGAAGGCGGACAAAAACACGTCGAGAAAGCTAGCAACATCAATAAGTTTTGAAAACTAAATCGTTAAAGAGCAACTACTTACAGACTGTTTCCCTTGCGAGAAGCTGAGGATCATCAAGGCCACTGGATGGCTTATACAAATCAAGATCACAACACCTTAAGACAGAAGCACATAAATGCTGAATGCCACTTATGCACTTCAACATGATATCATCCCCACATCAAGACACTCCAAACCTGTCAGTTGAACCCACATCACATAGGGATTAAAACCTATGTGCTGATTGAAATTCGGAAATCCTAATTCTAAAACAGAACAGGATCAAGGGAACGACTGTCAAGAGCAGAGCATTAGACTGCTCAAATATGACTTTGAAACAATAATGGCGCGTTAGACTGATCAATGAAGCCCCGTGCTGGTGCTTTTGAAGTTGAGAGAACAAAAACTGAAGACAGGTCAGCGTCTGCCACCCCACCTTAATGATAAATCTGGCCAGCGTGTGCAATTTCAATCGAAGCGCCAGATTTCAAACAAATCAAAATCAGAAGGACAAATTCACGTTTTCGTGGACAAGAACTAAGGGACCACCAGTTCAATCGCCGATCGGACACCCCGCGGAGAGCATTAAACAACATGCTTTCAGAAACACGATTACTGGAGCACCAAAACCGATCCACATAGGCTCTAAAAGGCGCAACTTAAACCAATCCATCCAACTCAGTCGGATCGGCGACCGAAACAAAAAAAACAGGAAATCCTCAACGACGAAAGGACGGAACAAGCATCCAACGCGTACGCACCTCTAGATGAGCCGATCGGAGGTGACAAGGCGGGGGCGGGGGCGGCGGCAGTTCGCCATTTCAAAGACAAAAAAAATCTGCACGAATTCCTGCCTGCCGATCCCCCCCACGCTCTCGTCGATAGCGAGGCCGAATCTCTCTCCTCTATAGATAGAGAGAGAGAGAGACGATTCTGTTATTGTGATGACAGCCGGGATGACGAATGGATTGCAGAGAGACCAAAACTAAAATATTCGAATGACGTAATATTTATTATTATTATTATTTTTAATAGTCGTATGATTAGAGAGTATTAGAGGTGGTGACTAATAAGCACAGTGAAGATCAAAACTGGCAGTTGCTGATTCTTCTCCTAAGGCAGAAGTATGCGCAGATCCTGTAAACCACCGCCATCCCCATGAGGATCCACACCTCCTGAAGCCCCCCGCTCAGGTTCACAGAGTTGAACGACGGCGAGCTCTGCAACGTCCTGCAACCTCCCGGGCTGTCGCACTCGTACAGCTGCTCCCCCGAGTACTGCACCTTTAGCAGCAGCCGGAACCCATAGTACATGAACGACAAGTACTTCAACCATTGCATGAAATGTGGCACGTGCTGGGGAGAAGGACCGCATCAGTCGACAGTATTGGATTGGCATGTCGAGTTACAGGGCTTGTTTACATGCGATGTTTACCTGTACGTAGTAACCTCCGGTGAGAAGGATCAACATGAGCAGCAGGGAGGCCACCATCCCAGCACCCCTGATGCTGAGAACCGTTGCCCCGAACAGCTCCCCAGCACCCTGAATCCAGATCAAGTCAGTGACTGTGTCATTGGGGTTCAAATCCAAGGAAGCAGAGAAGCAAGGAGCCGGAATGAAGTTTTACTTGGCTGGTGACGGCGATGAGCAGGATGGCGAACAGGCTGAGGAAGAAGCATGGGATTGTCCTGTTGAACCCGGCCATGAAGTAGACAATGATCATGAACAGGGTCGGGTACAGAACATGCGCCACCATGTCGCAGAGCGTGCTGCAGACGTAGTACACGCTCAGGCGGTACATCTCTGCTTTCCTCTCCTTGACCAGGTAGACTTTCTCAAATGGGAAGACATACACTGCCCCGAATATAGACGATGAGGTCCAGAAGATGCATATGTAGAACATTAGCCCAACCTGGGACAAACCCCGTTCACGCCGAAATGAATCCCGAGCCATGAAATAATGGGGATTCGGCCAAAATGGATGTGAATTTCCTTACCTGGTCTCTGAGTTGGGCCTCATTCCCAGTGCTCGACTTCCACCAGAGTAAGCCTAGAAGGCAGGCCACTCCTAGAGCCTGCGTCATTCGTAGTATATCGAAGTAGTCTCGGCACCTTTCCTTGAACGTCCTCCTCGAAAGGATGAGGAATTGTTCCCACCAACTCAGCGACCAATCCTTCTTAACACAGATGGCTACCTGAAGATGTTCTGAAGCCTTGTTTCGGTGGACGAGCAGCTCTTTCGGCTCCAACAGAGTCTTATACTTGACTTGAAGATACTAGAAACCGAAACAGATTAAAGATCCACATTAGGACGCGAAAAATGTTAAGAAGGCTCGGATTCGTATAATTTCACTTGCCTTGATTACTGTCTTGTCAGAATTTGAGTTGTCCTGCGGTGCTAATATCAGGTCTTCCGGGGTGCTGATATCATTCAACTGCCCGGTTGCCAAATCGAGCAGGAACTCTGCAGGATTCATTGCGATCTCTGGGACAATACTCAAGGACGAGAAATATTCCATCGCTTCTCCGGCCTTACCATAGTAAACGGGGTATCCTTCCGCTAGAAGTAGAAGGTTGTCAAACATGTGGAACATCTTGCTCGAAGGTTGGTGTATGGTCGTGATTATCGTCCGTCCTGCCTGTTCAACATCGAGTTATCTGCTGCCAAGGATTCTCAATCATAATGTTGTCTCCCAAATTCTTTAGCATAGGAGGCGAACCTCAGCGAGCCCTTGAAGGATTTGAAGGAGCCTATTGGCGGAGGTGGAGTCAAGGCCCGAAGTGGGCTCATCGAGCAAAAGCAACGAAGGATCGACTAGGATCTCATACGCGATGCTCGTCCGTTTTCTTTCTCCCCCTGATATTCCCTTAACGAATAGGCCTCCAATCTTTGTGTGCCGGCACCTAATTAGCTAATCATGCTATCAGGCTGATCAATGTTTCACAGTTCTGTTATTGTCAATTATTCCGATAACATAATATACCTTTCTAGTCCGAGCTCCTTCATGATTGACTCGACTCGAGCATACTTCTGCTGGTGGCTCATGTTGCCAGGAAGCCTTAGGAATGCGGAGAAAACCAGCGTTTCCTCCACTGTCAGCTGAGGCAGTAGCACATCGTCTTGCGTCACAAACCCAATCCTGTCAAACAGAAAGATAATCCAACCCTTCAGATAAAAATGAATGCTCCGAATGTTGCCAACATCTCGACGAGGATCAATTACCTTCTTTTGAGCGCAGGATTGTAAGGAACGTCATTGTAAGTAATTGTCCCAGTAGCATTATCGGTTAGCCTTCCACCTATTACTTTGAGTAGCGTCGTCTTGCCGCTACCCGAAGGCCCCATCAGAGCCAGGATCTCCCCGGGCCTGACACTCCCACTTATCCCTTTTAGGATGTGCTTGTACCTGCCCTCGTCCTCGCCCAGCTGCAAACTCACCTTCGAGACCACCGCCTTGACTGCATTCTTCCCTCTCGAAGCCAGCTTGGCTTTGTAGCGTACATCTTCGAACTGGAATGGGATGGGAAAACGATCAAACATCTCATGTAAAGCCAAGCCTCAATCGGAACAAAGCCCGAGAATCAAACCACCTTAAGGTAAATAGGGAGGGGGTGGTTGGAGTCAGGTTTGGGGACATCGTCCGCGATGTTGATCTCAGAGTGCCTGTTCCTAACATAGGAAGGAGGGATCAACTCCATACCGTGGCCAAAGGCATTGCTCCCTGAAATGTGCAGGGAATTGATCCTGGGAGG
The DNA here is from genome assembly GCA_023653495.1 of Melastoma candidum. Classification (NCBI taxonomy): domain Eukaryota; kingdom Viridiplantae; phylum Streptophyta; class Magnoliopsida; order Myrtales; family Melastomataceae; genus Melastoma; species Melastoma candidum. The sequence goes on from CM042886.1 coordinate 7,046,233, forward strand.
GGAGGACATTGCTATTGACATGGCAACATTGTTCTCAATGTCTTCCTCTCCCGTTCCCATCTCCATTTGCACACTGTGTGGGGTTCGGCAGAATTCCAACTTATATTGAACCAGATATGTTCTGCAGCAACCAACAATACACTTGCCCTTGATCATCATATCATCATTATAATTATCTGGGAAGGAAAAAAGATGGCAGGACATGCTTTCCATGCCTTCATCTAATCACCACCTTCTTCGAGCAAAGACGAATCAAAGCACCAAGAAGATGAGCACCACACAGTCAACAATGTCTCGAAACCCAACTGCTGAACTTGGTTCAGATTAACAATTCTCTAGCTATGTCAGCAAAAACATCAGCCCAGCGACATGATCAAGTTTGGATGAGGATTGCCAAGCCAGCTCAACCAATGGTGAACTCTATATTTCATTTCTCCCCACAGGAAAGGATAAATGTACAATGTAACCACAATATGAGAGGAAATTACCAGTGAATCGCACCATCTACCTTTGGAGACCCCCATCACCCACCCCTTTCCCAAAAAGGACATTCTTAGTCAAAAGTTATAAGCAAGTTCCAAGGGTAAAACACCCACAAGACTTCCATCCACTACACATCAAATAAGGAAAATAAACAGACAAGCAATAAACCCAGAAAGAAAAACAAAAAATTATCCACTCCCCCATCTTGATAAACTTGGTCAATCAGACAATGCCCTTCCCTTCAAAATAGAGTTATCGCAGAATTTTCCTCTGAACGCCCACTTGTATATTTACACTCATAGCAGCTGATTCTTTCTGGATCACGCGGGTGCCCTTCATGTAGGAGTCACAGATCTTGTCTTGTCTACTCAGAAATTAGTGTTCCAGTTCATCTGACCATGTTGAGGATGCTGATAACCATTGGACGGTGGCCCTCCAGTGTCGACGGTGCCGGGTTGTGACTGCTGCAACAAGGGATGGACATTTGAAGCGGCTACGATGTTCTGTGCAGGTTGATGCATTCCGAATGGAATGTGGCCAGCTTGTGCAGGTGAGAAAGCGACATGTGGTCCTTGCGACAGATTGTACAAAGAGTTTACTTGCAAACCTGTCGTATCTTGTCCAAGCAGAGGAGGAACCCAAACAGCAGGAGCTTCACCCTGTTCCAATTTAAACCAAAAGATATTCAGTTTCATATAATCTACCGCGTTTTGGGTCCATGGCTTTACTGAATATCAACAGTAGCAATCAAACAAGGAATTGTCAAATCATGAACAAACCTGTGGAACAGCTGCAGAATGGGTGTGATTTTCTTTCAACTGAGAAGGCATTTCCTCATTAGTAGGTGCATTCCCTAAAGTCACCGATTGACCAGGATTGAAACCTAAGGCAGCAGTGCCATATGGACCAAATGCAGATGGAATGCCAATTGGAGGAGCGTTCGATCCTGGTTTAAATGAAGGAAATGGGTGCTTGATGCCTTGGGCAGCAACGGCTGGGGGTAGATAGTTTCCAGCTGATGGCTGCTGAGTAAATCCATTTGGGCTTATAAGATGAGGGACCGTAGGCATGTAGAAAGGGGGAAAGAATGGCGCATAAGGGAAGTAATTGAGCGGATAAGGCTGCCTGAAAACCGGAATTGGTTGAGGAGACACAGCAATGGAGCTCTGCAGAGCAGGAACAGGAGTTGGGGCTGGGCTTGATATAGTCGAAGCATTCCCATTCTGCAACATTCAATGGAGGAGAAATTAGAAAAAGAATAATGCTGTCATCGTGGAGGAACTTATGATGAACTCATCAGTGCTAGTAATTTAATCGTTCATCAAATGATATGTTACATAACAGCCAACAAATCAAACAAATGACTTATTGACTGTAGGAAATAGGCAATGACGATGGGGCGCCTAGGAAGATGGAAGCCAACCAGATGATTACTTACTGCAAAAGTTGATGCCTGCAGAGGATCTCGTGCTTGGGCATCTAATGCCTTGGGCTGCAACTGGCCACCCAAAATGGAAGGAACTAAACCAAAACCATTTGCTTGAACTTCTTGAATAACATGGTTTTGAGGAACCTCAGTGATCAAATTAACTTTTTCCTGATCATGGGACTGGCCATTGTCAATCAAGACATGGTTCTCCAAAGGTTTTTGTTCCCTCACGAGTGCAAGAGAGGAATCTTCACGTTGCTCTGAAAGACCCTCATTCTGACTGCAAAAGCCAAGGGCAAAAGAAGTTAAGGACACTACAAAACAGATTCTAGTTGTATTGGAATGGAACCATTAGCAGATATTTTTAAGAGATCCGGCAATTGAATTTTTAAATATTCTCTCATTGTACAACTAGTTGACATAGCACTCACGCACCTTGGAAACGGTTCCTGGACTGTTACATCATCCCCGGCAAACATGTCAACGCCCAAACTGGATTTATCATCAGATGTGATACCGATGGAGATATCTGCTTTTGCCCCGAAACCCATGTCAAAGCTTCCAAAAGTCAAACCATTTTTCAGAGTTTCAGGAACTTTAAAGTGATTTGGGAAAGTAACAGGTTTCCCATCATAGACCCTCGATCCAGGCATGGGCAGGGAGTGGGAACTAGCGTCCACCGTGAGCTCCGCAACCTTAGATGCAACCACTGTATCAGAGACATGAAATACTGTAAATAGGAAACTTAGAAGGACAGAAAAATAATATCTACAACATGAAAAGAGGACATCCAAGAATAGCCTTGTTAAGAAAGGTTAAAACTGTTTTCATTTCAAACAGCTCAAGTGCACTACGTGGATAATATAAAAACAAACAAAACTATCCCGTTCAATTCACTCCTTAAGCAGCATCAAAATATTGACAGTTGGCCAAAATCTAGTACGGCAAAATTACTGCAGATGACTGTGCAATGCATCAGAATAAGAAGCTCTATGCAATGAATTCTGTTTTAGTAATTGATTCAAATACATCAAATTGTGAGAAAATGCTCATCCGAATAGGAGTTCTTTCAAAATATAGGAAACCTATCAAAGTATTCATTGCAAAAGAAACACTTGACTTGTCGAGCAATACCTTTTATAGAATCAGAAGCCTCTCCAACAAAGCTACTTTCTTTCACCAAAACAGCTTTAGGGGTAAAAGAACCCTGATCAGCAGACAAGGGAGTCTGCAAATCCTGAGAACCAGGGAGCTTCTGTGTTTCCACTGACTTGATGAGAGGAAGATTCTCAGAAGCAATCAGATGGGTCTCTGGCTTCAGTTCCAGTGAATTTGTTACCAATTTTAAGTCAGGAAAACCAGTTTCAGGTACAAAAGTAGCAGAAACTGATTGGTTATCAGCCTTTCCTGCTATTTCCTGTAATTCTCCAGTCGCAGGATCAGACATGACTTTGGAATTTTCCTTGGTTTCACCGTTACATTTTACAGGAGGAACCTTGACACCACCAGTAGAAGAACATGGCATAAGACCTTGCGAAGTGGACCCGTTCGACAATCGATAAGGTCCATTTTGCAGTGGAGTTGAGGCTCTAGATCAACATCAGTACACTCATTAATCGCATAAAAGGGAAGAAATGTGAAAGAATGTGCTTTTAGAAACAAAAAATATTATTAACATCAGGAAAGCGGAGAAGTTCAATACCTGGAGCTATGAGATGGAGTGGCACTTTTTCCTTTGTGCAGAGATGAAGTGGAAGACAACGGACCTCGCTCAATGGCATTGCCAAATTTTTCCCGTTGAGAAGGAGCAACCTTTCCAGCGCCTGTCCGACCGCATAAATCAGATAAAAAGGACAGACCTTTTGGAGCGAGTAGCCATTAGAATCAATTTTCTGGTTGCAAGTCAGTATAGACAACTAAATGCGGTGCGCGGATAAAATGTTAGCAGATAAAAGCGAGGAGATTTACTCAGGAGAAAAATGAAAGAAGCCCCACTACAAGCAAAGTTATGATAATCCCAATGAAATTTCTAACCAGAATAAACATGGTTTGTTCGTGGGATCCGATTCCCCTTGGCAGCCCTTCCCGGACCATCCATCATAAATTTGGATTCCGGTGATCTGATGGAAACCTGCAAAGGAAGAGGTACAAATGATTATCATAATGCAGACTGCATGAAATTTATTTAAAAATTTTTATAAGAAAGAAAATTACTAATCAAACAATTTTCCTCATAAATGGAAGCAAATTTATTTGCTGTCGAATAACACACAAGGCATGTCTCTCAAAGAAGAAGATTCGAAGAAAAAGTTAACAATGGGAAAAGTCTTCCTCTTTCACAAATGAGAAAACGTCGTTCCATTACTTGACAGAAATCATCATGGAACCAGCCCTTATTAGTAGAGAACAAGGTATAGTACATACAACAAGATCACATAATCAATTTAACACAACTTAAAGGCAATAAATATCTGATAGAACGTAATACATGCTCGACCTACCCCCCTCCTCCGCTCCCGCTTGCTCTTCACCTCATGAAAAGTGTCTGCAAATAAGATATATGACATTAACAGTTAGACTCACGTCATTCAAGACAAATTTTGTACACCTAAATTACGACCCCAAAGTAATGCTTCACCAGTAATAGCGCATTAAATCATTTCTACAACGATTTCTTCCGTGCTTAAATCATTCGCAAATCAAAATCATCATAAAGTAGCAAACATGAAGCCGCATCACCTGCAAGAAACAGTCAGTCCTTGTCATTTTTAAGACTGTCGACCCAAACCCTCATCCCACCCCCCTTTATTCCTCTCACTCGCCCCTCAATCCAAACATAATTAAAACAAAACTTCCCCCTCGAACCTCCATCAAGCATCAACAAAGCGCCAAAGAACACGTGACAAACCCTACGATAGTCTCAACAATAATTAACATAAACCCGATAAAAGGAAAAGCAAAACAGGACCATAGAAGAACCCCCGGATAGTTAAAAAGGAAAACTCTCAATACCGAGGTAGAAGAGCTTCTGGGTGGTCTCGTCGGGATCCATGGAGCAAACCTCGAGCATCGCATAGACATCCTCGTCGCTGTGCTGCTTCCCCGTGATCTCCCTAATGTTGTGTATCGTCCTCCTAACCTCCTCCGACATCGAAACCCTAGCTCCATCTCCCCCACCCCCACCTCTCCCGCCGCCGCCGCCGCCGCCGCTACTGCTCATCTGAACCCTTTACCCCTCCGCCGCCGCTTCCCCGACCCAAGATTCGTCGAAATCTCACGAGCAAACCCAACAACGACGACAACCAACCCACCAGAAAACAACCACAACCCCAAATCCGAAACTCAGGCGCAGGACAAACGATTTCGCCCAGGGGGAAAGGAAAGCTCGACCGAATCGGAGAATGGAGGAGACGCGGGGGGATTTCAGTGATCCAGTGCTGGGTTTATTGAAAGACCAAAAAATTTAGGGCGGGGAGAGGGAGATCAAAATGTGCTGAATACGACTCATTGAATATGCCGAAAACAAGTCCTTCTGGAGGGAGGGGGAGGGGTGGGGGGACGAAGAAAGCTCTGACCTTTTTGTCAATACAATTAGGGCAACCGGGGGGGATGCGTCGAGGGTTTAAGGGGTTCGGACAACTACAAGAACGGTCGGTCCAGTCGGTATGCTCAGATCGGGCCGGGCCTCGAGGCCCAATGGGGACAAGGCGCAATTGGTCAAATACAATGTAAAGGGACCGACCCTGGTGAATTGCGAAATTACAAGGAAGCCCCTCGAAGGTTTCCTCTTTATCCTCTCTGAGAGCAACGCAAGGAAAAGCAGCAAACCCTGGGAAAGAACACTCCGAAGCCCCCCCCCCCCCCCTCGACGGATTCTTCTGCACCGCGTCTCGAGATTGACTTAGGGGGAAAATCCATGGGTTCGAAGCAGAGGACGGATCCCCGCGACGACGACGGGGCCAGTCCAGGGTGATTTGTTCTCCTCTTGGCTGTGGTTATTTTCTGAGTTTGTTTTCTTGGGATTGATCTGTGAGCTGATTGTATTTTATCTTTTGTTTTTTTCTTGTTTTTCAGGAAGATTTTTATAGGCGGATTGGCGAGGGATGTTAGCTTTGGTGAGTGATTCCCTCGTTATCTTTCCTCCCTGGGGAAGCTGTTGGAAGTGGTCTTTAAATTGGCGGACTTGTGGAATTTGTTGCTTGAAATGGTTAGCTGTGAGTATGGGTTTTGAAACCCTTTCGATTGTTGTGGGTTGATTGGTTTCGCGTGGATTGTTCGGACGTTGACGAAAGAGTTTTGCTATTTATTTTGCGGAAGAGAAGCTGTTACTTTTTTCTTGCGTGCCCATTTTCTCTCTCTGTGTTGACTAATCTTGTTTACTGACCAGTGATTTCTTTTACTTTCTTTGTTAGATCAATTCAATGATCATTTTGGGTCGTATGGGGAGATGGTGGATTCGGTGATCATGAAAGATCGGCTCACGGGTCAACCGAGGGGCTTTGGGTTCGTAACTTATGCAGATCCCTCTGTTGTCGATAAAGTGATTGAGGAAACACATGTCCTGAATGGAAAGCAGGTAATACATGTGTTCGGTGTTATCTTCTCCACTTATTCATTCTACTGTCACCATGTTTTTTTCCGGGTTCTCATATCGACAAACTGACCTCTGGATGGTCTTGAACCAGGTTGAGATAAAAAGGACCATCCCTAAGGGATCTGGGCAGTCGAATGACTTCAAAACTAAGAAGATATTTGTTGGTGGGATACCATCAAGTGTAACTGAGGGTAAGCATCTTCTTGGGGATCGATACTACTCAACTTCTATTAAATTTTGCTTACTGCTAACTCGCTTCTTGTGCTGCACTTGCAGATGAGCTGAAGGACTTCTTCTCAAAATATGGGAAAGTTGTAGAACATGAGATTATCCGTGATCGCATGACCAACCGATCTCGTGGCTTTGGATTTGTTATTTTTGATAGTGAAGAAGTTGTGGATGAAATATTATTCGAGGGAAATATGATTGATTTGGCAGGATCTAAGGTGAGTACATTCCAATGTACGCTGGAGGGCTGTGTTGTTAACCAGATCTTCGTGAAATATGCATGTTGTCTTCCTAAAATTAATTTCGTGTCAATTTTTAGATTGACTGCCAAGGTCCTTTCTGCCAAAAGCAACGATTCGTTCCCATCATGTCTAGATTCTATTCTGATGCTAAGCAGAGAAAATTGTGCAAGTCTAGGACATGAGGAAAGGTCATTGTAGTTACAACTGCTGCACAATAGGTTAACTAAGTTACTTTGTTGTAGGTGGAGATCAAGAAAGCTGAACCGAAGAAACCCTCAAATCCACCACCTTCAGGATATGGTCGTAATTCTAGGGCTAGCTCATTTAACGACGGCTTTGGTGGTGGATATGGAGGATCTTATGGGGGTTTCGATGGAGGTTATGGTCCCAGTCCGTATAGAACTCCAGGGGGTCTAGGCAGTAGATATGGAGGAGGATATGGTTATGGTGCTGGAGGCGGGGGCGGTGACTTTGGTAGGGGATATGGAGGATATGGAGGGAGTGGTTTAGGTGGATACCATGGTGAATCGTCCTTTGGTTATTCCGGCCGCTATGGACCGTATGGCGGAGGCTTCGGAGGAGGATATGGCACGAATAGTTTTGGTGGATATGGTCGTGAAGGCGATGGCTATGGATATGGAGGTTATGGAGGTTCAGGATATGGTGGTGGCTATGACTCAGGCCCTGGTTCTACTTATGGTGGAGGTGGTGGGATGTATGGAAGAGGAGGCTATAGTGGCAGTAGTCGATACCATCCCTATGCAAGATAGAAGGTCAAGGCCTAGAAGTTTGCCAGATCCCTCTAGATATGCTCTTTTTCACTCCATATAGGCGCCTTCAGTCGAGTTCTAGAGGCGTGCTATCTGTGTAAGTGATCAAGTTCTAGGCTTCTGATGTCATCAGTTGCAGAGAAGACTTCAATCATAAGGACATTTATTTAGATTTCTTTCAAATGTATCCATGTGAAGAAAACTCGTGTAGACTGATTGGGTCATGTCAGTTCAGATTTCTTGTGATGTAGACTAATGCTCGTGTTTCTTAGTGAACCCATCCTTTGGTTAGTGGTTTAGATAGATCATGTTTATTTCTGTTGCGTCTACATTGATCTATTTCCAACTTTTGGGTTGTGTTCGGCAACTGGATCTGCTTATCTTCCAATGAAGGTAAGAAGGTGGTTCTTTGTAGGCCTGCAAGCATAGTTAGTACAAAATGCTCCTTGTTTCCGTTACAGCGAGAGCTCTGTTTGCATAAGTCGCATGTTTACTTTGCAGGGCACAACACTGTGGGGCCAAATCTTAACTTCTTCCAATGGAGTGATAATTCAAGTCCCAGCTCAAGGCCTCAGAGCAATGAGAGCTTTGAGCCTAGTGGTGTTGTCTGTTTGCTGAGTTTGGAATTAGACATCCCATGGATATGATATAAGAGGTTGTACTCTTCATTCTTGAGTTTTGCTGGTCATAAAAATGTTTATTTGATTCTCTAAAAAGGTAATTGTTGGACAAATCTGGTAAGAAAGCTAATAATATCAAAGGATAATCGCATGAGGTGTAATACAGAGTAATGCAACGGTACCAGACTTTACAAAGGGATTATATGAAGAAAGGTGACATTTACAGACTTATTGATAACGAGTCGAGGGCTGCTTCCTATAAACCAAGCGGATGTTCAGCTTCTAAAACCACTTTAAAGGCATGTGATGGACAAAATCCCAGGTGAAAGTTTAAAGCACAGGGCAGTTCCCGACCTTGATCCCGGGCGCTGTCGGGCATCTGGCGAGCAGGCAGTGGTCACCGTCCTGGGTTCCCCACCAATCTGGACCCCAGATTTCGTATGATTGCAGAGCGAAGTAGAGCAGCACGCCGGAGAAGGCAAGCCCTGCGTCGAGGCCGGCAGATAGCACGTAGTTGTACCTTGCCCACCATGCCTTGTGCTTCTTGTAGACATAGAAGCTGAAGAAGAGGCCCATGGCTCCCCATGTGATGTAGTTCACCGACCTCGCCGGGGGCATGCTAGCCGTCGCTCCGAGGAAGACGGGCATGTGGATGAGGCGGATCCACTTATGGTTGGGGAACTTCTTGGAGAGGAAGTACACGGGGAATGGCGCGAGGAAGCCGATGAGGAAGAACCAGTTCATCTCGGGATAGACACCGTCCTTGGTGAACATCCGGCCGGGCCCAACAACTCCCCAGATGATGGAGGCATCATAGAACACATCGTAGCCGGGGCAAGTCCACACCTTCTGGTCTGGGTCGCAAATATCAGGGATGGTACTGAGGAGGTACCAGGCAGTGCCGAAGTAAACGGTCGAAGCGATCACGGTCCCCACCAACTGCAAATGTTTCCAAGGACGTTATCATGTCTGTGATTCGCGTGCACAGCACGGTGATGAGAATTGAGAAGGACTCTAACCTGAACCCAGAACATGGATTTAGGCGGGATCTTCATGTAGTGGCCTAATTTGAAGTCTCCAAGGAACGACAAGGCCTGAATCATGCTGATATATCCGTATGTCTTGAAGGCCACATTCGCGAGAGGCCTTCCCGGGTACAGGTAACCGATCACGAGCTCTGTGATGACATTAAGACCCGGAGCCTGCGAGAAATAATGCGTAGGCCACAATTGAAAATGTTAGATTGCCGTCAATGGGTGCCAGGAATAGTGCGGGAAATGTACTTGATTCGTGGTTGCCGCTATGACACCGATCGGCAAGGTGAACAGCAAAGCCATCAGGCAAGCCAGCAAGAGACCCCACCATGGCAGCTGGAGCTGGCGGCCGAAACCTTCGCAAGCCCACAGCGCCAAAGCAAACATGGAGACCAGGATGACATGGAACCACCATTGCGGGACTTCTTCGTAATTCTTCTTCATTATTCGGGTGTGGATGTCTCCCACTTTTCCCTCCAATGTGCTGGTCGTCTTCTTCCACATGTCGACGATCGTCCTGCGAAGGATCACGTTAAGGATGATGTAAAGATGAAAAGGGGAGGTAGGAAGGATGGATTTTGTAGGATGCTTTTGCTTACTTTCCGTTGAAGAGCATGACGTGTGAGATGGACGACGAAAGAGTCGCAAAGCTTAAACCATAAGTCATGGCAAAGAAGACGCTGAGGTAAAGCTTGCTGTATCCATTATAGGCAGGGATATCGAGATCGAAGGTCTTCTCGTTGAGAACCCTCGTGATGTTGAAACGTTGTCCCGTGGAGTCAAAGGTGTTTGAGGAGATGAACGGGTATTTCTTTGCATCGTAGGCATTCGACCAGTAGAGGATAGGCTGGAGAACGTATACGATGGCGACAAACCCGACCAGGATGTTGATGATGGCAAAACCAGGCACAGCGAGAGGGGTTCCGAGGAAAGAGGCGATCGTAGACCAGTCAAATCCGAATGAGCCAATCCCAAGACCTCTCACACCCGAACCGATCTGCTGTGCCGTGACTGAATTCTTCCAGATCAGGCAAGCGATGGATATGTTCGACAGGGTCTGGAACAAGTAGCCTGGGAAGATGTAGTATGAGAAGCTCGCGATGAAGACAATGACAAAGAATTGCAACCGGCTGACGCCTCCCTTGCGCCTTCCTTCTTTCTCGTGCAATGCCCTGTAAGAAAACAAATTTTAATCTTCCAACGTGAGAAATATTGTGGGCAAGATTATCTTTCGGCGAAGCGGAAGTATGTACGTGAACAGGGAAACTTGAACGAGATTCCCAGGCCACCACATGTACGCCGAGTCAACAAGGTACTTCCTGAACAGACCTGCCCAGCCATAGCCAAGCATCTGCACGACAAAGAGATGCAGAGTCTTAAGATCCCACGTTGCAAATGGTTGTCGTCCGAGGATGATCTGGAATACACAAGCTAATGAACAAACCTGTGTGGTTTGCGACAACAGGAAGAGGGCCAAAACGGATATCTTCTTCTTGTAGAAAGCCTTGATAATGGTCACGATGTTCAGCGCGTAGACGCCGCCTGACCCGGAGTTGGCGAAGATGGTGATCAGGACATGTTCCTTGAGGTTGAAAGGACCCGGATTGAGCGAGAACGACCACTTGGTAAATGGGACAGAGAACTTCGTGGTAGGGAGCATCCTTGCCATCAGTCTCCCGGCAGGTAGGACGAGGATCTGGGCCGAGACGGACGAGATAAACAACGGGTTCTGACGGTACCCAAAGAACTGGTTCACAAAGGCGAGGATGACGCAGGAGAAGATCCCAAGAAACCATGTCCTGAACGTCAGTGCAGGTTCATTGGGATCGTCCTTGGTCGGGACCGTCAGCCTGACCTCCTCGATAGGGGAATCATTCTCTCCATCTTCCACATCTGCCACAAACAAAAACACTTTCAACACGAAAACTTACGAAACATCCTATAAATGCATTGAAGAAACAGCAACGCGACGCGTTACCCAGGGAGGCAAGCTTCTGCGGTTCCTCGTCACCTTTCTCGACCGACGTCATGGTGACCTCCTTCTTCCTCCACGTCTTCTCCTTGATCTATGTGAAAAGAAAACAAAATATAAAGGAAGAAGATGCCAGGGGAGGAAGAAGAGAGGTCTTTTCTCCTCCTTATTATTATTACTTTTAACCCTGCCTTGCTTACATCCCAAGATCAGGCCTGTATTTATATGCAGATTGCAGCAGTTTGTGACCACAAGCTGCGATTGTTATATTTAGCCTGTAATATTTAGAAAAGAACAAGGAAGAACAAGAACAGGTATTGACATCGAATCATAAGATTCGGACACAGAAGGACCTGACATTGAATTTTGTGTAAGAAACTAGACAACATTCCTTGGATTCTAACACAGCCATTCATTTCTTGTGCTAATTTTAGGGACCTCAACAACTCTTTGGTTCTGACTCTTGTTTTGCCCTTTCACTTAATCTAAATTTGGCATTAGCAGAGCAATGATGCTATTTTTAAATTATGGCCATTGACGATTTCTTCTCTAATTTTGGAGCGTGAAGTTTACTCTCAGCAGGCCCCGTTTTCTGATAAGTTCACTTATCAATTAATGCGCGACCAATCACTTGGATGAAGTCCGGGAGTGGACCGGCGTTCGTGGCGGTTGTATTCAATGGCCCACGCCATGTTCCCAGGGGAGGTTGGGCGGGGACAGCAATGGAAAGTGACAGTATGTGGCAGCATCCCCGGAAAACTTGTGGACCACGCTGTCATCAGTGGGGGATAATACGAGCACGACAGTATTTAGTAGCCCTCGGGAGATCTACAAGGCGTTCCCATTCCGCCCCAGTCGACCCAGCTTCTACTGGGTTTGTGCGTATCCTAAATCATCTCCTCCAACACCCGAGTAGCACCTCTACTGCTGATGGCTCTTCCTCCATCCAGTCGCAGTTGTTTACTGTGATTCTTTTTACCGACGACACAACGCACTGAGGAACAGGATCAAGAGCCTGTGGGTTCAGCTCCCGAATGTTCTTCTCCCTCCGCTGCGAGCAACAAAGTCGTCGACAAATCAGGAATTAAATCAAGAGATTATTGACGAAAGAGAAGAGTACTCACCTCAATGAATTCAATGCTACTTAGATGAGGAGGATAAGAATGGAGCATCGCCGTAAATCCTTTGATGAATATGCAAGCAGTGACCGTGCCAAAGATTCAGCTCGTAGAGATTATTGGGTGCCCGAGGGATGTATGGGTGCAGGGTAGCCTGATGAACGAATTTATCAAGTGGAAAGCGGATGGATGTCGTAAGCAAGGCGTCGTCACAGAAACGAGAATTCGAGTTGGGGAGGTACATATGTATATACTGCAATTTTAAGAGCTTAATGAGATAATGTCAGGCGGTTGGTTTGACATTGAGAAGTCTTCTTTTGAGTTTAGGTGCGTCGTAGATGGAACTCCTCAAGAGCAGGCGAGCTGATCACTGTGCAATCGTAGCGGGTTTTGTTTCCAGAAGGAACGGTCTTCATACTGGACTTATGAATCAGTATCTTGGTACTAGCTATGCCGAGCCCTTTCATCGACAAGCTCAGCAGATTTGGAGCACAGATGTTCAGGCACTCAGATCCTGTGAAGCAACAATTTGTCAGGGTGAGCTCCTCGAGAGTGGGGCCGGAGAAAAGCCTCTCATGATATTGCCATATAGGAAGGAATATCACTCGCTCGAGATATAAGTCCTCAAGGCTGGGGAAATAAGCAGCGGAAGGAGGAACATTGGTGATGAGGATGGGTTGAGACAGTTGCATCGTCCAAAGGAATTCCACGAGATTCTTGGACGTGAACAATCACCCAGGCAGTATGGTAGGCGGCTCTAGGGGTGAGCATTCGGTATTCCAAATACCAATCGGACCGAATACCGAACTTCCAAATACCGAAGTTTCAAAATTTTATTCTCCAAATACCGAACTGAACTCCAAACTTCCAAATACCGAACTACTGAAATTTATTTCGGTATTTCGATTCGGTATTTGAATCTTCCAAAGTTTTATTGGGCCGAATAAATAACCCAAAATTCATTTTTAAAAATTCAAGCCCATAAATTTCAAAACCCATAAAAGTCCATAAAATTCACATAAACTACAAATTCAAGCGCATAAAAACCCATAAAATCCATATAAACTATATTCACAAAGCTAAGAAGTCCTTTCGACCTTCATTCTTGAATCGCAATAGGTTGAAACAAGCAATCTCATTCCAATGTAAGTGTGGACAATCCTATCATTAACGAGATAAGAGTATTAATATTATACAAACATTAAGCATTAAACATTTATAAAGAATACTATGAAATTAAACATTACCACTTTCAAATGATTCTTGCTCAAAAGGATCGCCATCGACTTCAACTTCACTTGATTTCCCTTGACGAATCCAATCTTGAGTGCACATAATTGACTCAATACTCTTAGGGCCCAAAGTACTCCTAAACGCATCAATCACTCGTCCACCTGACACATATTGAATAAATATTGGTATATAAAACAAATAATAGAATGAACTCGGCAAATGATTTAAGAAGATGTCAAAAAATTACTTGTGCTAAACGCAGACTCAGAAGCAACCGTGGAGATAGGAATGGCTAAAATATCACGAGCCATTTGGGCAAGAATGGGAAATCTAATAGCATTGACTTTCCAATACATCAAAATATCAAACTTCGTACTAGTAACTTCCGTATCTTCTCCCAAATATCGCTCCAACTCTGATCTATTACATTTTTCTCCACCTTTCTTCCTCTTCAATCTCTCCAATCTTTGCAACAATCTCATATCACTATCCATTGTAGTTACCTTTGATGAATGACCCTTATCCATACCATCACCATCACTCCCATCATTAGTCACCGCATCTTCACCATTCTCCGCAATCCATTTCTTTTTGTACTCGGCAAACAATTCATAAAGTGTCTTCTTCACTTGAGAAATCATAGCATCTGCCTTATCATGATATATGTCATTCAAACACAACTCAACATAATCAAACTTCTGACGAGGATCAAAGATAACTGCGATGAAAATCAACTTATTCATTTTTTCCACATCACCGCAATACTTATGATGCTTATATCTCATGTTCTTTGCCAAAGTAACCAAGTTCTGATCGGGAGATTCTTGCCATTCCTGCAATGCCTCATCAAGATTTGCTAGCTCATGAAAGAAAACATTCGAAGTAACAAACTTCGAACTAGAGACTTTCAAAGTAAGCTCATAAAAGTGCTTAAGATGTATGACAAGTACTTTAACAATTCCCCAATCAAATGAGCTCGGTATCATGCATATCCCATTGTCATCTTCAAGATCTTTTCTAAAATTTGTATTTTCATCATCATATCTCTCAAAGGCCCTCTCAAACTTTATTGCTGCTTCTAACATCAAATATGTTGAATTCCATCTCGTTGGTACATCCAACACCATAAGAGACTTACTATCAATCTTCTCTGCAATTGCACACTCCTTAAACCTTAACAATCTTTGAGGAGACGATCTAATGTAAGCAACAACTTCTCAAATTTTCTTCACCGAGTCAATCATCATATTCAATCCATCCTTCACAATCAAATTGATAATATGGGCAACACATCTCATATGAAGGAACTCGCATCTCATCACACTTTCTTCTTTGTTGCAATACTTCTCTTTCAAAAAACGAATGGCAACATCATTTGAACTAGCATTGTCAACAGTGATGGTCAAAATCTTTTCTAAACTCCAATCACGCAAGCATCTATCAATAGCAACCCCAATATCCTTCCCCTTGTGTGATATAACTAGAATAAAACTCAATATTCGTTTCTGTAAATCCCAATTTCCATCAATGTAGTGAGCAGTCAAACACATATAATTAACTCTCTGAATAGAAATCCAAGTATCGGTAGTCAAACTAACTCTTTGTCGCGATTTCTTAAAATACTCTTTCAACTTCTCCTTTTCAAGCGAAAACATGTCATACACATCCCGTTGTATTGTCCATCTTGAAGGAACTTTAAATTTAGGACACACAATAGACATGAAATGAATGAATTCAGGCCTAGAAACAAACTTGAAAGGAAGCTCGGCAGATATCACCAAGTGCACCAAAGCTTTCCTAATAGTTTCATGATCACACCTAATTACAGACAAGTTTTTCTGATTGTTAGAATCACCTCTGAGTTTAAATCCAAGGATTGTCTGTGTTGAATTGGTTGACTTGATCCTTTCCTTACACGTCGCATTGTGACTCTTTAGCGAAGAAGTCCCATTTCTCTTAGTATCAGCTCTCACTTCTACTCCACATGCCTTGCACCGTGCCAACATTGTACCATCGGAACTTTCAAATCTCTCGTAATCTATCCACAAAGCCGATCTTAGAGGTATTGGCTTCCTCTTTCTCCCAACAGAGGTAGCGGATGTGGATATCGAAGCTGACTGAGTGGATATCGAAGCAGATTGGTTTGGCACGAAATCGTTCATCTATATATAAACAAAGAAAATTTTTTTAGATTTTTATATATAGTAAAAAGGTAAAATAGAAGAAAGAGTAGCTACACACTTACTAGAGGCGAAGAGAGGGGAGCCTTGGAAGGCTTAGCTCCCACTTACACAACTCGAATTACAAAAGTCCACAAATTCGCAGAACAATATTTGTTCGGTAGAACTTGATGGGGAACTATTCAGCCCCCATTAATTCAAGTGACGAAGGCGCCGTGTCGGACGACGAGGACTCAATCAAGGGCATCCCCAAGTTCCGGGTCCGCTTGCTCGGGGGCTCCGCATCGAGGTTCGCCTGCGGAATGACGTGGACAGCATCCGTCTGTGGATAATCCATTCAACCTCCTAGCACCGAAATCAACGCCTTCCGACAGATCATCGACCAAGACCCGAAATTTCGGCTCCAATGCTGCAAACGAACAACGGAACGAAAACGGGTAGCCCTCAAAATCCACGGGGAAACCGAA
The DNA here is from genome assembly GCA_023653495.1 of Melastoma candidum. NCBI lineage: Eukaryota > Viridiplantae > Streptophyta > Magnoliopsida > Myrtales > Melastomataceae > Melastoma > Melastoma candidum. The sequence goes on from CM042886.1 coordinate 7,062,603, forward strand.
TCCGACCCAAATTCGAGCGATTGAAGGGGAAAATCGAAATGGGTACTCTGGGGAGCTCGGAAAGATCTGGGCTTTGTTCGCGGATCGCAAGGGGAAGGCAAGGGAAGGGGGTGGGGGTGGGGAATTGGGGATGTGATCTAAGAATTCTAGGGATTGGAAAACATCGGAACTCCAGAGATTGTGGATTGGTAAAGACAGACACGTGAGGGGAATAGAAGCTTCAAATTGGAAATATCCGGGGCAGGGGATGGGGAGATGGTAATTACAGGCTGTGGGTAATTACCCAGAAGAAAATGGGCTTTTGGAATTTCGGGCCATAGAAGGAAAGCAAATGGGCCAATATTTCAAATAAGACGTAAGCCCAAAATATTTCGGTAGTACCAGAAATACCGAATTTTTTTATAGACATACCGAATACAGAACCGAAAACCGAATTTAATCGAAATAAAAAATCAAACCAAATACCAAATACCGAATACCGAATTCCAAATACCAAAATATCAAAAATTCGGTTTGGTATTTGGAATTCCAAAATTTTTGCTCACCCCTAGGCGGCTCCTCAGTCTCCTTATTCCACTAGACAAGGGAGAAGTTAAACTTTCTAACGTTGGTGATGCATTGCGCCGACGATCCATTCCCGGATGAGGCCATTTCCTTTGGCCTGGTCGGAGAAATAGAAAGCCTATTCAGGGAAGTCTTGTTGTGAATAAGCAGCGCCTTCTCTGCGAAGTCAAGGAAATAGCATGTGGCCTTAAATCTGTTAGTGCGTGCGTGCCAAGACACTTTATTGTATTTGTGGATAAATAATTAATAAAGACGAGTATTTGTCATTAATTCTGTTCGTAAAATTATTAATGATAAAGTCTCACAGATTAATGAGTATATTAATCTGAAATAGTCCGTGATCGGATAGATGTTTAGAGGGGACATTGACATCTAGACCATCACTAAGTATAACTGAGGTCAAGATAGACCGATGGATAGTGTATTCAAGTTATACTTAGGGATACCCTGAGTATAGGGTTACTGGACACTACCCGTTGAAGAGGATACCACATATTGAACATCATTGGTCAATCATTTTTATGGACGAGTGTAACTGATCTTTTGACTTGAGACTTTCATTTATTCTATACGTGGAGTTTGTGCACTTTGACGTCGTTAAAAGTAATCTTTAACCGGATTGTGAGCAATACGATTGTTGGGTGTGTGACAAAGCGTAGAGAGAATAATGTTGAGTCAATATAAGATTTATCGCTCTTTTGGATTAGAGAGTTGACATCTAGGCCACTTTATAGAGATATTAGTGACTCTAAAAACCATTGCCATAGGAGGAATGTTTTACATTCAAGTGAGTCTATTATATCTTGGTAATCAAGTAAAACAATTAATTTGGTGATGATGTATTTTGCGCCGGATTAATTGGGATATCGGTTAGATGAAGAGATTGAATTACACAATAATCAGTTCATAGTGGTTTATGATTTATGATCATTATCCTAACACGTTGGGTGGCTAAAAACTGTTGTTAGACGGTTACCTTAGTTTGTGTATGGATTTATATTACATTCGTGTATAGGACTTAGAGGGTCGCGCGCATAGCACGTCGATACGAACATTATATTGTTGATTATTTAGTGAATACCAAATTAATCATTTTAATATTTCAGAATTAGAATTAATTGGATTATTAATTTATTCTGAAATATCGGAAGCAAATAAACATTGACCTAAGTATGAATTTATTCAGGTCAATTTTAATTTATTTTAATGATAGTTAAATCTTATTTAAACTAATATTTGTTGGATATAAGTTGATGTATCCGAGATATTTTAAGAATATGAGATTTAACTAAATTCAATCAAATTAATCAATTTTTTTTATAACGTGAAAATTTATGGAATTGTTTTATTATTTAAAATTGAAAAATTTTAATTTCTTACGTTACATGAAAGGGGAAACGTCTATTTCCTAAAATGCATGAGAGAAGGCATCGTTGTACAAAATAAAAGAAAAATTGAAACAGTCTGACGAATGGGATTAAGAGATAGAGAAAAGGAAATAACCATCGAGTGAGGGAGTTGTCGGACAATCATAAAACCAAAAGGAAAAAAAAAATTGTGTAGAGAGGTTTCGAGGTTTTGCTTACGAAAGGTTATTTGTCGATCCAAGAGGCTAGCACCTAAGGGATCGTCAAGAGGTTCGTGATTGTGTGCGCATGGATACTTCTAGAGGAGTCACACGTGGGACTCTCGATTGATGGTTAATGATTACGTTTTTATTTCGCCGGAAATTAGTATGATTTCCGGATAAGGTCATGATTTTACTTATTTAAAATTTTATACGTATCATGTTTTATTTTGGGCATAAAAATTTATATTTTTATTTCCGCTGCGCCCTAAAACCAAACAAGTGGCATCCGATGATCATGATTATATCGTATAATTTGGATTAGTAATTATTTTACCCAAATAATATAGTAATATAATACCACTGTATAATTTACTACGTGATTTGGAAATATATATTTGCCTTAAAAAGACAAATTATTATAAGTCTCTTTTAAATAAAGATTAAAATAATATGTATGAATTTAGGTAAACTAATATTATAACCACAAGATTGGTGGGATTCCAAATAGGAATTTAATATATTAATATTTACGGATCAATTTTATTAAATTCAAGATTTATACCAAATCATATATATTGATTTTATATAATAGGCCGAGATCAAGAATCTATTAGAAAAAATAATTTTAAATCCTTATATGTTGAAATGGACAGTAAAGACGTTTGTTGTCTTTTTGGTTCTAATAAAAATATTACCATTCAATATATAGTAATAATTTTAAGATTTTAAAATTATTGGCCGTGAATATAAAACCCAAATATCCCGAGGAGATACATGTTTTAAAATGTTTAATTTTAAAATAGAAAGAAACCGAAAGTTTAAATTTCAATCGGTTAACATTTATGGGCATAATTAATTTGAGTTGTCAATTCAATCGTTTCTAACTGATTGAAAATAACTGTATAAAGTAATAGTGGTTGTGGAATTAACCGTTACTATATGATATGACAATTAATGTGAATTGTCCAAATATATATCAATAGTCGAACTAAATCTATGCTATTAAATTATTATACTTTTAGTGAAGAATCCGAGAAAATAGATTTGGATAAATTTGGCAGTTTGAAATAAAATAATAATAAATTGTCAACAAAAAAAATTAAAAGTATTACTATTATACTAAAAGTTCGGAACAAAAGTTAACGGGGAATTATGTCCTAAGATATATTTTAATGGTGAGACAATACTAAAATAAAATCCCCTAATTATTAAGTCAATTATTATAAAATAAAGGCCATCCATTAATGTTTATTATAATAGTGGGATTTTCCCATGAGTCGGTACAGCTTAGCTGTGGGCTTCTGATAGAACATCTGTAATTTATTCTAAATTATTCATGGGTCGACTTAACTCAATTTAGTTGACTTGTTTAGTTCAGCTAAGGTCAGCTTTTTGAGGGGCAAGTGTTGAGTTTAAGAGTTATTAGACTTAACGTGAAAATACCGAAAGTCACATAGATAATTGTGATTGGCGAGTCAAGGCCTACTTGTTTCGTGTGGTGAGTAGGTACAATTCAGTTGTGTGCATACTTCATGTTCAAGATTTCTGTCCCACTAGGAATTATTACCAACAAATTCCCGTTTTCAACAGCGAGGGCTGTTGTTTTCGAATAAAATAGTGGAAGCTATATTGAAGTCCTTTATTAATTTATATTCCACAAATACTAAGACTCTACTTTAAATTATTTTATAGATGGCAAACACAGACACCCTTTCGCTGCGAAGCATTCTCGAGAAAGAGAATATCCTCATTGGTTCCAACTACCTGAATTGGTATAGAAAACTGAAAATTGTCCTAAGACACGAGAGAAAGATTTATGTGCTAGAGGAAGAACCACTTAAAGAACCTGCACCTGATGCTTCTGAGGATGATCAGTCTTATTACATTCAATACTTGGAGGATGCGTTGGATGTTCAGTGCATCATGTTGTCTTTTACGTCTCCCGAGTTACAGAGGCAGCATGAGAACATAAGTGCTAGGGAGTTTGATCAGCAGTTACGTGAGCTCTTCCAAGAGAGTGCAAGAGTTGAGAGGGATGAGACCTCTCGGGCATTATTTCGAACAATGATGGTGGAAGGAAATTCAGTTGGGCCACATGTACTCAAGATGTTATGGTACATTGAGAGGCTCAAGAGCTTGGGTTCCAAGCTGGACCAGGACTTAACTGTTGATCTGGTTTTATCCTCTCCCCCACTATCATTTTCTCAGTTTGTGTTGAACTTCAACATGCACAGTATGGAGAAGAGTTTGACTGATCTAATGGCAATGCTGAAAACTGCTGAGAAGGACATGAAGGTGAATCCTACACTTCGAGCAATGATGGTCAGAAAGACCAACAAGCGTCCTGGCACTGGAAAATTCAATCCCAAGGCCAAAGCAGTTAAGAGTGCCGGACCTTTTGCTCAAAAGAGGCTTAAGAAAGGCTAGCAGGTACCTCAGTCTGATGAGAAGGAAGCTATATGCTTTCATTGTGGCAAGAAAAGCCATCAGAAGAAGAATTGTTATCAATTCATGAAGAAGAATGCTAGTGGAGCGGATGCTTCAGGTATCTTTGTGATTGAATGTAATCTTTCTGTTTCTTCATCATGGGTCATAGACTCCGGAAGTAGTTCTCACATTTGTGCAAACTTGCAGGGTCTAAGTGACTACAGACGGCTGTCCAAGGGCGAGATGGACCTACGAGTGGCCGGAAATTACTGATTACGTTTTTGTTTCGCCGAAAATCACTATGTACGATTTTCGGGTAAGGTCATGATTTTATTTATCTAAAATTTTATACGTATTATGAGATCCAGTTTTATTTTGGACATAAAAGTTTATATTTTTATTTCCGCAAGCGCCTCGCTCTCGCTCCTCCTTACATGTTCCAGTTTGGCCGTTGCATCAGCTACTTTCTTCTCCGCAAGTGCTCCATTCTTCACGATCCTCCAATGCAGAGATTTTATATTAGATCCAAAAAGATAAGGATTCTTGCTTAGATCCAAAAAGAAACCGGTATCTCCTTTCATATGAATCCCTCGTCAGCATCCTATCGACGTCACCACAAACTTGACGAAACAAATGGAACCAAAATTTACCTGGACAGCCGCAGACGAACGCACGAAACACCATCCAACATCCTGGAGTTCACTGCCCTTAAAACTTTTCTTCATGAAACCAACAAATCTCCGATGGTGATCGGATAAAGTTAGCAAGGTCGGATCAAGAACTCTGCCACTAGACCGCCTTCCACAGAATGAAGCGTCGGTTAAAAGAATATAACGGTAAAAGCCTTTTACTTTACAGTTTGGTCCTTTAATTTTTCCACACGATTTCATATCGGTCCCAATTATTCAATTACACAAACCCAAAGACAGAGTAGACTTGTAACAAGAATCTGAGTCTCTGCAAGACATTGCCCAGCCTGATGGAGGAATATCACTGCTGTCATCTGATCGGCAGGCACGGCGAAAACTGAATTGAAGTCATCTGGCAGGACTGGGACTACACCCCCTCAATGATGATGAAGACTAGCCTTCAGTAATGGAGACTTGATTATTCCCTCTGTATAGTAGGGATTTAGTGATTATTTTACACTAAGGTTTTAAATAGAATTTCCTTCCCTCCATTGTCCTTTGGATCAAGCGTTTGTAGCCCCGGCAGCAGCCAATACAAGAAAAAAAGGACAAAAACCTATCACAATCCGAATCAGGAAAGCCGAGCCAAAGTGCGTAGCAGGCGAGACAATACCAGATATGAGGATACAAACAAAGGACCCCTATATATCACAGAACATTAAAGAATACAGATGAAACCACAACCGAAACTGAGTCCAAATCTGCAGCGCATCGCATTATCATTGAGTCCAACCCACGTTTCGACAAATTCCAGCGGAGAACACCAAAAAACCTTTGACTCTACATACTATATATATCTTCTTCAAGGGAATGTTTTGTGGGATGAACATGTTGAAAGTGTTCCCTTCGCAGGCGTACAAGAAGGACCTCCAGGTCAGTCCGCGGATGGGCTCCGGAAGCAGCAGAACCCCTTCTTCTGGGTAAGAAAGAAATGAAGACCAATACCCTCATAATGAGAAAGTTGAACCAAATAAAAGAAAGCGATAGCCTAGTTTGACTGGAATCTTCACCAAAACTTAGGAAAATTCAAAGCGCTCTCTTATGAAGAGGCTGGAATTGCAGAAGAAGACAAAGGTATTCTTCGTGTTTAACATCCTAGATGCTTAAAACATGACTAGAAATAGTAGAAAAGAGAAAAGGAAAATCTTACGGAAGGAGGTTTGTGGTGATTCATGTGAGGCCTCGTTGGGGGATCAGCATTTGCAGGGGACTCTGGCTTGCCCCCAGTCTTTTTCTCATCTCTAGCTTTGTTGAAGATGACTGTAAACCCCTCAGCCGAAGCAGGATCATTAACATCCCATTCTCCAAACTTTGGCAATGGCTGACCTTTCTCCTGTTGAGGAAAAGAAAAAAATCTCAGACAGCGGCTAAATACCAACCCATCACTCCCGGAATCGTCGAAATGCAAAAACCGAAATAGGAGAACACAATCACAATCACAATCACCTCAGATACCCACAATCCATATGATCATACAAACTAAATCTTCTCCAAGCAGACGTGTAAACTCTCATCAAACCGAACCTAGAACACTAATCAAACCCGAGAATTCAAAATCAATCGCAAACCTTCCTCACCCAAGCATGCCCACAATAGTAATTCATTACCGGACAAACCCAGATCCTAATCCGGGAACCGCATCATCATAAACAAAATCAGTAACAGACCAACCAAAGATCCATCAATTGTTCCCAAATGAAAACATCCTCTCCCAGACAACAGCTACCATCCCATACAAGATCAACATAAACGGGATAATCCTAAAAACAACGCCACGAACAAGAACTAGGACATGAAACTCAACTAAAAACAAGACCAGGCGGCGTCAAAAGGATCCAATCCAGACAAATGACCGAGCACCACCCCCAAAACACCATCGAAACAACGGACCAGAATCAAGACTAACGACCACGACCACGACGACAAACAGATCATAGATCCCCCCCCCCCCAATCGCTTCACGAAGGGGGGAAGAGCGGATTCGACAACATACCGACATGATGAATTCGGACTTTCTGCAGAAGTGGGTATAACCGGAAAAGCTAAAAAGTGGAGGAAGGGGGCCCTTTTTCACTCCGGGGAGGAAAAAAGGGAGCAACTTTAGGTAGCGCTGTGCGGGAAAGACGTGAATTTTGGGAGAGAATGATTTTTATTGTTCTTTTTACCACTTCATGGGTTGGGTTTGGGGATAGGAATGAAGTGAAACGAATGGTCTCTCCTGTCGTGTCTTTGGACTTTTCTTTTTAATCTCTTTATTTCTTTTGGGTTCTCTTTTTACCGTTTGATTTTGATCCGAGGAAACCGTGGGGAAAGTGAGTGGTAAGAACGGGACAAGTCGCCGCCGTCACAAGCAACCCTCATGGCTGACGTGGCGTTGTCGGATGGTGAGAGTGTGATTAGGGGGTAATCATTGAGGGTCAGAGGGTTTGCCCCTTCCCTCGCTGTCCACCGCTCGACCCGGGGCTTTTGCTTGGTGGGGAGCGTTCGATTTGATGATTCAAGGTTTGCAGTTCACATGCTCGATGAAATGCCTCTTAGAATTCTTGCTCGGCTACCTTCTTTTCCTTTATGAGATTGGATCCGATGGCTTGTATTGGTGTTTTTCCCTGAAAGTAGTTCTGCATTTTTTTTCCACCAGGCAAGTGAACGGAGTGCTTACTACAATTGACTGACAATGTTGCAGGGTGGTGTTACTCAATCAGGTAATTGCAACCCATCTCCAGGTGCAGATGACAGGGTCTTTGATTTGGACCGATATGTGTGTTTGACCTTGATTTGTTGTGCCCAGACGAAAAGGATGTTCCTCTTCCCACTAATAAGTGGTCTCTTCCAACGAATCATATAGGGTATGCAATTTAGCTAATCATCCGAGCCAGTGACCTGCCTAGAAGTGAGGACTGAATTACGTGTCTCCTGGACAGGGATGGAAAGATTGTTGTTCTTGTGTCGACTGGAAGTTTTAATCCTCCGACTTATATGCATCTACGAATCTTCAGTAAGTTAAAAGTCATTTTCCAATTCAGAAGGAGAGCTTCTTCATGTCCTTGGTTTCACCTTCGTGTCTTGGTGTTTGCATGCTGCATTTACCCCTTTCTGGTCTGTGCTGACATGCTTTTTTATTCGATAAAAGTTTTGCTGGATGACTAGTAACTCCAAGCATGATACTTTCACATAAGTAATCTTGTTTCATTAGTCTAATTAAAGGATGGTGTACGGTAATGTTTCGTTGAAGTTCAGTGCCGTTTGACGGCTATTTCTGCAAGAGTTCAATGCTTATCGTCATTTAATCACCCACCTTGTCAATCTTCAAATAGAATGTGGTTTTGTTCACATGTTTCAGTTTCTGTTAAATATTTGAAAGTTTGGTGTTTCTGGTTAGCTGTGTCTACTCCAGTTTCTTAGTCGTCCTTTCATAACATAACTTTTGCTTCAGTGATAGAGCTGGCAAGAGATGCCTTGACCAGGGACGGATATAATGTCATTGGAGGTTATATATCACCAGCCAATGATGCATACAAGAAAAAGGTGCACGTTCTCTCTTTTGAAATGTCATCTCTCTGTGAGGCAGCGAGGGATTTGCATCAAGGTCATGAGGCTGCCTTTTCTTTTATCATCCAATATCATGCTTTGATAGGAGGTAACCTGTTTGATTCATAGGCCCTCATATCTTCCAAGCATCGGATCTCATTATGTCAGCTGGCCTGCTTGAGCTCTGATTTTATTATGGTCGATTCATGGGAGGTACTTTTTTAATTTAAAACTCACCATCTTCCTTTTGGTTGGAGCATCTTACATCGTGCAGGGGTCGCCCAAAGAATGAATCTTCATATATTTACTTCTTTTTTGTTTTAATGTTATCTCAGGCTAGTCAAAGCAGCAACCAACGGACTCTCACTGTTTTATCTAGGATTAAAGCTCGCTTATGCCAAGACAGGGGCCTGAGCACTGGTAATTCTTCAGCGTCTATTCCTGGTATAGCTGTGCCAAGTAAAACACTTCAGTATGACGTCAGTTGACCTATTACTGTTTCATTTCCCCAAACTATGATATTGATATTCCAAAAAGGTTTCCCTCTTTGTTAGCAAAACCATTATTTTTATACCATTTCATGGTGTTCTTGTGGGGTTCACACTACCAGCTTCTGTTATGACTTCTATACTTCTCTTGGTGTAGAGTCTCTCAGAGTAGTGCTTATTTGCGGTTCTGATCTCCTTTAATCTTTTGGTATACCCGGAACATGGATTCCCGAACAGGTATACCATGCCAGTGAGAACTAGTTATTATCTTATCAGAACGGCAGGATGTCGGTTATTTATCTGAAGTGTCTGAGGACTATATTGGATGGTTAACTCTGTTTTTCTGGTGGAAACCATTTGCAGAGACTTTGGAATTGTTTCCATTCGCAGATAGGGTCAGGACAGAGAGGATATTATATCTAACGATAATATTTTGAATAAGCACCGGGTAACTGACTTCCTTGTCATTTTATGCTCATCGAGACAGTGTCCAACGTTTCTTTTTCACGTCTCCTGATTTTGGTCTTGAGTTTACTGTGAAGCAGCGAATGAAGATATAGAGTCACTGATATCTATTCAAGAGTTTCCGGTCATCTGAGTAGCATCGACAAGAAGTTGATTCTTTCGATTTCTGTGAATTCTGCTGCACACACAGAATCAGGACTGCAATTTCAGCATATGGTTGAGAGCATTTTATTTCGTGTTGCAGGGCAACATCAAGGTCGTTGAGGATGTCGTCCCCAACCAGATCAGTTCAACCCGAGTAAGGTAAAAAAGGGAGCAGCAAGCGGCGGTGTTCCTAGTAAACGCACTACATCTGATCACCTCGTATTAGCTTTCGAAGAAACTCGTGCGTCCTATGTTTTGCAGGGGATGCATATCCAGCGGGCTCTCGATAAAATATCTGACACCAGATGAAGTGATCAACTACATAAAGCAACACGGCCTCTACATGAAGGAAGATGATTGAATGGTATTAGGACAGGAGCAGATCGATGGTGTTTGAGGGGAGTATCGAAGTAAAGCAGGAGGAACAAAGGGAAGCCAGTTTAGCAGCAGTAGCTATAGAGGAGTCAAACCTCGTATTCAGACAAGACAAGAGTGAGGACAGACTGAATGTTCTACATCAACCTCATTAAACAAATCTTAGTGCAACCTGAAGAATAACACGACAAGACCTCATATCAGAAACCAAAACCAACAACTTGTCGTGAATGCCCACCAACGTCCCATAAAAGAAACAAAAAATGATGAGAAAAATATGCCAAACAGACACACCCACTTACATGAGAATCTCAATGAAGAAGGTGACAGACCCAGAAGCTCAACAAGATCACCATCGCATATCTGGCGACACCAAACCTTGACCCGCTGTTTTTGCTATCGGCCGTCTGGTCCGCCACGTCCCCGTCAGGGGAATCAGCAGGCGAGTCAGCAGTTGCTGGCACCGACTTTGACTTCGACTTCCCCTTTGAGGCCTTTGGCGAATCGGCGGCTGTATCCGGTGCGGGTGCAGGAGCCGGGGTTGGGGCATCGGCCTTGAACAGTTCCTTGGGCAATAGGACCTTGTCTGTTGAATAGATCGCGAGTGGCTGCTCATCGAACAACGTTCCTGTGATCCTGACCGTGTTGAGCTTTGTCTTCAGGGTCACCTGTTCTCCGTCATTCTGGACAGTGAAGTCGTACTTGTTCGCACCGTCGGTTGCCAACGTGTTCATCAGCCCGTTGTTGGCCTTCAGCATGGCCATGGACAGGTACATCGGCACCGCGTAGAATTCTAGGAAAGAGACTTTTCCTGCAGCCGAAAGGTTATTGTATTTCGGCAGGAATTGCTTGAAGGGGTCATCGAGTGGGCAAAACACCGTCACCCCTCCTTCCACATTGTCCTGAATGACATCAGCACAAATGATCTTAAACCTCCACCAAGGAAAATTGTCCAAAGCAATCAAAATCAACACAGAAAGCAACTCCAGCAGAAAATCCCAATAACCTGATAAGTCTTCATGGCATCAGAATTGTTGAGCAACGTATCAGCGAAGAACTTGCACCCATGAGCCGACATTATATCCGTCAAGTTCACCTGAGACGGGCCCGGAGTAGGGGCGGCCGCCACATCAGATGGTATTACCCCGCTAACCTGAATTGCATAAACAACATAAAAAGTTATCAACTTTTTACGCATCACGATAACAGAGTAGACCAAAACCAGCAAAGCAGACACATTGATTGTAAGAAATCAGAACCCAACTACCATCCAGATTAGTAACACCACTCACTCACACACACACACACACACACAGAGACGCTAGGAAAGAGCAATTGCAGACACACCACGTGGTCTATCCATGCTTTCCTTTTTATCCTCCCCTTTTCTTTTTACACACCGGTTGTAATGATGAAAGCTATGCATGATGCAGCAGATTAGATTAGATCTGAAACAAGTGAAAAGATGCATACACTAATCGTGCACCATTTCCCATTGGCCCAGGAATCGGTGCTGCAAATTTGTCCATTAGTCCCCACAAATCGAGATCTTTCAACGATTTTCCAACATTGACAATTTCTTGTTCCGACAGATCAGATTCAGACCTCACAATGACAGATGTAAGAAAAATGCTAAAGGTGGTTCCTTTTCCACTAACCTCGATGATGGAGATGTTGTAAGGGACCTCCTCGACCGACTTCACGAAGAAGATGCCTAGCTTTCCGTCGTTCTCCTCAGGCCCAAAACCCACCTTACCGCCCTGGAGGTCGGTGATGTTGACGAAGCCGGAGGAGCCGGGGGCGGTCCCCGAGGCCTGGAAGAGGGTGGCGGCGAGGGCAGTGCCGTTGGTGATCTGGTGGAGCTTCTTGGCGCCGAAGTAGTCGAGGAGGACGTGGAGGGACAGGATGTTGCGGACGGTGGAGATGGTTGGGTTGGAGGAGAGGAGGGAGGACATGGCGGAGTTGTCGAGGGCGAGGACCGTGATGGTTGTGCGGGAGTTGATCAATTCGGCGAGGTGGGTCAGGGAGAGGTAGTGGTTGAAGGTGGAGAGGGAGGGGTGGGACGCCAGCAGCTTCGTCACGTTGTGGCCGTTGGCTTGCGCCGACAGCATCGTGACAACTACCAGCAGAACAGGAACGAGAGCCGGAAGCTGAAACTCCCTCCGCTTATGCATTGTCCGAAACTGACGGGTGTGTCTGGTTTCTAAAGAGAGAGAGAGAGAGAGAGAGTTGTAGGGTGGACAGTGCAGGTGTGGACGGCGAGACGAAGACGACGGAAGTACTACTTTTTATCGACAGGACACTACTCTCTTACAGTGAGTAAAGAAAGAAATAGGGGAGACCGGGGGGGTTAAATTCGTCTTTTTAACACTCGCCGACACCGGATCCAGAGGTTCCACGTGTAGGGCGGATCGTCCGGGGAGAGTCTTCCCGGCACCGACAGCGTCACATGCCGTTTGATTCGCTGAGGTGGGGAGGAGTGAGTGAGGACTCCGGGATGCTTCTAGAAGAACATCGGCATGGCCCCAAATGCAACGAAAACTCAAATAAAGAACAGACTGCCAACCAGAAAGGGGGGAGGGGTGTAAAACATTATATTTCTTACAACCTCGGAGAAGATTAAGCCTCAGTGAGTGCGACAAGAAAGGCATATTCTAAGAAAAAAAGTCTCCTGAAATTTGAGCGGAGCAGTTGTGTGAGGTGAGGGAGGAGGGGGGAGGGGGGGCCTACTAATACTACTACTACTACTTAAGAAAGAGGCGTAAAGCATGATTGGGGCAGTCTAATACTATTCATGTTTTTTTTTTAATTCTACCAACTGCATTTAAACTATGTATGATGACAGTTCATGAGGAGGAAGATTATGGGTTTTTCTTTTCTCTCTAAATTTGCATGGCAGAGGGGGCAGATGGCCCTACCTACCACCACCCCCCAACCAAACCAGAGTTGCGACAAGTTTCTTAAGAATGGTGTGCAACAGGGGGGCGGGGGTTCAAGCCCAGAGTCCAAAGTCCAAAGTCAATCTCACCCGAAAGTTATGCAGGAGATACACAGCTAATCCAAGGGAATCTAAAGCTTGCATGTGACAACTTACCAAACCCCCTATTTTAAAATATTCCACGTGGGTGGGCCCATTGACGGCCCGGCCCGCTATGACCTCATCCCTCCCCTCCTCCCCCCTACTTCCGACCGCAAACGACAGCTTCTTACCAGTCCCCCTTCCCCCCGGCGTCCGTCCGACCTGTCCGAATGTCGGTCTCCTCGTCCATGTCCTACCTCCTCCTCCCACTCAACCCATCCCACCCCCTGACCAGGCTCGCCCCACCACCCCTAGGACGAGGACGAGGACGGGGACGAGGATGGGCCCAACCTCTGTCTGCCTCTCCCGTAACAACACGATCCCGTTGACATGACAAAAATTTCGGACATAATTACGAAAAGTTCATAAATTTAGGTCTATTTTAAAACAAACTCGTAGAGTTATTTCGCTGATCCACAGCAAATCTATCAAGACAATAACATAAATTTTGGGCACATGAGAAGTATTTGTAAATCTACCGTTATACAAGATTGTTAGAGAAAGCAAAACCGTCAAGATCAGAGGTAAAAGTCTAAAAAAAACCAGAAAAGATCTTGATTATGAAATTTTAGGAAATTGATCCGGGAGAGTATATCCCCATAATTTGAGATGATATTCTAGCGGAGAAAAACGAGAAAAATAGGACTCACGTATCGGCGGACATTCATCTAAAATCAAAAGTATATTATTTATCTAACAACTCTCCAACGTTCGCTTTCTAACTTCTTGTTCCCGTATATGTGTCCAGACATTCTTTTCACCGAATCTTCGTTCACGTCCATATTCTCATTCATCACTTTCCATGACCGTAAGATTTTTTTTGTAAGACATCTTTTGTCATTATTTATTAATAAAATTCATCTGGTTTTTGTTACCGGCGACCAGATCCTAACTCTTACGTGTTTGTACCAAATATTTTCTTGCTGGGTTTCCGACGCGAACAAGTCCCTCTGCCGCCGACGTCCCCGACCGGCTCATCTCCGCCGTGGCTTACTTCTACCCATTCTTCGACGGGATCCAGAACGGGAAGTACCTCATCACCCACTACCCGACCTTCGGGTCACTGGTCTACCCATTCCTTCCTTCCATTAGGGCTTTCCGATCGTTCCCCCTCAACAGCTTCCTAGTCTTCGTGACCCTGTACTTCGTCGTCGTCAGGAACCAGAACTTCAGCAGGTACGTAAGGTTCAACACCATGCAGGCGATCGTCCTCGACGTCCTGCTGATCTTCCCTGAGCTGCTGGAGAGACCTTCAGCGTTAGGGAAGGGATTGGGTTTGACCTGCTGGTGAGCCTGGACAGCACCGTTTTCTTGTACCTCTAGGTTTGTCTGGTTTATGGGTCGGGTTGTTGTCTTGTTGAGAAGGTGCCCAGGTTGCCTATCGTTGCAGAAGCTGCAGAAAGGCAAGTCCTTTGAGTCAGTTCGATAGCGATGATGACGATGACTATTTACTCCTCATCTCTTCTCAACTCATCATCTCTGTAGTTATGGTTGATTGTTTAAGCAAAAGCACTGTCGCAGATGTAAAGCAACTGCATTCTTTTTGTTTCTAATTGAACAAAGGTAGACAAACTTATACACACACAGAGTTGGCGATTTCCCTTCTTCTGTGGTATGTACTGCTGCAATCTTTGTGGGACAAAGGTAAACAGAAATGCTGATCCCTACCTGGTCATCTGACATATGTTTGCATGACCTAAGTAAGCTCAATCAGTACCACGTTGTTTCTTTTTCCTAGTTGCCAGGACAGTCCTTCCCTGCATAAATAAGCTCAATCAGTAGTACTATGTATTTTGGGTTAGCCATTTCTGTTACCCAGACGACCACCCAGTTCAGCATTATACAATTAATCGTTGCAGCTACATATCATGTCAGTAGCAGCATTTCACAAAACTTTTAGCTGGACTCACTAAGAAAAGCTGATTGGCTTAAATGTCGATCACGGACAAAACATCTTGTGATTCATCTGATTTGACCGTGAAATCAGGGCAGATGCTTTTGCTGTTTATCATAGAGCAGGTAAGAAAGTAAAAAAAGGTTTTTTTTTTCTCCCTTCACAGATGCCAAATTCTCGTGAAAGCCAAATGAATGGGACAAAGATGTTGCAGGGATTGAGGTAAAGGAAAGTAGAGTCCATCTGCTCAAACTGGTCTCTCTTTATTTATGAAGTAGGGTCAGGGTCAGGGCAAGGCCAACCAGTTAAATTACTCATCCCAAGATTCAATTCAAGCAGCAAAACTCAGGTTAAACAAGTGCTCAAATTAGATTGGTTTCTACCAACAGGACAAACAAATGCTCATATGAACCAATGCTGGCCTAGATACCGACAATGACTGTCCCAAAAATTGCGGCCAATCCGGTTAACATGGCAGTGGCACGGACATGCCCGCATCCCGATAGGTCCTTGATCGGACCAGGGGCTGTACCGGGCGATAAACTATCCGGCAGTGGACTTGGTGGGCTGGGGCTACTGGGGAAGATCCCAGGCGATTCCGCAGGCGTGGCTGAGCTTGAAGGAATGCTCGCTGCCTCTGGGGTTGCCGCTGGCGCCGGGCTGCCTATAAGCGGTGCAGGAGGAGACACAGTGGGGGTCGTAGCCGGAGCTGGAGTTGGAGACTGAGCCTTTGATGGAGGACTAACAGGGGAAATGACAGGAGCCGGGCCGCCTACAGCAGGGGGAGTGGCGGCTGCAGAAGGCGGGGAACTCGAGGGAGAAATGGCAGGGGAAGGCGAGGGGGTGGTGGTGGTGGAAGCAGTCGGAGGGGAAGCAACGGGAGAAACGCTAGGAGCAGGTGAAGTGGAAGGAGGTGAGATCGAACTGGTCGGGGGAGGAGGAGAAGCAGCAGCGGGGGAGGGAGACGACGCCGAGGAAGACACGGGGGATGGGGAAGGCGCGTTGCCGCTAGTAGCGCAATGCACCACGACCACGACCGTACACGGAGGATGAAGCAACAACAGCAACAGGGACCACCTCAGGATCCCGAACCCATTCATCTTCAGTGTAGAAAGAAGAAAGAAAGGTTGTCCCGAGAGAGTGGAAAAGAGAGAGAAAGAGAGAGGGGGGTTTGTGTTTTGGGAGGAGGTTTGAGTTGTGAATAAAGAAAGGGAGAATGAAAAGGCTATTGGATTATATAACGGTTTTAGATAAGTAAAGGACCGTTGGGTTTTGTCGAAGGGAGAGGGGGATGACCGGTTACTGGGAAATACCCGTTGCTGGATTAGTTTAATAATAATTTCGTTGGGCCATCCGATCTGGTGTGGTCGGGCTCACGGTTCTAACCTTGGGCCGGTCCATCTTCCCCAATCAAATTATCGACGACGCCACATTTTCTTAGTTAAAAAGAAGATTAAGATCAAGGTATCAATCCAGAAACTCGGTGGTATAAAGTCGAATTTGCTCCGAGAGCTACAATAAGGAATCACCTATAACGCTCGTGCTCCAATGTCTTAACATTTTAAATATAATCTAAAAATTTTTAAACACACTCCCAAGTTCAAACAAATATGTCATACATGTCCCAAGTGTCAAAAGTACGTCAAATCAATTCCTTCCTTTAGTGACGCCTATTTCTACGAGAAAAGGCTCTTTCCACTTGTGGCCGTCTTCCTTTTAGCTAAGTCAGTTGAGATATCATGGCATTATCGTGTACTGAGAATTGGTAATCCCTACTTGCTTTGAATGAAGGTGGTGGAGTTTGGTCGAATGTGTATATCACCGTCTACATTGTCTTGATAATTATTGATGTTTGTAACATTGAATTTAAAATTTTTAAAATGAAATCGTGTTATAAATAAAATAAATAATTAATTTTAATAATCGATATCACAAAACTCCCCAAATTCCAAGATTAGGGTTTTCTCTTCCCTTTTTCTGAATCCCAAAATCAACCACGCCCAGAAAATGAAACCCTAACCCCTCTCCCCTTTCCAACAACCCTTTTGGTCCGACCGCTGGCTTGTAATAAAAGAGTTCGTGGGTGCGGGGAAAAATAAAAGGGGATAATTTTGACTGAGTTAGAGAGAGAGAAAAAAAAAAGGAAAAAAAGATAGAGAGATGGAAGGTGGGGTGGGCGGCGGCGGGGGGGATCACATCGATCAGTTCCACCGCAACGAGGCGATCGCAGCCGTGGTCGACGACGGCATACTTGGCGAGGAGGAGGAGGACGACGACTATGAGGATCTCTACAACGATGTCAACGTCGGCGAGAATTTCATCCAGACCATGAGAAAGAACAGTTCGGGAGGCGGTGGTTTCGAGGAATCTGGGGGGTTTAGGGATGAGGAGGTCGTCGAGGAAAAGAAGGTCTTTGATGCTCCGGTTCATGTGCAGCCCCGGCCTCCGCAGGTGTCGAATCAGGCTGGTATTCCCATCCCTGGGGTGAGCGGGAATAGTGGTGATGGCGTTGCGGGTGGATTCGGAGGTGGGGTTGATCCGGTCGGTCAGGGGTATCAGAATCAGGGGTCTAGGGGGAACGATGTCAAGGGGGTCGTTGGATCCGGGCCATCGGTTGGGCGTAGCGGGGGCCTTAGGGTTGAACTAGGGCAGGGGTCGGTTAAGGCTGAGCCGATTGAGCAGGGGGGAATGCCCAGGGGGGACGGGGGAGTTGTTCAGGGGTTTGGTCAGCAGTCTAACCTAGGAGGAGGAGGTGCTGGTGGCGGTAGCGTTGGAATGGGGAATTCTGGGATTGTGGGGAACGATGGTTTGGCCGGGCCAGGTGGAGGTGGGAACATGAACGGTGGCAACGGGATGGTGCATGCTCCCGGCAATAATAATTTAGGCCGTGGTCCTGGTGCTATGGGAGTTATGGGGAGTGGCCCAGGTCCGAATAATATAGCCGGTGGGGGAGGTGGTGGCGGTGGGACTATCCTGTTTGTGGGTGATTTGCATTGGTGGACGACTGATGCTGAGCTTGAGGCTGAGTTATGCAAGTACGGGAATGTAAAGGAGGTTAAGTTTTTTGATGAGAAAGCAAGTGGGAAGTCGAAAGGGTACTGCCAAGTTGAGTTCTATGATCCTGGTGCTGCTGCAGCTTGCAAGGAAGGCATGAATGGTCAACTTTTCAATGGTCGGCCTTGTGTCGTTGCATTTGCATCTCCTTACAGCGTTAAGAGGATGGGGGAAGCTCAGGTGAATAGGAATCAACAGATGGCGCAGTCTTCACTAGCTCAGACAAGACGTGGCCCTAATGATCCCCCTGCAAAGACTGGGGGCAATAACATAGCTACCGGTGGGAATTATCAAGGTGGAGATAATAACAGGGGCTATGGGAGAGGTAATTGGAGAGGCAATGCTCCTGGAATGACTGGTAGGGGCCCTGTTGGTCCCAGGGGTCGTGGCGCTGGGATGGGCGGTAGAGGTATCATGGGTAATGGCGGAAATGGTTTTGGCCAGGGAATGGGAGGCACACCGCCATTGTTGCATCCTCAGTCAATGATGGGTCAGGGTTTCGACCCTGCTTTTGGTGGCCCTATGGGAAGAATGGGTAACTATGGAGGCTTTCCCGGCGTCCCGGCTCCTCCATTTGCAGGCATGATGCCTTCTTTCCCCCCAGTGGGAGGTGTTGGTTTGCCCGGTGTGGCTCCCCATGTTAATCCCGCGTTCTTTGGCCGTGGGATGCCGATGAATGCTATGGGAATGATGCCGACATCGGGTGTTGAGGGGCCCAATATGGGCATGTGGTCTGATGCCAGCATGGGAGGATGGGGTGGTGAAGATCATGGTGGAGGTAGAGTGGGTGAGTCTAGCTATGGTGAAGAAGCAGCGTCCGAGCACCAGTACGGTGAGGGTAATCATGAAAGAGGGGGCTGGCCTCCTGCTAAGGAAAAGGATAGAAGCTTTGAAAGAGATTGGTCTGGTTCTTCCGAGAGAAGACACAGGGATGATAAAGAATCAGGTTATGAAAGAGAAATTCCTAGAGAAGAGGACGTGGCTCGTGAAAATGAGTGGTCCGACAGGAGGCACCGTGATGACAGGGATGTGGGACGTGACCGTGAAAGGGAACGTGAGAGGGATAGAGAACACTCTCGGGACCGTGAGCGTGAGCGTGAGCGGGACAGAGAACGAGATCGAGAGCGAGAGCGAGAGCGAGAGCGTGAACGTGAGAGGGACCGGGATAGGTACAGGGATGACCGAGATAGGTATGCTGATCATCACAAGCATGGTCACCGTGAGACAGAGCATGAAGGACGGTCCTCTAGGACACATAGCAAGTCAAGAGCACCTCAAGAGGATGACCATCGATCTAGATCCAGGGATGCTGATTATGGGAAGCGGCGCCGAGTGACTTCCGAATGATTCAAGCCAAGTCTTATCTGAAGAATGAAAACGTGTGTTCTGTCCTGCAGTCCATCAAATTGCTCTTCCGGGGCCCTATTTCCGGTGAACCGAAGTATTGTACCTATGCGTGAAGGTTCTTGATGGCCCCTTCTCTCTGGGGTTAGGTTTGTTTCCAACCAGGAAGTAGTAAGTATTTTAAGTTAGTTTTTCTTTAACCTAATCATTTAGTTTTCTCATTGATCTTTGATATTGATTAACGTGCATGAGTTAGATGGAAATCATCTTGAAATTGGACTGATAATAATCTGTTTACTGTGCCACTTTTGTGAAATTTCTGGTCTAGGCTAGATATGTGTTTTGTTGTTTTGTTACCAAGAGAACAGAATTATGCTTTTTTTTCTTCAGAAATGAGACTGCTGTCAGGTTATTTTTTGCCATCAGTTAATTATCAGAGAAGCTACGTTTCTATGAAGTAAACTCATTTGTGACTCTTGTCTTTATATTACTCTATCAATTCATTTGCTTGATTAATATATGTGAGCTTTTGCATCGTTCATTCCTTTATGTCTGTGAGCTTTGGCTTATTCGTTTATTCTTAGCTTGAAGGTTGAACTGACATCAGAACTGAAGCTTGGGTTCACAAACCGTTCTACTGATGAGGAGGCCTCGTGAAACCGCTTTCCAGTGGAAGGATGATAGCACAGCCTTTCTTGCATGGAGTAGGAGTGGATCTTGGGTTTTATATTTCAAAGACATCTAATTTTGTGATTTTATGCTGCATTTGGGGAACCATTATTATGGATGATATTATGTGTTGACTGTGCGAGGACGTAGCTGTTGTAGTTGTAGACTACCGTCTAGAACTTACTGCTTGAATGGTGATGTAATAGGGACGTAGCGGAGGATGTTTGTTACAGCCGTCTTGTCTTTGTACATTCTCCTGTATCATCCCCCCCCCCCCTCCTGTGTTCTTCCCCTTCTTGTATGTATCCCTCCACCATTGTTCTTTCTCGGCAAATGTACTGCCGAGATTGCCCACACAATTATTTTTGCTGTTGTGTGGCGAGCTCAACCCTACCGAAGGTGTAAGTTCCTTGCGGTCTGTGAGTTGTATGTACTAACAATCTTTGTAATTACTTTAGTCTCTGTACATAGGTTAAATTTTAATCACAATGTTCTTTCTAGGCATCTTTTGTCTCCTTTCATTCCATCATAGCTTGTTCAAGCAATTTGAGGGACGTTTTCCCCTACAGAACACGTGTTTATGTACTAGCAGTTAGCAGCCATGGTTGGCTTTTACAAGTGGCTGTTTCGCAGCTCTTCAATTCAAATGTGATGGTAGGAAGGTTTGCTGGTGTTTGTTATATTTCAAGCAGTTTTCCTGGATGTTTGATTGGGCATATTTATCTGGTTTCTGTGGTCATGCTCTGTTGAACCGAGGCGGTGATTTTGTGAGAATATGTTGGATCGAAAGCTTTACACGAGGTATTCAATTGCTTGTGGCTTGTTCGTCCTTCCTCGTTTGTCTGATGAACCCTGCTGAAATATCCAGCTCTAACAAGCTATCCTCTTCATTGTCATTGAACGCATCGACTTCCTTTTGTCCGATCCGTTGGCTAAAGCAGATACGATCTCCTTCGTGAAAGGGCAGGCTGATCTCAATAAGGCTGTCTGCTTCTTCTTCATTGTTGTCGGAACTGTAAGACGACAGCGAGCCCCGGTCTTCACTGTCAGAGCCATAGATACTTATTTCTGCTGTCTGGTCTGGAGTGAGCTCGCCAAGGTTCAGTCCTGCAAATTTGTCAATGGCAAGGGAAGGTGGATTAGGCTCTGAGTGTTACTGCTGCTGCGGCTGCCGGGACTGTTTCTTCTTCCCCAATTGATACCAGCCCTTGCAGTCGCCCCTGTGTACATGACATTCTGCATCCTCCTCGTTGTGGACAACCATTGGGTGCTTGGTCAGCTTTCTCTTCGTGAGATAGGACATGAAGAAGAGAGAGAGTAACAGCAAGAGTGATCCGGCAGCCGCTGCACCACAAGGAGACGCCGGACACAAAGTACAGCACGAAGCGAGGAAAGCGGTCAAAGCAATTCCTGCCCATGGGATTGAGAGCAACTTGTCTCGGGCTAGAACAAAGCTAACGAGAACAGACAGACGGGAGCTTCTTATTATCAAGTCCTCCTCATTTGAAGCCGAAACAAGTGACTTTCTTATGTCGGTGGAAGTTGTCCCTTTTTCAGGTATTCCCAACACGACGTGCAATTTTGCAAGGGCATGGTGTCTGGTCATCATGAACACTCCCCACCAAAGGAACACAGGGATCGCGTTGCTGTGTGTTTAAAGTTCTCTCTTTTCATGACTTCTCTGGGTAATAACGATTCACCCCATGCCTGCTGCATCAATAATCATTCCGGTATCGGTAAAACACGATGCAGAGACTAAGCAAAGCACGAAAGAGGTGAGCTGAACTCTGTGGAGCTTTGTTCCTTAATGACGTCATTTGGCGAAATATTTCGTCAAATGACGCATTATCGAAAATAATTCGCGAACTAATCCATCAAAGTCGGCCTCACAAAGGCCGACTTTGGTCCTCAAGGAAGTCGGCCTTTGTAAGGCCGACTTCGGTTTTGGCGAATGGAAGTCGGCCCCTACAAAGGCCGACTTTACCACATTTAGAAAAAATTTTAGCAAACGAAGTCCGGGACACTGCATGAAGGAAGTCGGCCTTTGTAAGACCGACTTCGATTTTGGGGAATGAAAGTCGGTCTTACAAAGGCCGACTTTCATTTTTTTTTTTTGAATTAAAAAAAAAATTAATAAATGGGGAAGTCAGCCTTACCTCAAAATAAAAAAATGAAAATCGGCCTTTGTAAGGTCGACTTTCATTCCCCAAAACCGAAGTCGGCCTTACAAAGGCCAACTTTCTTGTGAACCGAAGTTGGCCTTTGTAAGACCGACTTTGGTAGGTTAGTTGGCGAAATATTTTTCAAAATGCGTCATTTGGCGAAATATTTCGTCAAATGACGTCATTATGGAACAAAACTCGAACTCGGGCGCAATTGCACGTAACTCTTGAAGACGTTTCGTTTCAGACCAAACAAATCCCCCCTTACTTGGGGGTGGGGGTGGGGGTTGTTGGCTTTGGGGTTAGTTGATCCATTCGTCAGTTTAAGAACAGTTCGGTCAAGTACAGAGAATTATTACCAAACCAGATAAACAACGTCTTTCTGACATCATCCAACTCGCAGCTGATGTCCCAGTGAGGGGCAAGACAGTCATTTCATATTCCTCACCTTCTTCTTTATTTCTTTAACATTCGCCGCTCGTCTCTGTTCAACTTTCTTACGCTCTGTCTCTCAGCTCCCCAGTCTTAAAACTCACTGGAACCCAGCCTGCTGTGGCGGCGGCGGCGATACTGTCACCTGTCTCGTTTGGTTTCCTCCTCGCTTAATCATTGGGGCTGCTTCTTCTTGCCCGCGAGCTGGGGTGCCGTTTTTTGTGACTTTTCCCTGGTTTGTCCCTGAGAGTTGAGATATTATATGGATTCCGAGGTTGGTAGGGATGAAGGGATCGTTCTTGGAGAAGTGGGTTTTCTGGTCTGGCCGCTGATGGTCAGAAAGGTTCTTCCTTTCTGGGGTTTGGTCAAGCCATCGTCTCTGGGGGTGGCTCTGTTTTCTTGTTCTTCTTCTCTTTGAGTTAGGCACGCTTAACTGGTTTTAGGCGTGGAGTGTTGTTGCTTAGCCGGGATTGTTGCAAGAACTTTCTTTGTCGTTTTCCCTTTGTGGGGAGCCGGCATATAGATTGATGAAAACTTCACCTTCCTTTACCATCAGGGTTTTGTGACTTATCCTGTTTCCTCCGCGAGTCCTAGTTTGGGGTTGATTTGGCTACGCTGGGCTTGGTTAGTTTCAGCCAGATCAGTAATTTCCGTGTGTAGTCCTTTGCTAGGGAGGCGATCTAGCTGTAGTTTCTGAGTCCCTCTTTCTCTGGTATGCCACAGTATCCCCGATCAGTGTACACTGGCAATTCTGTGCAGTGATTGTTGTTGTAGCTATGTGGTAGAGTATTGGACAAAAAAATTATTTTCTTTCATTCAGAGCAATCCGCCTGGTTTTGCTTAATATGTCGGTTGATGAATATCATTTCGTGGAGTGGAAAGAGCAGTTCATCTCACTGGAGCGTGGCAATCGCGTGGTCCACTATTTCTTGAAAGGTTCTTCCGGGGAGACGGTATTAGCCATCATCGGCACTGAGAGGAGTGTTAGACATATGTTCTACATTGTGGCAGACGATTTTGTTAAAGCTTTTGGAAGTCAAACAAAAATCCATGCCGGATACAAGTGGAGATCAAGGAGAGAGGTCGTGGATTGGCTTACTTCAATGATCTCAAGGCAGCATGGTGTGTATTATTTTATTGTCGGATGCCTTCTAAATTCCTTATGTTCTTGCAGCTGAATGAATTTTAAACGTGGACTATATGAATGAATGTTGAAGGAGCGAATGAGACGACCATCTTTGATTATTTCGGATTATAATTGCATTCTTGTAAATTGACTAGATTAGGATTTGTATCATCTTTTAGATTCTTGTCGAGGACAATTTTGACATATCGTTGTCCAAAAGCATTTTTGTGTTGCCTTCCTTCACATCTATTTTCAGATATGCTGACTATACTTGGATCTGCCACATGACAGAGTCTTCTGCATTTTCTTTGGGAAATTTAGAATTTTCTGTAAATGGATCTGGATTCCCACAATCAGATTCCCAGGTTCTCTTTTTTATTCAGACCATCAAGTTTTCCATCTTTTGTTTTACCCATGATGTTCACATCAAACTTCTTTATCAGGGACATCTTCCGAGGATATTAAACGGGAACCGTTCAGAAATTGTGTGGTCAGGAAATGCGTGGATTTGTGGTAAACAGCTGAGGCACTATCCTTCATTTTCCAGAAATGGAATTACTATAGCTGTAAGTGGCACCTGCCCTGATTGACATTCTTGTTCATCGTTTTGCGAGGGTTGAAAATACGAATCAAGTTTTTTGATAAAGATCCGGTCAATGTTGGCAAAACACCATATCATGTTATCATGAGACCGATATATGTATAGACATTTCTTGTATGAGCTGTAGCAATCTTCATTGTTTTTTTTTGCGCACATAATGTAGAGAGTTTGATCGAGTTTTTATGTTTGTGAAGTCTGAATTATTCTTCTTCCTAGATTTTACCCAGACTCCAGTTAAAAAATGCTTATAGTTTAAATTATACTTTTTCTGTGGTACCTCTAATTCGTTGTTTGTGGTAGCAATTCTTTTTAGCTATTTTTACATCAATGAGATATCATTTTATCAATGGTTTCAGGTTCACTCATTTGTCTTTGTCATGGGTAAGGGGGAAAATCACTATCTTGCATATTTGGACGACATGTATGAAGACAGGAGAGGTCAAAAAAAGGTCAAAGTGAGGCGGTTTCATTATAGCGAGGAAGTGAAGGGAGCGGCTCCAATAAGAAACACTCATGCTAAAGAAGTGTTCATTACCCCATTTGCACAGGTGCTAAGTGCAGAATGTGTGGATGGCCCTGCTACAATTTTGTCGCGTGAACATTTCCACAAGTGTTCCACTGCTCTGTCACATGCCTTGCCATCCAAAGTCCACATGTGCTTTCGACAGTTCAGAAATAACCGTGTTAAGTCTTTTGATCTGACTAAACTGCGTGGATACTTTAATCAACCCATCCTCTCTTGCTTGTTTACAAGCCCCATGCAGAAGCCAGACTCTGACTGGAGCAGTCTAAATGGTGATGAAGACGATGAGCTGACATTGGGTAGTGATGTAAAAGTCGGAGAGAAGAGGTCAAGAAGAGGTAGCGAATGTACCACGTCCCAGATTACCTGTGGTGGTGTCAACCCGGTTGGCAGACAATTCCTTGATTTCACATTGGGTATTGGGAATAATAAGCAGAGGATAAGCGATAGTTTGCTGGCCAGAAGTTTGCTTTCTCTTAGGCACATGGAGTCGCATCCTAGTTTGCCAAAATGGTTGAGAGTGGGTGAGAAGATTGAATTGCTATGCCAAGATAGTGGAATTCGAGGCTGCTGGTTCCAGTGCACAATCTTGCAGGTGGCCCATAAACAGCTGAAAGTGCGTTATGATTATGTGAAGGATGAAGATGGGACTGGTAATCTTGAGGTAGGCTAACTTAATCATTAAACTAAGCCTAGGAGGCATTTGTTGGGCTGGGATCGACCCTCGGGAATTTAGACAATTGAATGCTAATCGTATTACCTTTCCTATGTTGACCTGTGTACCTTATCTGCAATATTTTGGTGATGCGGATAAATATAACTTGTTTTTAGGAGTGGATCCCTGCCTTGAAGGCAGCACTTCCTGATAAGCTTGGAACGAGGTTCTTTAGCCGCCTAACAGTTCGACCAAATCCTCCGAAGGTTGACCACACGGAACATTCGGTTGACATTGGGGTGGCGGTGGATGCATGGTGGAGTGATGGATGGTGGGAAGGGGTTGTGATAGGAGTCAACAATTCTGCAGACGATCATCTGCAGATATATTTTCCCGGTATTCAGGCACTATCTAAATTCGATGTTCGATTTTGTCACTGTTTTTGACTCACTTCCTCATCCAGTCTGTCGGTTCTTTGCTTTTCTCCATAGGTGAAAGTTTATTCATGAGCTTTCACATGAAGGATCTCCGTGTATCAAGAGATTGGGTGGGAGATCACTGGACAGATATCGGGATCAAGCGAGATATTCTTTATGTGATAACCTCCACCATTACGGCAGAATCTAGGCATTCTTCACATTCAACTGGAGTGAAAGATGGTCAGCCTCATGGTATTACAGCATTGGAGACAGATGTTACTGGTGGCACCGATGTTAGGGAAGTGAGAGTGAATGGAACACCAGCTGACGGTTTAAGCTCCATGCAATCCCCGGGATGAGCAAATGTCATTACCGCCTAAGTAAGAGGAAAGTGCCAAGGATTGTGAGACAGATGGCACTGGTCCTCATGAAGGTAGTCTTCGGATTGGTCCCGTGGATTCAACTAACAAATCTGCTTCTCACCATCATGATACGGAAGACCTTGACCAGAAACACGAAACAGTCGAGCCCGTGGGAGTGGTGCATGAGGGAAGAGATGCTTTAAGTCGAAAAGCCTGCTGCTGTTTGGTTAAGGTATCCTAGTCATTATCATCATGGCGGCGATGATAATACTTAGCAGAAGGATTTGGTAGAAATTGTGGGTCGTTGTACATTTAACACACAGACTGCAGATCAGTGTGACATGCTGATGTTGCTGTTGTACATGTGGCCTTGTTTTTCATCTCCGGAGAAAAGTAAAATGCATGGTTTCGAACTCGGGTATGTGAACACTCTCCCTGCCATTGCCAAGGAATCATGCCCAACTTCTCTAATGCTCTGTGAATTCTCACAAGAAACCGCTCATTGGCCGGTAAGTTCCAGGTTGAATGATGATACTCCCAGCGGCTTTCTTTAAAAAAAAAAATTCAAAAAGATTTTAATGTTTCGCGAATTTCGTTTCAACTAACAAACGATTCGTTCTTTTTAATTTTTAAGAAATAAAAAAGTAATGGAGTAACATGCGAGCAAGGGGAATATTTTCATGGAATATGCTTTGATGTAGGGGAAAAGTTATTATCCTATTTGTTTATATATATATATATATATATATATATATATATTATGTGGGGTTGGGGTGGCGTGGAGTGGAGTGGGAGGACTGTTTGTAATAGCAATAACAGAGTTTTATTCCTTAATGACGTCATTTGGCGAAATATTTCGTCAAATGACGTATTTCGTCAAATGACGCACTAACAAAAATAATTCGCGAACTAACGCACCAAAATCGGCCTTACAAAGGCCGATTTTAGTCCTCAAGGAAGTCGGCCTTTGTAAGACCGACTTTGATTTTGGCGAATAAGGCCGACTTCACCACACTTAGAAAAAATTTTGATAAACAAAGTCTGGAACGCTGCATGAAGGAAGTCGGTCTTTGTAAGGCCGACTTCGATTTTGGGGAATGAAAGTCGGCCTTACAAAGGCCGACTTCCTCAATTTTCTCTCTTTTTTTTCTCTTTTGAATTAAAAAAAAAAGCCTAAATGGAAGTCGGCCTTATTAATTTTTTTTTCTTTTTTTTTTAATTCAAAAGAAAAAAAGATTGGGAAAGTCGGCCTTTGTAAGGCCGACTTTCATTCTTCAAAATCGAAGTCGGTCTTTGTAAGGCCGACTTAGGCCGACTTCCTTAAGGACCAAAGTAGACCTTTGTAAGGCCGACTTAGGCCGACTTCCTTAAGGACCAAAGTAGACCTTTGTAAGGTCGACTTTAGTGGGTTAGTTGGTGAAATATTTTTCAAACTGCGTCATTTGACGAAATATTTAAGTAAATGACTATGGAACAAAACTAAGCAATAACAATAGCACCATACACACGCGAGAGAGAGAGAGAGAGAGATTGAGAGACACTGTGGTAGTCAAAAAAGCAGTCTCCTTCCTCTGACTCAATCTCATGCGACTTTTCTAGAGGATGAGGAGGAGGAGGCGGCGAATAGAATAAACCCTCCCACCCTGTACACGTAACCCCTCACGTAATGAGACAGGGAGAGATGGTGACGTAATCGCACACGCCACCTCTACGCCATCCCCCAATTATTATTACCTGCGTATCATGCGACAACAGGTCGTATTTATCCCTATGTTTTCTTTTCCACCCCATTTCCTTCTAACCACACACACACACAAAAAATCCTATTTAATTATATTTTCATCGGGTGGGGAAATCACGTTCTCAAGACCCCACCCCCACCACCAAACACCCAATTAAATGCTCAGCTCAAGTAACGAAGACGACGAAGAGATAGAGAGAGAGAGCATTGTATTGTAATAATAATAATAAATAGTAATAATAATAATCCAGTTGATAAAAGGAATTAATTTCCAATGGTCCTCCTTATTTATACAAAAGCAGAACCGCCATTTCCTTCCTTGGTTATTACAACAACATCATCTTTCTTTCCGTCACTTATTCCTCTTTCCTCACACGCATCGCCCCCCCCCCCCCCCCGGCAAGAAACAGCTTCCCCTCCTCCTCCAACTACATGGCCGCTTGCATAGAACCCCGTCGGAACAGCGCCGCCTGTCGATTCTCCCGCAATCCCCCTGGCTCCGGGAACAATTCCGTCCCCGCCTGCCATTGGTCGACGTTCTGCCGCCCCTGTCCCGGCGATCGTCTCCCCCCTTTGACCTGCACCGCCCGTGAACCCCGTCCCGACGACGACACCACCCCCTCCGCTGCCGCGGAAAGCTCCGATCTTGATGGGCTCGACGGGGAAGAGGAGGGAGATTTCCTTTGGGTTAAAATTCAGGACGAAGCCAGGGCGGACGTCGCCGGCGAGCCCATGTTGTCGGGCTACTACCTGGATTCGATCCTGTCACATGATTCGTTGGAGACGGCTCTGGGTAATCACCTGTCCCTTAAGCTGAGCAATTCCAGCCTTCCTAGTTGTAATCTCTACCAAGTCTTTGTCGGCGTGTTGTTGGATGATCCTGAGATCATGGAGGCCGTGAGGTGTGACCTTAGGGCGGTTAGGACGAGAGACCCTGCCTGCATAAGCTACGTCCATTGCTTGCTTCACTTTAAGGGGTTCTTGGCGTGTCAAGCTCATCGTATTGCGCATAGGCTGTGGTCCCAGGGGAGGCAGGTCATTGCCCTGATTATACAGAACCGGGTCTCGGAGGTCTTCGCCGTGGATATCCACCCGGGGGCGAGGATGGGCCGCGGGGTGCTGCTCGATCACGCCACCGGGATCGTTGTCGGCGAGACAGCGGTGATAGGAGATAACGTTTCAATACTGCATAACGTGACCCTCGGAGGGACTGGGAAGGTGTCGGGAGACAGGCATCCGAAGATCGGAAACGGGGTTCTGATTGGTGCTGGTACCTGCATACTGGGTAATATTAGGATAGGCGATGGTGCAAAGATTGGTGCCGGGTCGGTTGTCTTGAAGGAGGTTCCCCCGAGGACGACAGCGGTCGGGAACCCTGCGAAGCTGGTTGGCGGGAACGCCAACCCAATTAAGCTGGAGAAACCACCCAGTTTTACCATGGATCATACCTCACATTTATCCGAGTGGTCGGATTATGTGATATAGGAGAGTCCCCTTTAGGTTTATTGTACCTGTTTTTGTTTAAGAGGGAACTGAGGTTCTCCTGCACAAATGCATTTCCATCTTCCATGGACAACACATGTTGTTCACAACCCTGTACTACTACTAATTACTTGGCACTAGCTGCTTTGGTTACCCTGCAGTTGCAATGCTATGTGGAAGTGATTAGTGGAGTCGTTTCACTGGAGATGTCGACTGGGCTTTTCTTTTCGGACAACTTGAACTCGCCTTCCTTGATATTCGAAATCGGGTCGCAGCAGCCTGATTCCTGGCGTAGGTCAGTGCAGAAGACGAGAGTTGGATGATGTTGTCGATGGTCCGTGAATGAAAGAAACAAAGAAAGGCATTTTGACAGGAACTATTCCAGGATTTTGCAGGCGCGACTCTTTCCCACGGCGAAGCGCAAGAAACCGTCCCGGTTCATGCAGGTTCTCAACGAACTTCGGAGGCCCGTGCTTCACCAAGAACATGAAGCTACATTATTCAGAGAAGCTGCCAACAGTGTAGAAACTTGAGGTCTGATCAAGCATTCAAGCCAATCTTCTTCATAATCCTTTAAGATCTCAAGCCAATGATGGTTCCGGATTTGTAGAATACAGTACTAGTTATGTCCTCGGAAAGAAAAGTTCTTACAGGCATCCTATACTCAAAACGAATGGCAAAATCTCCCAAGAAGAAAAGGCAATGAAAACATAAACAAGCTAATAATGATAATAATCTATTTGCACATTTCAAACCAAAAATTCCCCTCTAAGACACAAAATCAGCTTTTCCCAGAAAAATCCACAAAAGTTACATGGCTATCTCAATCCGTCCATTGGCTGCCAGTTTATTCGAAGATGCCCGACTGGTACGAATCTTTTGCTCCAAGGGAAGACATGGATGGCTCGCTGTACATCGTTCTCTTTAAATAATTATTCCGGCCGACTCTACAATGACCTGAATGGCATGACAACTATTGCCAAAGAAAAGGGATAGAAACAAAAACTTGTTAGGCTCGTCAACCACCACAGATGAATGCAAGCACAGCTTCGACCCTCAGATAATTCCATTGACTTACCTGTTTTATGCATTTTGTTGAACTTGCCGTTGTATTTGTACCAACCAATCAACATAGCCGTTGGTGCCTGCGATTTGGTCCTCAATAAGGTTGGTAAGAAGAAGCAGGCCCTCTCTTGGTTGCTCACCTTGCCTAACTAGATTACATAGCTGATAGTGAGAAGGATCACTCTCTCTAATCTTCTTCAGGAGAGTAAAAAGCTTCCTGGACATTTCTTGGTCTCGTTGGCAGAAGTTAACCTGATTCCAGCAATAAAAAAGAAAAAACAGATTTTGTTTATGGAAACAGAAAAGAGAGCTGGCAGTGTTGAAGAAACACAGCTTAGTTTAAACTTGCAAGCCAAAACATTGAAAAATTCATTCACAAGCGTAATGAACATGGCAGTCAAGTTGAAACTGAAAAGGCAAAAAATATCGAACCAATGCATCTCTGGGGAATTGGATGACATATCTAGGATTGTTTCACTGTCGAAGCTTCAGTGACAGAAGATGTGAAGAACAAGTTGCGACAAAAAGCATAAGGAACAGAAACTTACCCGCGATAAATCAGCAGCACAGTCTTGCCCCATCAAATTCATGGCTATATCAGGAGAAAGCATTCTACCAAACCACAGTATAAAGCGAAGGCCATCATCATATAAATAAAGGCCTCGTGAATCTAGACTTTCTGCTGTCAAAGGCAACTTCTTTATGATGCTTTTCGATTCGTCGCCTAACACAGATCCCTAGAGAAAGAACGATGAAGAATTAATTATACGATGTGCTTGACCACAGCAAAATTACTCAACATGAATTTAAAACAAAATATTAATCTGAAATTGCACTCTCTAGATTAGTCTTGGGATACCTTGGTGAGGTGTTCATCAAGCCTAATTAAGTCGGGATATAAAAGCTTCAATAAACTTTTAACTGGCAAGGCCATGATTAAGTAACCAGCTGCACTACGTTCATCAAGAGACGCATCTGCGTAACCTCCACGTAGTGCTGTTGATTTGGACAATGACAATCCATACAAAGGAAGAAACTTCAATGATTCTGGATAGATCATCCTGCCAGCCAAGCGATGTTGCACGGCATAGAGATTTCTATACTCCCTTAATGCCTTTATGATACGCTGCTGAATAGAACTTGTCGCATCCTCCAACTTGTGAGTTAATGATTTCTCGATTGCTGCGCTCAACAGTTCAATACCATCACATACAGTGAGCTAATGGAAAGAATAAATAAATCTACTAAAGGTAAGAGGTTTATGAAGTCAACCTAGCCGACTGAACAATGATACAATAGCGCCAGTGTCCGCATAACGATACATTTCACTCAAGTCGGTAACCACTGGGGCAGCGGCTGTGTGTACCCTGATACGTCTTTCTCCGCAAGATGCTGTGTATCTTTAATTGTCAAGAGAAACTGATCCCAGACTGTTTCTCCAAATGATAAAGCATGAGTCACAAAATATATGAAACTGCAATAAACCAGATCGAAGCAATACTACGAGATGACAGCCCTTCGCAGCTAGAGCCTAACCAAAGCAAGAAAACCAACAACGCAAAACCTGCACGCCACAATTCGAATTGCCGATGCTAAAATCTACACCCAGAGGCAATTCCAAAGGGATAGACATCAAGTTCGCTGCAGCCTGCACTTCAGTAGAGTACCGCAACACTTTCACCAACGAAGCTAAATTTTATAGTTTTAGACCAAACTGTGATGTAGTACAAGAATAGCAATTTTCATGCAAAGGATACAGCAGTGCAACTTGGAAATAGACTGTCTGAGTTGTAAGCAATGTTTCCTCAAGGGACAACTGCATTGCATATGCTTTATCACAATCTACAGCAGGAAGTGCTAATAAATCAGTGGACCTCAGCATGAAATTCCCATGGTAAGATGTAAAGCGAATTCCTGCAGTTGGCATCACCAAAAGAAAATAAATATATCAGTCCCTGGATTATCCAAATCAAACAATCATACAAAAGTCAATCTCATAGGGAGAGGGAATAGTGGATAAAGTACAAACCTTTCCCACACCTAACACGCAATACAGCTTCCCAGGCAGTTTCCCTGGTAAGATCTCTGGATAATTCATGTCTCAACTTCTCCCCCTTGGCAGCTGATTGGAAGCTTGGATAATAGTATACTTGACCACCAGTGTACCTTGCCAAAGTTCCTATATGGTATAACAGAGATGGTCAAATGTAGAATGTTGCAAATCAAACATTGCTCTGACTTGCCTATTGTCTCCATAAAAAAAATGACCATGAAGTGAAATCTCTATTTTGTCTATCAGTGTAGTACATACACGACAACCCTGCGAAGTGAGATTATGGTTGTTGCTGTTAGCATCTACAAGCAATGACCATTCATACCTAGTGAAGCAATGTCTGTGTACTTGTCACTAAACGCATATAGGTTAACTGCTATCTGAAACCTGGTGAGATCAGCAGCCATTTGCTTATAAAATGGATCTTCTGGAATTCTTAGCGTATGTTCTTTATCAGTTCCATAAACACGAACATCGTCTCCTCTCAATTTCAAACGACCAACACCAAGGGATGGCAATGTACTTTGGAAAATAAGAAGCTTTCCTCCCAGTTGACTCTGCAAAGAAATAGTGTCATCCAAAAATCACACGGAAAATATAACAAAACAGCTACTTGTAGCATATGCATTGGAAAAATCAGGAATAGGAAATCATCTACATAACAAAAGAAAACATGGTGAAGTTTCGCACCATAACCATATAAGCCGCCGTAAGAGCAGGTCCAAAAGCAGATTCAACATTGACAGTATCTTGAAACATAGATGCTAAGCTGTCAAGAAAAGATTCCACAACACTTCTGGACTCCGAAAGGTTGACTAATAGGTCATCAGGCAGAGGAATGAATACATCATCCAGATCTGATACAACCATCATTTGAGGCTGGTTTAAAGAAGACTGCACAAGAAAAGCATGGTTCACTGCAATATTAGTCCAGAAAAACATTACCTACATGTGCAAATTCCAGTTAATACCAAAAAAGAAGGAAATATTCGACCCAAAAAAAAGAAGGAAATATTTATTATTAGGAAGAAAAAAAGTGAAAATACTTCACAAAGGGGAAAACAGGAACCATCTCCTGAGATGAGCACTTGCCTTCATGTTGTAGAAGTGTATAGTGCTGTCAAAAGTAATGAAACCAATCTGTGTCCGGGGATATCCAGGTAGATCATCCAAACAAGACTTTATGGTTTGTGCCACAACCTACAGTAAAAATATTAGCAAAGACAAATCATCAGATGAACAATATGAGATGGCGGAAGGAACTCCTGGGATCCATGTTCCTGACGCGAACATCAATAAGCCAGGAACAGTAAACCAATACTTACCTCAAGCATTCCACTTCTAGCCGCAGTGACAGAAACATCAATGAGGAAAAAGTAGAGAGGCGGCATTGGGGGCCGAACCATATATTCCGTCGAAGCAACAAATTCAACACTTCCCTGGGTAAGTTCAGGTCGCAGGTCCAAGTCAACTCTTTTACCAGTGGCATCCAAATGAGCAAAGTAGTCTCCAGGGACTGACAAGATTAAAGCAACAGAACAAATTATTCCGATGAAATTATGAAGACAGACATGTCCTGTTTTACGGGATTATTTGCCCCATTTCAAAGAGAAGCAAACTTTTGTACCAACAAAATATGTGATGGAGCTGACCAACCACTAATAATTACAAGTGATTGCTAACAGCTGATTATAACATAAACTACGATCAACTGCTTCTGAAAAAAATGGCACTTCCTTGTGGCCATGATACCTCTTTTTGAAAGTAAGTAATGTAACTCTAAAATAATACCATTCATCATTCTTCATTTTCAAGGAAACGGCTTCCATAGTGGATCATCACATTAAGGACAAATAAGTCTAAAAAATTGTTCATTTTATCATAAATGCCAGAATTTGCCTTATCAACCTACTAAAACGAGAAAATAACATTAGCCTACAATGAAACATCCAAACGTGCAGCTGTAAAAATGCTTCAGCCAGTGTGTACCGTGAGTTCGCCTCAAACATGACTCAAATGGGGACACAGGATATAGACAAAATTAATCACCGTCATTAGGTAATGAACAAATGTTGCAACGCCACTTTCTTCCAGCATCAATAAATGTTACATAGGGGTTCACGTAGGTGCGGCATTTCCTGCATCGGATGATACCAGTGGAGACAAAGTTGACAACTGGTACTGCCTCCTGAAAGGTAAAAAATTAGTAGTCATTGATGGGTGTGGCCAGTAATCAATACATGCTGAGATAGCCAGTTTGATTTGGTTCAAAGATACAGACCCCATCCGGACATTCTGCGAGAGGACAAACAATAGCTCCAAGAGGCAAGTGCCACCTTGATGCTAGGGACTGGGAGTTTGGTATGGCACCAGTGGTGAGCTGAAGAAAACTAGATTTGCAATTCAAGGGAAACATTTCTGTCAATAACTTTGTCTCAACATCACCATCCAATGGTCTGGGCAAAGCCCTTGCATCAAGCCCAGCATTGGCTGAACCAGGTACAGAACCAAGAGAAAGTGAGCTGAAGTCTTCTAACAGGCCAGTCATGGCACCCATGGGAGGCCCTGAAATAGGGTACGGTCCTTGGGGCCTCTGTTGAAGACCAGGTTGAACTCCCATGGATGGTGGTGGTGGAGCATATCCTCCCTGGTTTCCAAAATGTTGTGAAGGTGCAAGCGGAGCTGCTGGATAAGCTCCTTGAGCGGCAGCAAAAGGTGGCCGGAAGGTTTGGGTTGTCGGGACTTGTGGAATAGTTGTAGGCTGCTGATTTGCAAATGCAGGCGTTTGTGGCAGCATACTTGGCCGCATTCCAGGATAGGTAGAGCTCCCTTGCTGCAAAGGTGTACCTGTTGGCACACTTGGGCTAGGGGATGGAATATTTCCTCTTAATGGAGGAGATCCCATGGGTACCGGAGGTGCTTGTACAGGCGGACGAAAAGAACCTGGCTGAGAATATAACTGAGTCGATGGAGGTTGACTTGGCGGTGGTCCAGCGGTAAATGCTTGTGATACTGCTGGAAACTGTGGCAAATTGGGTCGTTGGATATTTCCAGACGTTGGTGGAACATAAGACGATGGCGGAGCACTTACAGATGAATCATTCAAACCATACTGCGGTGGTGGCCAAGATTTTGGCAAACCTGATCCAGCTGTTGCAGGTGCTCCAGACGGGTAAGGATTGGTATTGGAAGGAGGAGGTGGTGTAGGTCGAAATGCGGAGGGAGCAAATCCGCCCACTGGTCTGGACGAAGAAAATGCTGCTGGTGGTTGTGAAGATGCAAAAGGGGTAGAAACAGGCCTTCCGGGAAAGGACGGACGACCTGGATTTTCAGTACCCATTTGTTCACTCTTCCAATCTTGGTCTCAGGTTGAAGCAGCCAGTCTTACGCTCTCAAAAACCTTTCAAAACAGACAAGCCGCATTTCCATGAAAAAAGCCGGCAAACTACACAACAACACAATACCTCAGCTTCAGTTAAAAACATTCATTTTGGAGCACAACAAAACCGCAGACAGCAACAGAAGCAGCAATAAATTCACTTTGTCGATCCAATGACCAATTACTGCGACAACATCATCTTCCCCGTGAATTTCCCACGAGATCTCTATCCAACCAAGCCTCTTAATCGATAACTCACCACCTATCACTCCCAATGAAGTCCCAGAACTAGGCATCATCAATCCACCCTTCCGATCCAGGTAATTCAACCAATTAGAGATCAACATCCACAACACCCCAAAAAACAAAACAAAAACCCAAGTCGACCCAATATCTGAAATCAACAGAACAAGCTGATAAAATGGAAAGATCGAAACTCCGTGGGGGAGAAGCGGCTGAGATCCTACCGACCGTAGGGATCGAATCGGTTGAGTCAGAAACCCTAAAGCGGGTCCCCCAATCACAGGCAGGGAAGGATCGAGTGCTTTTGGATCGGGGAATTTGGCCGCCCAAATCCTGAATTACGCCTGGGATTGGGCCGATTGGAAGATCAAGCCATCCCCAACGATTATGCGGACAAAGACAAACTATTAACACTCGCAGGTGGAGGGAGAGACCGACAGAAGTGTTGTCGTGTCAGACTTTTCTCACTCTGGTCTCACTCTCTCTCAGATACAAAATTCATAAGTATGAACGTTTAGTTAATTCCAATGGCGTGAAGCGAACCGGGCGGATTTCGATTCGTTTCGTACTCGAGCCGGTTCATTAATGCAAGAAGGTGAACTCGAACTTTAACACTTATAATTCGGCGATTCATAAACCCTTTATTAATCGTTAAATCAAGTTTGAGAATGTGGAGTTGACTTTAGGTTATGTATTTTCAATTCAACTTGATTTATTTAGCCTAGTTTAGGGTCTGTATTCAAGTCTTGTGAATCGAATTCAAACTCCTTATAATTGAATCGAGCCAGTTCGAACTCGAGCATGGAAAGATTTGATCAGAATTCGATTTGTTTCCACCCCTCGTTCTTTTCCATTTCATTAGACATATGGGCCGGTCCGATATTTTAACATGGTATTAGGCCCCGCCCGGTGCCCAAAAAGGGTGCCCTTGGTTTGCGCCTCGGAGGAAGGAAACAAGGGCGAAGCTACAAACCTCCGTCACGCGTAACAATTTCCTGTTCGACATACGAGAGTATTAATCAGGCAAGCAACTTCGAACGAATTCTCCGACGGATCAGCAGGCCCATTTCATACATATTTAAGTGGGCCAGATCTCTATAGACGACGGGCCATCCTGATACTAAATCATCAAGAAAATCGTAAAAAAATAAAAAAAAAACTAGAAATCTGGAATATCGTATATTTAATTTATCCTATATTTTGATTTTTATTAGGATGAAGACCTTCCCTGGGGAAGAAGAGTTGTCCGCTGTTCCTGAAGATTTGCTGTAGATAAAATTGTATTTGTGAGGTGGAATGAGAGATTATTTCCATAGCACAATCGCATCGGAAAATGGTATTCCACTTGTGGATTTCAGGTGGTAATGATGTGGACTGATGTTGCCTTGGCTGTTCTTGAATATGAGTAGTGAACATAGCCTGTAGCTTTGGATACTCTAGGAGATGTGGATTGACTGTATCAAAGGGTCTGGTCAGAAAATCTGCAACTACATTTGCTGTTCCTTTGATATGTCTTACTGAGAAAGAGTATTGTGAGAACCACTGAGAAAGTCGTAGGAGCTGTGCATTAGGTATCCTTTTTGCCTTGATGTTCATCATCGAGTTGAAGGACTTGAAATCTGTTTCTACCAGGAAATGGCATCCTGCTAGATGAAATTCAAACCGTTTGATCCCATATTTCACAGCTAGGATTTCTTTGATGCTGGAGTGGTAGTGTTGTTCTGCTTGGTTAAATTTTCCAGATTTGTAGGCACAAATCTTTCTTGTTCCGTTTTTTTCTTCAATAAGGATGGCTGCCCAAAAATCATTACTAGCATCTGTTTGCAAGATTCTGGTCCCGTCAGAGGGAATCTGTAATGGAGGTAGATTTTGTAGAGTCCTCTTCAAATATTGAGCCGCTCTGGTCTGTTCATGAGCCCATGGGGCTACATTTTTCTTGAGCTGGGCTTCTAATGGGCTGGTATACTGACTTATCTCTGGAACAAAATCTCGTAAGTAGTTCACAATTCCCAAAAATTGCTGTACCTGTTTTTTTTGTAAGAAGGGAGTTTGGGAATTTGAGTAACTCTTGTGCGATGTGTGGTCCAGGGTAATATTGACCATCTGCTAGGCGCATTCCTAGGAAGTCAATAGTGGTAGTGCATAATTGGACTTTCTTTTCTACGAGCATAATTCCATATTGCTGCAATATCTGGGCAAACTGCTGTAAAAGTATTTCGTGGGAGCTTAGATCTTGACTGAAGAGAAGTATATCATCAATATAAATCAGTGCTGATGATTAGAGTGGAGTGAAAATTCTGGTCATGGCTTCTTGAAATAAGGAGGGCGCTGTCTTTAATCCAAAAGGTAGGACCTTCCATTGAAAATGTCCATTTGGGATACAGAAGGCAGTTTTCCATCTGTCTTCTGGATGGATACCCAATTGCCAAAATCCACTTTTAAGGTCAAACTTGGAGAAAACCTTTGCTTGGGAGAGTGATGAGAACAAGGCTGTTCTGTTAGGAAGAGGAAACTTGATATCTTGCAGGAAATGGTTTAGGGGTTGGTAATTAATAACCAGCCTCTTCTTTCCTCTATTCTGCTCTGATCTTTTGTTGACGTAAAAAGCTTCACATGCCCATGAAGAGGTTGAATATTCAATCAACCCTTGTTGTAGAAGTTCTTGGCATTCTTCAGCAGCTTGTTTGGAATCTTCTGGCTGCATTCCTGGGTGGATTGCTTTGGTAGGATTAACATCCTCATTCTGTTTGAAAGGGAGTCGAACAAAAAATTTTGGATTAGTCCATAGTGGAGCTGAGCACTTTGTCAGAAATTCCTTGTGGTCTGCTGCAAATGATGGACGGAATAATTCAATAGCCTTTTCAACTAGTTGGGTTGAATAGATTCTGCTTTCATGAGTGAAGGGCTTGAAACTGGATTTATGTCTTATTCCTGTTGCCAAAAGTCGCAAGTGTTGAAGCTGTTGGATCAAGTCCCATCCTAGGACTAAATCTTTGCCTGGGAGATCTGTAGCAACAATCTTGGCTTGTATAGAACAAGTAGGGAAGAGCATTATCCTGATAGGTTTAGTCCAGAGATATGTCTGGAAAGTTTTTCCAGATGCTGCTTTATAAGTGTTGATTTCTGGGACTAAGAGATCTGCTGGCACCATTGCTGGATTAACCATACTTTCTGCCGCACCAGTGTCAATGAAGGCGATAGCCTGTACTGGTCTATGGTACTTTGAAAAGTATACTTGTACTTTGACATGAGGCAGAATGCTTGTAGTAGCTAGGAGAGGAACCTGGTGTTCTTGAAAATCGTCTGATTCAAAAGTTTCTGGTCCAGAAGTAGTGTCTTGTATTACCAAGTTGGTGAAGGATTCACAAGATGGAATTCTCCTAGTCATGGTGTTAATATGTGGCCTTCGAGGAGGAGGGTATTTGGTTACCGTAGTGAAGGTGTAGATGCCATGAATATCTTCCTCGTCTGAAGAGGAGTTGAAGTTTCTTGAGGCCTGAAATTGTGGCTGACTTTCCAAACAACATATGGTTTGGGAAGACGGTTCATCATCCAAGGAGAAAATGGATTCCACATTATTGTCTTGTAGAGAAATTCCAGTGACCTTTTCCAGCTGTGCTACAAATTTCTTCTGTTTCTTCGGACAGTCTTTAGCAAAATGTCCTTGCTTTTTGCAGACAAAACATTTAGAGGATTTTCTGTCTGGAGACCGTCTCTGTTTGAAACGGAGATACCGCTTTGTTCCTTTATAGGGCAGTCTCCTAGAAAACCTTTTCTTGGGTATTCTGGGCTGATAACGCTGAGTATCTTTTTTATGCCCAAACCTTCTTCCAAACCTTTTCTTCTTGGACATTCGTCTTTCAGGGATATTTGGACATTTGCACAAATCAGCTTTTGTGCACCTGATAAGATATCTGGCTGGCTTGCAAGCATTATCTTTCCTTTAGTCGTGCTTAAGGAAGTCTCTGATGACTTCTCGCCGTTGACATAATTCACTTATAGCAAAGTGAACTGCTTGAATAATTTGTCCGACTGTTAAGTCCATGCCCTTCAGGTTTTTGGCGGTTAATTCCTTTTCTTCTAATGAGGAGATTGGTTCTGTCAAGGATGACAAGAAGACTGGCTTGAGAGCATTGTTTGCACCAAGGTTGATAAAAAGTGTCACCATTCTTTTGAAATGTCGGTTGATGTCCTTTTTCCGATAAGAACAGCATCTTCTGTTGAAGAACTCCTTCCTTTGTTCATCAATCAAATTTTCTGGACTTCCAATGAAGTTTGTGTAGAGTTGAGTAAGGAAATCTTGGAAAGGAAGGCTAATGAGCTGGACTTGTATCTGTTCTGGTAAGTTGTTCCACCATGTCTATAGCATTCCAGTGAATCTGGCAGTTAGTTCAGAAAGAATATCTGCAGAGGATGGAACTGATAATCTTTTCTGGAGGCACCATGCATAGAAATCTTTGAATCGCTGGGGCCATTTGTCCCTTGCGATATCATCCAGGGTGAACTTTTCTTGTCCTTTGATAGGATGTCGTTCTTGAGTTTCTTCTAAGGATTGATCAGAGGAACTCTCTGGTTCATCCACATGGGGATTATTATCTGCCATTAGTATTTGTGGATCTTCGGTGATCGATGATTCTGCTGGTGATGCGAAAAACTCGGAACCTTGCTCATCAGAACTGGATTCTTCTTGTGTGGAGTTTGTAGAGGTTACTGACTCAGAGGTTTATGATGAAACTGATTCTGATGGGTCTGATTCTCCTAGAGTTTGTGTCAAAAACATATATGGGTCGTTTCCCAGATGTTGACTGTGCTGATGTTCATTTTCTTGGTGTAGCATATCAGGTTCGCTTGGCCATGAGATAGAGCTGGTGGCAGAAGAGTCACTTTGGTAGTGATTCTTTTGGGAAACGGATTTCATCCAATGTGGGATGGAAATCTGGGGATTGTTCTGTATTCTATTCTCCTTGATTAGTAATTGCTGAGTCGGTATTTGACTGGAAGAGTCTGTAGGACTTGGAAAACGTCTTGGTCGTGAGGAACTGGATAATTTTTTCTTTCCTGTTCTGATGTCCTCTTTTCGGCGTTCTTCATTCTTCTGTTTACGAACAATTTCTCTGATGTCCGCAATATCTCTTTTTTCTGGATTTCCGAAGAGATTATGTCGTTTAGCATGCTCCTGAAGTGGAAAATAGGAGCTGGATCTTCCTAAGTTGAAAAAGTCTGATCCTTTAGTGACTGGGTTTGGATTATCCTGGATTGCTTTTATCTGTCGCTTTAGCTTGGCAATCTCTTCATCTGGATCTGACCTAAAATAAGATGGATATCTTCCTTGTTCAAAGTTATCCAAGGAATGCATGAGTACTCTTAGTACTTCATGTGTCTGGGTGTGATGTTGATCCATCTTTTCTGAAAGCCGGGCACCTTGTTGGTGGAGACTTGATTCTACCTTTTCCAAATTATGCTATACTTTCTGTACTCTTTTGCAAATGGTAGTGAGGGCAGTATTTTGTGCAATGGCATTTTGACTTTGCCAGTTGAGCACTGTTTCTGCCAGATTATTTCTCATTGGGTTTCCAGCCTGGTCTACTGCTGTGGGTACTGGTATTTTGGATACATACCTCACATTGTTGTGAGTAAATTCTTCAAGGGGTGGAAATCTTAAGTCTGCATCTGAGTGTTCTGGTTGCATCATCATAATAGATGCAGGGGCTTGGATCTTTTGAATGTCCAATGGAGCATACAGAGCTTCTTGGGAACAGGTGGTGTAAGGCCTTAGGGGTTGGGCTATCTCTATTGGTTTTGTATCTGGTAAAACCGGCTGATCCAACATTGATGAAAATGGCTGGGCTACTTCTTTTGTTGGTTCTGGGTTTTGTACCGAGGCCTTTTTCCTTTGCCATCTTAGGATTGGCTTATAGCAGGGTAGAATCGTTTGCTTCAGTTTCAACGGGCGCCTTGTATCTTTGGCCAATTCTGCCAATTCTTGCCATGCTTTGTGCTGGTGAATGGATGCAGGGGCTGGCGGATTAATAGGCTCATCTTCCCATCCTGTTGGAATGATCGGACTAGACTCTGGCTTGGGAAGTGGTATTCCATAGTTCACAATGTAGTCGAACTTTCCCGAAGGTTGGCCTAGGAGTCCAACTGTAGGATCACCTGACTTATATCGCTGATGCAAAGCCAGGTCTTTCACCTTCTTGTTTGTCATGGGCTGCTGGCAGGAGTTATCATCTTCAGAGTCAGAGTCATTATCTGAGGCTGGGAGATTTCTCCTTTTTTGGCAACTTGTTTTGCCTTTGTGTTTTGAATAGTCAGGTTCTTCATAGTCTTCACAGTCACAGTTTGTTGGGCATTTTCCAACATCCCAATAACAGTGTTGTGACTGGGGATCTCGAAACTGAAAAGTCGGGTTGCCTCGTCCATCAAAGGAATGAATGATCTTATTGAGGGAGTCCGGTTTTTTCCTCTTGGGTACCGGTTGAACCATAAACATTGTGGGGAAGATTGGTGGAGCTGCTGGTTCCTTTTCCTGTGATCTGTCAAACTTGATCGTCACAGATCCTTCTCTATTCCTTATGAACGTAGGAGAGGTAGACTGGATTGGAGCAACTGGTGCAGTCTGCTTCTTGATCTGCTCATAATTTGTTACCCGTCTTTCTGGGAGTAACTTCAAGAGTTCTGATCTTGGAATCTGTCTTGGAATGTGAATGCAGGTAGGTGCTTTCTGATTGTGGTAGTCTGCCACGATGAGTAGGGCATCATGGGAATCATTTGGCATACTGATATCCAGGGCATGATTCTGGACTCGATATGCCATTTGGTAATGGAGAGTAGCCTCAATGGAGTCTGATTCCATGGTGGCACCACAAAGCTGAAGTTGGACCTGCAAAGCTGTCAAGACCTTTGGGTCTCTAAGAGACATGCAGAAGTTAGGATAAATAGTCACAAAAACTGTTCCAGCATTTAGTGTTGTTTCAATTGTCCCAATAACGGCATGTTGATATTCCATGTATCTGGTGTCCAATAAAGCCATTCTGGCTATCACAGGCAGTCCTTTTCGTCCATGATATGTCAGGGCAAGTCTTATGGCTGCAAAATGGAGATGCTTGTATCCTTTTTCAGTCCATTGTCCAGGGAATTCTGCAGGTAATTGTAAGGAAACAAATTGTTCCCGCTGGGTTCCCAAAATAGGGTGCTGACTGAATTTGCTGGTCTGAACATATTCAAGGGCAGATGAGGCAGGCTGGCTGATTAATGTCCTTATTCGTCTGATTGGTCCTGCTGATGGTTTGTGAAAGGCAGTATACGGACTAAGCAAAGGAAGCTTAGTATTAACCACTTGGTTAGCGTCGCAGTCCTTATAAGAGATTTCATAAAGTGATTCAGGGCTAGAAGTAGATCTGCGGAAGGAAGAACTTGGTTCAAGGGAGACAGGGGCATTTAGAGTAATGGGATTGTTTTCGGTATCCATGATTATAAAGGAGGGCAATAACGGCAGGCAGGGGCATTAGTTTCTATCTTTCTCTCTCTCTCTGAAAAGAAGGAAGAAAATTTGACAGGACAAGACTAAACAGGGGTCTGATACCAACTCGAGAGGGGGTAGCACCCAAATCATTATACAAAGGTGGATACAAACAAGACCAAACCAAACAACCGAACAAAAACATTTAGACTGCTTACATAGTGTTATAATACAAGAAACGCTTGGAATACCAGACTAGGAACCTTCGGTACATGTTGTAATTCCGGAGTTTAGTCCAGCCTTTACGACAAAGATCACTAGGATCAATGTACCATCCTTTCTCTGGGTCTGTGGAAACTGCAAAAGCAAGCTCACAATCTATGGAATACAAAATCATTTTTTGGGTTTTTCTTTCACAATAATATTTTAAATAGTTGAGGACACGACCGATTCTTTTAAGAAAACGAGGACACTTCCATCTGGGTTCTCCATACTCTATCCGGTCGAGTTTTAGTCGTCGGAAATGAGCTTGGAGAATTCCACATGGGGGAAACCATGGCTTATCATCCCTAAGATGTCTTCTAGGAGGTCTCATCGGTTTTTCCACT
Source organism: Melastoma candidum (assembly GCA_023653495.1). NCBI lineage: Eukaryota > Viridiplantae > Streptophyta > Magnoliopsida > Myrtales > Melastomataceae > Melastoma > Melastoma candidum. Next base: position 7,107,206 of record CM042886.1, read on the forward strand.
TTCAAGCTGTCTCTGCCCAGTGGCTCTTAACCCTTAGCCGATGGCAATTATGACTGCGAAAGCTTTACAGACCTACCTTCCTGAGAGACTCCTGAAAATATCTTATCGATAATAAACACTGGAGATTTGAAGTTTACTGAAGGAGATAAAGAGACCAGATGAAACAGAACACATAAACAGTAGAAAACTGGGAATAACACAAATATAAGATAACTAAACCAGATAATACAAACCTAAGGACACTGGAGTATATCATGACTTAGGAAAATGTTTTTGGGATTTTTGGTTTTTCAAATGTTTTTGGGTTTATCGAAGATAGAGAGAGTTGTTTGAAAAGAGTTAGAGAACTAGTACCGCCTTGCCTTTGTTATTGCCCAGAAAGGTGTTTTAGCTGCTCATGGATTTGGAGAAAACTTGGGAGTTTTATTTCTGTGTTGTTTCTCTGTTTTTTTTCATCTTACAGGAGAGTGCTATTTATACAATAAACTGAAAACTATACTAGGTTGTGGTTAAGCCACGCTACAACCTTATCGTTTCAGCTTTTTCCTCAGAGATGTGCGCGATGAGTCATCATCTTATCTCTAAGGAATCTTTTCGTCCTTTCAGCACATGGGGTGCTGTTCTTAGTCTTCGTCCTTTTGTCTTGGACGCTTTCCATGCTTTTCATGTGGGGTCCTTCTTCTTGCCGACAGTTTTCTGGATCTTGAAGAGGATGGTCCTGGGCCTGATGTTGGGCCTGTCAAGGAGAAAGTTTGAAGCATGTTTTCTGCTATGGCGTCCCAATCCTGTTGTTGTTGGATCTGTTCTTGGACAAAGCTTTCAAGGGCCTGTGATAAGTTCCACACATGGGTTGCGTCAAGTTTTGCAATCTTCTCAAGAATAAGATCTTCTTCTGATAGAGGCAAGATTGCATTTTGTTGGAAAAGCTTCTTTGTGAGGCATTGTCTGCTGTACAAAACTTCTCTGTACTCTGGATTCTTGACATCGTATGTTGGTGGTATGAATCATGCCCTGGATATCAGTATGCCAAATGATTCCCATGATGTCCTACTCATCGTGGCAGACTACCACACTCAGAAAGCACCTACCTGCATTCACATTCCAAGACAGATTCCAAAAGCAGAACTATTGAAGTTACTCCCAGAAAGATGGGTAACAAATTATGAGCAGATCAAGAAGCAGACTGCACCAGTTGCTCCTATCCAGTCTACCTCTCCAACGTTAATAACAAATAAAAAAATCCTCCTTCCTTCGACCAAAAAGATTTAAACGAATCGTTAAAAATCGACGGTCCAGATCCACTCCAGGACGACTCCTTCCCAACGAGATTTGACCTTTGACCGTTTAATTAGTCGAATAAATAACGGAAAATAAAAGATGGAAGAATCCCGACAACCTCGTCAAATATCCCGTAAGACCAAAATACCCCAACAACCAGAATCTTTTTATTTTATTTTTTTGATGTATTTGTGTTTGTTTTGGAGATAAGGAATTCCCAATACAATTACACCCAAACCCCCCAAAAATCTTAGATATTTCAACCCTACTATCACTGTCAAGGGCGGCTGGCTTGTTCGTGAGTTGAGTTCTGGGTTTGGAGTCCGAGTTTGAAAGAGCCCGAAATTGCCGCCTCTTGCCGGACTTGTGGTGACCCTCTCGCCCCTTTTTGTTCTTCTCTTTTTGAGGCTTTTCTTTAGTCTTTTGGGATTTGGTTTCGCTTCCGGCCTTTGATTTGTTTCGTTCTGAGGGTTGAAATTTTGTGTCACGGCGTAGTTTCCGTGATCTGTTTAGTGTTGGGTTCAAGGTTTTTTTTTTTTTGTCGATCCCGAGGATGTTTAGGAAGAGATTGTGATTCCTGCTGGGAAACGAGGCCAGCCTCGGACGACCCGTTGTTAATCGCAGATATTAGTTTTGGTGAAGTACCGGTTTTCGATCTCCTGAGATTGATTCTGACTGCATTTGCTCGGTGTTCTCGTGATTTTAGATGCCAAGCGAAGTTGACAATGCCCCGGACGACAACGGGGGTGAGCCTTTTGTGGAGGTCGACCCCTCTGGCCGATACGGTAGGTACGCGGACCTGCTCGGTGCCGGATCCGTGAAGAAAGTGTATCGCGCCTTTGACCAGGAGGAGGGGATCGAAGTCGCATGGTACCAGGTCAAACTGCGGAATTTCTGTGGCAATCCGGCAATGGTGGAGCGGATATACTCGGAGGTTCAGCTACTCCGTGATCTCAAGGACAAGAACATCATCACCCTGTACAGCTTCTGGAACGATGAGGTACGTGAGACGCTGAATTTTATAACCGAGGTGTGCACCTCGGGGAACCTGAGGGAGTACAGAAAGAAACACAAGCACGTCTCGATTAAGGCGTTGAAGAAGTGGTCGAGGCAGATCCTGAAGGGGTTGGAGTACTTGCACACCCACGAACCCTGTATCATCCACAGGGATCTGAACTGCAGCAACTTGTTCGTCAACGGAAACATCGGACAGGTATGCACAAGCTCTCGCGTCCTTATCACGTGATGAATCGCCTAGTTTCTCCATAACCATGACCATGACGGGTTTTTGTCGTGGTTCAGGTCAAAATCGGTGACCTTGGTCTAGCGGCATGCGTAGGGAAGAATCACATTGCCAGGTCTGTCCTTGGCACTCCGGAGTTCATGGCGCCGGAGCTCTATGAGGAGGACTACACGGAGCTTGTCGACATATACTCGTTCGGGATGTGCCTGCTAGAGATGGTGACGCTCGAGATCCCCTACTCAGAGTGCGACACCGTCCCCAAGATATACAAGAAAGTGACCTCGGGCATAAGGCCCCTTTCCCTGAACAAGGTGAAGAACGACGAGGTCAAGGCATTCATCGAGAAGTGCCTGGGGCAGCCGAGGGACCGCCCCTCGGCAACCGAGCTGCTGAACGACGCCTTCTTTCTAGGGCTCGAAGATGATGATGAGAACTAGGTAGAAACTTCCGATACTACTAAGCTAGGCTTTTAGTTTCAGTACAGTTCCAAGTGTAAATAGCTGTCGAAATTGCAACTTAGTTTGATTTGATCTAATTTCAAGCGCGTTTTTGGACGTTTGAAATTACTTTCAGAATGGAGGAAAATCCCTTTGCTTTTATTTTTGGGTTGTTTTTCTAGTAATTTTGTAATCGACAAAAACGTCCCCCGGGTGAGAAACTCGAAGAGTCCTACAGAAGGGCTACACCGTCATTTCAGTCCTCTAACGGTCGCCTGGTTCCGCTTCTTCTTCTTCTTTGTTGTCTTCGATCTCTGTTGCGATCCCAGGCGATGAAGTCGACCAAGCCCGCCCTATCGTCTTCGGCCATCCGCAACTTCCTCACCAGGTCCACTTCCACCAATCAGAAGTCGATCCTCGAGGACTACCGGCCGAGCTCCGAGAATGCTCCCCTTCCTAACCCTAACATCCCGGTCTCTGATATCGAGTACTTGGATCCTAAGCTGGAATCAGTCGCCCCGGAAGTGTCCTCCGGTGACATCACAGAGGTACTATCATTGCATTCTGTCACATCATACATTTTATGAATGCAGAAATGAAAGTGAAACGCTGAGCACACTCAGATTTGCAGGTATTTTTATGGGCCGAACGCTTGCGATAGCCTCAATCACCGTCGAGTGAGCCTTAACAGGTCTCTTCTGCTGCCTCGTGCGGATCATGATGTTGATAAATTTAGATGCAGATGATGTGAAGGAATTGTGCAAGCAGCTGGATGAATTGGCTGAATCTGAAGATAAAGTCATTGATTCGTCTCGAAAAGATGATTTAGCTCCCTGCTCTTCTATTGCGGAAAGTTGCGATACTGAATCCGGTGAAATGTACGCAAACTGTCTGGAGGACTTCAAACTAGAAGGGAGCAACAGTATTCAGGACCACCATGAACTTGCTCCAGAAGAAAGCCTGTCGTCGTCTGAAATGTTTGTCAGTTGTCAGGACACATCACTGTCAATTGGCTCACCGTTGCTCTCAAATTCTTGAAGAACCAACCCTGACAGAATCTCCGAAATTCGGACGATCTCCAAGGAGTGTAACTGTTTCATCTATATTGCTTGCAAGTGAACATAATGCTGCTGATGGAGAGAATTTCGCACCAGACGGGGTCTGAAAATCCCTCGGGCAATCTCTACAGGCTAGCGCAGGACCTGCAGAGTCCTTGGCAGCAAGCCTCAGAAGGAGATTGGAGATAATTGAATCTCATGAACGGAAAAAAATTGCTGAACAAGTCTACCGTTTCCTTTTCTTTTGAGGCGTCCGAAGAGAAACAGTCTATAGATGGACGATTGGCCTCATTTATCTGCTCTTCTTGAGAAGGAGAAGGTCAAATGTCGGTTCTGATGAGATCAAAGATAGCTTGAAGGCCTGGATTGTTACGTAGGAGGTTATGAAGGTAAGAATCATAGTGTTTGTTTTGCTTATTAGGACACTCAGAAGCAAAGTCTTCGCTTCCCTCACGGACTTCTTGCTGCCTCTTCCACGATCAGGAAAAAGGAAATGATTCAGAAGCCTAGAAGATAATAAAGGAGCTTGAACTCCTTTGCCAGGAGCAAGCAGTGAAAATTCAACAGGTATTTCTCGTTGATGACCCGCCTTGCCAGTTGGGGAAGAGTTGCCTGGGATTGTCCCACCCCAATGAGGAAAAACTCGAGAGGGAGAGAGAGAGGTGGTTAGAAATGGAGAGCGAGTGGATCTCCCTGACTGATGAGCTGAGGATTGACATTGAAACCCACCGCCAGCGTACTGAGAATCTGGAGATGGAACTACGGTCCGAGAAGAATTGCAGGGAGGAACTAGAGGATGTTGTCCATCGATCTGTTCTAAATCACTCCAGGATGATCGAGCACTACTCCGAACTTCAGGAGAAACACAACGATTTGGTTGAGAAGCACAGTGCAGTCGTGGACTGGATAGATGAAGTAAAGAAGGCAGCCACTAAGGCAGGCACGAGGGGTAAGGGCGCTCGTTCTGCAAAACTACTGGCGGCTGAACTTTCCGCTGTGAGCGTTGAGAGGGAAAGGGAGAGGAAACGCCTGAGGAAGGAGAACGAAAGGCTGAAGGCCCAACTCAGGGACACTGCTGAAGCAGTCCACGCTGCCGGAGAACTTCTTGTCTGGCTAAGAGAAGCTGAGCGAGCCACTTCCGCTGCCAAGGTAAAAAATTCAGTGCATAGAAAAGTGAATATCCGAAACGACGATCTTTATCGCAAGGCAAACTTATTTGTGATGTTTGTTGGCAGGAAAACTTGGGGGCCGGCCAGGAAGACAATGAGAAGCCGAGGAAGCAAGTGGAGAAACTCGAGAAGAAGCACAAGGCGGAGATGTCCACTATGAAGCGGTATTTCGTGGAGAGCAAACTACCACAATCCGCATTGCCGCAGACATACTACGCAGAGGAGGACGATACCGAGGTTGGTCACGGGGCAGCATCTCACATCGACAAAGACCAGGCCTAGAGAGCCGAATTCGGAGCCATATACCAAGATCACTACTAATAACGGGTCACTTCAACTTTGCACCACCATTCTCGGGTTGCTGCGTATGTGTTCTTGGCTTATTATTTTACTCTTTCCAGATTATAAGGGGAATTTGTCCGGTAGGGGTGGAAATTCGAGGCTGTCCACTCTCCGGCTTCTTTGCCAATCCCAGTCCGGTGACCGGCTGCCCATGCGCCCTCTGTTGCAGCATCCATTAGGCCGGGACCAGCACCAGACCATGTTGTGCAGTCAAAAGTTTTGCCACCTGGTGAGTTAAGAACAATCTGGGCGGCGATAACAAGAACATAACATAGAAATGCTCGTTGCAGCATTTGAGTTCCTTCCGCTTTCGAGTAATGATCACGACCTGGTCCCATCCTCGAGGATTATACAAGCCCCCTGCTGACCTTTCGAATTATCATAGCATCGTCTTCCTTCCTGACCTTTTGTATAATGACAGCGATGAGTTAAGGGGACGTCATTCTCTTCTGTTAAAGAGCAAGCAGGGAGTGTACCTCATTCAGGGCTGGCTCTCTCCTCGAAACCGGTTGGCTCGTGCGGGCAGCACACTGTCCCTTTCCTGCACGGTCTACTCTCTCCGATAGAAACACAGTGATAACTCCTTTACCTGCTCCGACCAGAAGGCGGAAGCCGCGGGAGCTCGCGCAGGGCCACTTCGGGAAACAAACGGGATCCAAAGGAGCAGAAAACGGGGGATCCCATAACCGGAGATGATCCAAAGAAGCAGGAGCTTTCCTCGAAGAAACGGCAGAGGAGTCGTCAGATTGACAAAACAGAGTGCAAACTGTACCAAGGAAGGCCAGAACAACAGCGACAAACGGAGCAGATTCCCATGTTGAAGAAGAAGCCCAAGAGCGAGGAGCTTCATGGGCCCTCTCAGATCGGCGTCGTCGAAGGAACCCTCTTCCTTTCCCACAAACCCAACAAAACCTACGACGGAGTCCCATTTTGCCCAAATCCCAATTCCCTTTTTTCTGTGACCGTCGAATCTCACGTCACCATCACCATCACCATCAACACGAAACGCAGGACTTGGACAAATCTTGGAGTCCCCACAAAAGAAAAAAATGGTATCTGTCCTCAAAAAGTCGATCCTCCTAATCTTCGCCTTCAACATCCTGTCCATCTACCTATACTTCCTCCCCCGGTGCCCGTTACCCGCGCCCGAAGACCCCGACGACGATCGCAACGAGCTCTCCTCCCTCAAGCCCTGGCCTTCCCTTCCATCCTACCTCCCTTGGCCCTCCAACCCCAGTCGGGACCCCGAGTCCTGCGAGTCCTTCTTCGGTAATGGGTTCACCCGCCGTGTCGACTTCCTCCGCAGGGGCCGCGACAGGGGATGGTTCCGTTGCCACCACAATGCGGTGCTCGGGAGCTCCGTCTGCGAGGGTGGGAGGGTGAGGATGGCGAGCGGGAGGATTCGTATGGCCAGGGGAGGGGAGAGGTTGGAGGAGGTCTTGGGGAGGAAGGAGGAGGAGGAGCTGCCCGTTTTCGAAGAGGGGGCTTTCGAGGTCGAGGGGGACGGTGGGGTCTGGTTCGCGGGGAGGAAGTGGGGGAACGGGTGGAAGAGGTGGAGGGTTGTCGGGGACGAGGACTTGGAGAGGTTCTTGCCTGGTAACGGCGTTGAGAGGCATACAATGCGGGAGTTGATCGGGAACCTTACCGTCATCGCAAAGGGCGAATTGCAATGTGATCAGGTGTCTGGGTTGGTTTTCTCTCGGTGATTTCATTTGCTGGCTCTTTTCTTCGTTGTTGTTGTCGTGCCGATTGCCGTATTAGATTTCTGGGGCGCCCGTGTTGTCGCTTGATGGACATTGTTTCGGTGTTTTGCAGTGGATTGACGAGCCGGCCCTTTTGGTTACCCGCTATGAGTATGCAAACTTGTTTCACACTGTAACAGATTTGTACAGTTCATATGCTGCTTCCCGAGTTGCAGGATTGCCTTATCGCCCGCGTTTGATATTTGTGGACGGTCACTGCTCGGTAATGATCGAAACAGCTCGTGACCTTGTTATTGGCATGTTCACAGAGAGCTCATCCTTGGTTGCAATCTCTGACAAGCATAAATTTTTTCTGCGAGATTTCTCAGTCACCCTTGGAAGAAACGTGGAAAGCCATGTTCTCCAGTGTGACGTATGCTAAGAACTTCACTGGCGCTGTCTGTTTCCGCCATGCTATATTCGTGCCCCTGGGATATGAGACCGCCATCTTCAAAGGCCTCTCTAGGAAAATACTCTGTCAAGGAGCGTCCATAAAGGATCAATGGAGAAATCCAGATGATAAAAGAACCACCCGGCTTTCTGAGTTTGGCGAAATGATAAGAGCATCGTTTGGGATTCCGGTAGGCGATCATCAGATCGAAAGACCCTTGTCTGCCCATAATGTGCTCTTCATCCGTAGGGAGGATTATCGGGCGCATCCTCGTCACATAGGCAAACTAGAATCGAGGCTGATCAATGAGCAGCACCTATTTGATTCCCTAAAAATTTGGGCGTCAAGCTACCAGGGCTGCAAGGTAAATCTCGTGGATGGACTTTTTGCGCACATGCCAATGAAAGATCAGGTCAAGGCCATACAAGATGCTTCAGTGATCATCTCCGCACATGGGGCGGGGCTCACCCACATCATCTCGGCAATGTCTGATACAGTGATCTTGGAGATCATAGGTAGCAAGTTCCGGCGCCCTCATTATGCACTGATCGCATGGTGGAGGGGCTTGGAGTACCACGCCATGAATCTTGAAGGGTCCTATGCCAACCCGGGAGAGGTTATCGATAAGCTCAGGAGCATTATCGAGAACCTTGGATGCTGACTGGTTCGAACAATCCCGTCTCTGACTTCGAAATTCCCAAAGGAGATGGCACAAATAAGGTTTCAAACCGGTTCACGGCCCGTTGTTTCCTGGCACAACGACACAACAGGTCGTTATGAGAGGGAAGGTTTAAACGGCTGGATTAAAACATCGTTTTAAGGTTAGATGGTTGACATTTGACATAACACTTAGAAATTGTATGTAGAGAGGAATCTTGTTCATGAAAATATTAGGCAAGAAGGTCGAAAGTCACATTTTTATTGCAGTTCATCTTCCGCGATTGCGATTTCTCGAAAGAACCAATCGGACGGAATTCTGGGAAATCTGAGCCTTTTCCTTCGATCACAGCTAAATCGGTGATCTTCTTTGTTGTTTGTGGTGGATTCAATTGAATTCACGGCGGTTGATGCCTTTCCATGTGTTCGACAAAATGCGCTCTGATATTTTGCTTGGGTTGATTAATTTTATAAAGCAGGGCAGGATAGTTACGTGCTTCCCGTCGGCTCCCAAGAAGATGGCAGGGACAGTCGGGTTTTTTCTCGCCAGAGCAGCGACTTTCTGGCACTGTTTGCATCTGTGGTATGTCAACATCGGACCTCGGCAGGACCGGATAAGGGCTCAGAATGAGTTTGTCAGGGAAAGCTTGATGAAGAAGTATGGCGACGGTGCTCTGGGACCAGGAAAGAAAGCGTGACCTCCTGGCCGGGATTCATCTGCTATTCCGTGGCTTTGATTGTCATTAGTTAATAAGTTGCACTGTCTGAAGATCGCTCTGGAATGCGAGTTTGATTGGCTTTGCTGTTCCGTTGGATGATTTCATCATGACAGACTGGGCGCTGGATCATCAAAATGTAATTTCGTTACGGGAAAGTAACAAGGTCGAAATATGGCACCAAGTCAGCTCACCTGTCAAGTTATGGCTTCTGTGGTTCGTAGAGATGATAATTACATGGAGGAATAGAATGGAAATCGGCAAATATGAGAAAGAAACAGCAATAAGGGATGTATAGCCGGGACCACGAGGAAGAAGAATATGCCTATGCAGCGAAGAAGAAGAAGAAGCTGCCTCTCTGTTAATAGACAGAGTGCGGGAAGTCTACCAGTTCCCAAAGCAGAAGCAAAGTTGCAAGGAAACTGACCGCACTAGAAAGGAGCAGTTGTGCAGCGACTCTGGTTTGCCCATTCTTGCTGTTGGCAGGTGGTGGAGAAGATGCACTCGGTGAGCTTGGAGCCTGGGGTCTCGTGGAGACTGGTGGCAGTGGTGGCTTGGAGACGTTGTCATCAGTGAGAACTGGGTGTGGTGCCTCGGCAGGCGGCAACATGGGAGTTGCTGTAATGAGAGACACAAGTCCGGCAGGTGGAACAGGGGCCATGCAAATGGGAGTATTGTTGCCCAAGCCTAAGCATTTGTTCCCTGCATTGGAGATTATCCATGGCGAGATCACAAATTAGCCAAAGGGAGAAAACTAACTCCAAGCATGGCTGGAATACATACACAAGAAAGCAATATGCAAGAACAACTCACTTTTGTACACAGCAGCTGTCTTTGGGAAGTCGGTTATAATGCCATCAACACGAGTTCCCATGAGGAAGGAGTTCAACTGCACAGTGGCATCTGAGAAGTAATCGTAAACTTGCGAAACAAACTCGTTCTCCAGAACTTGTGCATAGACAGATAGGTTGAAGTTCTGTAGCCTCGTTACGGTGTTTTGTCATTAGATGATAAAAGACGACGATTGCGGGTAAATTGACGTTTTCTTAACGACGACCGAGTGAGCAAAGCTCTTGATGTCCTGAATGGCGGAGTTAGTGGCATCTTGGACATTTTCGTCAAGCTTGTACACTAGTTCATAATTCGATGTCCCTTTTATCTTCATAAGGACAGAGCTGTTGGTGGACTTGATCATGACCCTTTTCAGCGTCTGGTTGCCATAACTGGATTTATTCAGGGAATTGAGGACCGCGTCTGTGATATCTAGTCCCTGGTTCTGGGCGAGGTACGCGTCATTCTGGAAATGCAAGAGTTCGGAGTGAAACAACGCACAAAAAATGTCCACCAAGGACCTCGGAACTCAACCAGGGGACAGACTTTCTTACCTCGATATTGATCAAGACCAATGATACCGAAGAGTTCCATGCCAAGCTCAGAAAATCCGACAACGACAAGAATTTCCCAGCATTCTTGTTCCTCGGATTTCTGAACAGTTGGTAGTTATAGTACGGATTGGAAATCGATGCTGCAAGGAAACCGAGGTTGATCCAATCAGTGGATTTTGAAGTCTCAAGCTTGCAAAATAGGCACAAAAAACTCAAACTACGTCTTCCAGTCAGAAAAGCATCAAGGTTTCCTCTCGGAACGGTTCTTACCTGTCAGCGTCTGGATGTCGCTCCATGCGAGGCTAAAAGCGAATATTCCACTCTCAGATTGAATCTCGGGGATCGTCGCTGTAAGATTGCTAAAACTCGACTGTGCAACCAGGCTGGTGTCGATCAGATTGATGGAGCTCAGGCAGAACGGTGTTCCATCCAGTGACATTTGAACATCACAGTCAACAATGTCGGCCCCATCCGAGATAGCATTTGTATATGCGGCATCGGTACATCCAGGGTAATCTCCGCTTGCCCCATTGCATGAGATGACCAAGAAGTTCGTTGTATAAGAACAAAGAATTCCTACTTAAAGTCGAACAAAAAAAAAAAAAAAAAATAGCAGATGCAGATTTGCGTCAGCGAGGGATGTCCCGTAAGGACGGACAACAGATATGCATACCTCTCGCAGTGATGTTTTTGCCCACAAGAGCAAAACACTCTGCAGGAACAGAGAAAGGGTTTAGCATCAAGATGATGTTTGTAATGCTCCTTGTAACTGGGGGAAATTGATACACACCTATCGCTTCAGACGGAGTTATTGGGAAATCGGTGAGCACGCCATCGACTGAGAATGCACCGTTGTCAACATAGGAAAGAGTCTCAGCCACGGGGTCATAGCTGTAATTGTAGCTAAATGGCACATCGTTAGCAAAATCTCAAGACTAGGAGTCCTGCTTTGTGAGCATCACTGACGACGGTCGTATAAGGCAGCAGGTAGTTGCCGGAATCGCCAGGCCAGATGTTGATGGGTTTCCACCGGGCACAGCGGAAGCTCGTTTTGAAATATACGGTTCGAAACGCAGTCCCGGATCTTGTGATACGTATAAATCGAATAAAAACGTTAAATAAAACATGCCTTGTTGTTGCGAATACGAGCTTCAAAAGTCCCAAAACGTGACTCCTCTAAAAGTATCCACGCACACGAGACACAAACAACTTCGAACTCCTTTTGGTGCTAGCCCTCGGAGTTCTTCACTCAATGTTTCTTTCGGAAGCCTCGGCTGCTTCTGTGACCAAATAGTTTTTCCTTTTCTTTCTTGGCCACAGAAACACCTCCCGGTCGATCTTCTCTCTTTTTTTTTTTTATTTCAATCACACGGTTAAACTTATATAACGTGGGTTTTCTTTTCCCAAGAGGTACCGCCATTGTCAAATCAATTATAATAAACATTTATATTTTAATTTTGTAATAGCACGTACCTAAGCTAAGTAGCAATTGTTTTCAATTTGCCACATAGCCTTAACTCACGTGGACTTGTAAATAATAATAAAATGATATAATAATATATTGCCTGTAACTTAGACATATCTGATTAACTTAAATTCAACATTAGGATTTATTACTTCCGAATATTTCAGAATAAATTTATAGTCCAACAAATTCTAGTTTTGAAAATTTATAATTCTAATATCCATTAGAATTAAATAACAATGTTCGTGTTTACGTGCTTTTGCGTGCGACCCTCTAGGTTCTATATACGAAGGCAATGTACATCCATACATAGATTGAGGTAACCGTCTAGCAACATTTTTCAGTCACCCAACGTAATAGAATATTGGTCATAAACCAAAACCGCTATGAACCGATTTCTGTGTAATTCAATCTCTTCATCTCACCGACATCCCGATTAATTCAGTGCATTATGTGTCATCACTGAATGAATCGTTTTACTTGATTTCTGAGATATAATAGATCTTAACTTGAATGATAAACATTCATCCACGGCCGTGTGTTTAAAATCACTAATATCTCAATCAAGAGGTCAGGATGTCAACTATCTAATCCAAGAGAGTGATGAATCCTATATTGACTCAACACTATCCTCTCTACGCTTCGCTGCACACCCAATAACCGTATTACTCACAATCCGATTAAAGACTACTTTTAACGGCATCAAAGTGAACAACTCCACGCATAGAATAAATGGAGGTCTCAAGTCAGGAGATCAGTTACACTCGTTCAACAAGAGAAGTGACCAATGACACTTAATATGTGGTATTCTCTATAAACGGGTCGAGTCCAGTGTACCATAAACTTAGGCACCCCCGAGTACAACTTGAATATTCATCCCTTGATCTAACTCGACCTTAGTTATACTTGGCGTTGATCTAGATGTTTATGTCCCATCTAAACATCTATCCGATCAAGGACAATTCTAGATTGACAAATAATCAATCTATGGGACTTTACCGTAAAGTTAATTACGTGCAGAAGAGTAATTAATAAACAGTAAATACTTGCCTTTATTAACAACTATTCACATATATTATAAAGTGTCTTGGCACATACGTGCACACACTAACAGATGTAAATCTTAGGGACGAGTATTCTGGAAGCAAATGCCTTGATGGAGGTAAGGTTCTTAAGAAAAGAGCCGTATGTCTCTGGTTGGCCAATGCTCGAGATCGCCTTGTCCCATGAATCTGAAGATTAATTTTGTCTTCAAGCTAACTCGGGAGGCAAGCTCTTTACAAAATTCACCTCAGGCAAAGAGATGTAGTTGATGACGGTGCTTCGCATCTCCGAGAGAATGAAGCTCCTCATGCTCAAGTTGTGCTGAGTGAAGAAAGCGCCGTGCTGTGGGAAGAACAGCAATCGGAAAAATCAGTCAACAGACAATCTCAGAAACCCGAACCAACGATCGGATTATTACCTGAGCATTTAGCCATAAAACAGGCGGCTTGTAATTAGTAACCAGGTCTTAAACAGTGATTATCGGCAAGGCATCATCATCGAACCTATTCGTTCCCGACAGCACTCCACGAATCACTGTCAAGTCAATGCGCTACGATTAAAAGAGTCGGTGCAAATGTTAATCGAGGACAAGCCGTTAACGGAGCTTACAGTTAACATTTCCCAATTCTCTCATGGTGAAGTCGACCGAGAACCATCCCTGAACTGCTGCGCCGTCGACCACGTAACTGTTGCTCCTATTCTTGTAGACATTAGCTATGTCCGAGCTGTTGTCCAAGTTGACGTTAGGCGCCCAGATGCTGACCCCATCCTTCGTTAACTGACATCACACCAAAAAATGACGTCGGGGACGCTGGTAGCAGTAACGGCCCCCTACACGAGCGAGCTCGAATCCGGGAAAACCCCCGAAACCCCTCCTCGTGCCACGACCACGGGGGCACTTCCTGTAACACCATCAGGATTCGGTATCAAGAAAGATCTTCTCGAGTTTGGGGTGGCGGTCGTTCCATGAATTACTACTACAAGGCCAATGTAAGGAAAAAGCTAAAGAGAGAAAGATAAGGGTCAAGAAGTCCGCCGATGAGGTGTCCTATCTCGGGTGGAGCAAAACAAAATCCAGGGAACCAGTCTCGACGGAACCCGCGTAAGAATGGCAACGGGAGAGACAAGGGGAGAAGAAGAGGAGGGGGACGTACTGGTGAGAATCAGCCACGGAGAGGATCGGCTGGTGGATCCTTGAGCAGCGGCAACTCGGGTCGATGCTAAGGAGGCAGCGAGCAGTGCCGCCAGGAGGACGGCGGCTCGTTGGGAGCATTGCCTTCCCAGCAATGTCACCGCCTTCGTGGGGTCTATCCCCATCGCCGGTAGCTTTAACCTGTGACCGCAGAGGCATTTCGGATTGATAGTCCACGCAAGATGGAGACGCTCATCCGATTTAATATATAAGGAGACTCTTACCTCTTAGGCTAACTTTTTGGAGTGGTGATCCCCAGAATTTTATCACATGGGTCAGCTTCTCGATTGAGTACCACAATCTCCTTGATCAACAGCCAAAGATTATCTGTGTAAACGCCTGTAACTTGACGAGTGCAGAAGGTAGCCCATCCAGCCTAGTGCCTAAAATGGTCAGCTTCCTTCGGATAGTCGAGGCTCGACGAAAGCTCTCAGGTCCTGAAGACGTTGAATCAAAGAAGGTGGATATCAAGCCGGCAATATCATCAGCAGGCTTAGCCTCCCCGTTGTATTCCTTAAGCCACGAGTCGGCCATCGAAACCATTCCCGCTGCAAGAAATCAATCGATCGATCACCACCGATAAAATCTGCGACGCACGAAACTCTCGATCGTCGAGCTCAAACCGATGTCCGAAACAGAGGCATGAATCCAATCCAACAGAGACTGGTAAGTGTGGACTAAAGTGAGTGGCAACGGACGGGATGACTCTATATATAATAATAAAAGGGGGAGGGGGAAAACGCCGGCGACTTCACTTCGTTAACCCGCCCCATTTGAAGAGATTTCCCTTTCCTCTGTCTCCGTTCCCTCCCCTCCTGATTCTTCGTCTAGAAGGAAGAAGCTTGGGGTGTCCGCGGCCATGGCGTCCGATCAGGAGCCGGCGAAGGCGCTCTTGCCCTACCTACAGCGAGCCGACGAATTGCAGAAGCACGAGCCGATCGTCGCCTACTATTGTGCGCTTCTCTCCTCTTCGCCCCCCCTCCTTCCTGAACCCTAGGTCGTTCCTTGGTGTGTTTGAATTTCGCGTCTTCTTCGTTTTTGTTGCTTGTTCAGGTAGGTTGTATGCGATGGATCGGGGGCTGAAGATTCCGGCGAGCAATCGGACCAAGACGACCAATTCTCTCCTGAATTCGCTCATCAAGCAACTAGAGAAGGTCTCCGGTCATGCGGTCGCTTCATTTTCTGGATTTGGCCTGCGGTTTGGATGTGTTTCATTCCCTTGATTGCCGTAGGGTTCTTTTCCGTTTTCTGTTTTCCAAGGGTCTTTGTTACTTATATTAGCAATCAGTTTGACCGGGAATGTCCCTTTACTGTCAGCCTGCTAGGGTTATTTTCAAGGCCTTCCGAAGTGTTATTCTTGACTTGCTGGAACGTTAAGGGAAGACTTGACACATACGGTGGTAAAAGATTGTGTGAGGTTTCTCTTGTGAAGTTTGATTAATAGGTGGCTAGTTTTTTTTTTCTCTTTCCCTTCTCGATCTCCCTGATGGAATTCTTCAGGGACAGAAAATTATGCAAGATTGATTGGCTGATCGAGTATGCCTGAAGTTTCTAGCAAAACACTATTTGATAGATATCCAGCTTGTGTTTATTAATCATCTTTTGATCAAGGTGAGTTATGGTGCTTTACTATTGACAGGACAAAAAATCACTTAACCTTGGACCTGAAGACAACTTGTACTTGGAGGGTTTTGCGTTGAATCTATTTGGAAAAGCAGACAAACAAGATCGTGCTGGGCGTGCTGATTTGTACGATGAATTTCTTACCTTTGAAACTAGATTGGAAGTTACAACTTTTGTCTGCCTTATCAATATCCTTTGGAATACATCAAATGCCTTTACCAAATTCGTGTTTTCTGATGTTCTTTTATATGTGAAATTTGCCGTGGATAATGGGTTCCATTCAAAACCAGAATCTTGGGAAACGTTTGTTTAGTATATTGGTATGGCTGGTAGCTTGGCTTATCTGGGTGAGCGGTTGTAGTTACTATTTTTTTACTAAGTTCTGTTAAGTTAGTCAAGATCTAAGTCCTACTGCATGTTGTTTCATTTATTCTCTACATAAGGCAACTTGTTTACTCAGAACTGAAGATTGAACTAGTGAAGAAGGCATATCATTGATTGTGCTTTTTTTTTTAATTATTCTATTAATTGATGATTGTGCTATTGATCATGTTTTCTTTGGTGAGTGAATTTTATTGATGCTTTTTAGAACAATTCTGCTGACTGTTCATTATGTTGAACTTTGATGTCCACAATGAGTTTAAGAGTGATATGTACTCTGTATATGGTAGTTCTGTTTACATGATGATTCTATTTGGTTGTAATGCAGGAACACTGCCAAGACGTTCTATGCAGCGAGCATCTTTTTTGAAGTCCTTAATCAGTTTGGTCCTGTTCGGCCTGATGTAGGTGGTCCAACTGTGGCGAGCAGAAAACGTTGTTTCTGTACAGTTGTTCCCTCTTTAGCTTCATGGGATGTAGTTGCACTTTTGCCGCTTCATTAAGATTGTAACTTCTTTGATGACAGCTTGAACAGAAAAGGAAATATGCTGCGTGGAAGGCTGTTGATATAAGAAAAGCATTGAAAGAAGGGCGGCAACCCATCCCTGGACCACCACTTGATGACGAAGATCTCTTTCTCCCTTCTACTTCACCAAGTGGTTCATATGTAAGATTTTCTCCTCATTGGGTTTAGTCATACTTTGTATGCATATTTATGCCTGTTTATCCTGATTGCTGGAACTGGCGCACTTTCTACTTCTTTTATCATTTTGATTGGAGATATATGATCTGTTTTTTCTGAAGATAACTGGTGACTTGTCAGTTTGCAAAAAAAAAAAAAAAAAAAAAAACAGAAGAGTATGTTCACAAGTTCCTTTTCTGCTTATATTTTTTCTTATATCTAGATTTCTATTGTTATCCAGATAATATCTCCGCTATTCATTTCTTTCATTGTCTTTGCAGGGAGTAGATCCTAGTGAAGCTGGATCCGTTCATCCCGGATCGGAAATTGATTTGCCATCCCCAACCCAGAAAATAGAGAGGCAATATTCAGCCGATATCTCACAATCTCCCAGTTCTCATACATCTAATTATCCTCCTCCTCAGGACTTTCAACCACCCTCCTATTCTGTCCCAAAGCCTGTAAGTCCCAGTTATCCTACATCATACAGCCATGAGCCTTATCCGACCAACACCCAAAATCTTCCCCAAGATTATACTCCGGATACACATCAGCATCAGTTACATGGTTACCCCCAGGAACACCTGCCACAAATGCCTCGTCATTATCCTTCGGAACAGCAACACATCCCTGGCCATTTCTCGGATTCACAGCAGTATATCTCCAGTGATATTTTGCCTCAAAATAACACGATACATTCCTATCCTCACTTTCAATCATATCCTAGCTTTGCGGCGGCCTCAGTCCCATCCGTCTCTTCTCAACATCCGTCCTACTACCAAGGTCCAGATTCTTCCCATCCTTCCTCTGGTCATCTTGGAAGAAGCTTCTCTACAGCTACCCGGCATGACACTGGGAGGTCGAATGGAGGCGCTACAGAAGCTTCTCCTCGTGCCGAAACACATCACTATGACAGCAATTACCAACCTCCACCGGAAAAGATCGCTGAAGCTCATAAAGCTGCTAGATTTGCAGTTGGTGCTCTGGCATTTGATGATGTTTCAGTTGCTGTGGATTTCTTAAGGAAGTCACTCGAGCTGCTGACTAATCAGTCTGCGGGTAAGTGATGCCATCTTCGGTGTACCTCTGTATTGGAGAGCATGCATGGCATGGCTTGTGTCTGTCTTATGGTGATAGGAAAACTGGACTGTTTAGATAATTAATTGCTTACGTCCTTCTGGTCTTTCTTTATCTACATTTGGTGGTACGCTTTGCCTGCATATACCCCATGCATGGTACACATCATCTTGAGCTTTCTTTTGGAGATATGTCGCACCACAACTGGATTGCAAGGACATGCTCCAGAATAACGTATGCTTGAATATCACCCCAGTTGCTAACAGGGACGAGAGCACTAATTTGTGCGCAGCTAACATTAAGCCTAAACGCTATTACGGGCCGAAAGACTTCAACTGCAACTACTTTCCATACTATCCAACCACTTAACTGGCTTAGTTCGGACTGAAAGTATAATATATTATATAAACAAGTTTGAGGTTTGTTATAAATTAGAGCTCCCGAATTCAACTACACGAAACAGCGAGTTCGTTTTTTAAATAAAATAATGAGTTTTTTTTTTATAAAATTTTTTACATATATTTATGAATTCATTATCCGTAAAACTGAGTTATATCGATAACATTTTAAAATTTAAGTCTTTCACAGCAAAATACTAAGTTGGTTTAGCAACAAAGCTTGTATTAGTTTCAGATTCACCCTTTTTGTCCAAAAGCATAAAGAAAGAAAACAAAGAGCTACATCGTCATCATCTTCCATCATGATTTCAATTCTCATTTTGAGGCTTATAACAAAACAATTCTTATTCCACATGGAAACCATAGTACTATCGTTGTTGACAATTGTTTTAAGTCAGTCCCTTTCCACGACTTGTGGCCCGCCCTCGTCCAATGCCGCCTCCGCCTTCTCCGCCAAGTAGTCGTGCCTGAAACACAGGGCCGAGGAAGCGGTATCAGTATTTGTCGACCCCATTATTCTTATAATACAAGATCTTATTAAGATTGGGCCGATGGGATGAGTTTTTACCCGAGCTTTCGGGACAGTTGATAGATCCCCGTCATGGCCATGCCAAAGTTGACGCAGAAAAGGTTCGCGTTCCTCTGCAGAAAATCACTTGGATTACCCAAAAATAGGTTTCCGCGACGATTCATTCGGACGAACTTGAAGGCGGGGCCTTTACCGGGATAATCTGCAAGCTGTAGCGCGACCAGATGAGCCCGGAGCAGGCGACGACTGCAGGCAACCAACAACAATCGGGATCAGAAACAGCGGGCGGGAAAGACATCACAGAAAGAACAGATGATCGGTAGCCTGGGCGTAGACGAGACACGGACCCGCCTGGTGAGGCAGGGAGATCGTCTCCGGGGGCTTCTGGAAGTCGGCGACGTTGGCTAAACTGATCCCCCACTTGAATGTAGGAGCCCAGAAATGAACTGCCAGCGAAAGAAAATCACACGGGTCAACTAAACGCGAGGACGAGTTCCGGAATCGGAACCAAAAGAACTGGAGAGGAAAAGACAAGGGGGAGATGTGGAATTAACTGGTTTTGGGACCTGCAGGGTGGTTCCAGAAAGCTTGGAGCTTCGAAGCCGCCATGGTGATAAGGTTTCCGATCTTTTGATTAGACAGACTTCGGTTGGGAAAGTAAAGTGACACACCAAAATTCCTCCAACCTTAGGACAAATTTTTTGTAATAACCGATAAATAGAGTCCAGATAAGACAGACACGTCCAAAACAAGTGACTCATCGATTTAGGATAGATTTGATATTAAACTATAACATATTAAATGCATCATGAGCGGCGGGCGATCCATTCTTAATTTTAGTAGCAGCCAGGATTGACCAAAATACATGTAATATTTATTTTATGTACACAACCGAACGAATCATACTCTAATCCCCAATCCGCCCGGCTTCATATTATTGTTATTGCAGCACATTAGAAGGAGAGTTTTCTTTGAACAAAACTATGTTTCTTGTACAAGAAGGGAAGCCATCACCAGCCGACAAGCAGGAGCTTCAACAGGGCCATCCTGATGTAGAGACCATTCTTTTGCCTGTCTGAAGAAGGCAGCCCTTGGATCCGAAAAACTGTTATCTGCATTTCCAATCATACAAGGAATGAATGAATCAAGGGCCTGAGAAAGAAAGATATATCAGCAAACACCCAACCTCGTCCACCCTCGGAAGAGGGTGCATCATGACAGCGTGCCTCTGCATGACATCCAGGACTCCCTTGTCCACCATGTACTTGCCCCGGGCTTCTTCATACAGGTTGATCCTCTCGCCAAGACGCTCCTTCTGAATGCGAGTCTGATAGACCACATTGCACTTGGAAGCCACTTCCATTAGATCGGCACTCTGTTCCCATTCCACCCCCTTCGACGTCAGGTATTCCTCGATATCATCCTGAGAAAGAAAGAAAAAAACAGGAGGCATGGGTCGGGCATAATTTGTACTGAATGCAGCAGAACCATATCCTTGACACCACGGTGTGGCCTGACAGTTAGGTTCAAATGTACGAACCTTCATCTTCACTACATCAGGTGAGACGAAGTAGATCTTCACATCTTGGTATTTGGCCAACAAGTACGCCAGTGATCGAACTGTTCTTCCATTTGCAAGATCTCCTACCAGACCAACCTTGATGCCATCTAGCTTTCCAACTTCCCTATCAATTGTGTAGACATCCAAAAGAGCCTAAACCACCAGAGGTAAAAGACCTTCATAGCAGACGACAATAACAAAAATGAATCGCCGATGAACAAGCCGCTGTTTGCTCCTTAGGTAACCTAAAGCCCTGCAACCAATGTTGCTCCATGAACAAAAGATGAACCGCTTTTTTGTCCATCCAGCAATAACTAGCGTAAAAAGGAAGCACATCCTCCCTCACATCATGGAATAACGCATCTTCCTAAATTACGATAATTCGACGGGTATGCAGAAGCATATTGTCCAATCAAATGTGGGATTGACATACCTGAGTTGGATGCTGACCAGGGCCATCCCCAGCGTTAATTACAGGAATTCCCGCAGTAGCTGCAGCTCTTCTTGCCGCACCACTTTCAAAGTGCCTCATCACAATTATATCCGAGTAGCCTTCAACTGTTCTGATCGAATCTGTGAAAGAGAAGAGTTACACACCGAAAAAATAACAGCCGAACAATCCGCACAAGTGACAGAAAAGTGATTGACAACAACCTTCAAGCGTTTCTCCCTTGGCCGCTGATGAGAACTCCCTTGCATTTTCAGTCGTCAAAACCTCACCGCCCAACCTCTTCATAGCAGGTTCGAAAGAAACCCTGGTTCTTGTAGAGGGGACGTAAAAGAGGGTAGCCATCAAATATCCTTCAGAATTTGGCTTCCGGTGAATTCTTTTCGATCTTCTCCATATTGCGAGCCACCTCAAATATAGCATTAAGAATGTCCCGGTCGAATTGCTGTGCCTCAATCACGTCATCTAGTTGAAACCTATTCCCTTGTACAAATGGAAGTATGAAATCCACAACTTCAACTGCCCGACACACAAGCCCTCTTCCTTGACGAGTCGTCCCAGTCCCGACACGCTTCGCCACAAGAGCAACTGAAAGATTCAACTCATTACGAACGGACCGTCAGGGCAGGAAGGACCAGAACTCGCCGGATGCACAGCGGGATCTTAAAGGTCGGGAACAGAACACCCACCCTTCGGCAGTAGTTGCCCGCCGGCCGTGGAGAATGTTGGAGGAGATGCCATAATGATCTGCAACCGGCAAAAACCGTCAGTTAAGAAGATCCAAGTAAAGAAGGCAATTTGCCTATCCGACCACAAATCCAAAGTTACAGGTCGAGAAAAGAAATCGTCAACATGGGCGATGAAGAGGCATTTCATCAAACAGGCGATCTACGTTCAAGTCGTGATCAGTAACACCCGAAAAGGCACCCAGAAGAGCAACAAGCCACACAAACTCAAGCCCAGAGAATTTTCCAGGGAAAGAAAATTCACTGAACCGACGTAGGTGGTTCTCACTGTCGTGTTGCCCCGGTGGCTTATTGATACGAGGATCAATAATCAACACACCCACAAAGGCTAGAATTCCAGAATTGCATTCAAGGTCAGCAATTACACCCAACACAGTCAGATCACCCAGACCCACAACTCCCGACTTCCTATTTACAAACCGGCCACTCCTACTCCGGTCACAGCTCCTCCATAGTCGAAGCTCTACCACCCCCAACCTTCCCCATCGCCCAAGCCTCCCCCTCCCCCAAAATATCCAGAATACAGCATATCCTCTCTCTCTTCCCTCCCTACCCTTTTTATTCTTGTCTGGGTTGTTGGTGTGTGCGTGAGTTTGTTACTGACTTCCTTGAATGCCACTTGAGTCCCCTTTATCTTCCTGTTTGTTCAATTTCGTCCTTCTTCCCCCGATTTGGGCTTCATGACAGACTTCGTCTCTTTTGTTTGCAGCATTTCCAGCAGCGGCCCATTTGCTTCCTCCACCCCCACATCTCCAGAGACTCGAAGTCCCACATCGCCTAGGGCTCCCGCTGCTCCACTCGGTCCCAGCTCCCGCTCCGCATCTCGACCCCCTTCACCATGCATCAATACCCGCTCCTCAAAATCACCCTTGTCCTCAAGGGTGATGTGAGGGAACTGCTCCTGAAGATCCTTGAGGTATTCCCAAGTAGCTTGTGACTCGGGCTGGGATCTCCACTTGACCAACACCCTCACAGCTGCCATGTTGTTCCTTTTGACTAATCCGCGTTCCATGATGTACTCAGGAACTCGATTATCGAAGGCGGAGCCCGGCAACTGTTGTGAGGTCAGTTCATTCGAACCCACTGCCTGCTTTAGTCTAGAAACATGGAAAGTAGGGTGCACTTGTGATGAATCTGGCAATTTTAGTCTGTAAGCAACCTGGCCTACCTTAGCTATGACCTGGTAGGGTCCGTAGTAGATTGGGACCAGTTTGCCTGTATGCTGCCCTTCTATTGAATGTTGTTTGTAAGGCTGTAACTTGACATAAACCCAATCTCCCACCTTGAACACCCTGTCTGATCTCCTCCTGTTAGCTAGCTGTTGCATTCTGTTCTGTGCCCTATGGATGTGGAACCTTAGCAGGTGGATCATCTCTTCCCGGCTAGTTAATTCCAAATCCACCACCTTCTGAGTAGTAGTCCCAACAATGTAGGGGAGGTGTATTGGCGGTTCATAGCCATAAAGTGCCTCGAAAGGAGACATCTTGATGGTAGAATGGTAAGTGGTGTTATACCACCACTCCGCCAAAGATAACCACTTACACCAAAGGTTAGGGCAATCTGAACATAGGCATCGTAGGTAAGTCTCAAGGCATCTGTTAACTACCTCAGTTTGGCCATCCGTTTGTGGATGGTAAGCTGTAGATAGTCGAAGATCCACGCCTTGCAACCTGAAGAGTTCTTGCCAGAAATCACTTAGGAATATCGCATCCCTATCACTTGTAATGGTATTCGGTAACCCATGTAATTTAAACACTGTGTTAAGAAAAATTTCAGCCACCTTACTTGCTGTATAGGGATGTTGAAGAGCCATGAAATGAGCATATTTGGTCAACCTGTCCACCACCACTAGTATGACTTCCTTGCCCATGGATTTTGGTAACCCAACGATGAAATCCATACTAATATCTGCCCAGATTGCTTTAGGCACTGGCAAAGGTTGGCGGAGTCCGGGTGAGGCCGCCAGATCGTATTTGCACTTTTGGCAGACCTCGCACCCCCGGATGACAGCCTTAACATCCCCTTCCAAACCCTTCCAGTAGCAAAAACTGGATATCCGTTTAGTTGTACCAGTAATCCCTGAATGACCCCCTGTAGAGGAAGCATGGAAGGTATTAACGATCTGTAACCTCAGCTCCTTGTTGTTCCCGACGACTAGTTTGCCCCTTCTTAGCAATAAACCTTGCCGAAACTCAAAGTTCTTAGATTCCCCTTTCTGTGCCTTCAGAATTTCCAGTTGAAGTTGATTATCCTGCTTCCAACTTTCTTTTATTGCATCCAAAAGAGTCCCGTGACGCAAGTCCATCATGATTGCCATAACTTGAGCCCCTGGAATTCTTGATAGAGCATCAGCTACTATATTCTCCTTCCCCTTTTTGTAACTAATCTCGTAATCGTAGCCCAATAGCTTAGTCAGCCAACGAAACTGCATTTCACTATGCAACTTCTGTTCCAGCAAGTATTTTAAGCTTTGATGGTCCGTCTTGATTACGAAATGTCTCCCAATAAGATAGTGTCTCCACTTTTCAACCGCATAGACTATAGACAACAATTCTTTCTCATAGACAGATAATTTCAAGTGTCTAGGAGCAAGGGCCTTACTGATAAAGGCGATCGGATGTCCATTTTGCATTAGGACAGCACCGATGCCGAACTGGCTAGCATCGGTTTCCACCATGAATTCCTGGCCAAAGTCCGGCAATGCTAGAGTAGGAGTCGTAACCATCGCCTCCTTAAGCTGTACAAATGCTTTTTGTGCTTCCGGCGACCACTTGAATGCATCTTTCTTTAGTAGTTGAGTCAGCGGTTTACTCAACATCCCATACCCTCTTACAAACCTTCTGTAGTACCCAGTCAGCCCAAGAAAACCCCTCAGCTCCTTAATGTTCTTGGGTTCTGGCCATAATTGAATTGCCTCTAGCTTCCTCTGATCCGTGGATACCCCCCCTGCGTCTATGAAGTGTCCCAAGTACTCCACTCGTTGCTTAGCAAAGGAGCATTTGCTCAACTTTGCAAACAAACAGTTCTTTTGCAGCGTATCCAATACCAACGAGAGATGAGACACATGTGTATCCAAGGAAGGACTATACACCAAAATGTCATCAAAAAACACCAATACGAATTTCCTTAGGTAAGGCCGAAATACCTCATTCATGAGGCTCTGAAATGTTGATGGGGCGTTTGTGAGACCAAACGGCATTACCAAGAACTCGTAATGGCCCTCATGAGTCTTGAAAGCCGTTTTATGAATATCCTCCTCTTTAACCCTTATTTGGTGATATCCTGACCGAAGATCCAGCTTAGAGAATAAGGTAGCCCCGTGTAGCTCGTCTAACAGCTCTTCTATCACCGGAATCGGGAATTTGTCCTTGATAGTCCTTTTGTTCAACTCCCTGTAGTCGATACACAGCCGCCAACTATTATCTTTCTTTCTTACTAATACCACAGGTGATGCAAAGGGGCTGGTGCTATGCCGTATAACACCAGATTTGAACATTTCCTGTACCAACTCTTCAATAACATCTTTTTGAGCACTAGAATACCGATAATGCCTTAAACTTAGACCTTGCACCCCATCCTCCAAGGGAATTCCGTGGTCATGTCTTCTTTTAGGCGGTAATACAGTGGGTTCCTCAAAAACTGATGCATATTCTTTTAGTATCTCCTGAATGGCTGCTGGAACATCTTGTGGATTTGCCTTACTGTTAGACTGCAGCTTTGGGATCAAAAGCAGCCCCATGTCCCGTGCATCCACTGTAAAAGCTCCCACCTCTGTTTTAGTTCCTTCCTCCCCTCCTGCCGTTAAACAAACCTCCCTTCCATCTCTGGTGTAATCCATGGTCAGATTTGTAAAATCCCAGGTCACAGTCCCCAAAGAACTGAGCCATTCCATCCCCAAGATTAGCTCACATCCCTTAATCGGCATCACTAACACCCTTGCCCAATACCCTTCTCCCTGCATTGTCCACATAAAAGATCTAACCATTGATACACAGGGAACCTTCTCCCCATTAGCTACCATCACTCCTTTGTTAGGAATTGATTCCGTCTTACACCCCACCTGTTTGCATACCCCCACGTCCAAAAAGTTGTGGGTGCTACCGGAATCGATTAATATAGTTAACCTTCTCTTCTTAAATCTCCCAATCACCTTCATTGTTCTGTTTCTGAGAGATGGTACCAGCCCGTGCAGGGCATGCAATGAGACCACTGGTCCCCCATCATTGTTTTCAATGCAGATTGGTTCATGCCTCTGGTTGTTGTTTTGAGTTACATCCTCCCTCTCTGTTTCTTCCTCATCAACCTCCTCCTCTTCCTCCAGTAGAAGAGCATATGATCTTTTGTTGGGACACTTGTGATTAAAGGAGTACTTCTCATCACACCCGAAACATAACCCCTTCTGTCGTTTTTCTTCTATTTCTGCTGCTGACAGTCGTCTGTGATAGGATGGTTGAGACCTGGTCATGCTTAATGGCGGTCCCCTAAGCCCCATATCTGGTCCCCTGTTCCCTGTGGCCCACTTGGCATTTGGTTTGTTTACTGGTGCTGTCATTACCCCCCTCTGTTGATTCTGCCATGGCTCGAATCTACTGCCCCTGTTGTATCCCTCTCGACCCCTACCGTCATCATCACATGATAGGGTCTTTCCCAAAGCAATAGCATGTTGTAGCGACTTAGGATTAAAAGCAGTCATGAGTCTCCTATTTTCCCGTTTTAGCCCTCCGATAAACATCGCCACCTGGTCCTCATGTGATAATTCCACCCGGGTCGCCAACGACACAAATTCTTCTACATACTCAGAATAGCTCTTCCCTTCCCTCAATTCTTTAAGCATCACGATGGGTCTTGTAAGTTCATTGGGTCCAAATCTGAGTAACATAGCAGCTGAATACTCCGCCCAGCTTATCGGCCCTTTCATCTCCCGGTTCCTTATAAAAGCGTAGTGCCAATCTATGGCTGGTCCATTCAAGTGAATCGAAGCCACACTAACTCTCATTTCAGCCGGTGTCTCATCCAACTCAAAGAAGCGTTCGCTTTTGAACAACCATTCCTGCACATGTTCCCCATCAAATGATGGAAACTCCACCTTCGGACGCCTGAAATGCCTGTCCTCAGTCCTTGGACTGAAAAAGTCCCGCCTACCACCCGAAGGCTCCTCCTCTGTATACTCCCTTTGTTTTCCCCGATTCTGCCGTTCCATCTCTTCTACCCTGGCCGTTAACCCAGCAAATTGTTCCCCCATACCGTCAAACTTCTTCATCAGCTCCTGAAACATCTCTTTGACCAGATCCGATTCCATAGTGACAAGCCTGCCTCTAGTGAAGTCAGATACGGGCATTAGCAGTACTGGAAATCGAGCCTTTGAGCTCTGATACCAGTTTTGATACGAGGATCAATAATCAACACACCCACAAAGGCTAGAATTCCAGAATTGCATTCAAGGTCAGCAATTACACCCAACACAGTCAGATCACCCAGACCCACAACTCCCGACTTCCTATTTACAAACCGGCCACTCCTACTCCGGTCACAGCTCCTCCATAGTCGAAGCTCTACCACCCCCCAACCTTCCCCATCGCCCAAGCCTCCTCCTCCCCCAAAATATCCAGAATACAGCATATCCTCTCTCTCTTCCCTCCCTACCCTTTTTATTCCTGTCTGGGTTGTTGGTGTGTGCGTGAGTTTGTTACTGACTTCCTTGAATGCCACTTGAGTCCCCTTTATCTTCCTGTTTGTTCAATTTCGTCCTTCTTCCCCCGATTTGGGCTTCATGACAGACTTCGTCTCTTTTGTTTGCAGCATTTCCAGCAGCGGCCCATTTGCTTCCTCCACCCCCACATCTCCAGAGACTCGAAGTCCCACATCGCCTAGGGCTCCCGCTGCTCCACTCGGTCCCAGCTCCCGCTCCGCATCTCGACCCCCTTCACCATGCATCACTTATTTGCGGGGAAAATGCACGCCAGGAATACAGACACATCATCACCACCCGTTCACCCGTCACCCTCCAGGAAGATGTAGTATTAGGCATACGAGGGCTTCCAGCAGGTGGGCGATGATGCCGTCGGACCGGCGCTCCGTCGGCCCCGCGAAAATGGTCGGGCAGATAGGGGTGGAAAGTTGTACGAGTGGGGAAGACCAGAAAAAGGGAGGGATCATTACAAGGAGTATCAAGTATGTGTTACTGCGTTACCCACTTAAAACGGAGAGACCAACACAGACCATGACGACGACGACGACGACGACAACGAAGACTACCCTAACTCACCAGAGTTAGCAAGAAGAAGACTGAACATCTATAGCCGACTAACCACTCCCCACATACACGGCTTATATACCAGGGGTTTCTCCATATTTTTGGCAGGCTTCCACTCACTGGAGAACCACGCATTCGCGGGACCCAGGCAGCACGGCAGGGTGGGATCTCTGGTTTGCTTTATCGGCGTCGTTGTTCGCAGTTCCGGGCTTGTCTGCGGATTCCACGGTTTTGTCTGGAGGAGAGCCACTGGCGATGGTGCTGGCGCATGAGATGGCCTCGAAGACGAGGGCCTTCACTTCCTCGAACCTCTCCTCGGAGAGAGATACCTCTGCGAGGAGCCTCCAGGCGTTATCCTCGGAAGCCCCCTCGTAGTCTTCCTTCCTCTTTAGAACCATGTGCCCACTGATTTCCCACACTGCTGGATTCACCTGAGTGTCCAGAAGCTCCGTGCTCACTTCGCCGAGAGCTTGTTTCTCTGCATAGCACTGGAAACAACCGGCTTGGAATCATCAACATTGATCGTGACACAAGCAAATTATGTCGGGTATCATCATAACACATGATTAGTTTACCTGGGGTAAGAGGAAAATCCTTTTTCCAGAATCTGAGATGAGCACATTGAAGGGGATGTTGTTGTCTTGCAAACAGATGCAGGATTCTGAGACAGCATTGGCTAGATTCAGCAAGCTGTTCCCACCTTCAAAGACTAGACCCCTAACAGGATAGTCCAGAAGTTCCGAGATCCGCACTCCCGAGCCTAGAGTGGAAATTTTCCTGGATGGGGCTTTCTCAATTGGGAAAATAGAAGCCAAGTAATAAGCCTGCAGTAGATCAGAAACAACTATCATTTCCTTCCCCTTTGCCTCAATTTTTCAAGGAAAAGAAAATATGTGCAGAGAGAGGGGAGGGGGGACCTATTCTACCTGAAAGTGAAGATGATTGATGGTAGCAAAAGCTCCCAAGCTATTATAGCCAAGTCGGAAATATGGATTTCCAGCTTCAACTGCCATGTGAAGGGCAAGTAGGAAGCTTTCACCTTCAATCCTCTGAGGCAAGCATTCTAGAATGCGGGGGATGAGAAGCACATGCCCATATTCAATGGGACTAACCTGGCAGTTCAAGTCTGAGTCTTAGAAGAAATGAACAGAGTAACAAAGAATAAAGATCAATTATATGACAACTAATTACGTTGATTGCAACGACGCCAGGAGAGTTGTCAACATCGATCGGGGCATTAGGGAAGAACTGGGCTTCTCCATCTTCACTGGCTTCAAATTGGAATAGGACCTCCTCTTGTCCGACCTTGGTGAAGTTGAATTTATTTCCATCAAAAGGTTGCAGCACCTTATCAACACGAAACTCTGTAGGCCGCTTCTTCAAGTGACGCCCCTCGTTCAGCTGGGCAATGAAGCCATATCTACCAGGAATAACCTTCACGTGTATCGGCAGATATCAGAGAGAATATTCCTGAGAGGTAATTAAATGGCAAAGTCATAACCAATTCTATGAGAACTCAGCACCTTGGTTTCACAGGCAGTGACGTCGTAGCGAAAGAGCCCCTTCTGCATGCGATCCTCCCACTACAACCACGAAGATAGTCAAAGTCAGCACACAAACAAATTGCAGCCCAACAGGCAAGAATATTGGCATTGGAGCAACTTCAATTGTCAACTTCGCCAGTTTTACCTCTCCAAGAAGAAGAGAATCCAGGAACTGAACAGGGGTTCCCTTCATGCGAGTCATGGACAACTCCTTCTCAACAGCAGCACTTTCCACCTTGAAAGCATAGAGTGGGAGCTTTGCCCCTAAATAGACAGAGGGAAGACAACCTCAAATCAACAAACTGACGACTAGTGAAGTGCTACACTTGACATGGAAAGAGCTGCGTCCAATGAGTCCAATCAATACATTTTCGAATTCCTCAGACAAAATGTGTTATTTGAAAGCACTCCAAGAATATACTAATAACGTCTTCTAGCATAATGAGTTTGTAAGAATTCACAAGCGGCATCCACAACCATGCTAAGTAAACCTGGTCGTACTGCACCATATTTGACTTGTTGTCCTCCGCTTCGAGAAAAGTTCAATTCCAACCACACACCATTTACCTCAGCTTTGTCCAATTAACTACCTGCCCATCTCTTAGGAATCTAAATACACAGAAACAAATGCCTGTAACCTTAACATGGCACTGACCTTGGATGCAGCAGCTCCGGAGGCAATTCCGGCCGCAACCTCCGCTGCGATTGCCTCCTCCATCTCCCCCCTCCTCCTTCTGGTAATTCGACACGACGGTCGGCACTCTCTTAATCTTAAGCATCATCTTTCCAAACCTTCTTCTACACCCTTACTCTTCAACTAACCGATTAATCAACTATATATCCTAGCACTATCCCCCAATAAAATGAAAGTCGATGCTGGTCAAGTTAAAGAAAAAATTCTGGCTACGCAATTACAAGAAGACAAATGGCCTTGAAACTAGACGCGTGTGGCTCAGAGGGAACGGCCGCCGCCGGCGAGGAAGAGGAGGTCGGAGGGGCTGCCGCCTTCGGAGGGGAGGGCGCCCCTGCCGCCGTGAGGGGAAGGATTGGATGCGATGACAAAGCCGGTCACGCAACCCTTGCGACGGAATGCGCGGGCGTGGACGATGAAGGGACGGGTTCCCCTTAGTATAGCCGTGATGTCGACTGCTCCGACTTCCCCTGGGTTTTACCCCACAGCAACATCAATAGAAGGACAAAGCTATCAGAGCGGACGACCACCCAATTCCACGGGGAAGAGATTGGTCATATATAAAGGGAGCCAGAGGCGGGCGATTTTTTCTTTTTTTTTCTTTTTGGGACAGGGCGGATCTGTGGCTGTGGTGAATAGGGGCTTTTTGAGGGCGTTCGGGAATGTGTGGAAGCTATGCAACGATGGCAGCCCACAGACAGAGAAGGATATACGAGGAATATGCGAATCTTCCCGCAGCCTCGTCAATGGCGGCCCGGCAGGATGATTCCTCTTGCTAGAACCCGACCAGTTGGGATGAGGCCCAGGTTGTTGTAATAAGCCCAAAGAAAGGAATCGATGATTTGGTGGAGGTGGTGGGGGGACCAATCGTCGTCAAACCGCGTTCTCCTTTCCCTCCTCCGTACGATTCCCCGTCGATACGATCACCGGCGTCGGTCACCTCTCCGATCCCGTTGTATCGGTCAGCCATGAACGAGGTGATCACCGCCTCTGACGCCTCATCGATCGGCGCCTACCAGCCTTCGCCGATCCCGTTGAACTTGCCGTTGTTGTCTGCCCTCCTCTCCCTCGCCCTCGCTCAGTTTCTAAAGCCCTTCTCTTGCTGGTAAAGTTATCGATTTCGGCCCTTTTCGCTTTGCTGATGGGAGATTAGGTTATGATTTTATTTTATCTTGTGGTAATTGAATGGAATGGCCGTTTTGTTGTTGACCCCTGTCAATTGTCGCGGTTTTAGTAGTTTTTAGCGCTGATGATTGAGTTATCCTGGTAATAGCATGGCCTGGGGCTGTAGAAGTGACTGATCTTGGTGAAATTTGTCGCGGGTCTGATGTATCTATGAAATTTGAAAATGATATGGTGTTTGGGTGTGGCGAAATATGAAGGCTTTAGTTTCCGCACATATGCCTTGGTACTGTGAATGAAGCAATGTCGCAAAGAGTTATTGCAAATCGGGGGACTCTAGGGTACTTTTTGGGCACTTGTTTGAACTGATTCACCTGCGGGTCCTTCAGGTTTAAGGACAGGAGATGGGACTCCAGAAAAATGCTTGGTTCG
This sequence comes from Melastoma candidum, assembly GCA_023653495.1. Taxonomy (NCBI): domain Eukaryota; kingdom Viridiplantae; phylum Streptophyta; class Magnoliopsida; order Myrtales; family Melastomataceae; genus Melastoma; species Melastoma candidum. The sequence goes on from CM042886.1 coordinate 7,138,812, forward strand.
GGTGGAATGCCATCATCGCACTCTGCAACTGTGACGGCTCTTGCTGTTTCAATAGGTCTACAAGAAGGCATTCAAGGATCGGCTTTTGCCATCGCAGCTGTTATGGCCTGCGTTGTAAGTCATTTTCTCTTGGCGTATCTCATCTTCATGGGCTGAGTCAAAATTAATGCCCAGATATCCCCTGAAGGCAGCACCATAGCTAGGAGTTTTGTTGTTTTCTTTACCCATACATATCTGGAATATATTTCGAAATTTAGTTTTGTTGCTGAATTTTTTTTATCTCAGGTCATGTATGATGCGTCCGGTGTAAGGCTGCATGCTGGCCGCCAAGCAGAAGTATGCCCTGCTTACAGCAGATGTTTGTTTATCACAGTATATTGCAAGCATTTGGTCTTCTCTTTACTTTGTCCTTATCACCTGCATAAGATGACTCGTTGCATATACTTATGAGCATGCTTACTTTCTCCATCCAGAAGGTTGCGTTCATCTTTCATGTGCATATGTTCTGGCGCATTTCTTATATTCACTTTTATGGCGCATTCTTTGCTGCATCCATCTGGTTCCGTCATCTTTGTTTGTTTTCTCACTCTTGTGAAAATTCTTAAGGGTTAATGTGTCACAAATGTGCAGTTGTTAAATCAAATCGTGTGCGAGTTACCTCCCGAACATCCTGTATCCAGCATTAAGCCGTTGCGAGATTCCCTTGGTCATACGCCGGTCCAGGTCTGTTACTTTACAGTTCCCATCTTTTCTACTACATTGAACTCGTTGGCACTTTGTGATGGTAGCATGGAGATGTTTTCTCTATCTGCCGCGGAACAATAGTTTGCTTTAGGGCAACTGTCCTTTTACGTGCCTATTCAAATCTTGGACCGATTCAGTTTCAAAACAGAGAAAGGCGTGGTCATGCTAACTGTTGTTTTGGTTGCCTAATGTTGCTGCAGGTCGTCGCAGGGGCCATTCTGGGTTGCATTGTCGCATTGCTTATGAGAAATTGAAAAAGCTAATTATTTGGCGTCGGGAGGATGCGTGCAGATATTCCTGTACCAAATGTTAATCAGTAGTCATAGGTAGTCTGCAAGCGAAATGCTTATTATTCCTCGTCGATAGGTCTCTTGTTGGTCATTTGAGCTGAAACTGCTTTGACGAGACTGCAGAACCCATCGCTCACTGTAAACCTTGTATTATTTATTGTGAATCCTTTGTCTCTCTTTGTGCTAAAAGAATATACAATTTTCTTAATAAATGGGCCTTGGTCCATTTGTGGGCCCATCATAGGCCCATAAAGGGGGTCAGACGTCAATCTTTAGGTCGGTTGTAAAATCAGTCCGTCGTCGTCGTTTCTCGGAGACCCCGGCGATCCGGCGACGTGCCGATTCAACTTCTTCCATGGAGTTCCGGCGTCGGAGCTACAAGAAGGAGGAGGAGCTCGGCGGCGACCTTCCTCGATCCCGCGTCAACGTTCATCCTCTCTCTCCTTGCAGTGATTCATCGTACCATAGTCAGGTGAAGTTGCGCGTTTCCTGCTTCTTTCCGATGGCGAAGTTCCGGATCCTCAAGAATGATTTGTAGCGTTTGATCTATAGGGACGAATAATCGTATCACTGAATCTATGGGGATGAATACTCCCAAACCAGGGGAACAAACGTAGTTGTTCGACACTGCCATGTTTTAGCTGATCGAAATGTGTTAAGAACTACATTACTTTACAGAAAAGAATTGAGGATGTTGGGCTATGATCTCGTATCATTTTCCACATGTAATCATAGTTTTGGTATGATGGTGTTCTTTTAATTCCTATTCTGTGTCCTCGTTATGACGGGATATGATTTAGTGTGATCATGAAAGACCACTTTTTCGTCCTTGTTGTTCAGTTCCATGAAGCTGTGGATAATTCCGTCGAAGAATTCTTTGATCCTCTGAGAGGAACAAGCACAGGCGTCGTCGGAGTTTCTTGTGATTCAGATAATGTCGAGTTTAATTCATCAATCAAGGTCAATAACCACGACCCATTGAGGGATTGGACCATGTTTAAGAAATTCTTGATGCAGAGGTTCCCTGTCTCGAAATTGGTGCGCATATCTACGGTGCGTGTGCTTTTTCCTACCCAATTAAATTTAGCATTAGGTAGACATTCTCTATTAAGTTTTTTCTTTGGATTCTTTCTGCAGATATCTGATGGAATACTGAGAAGCCACAAATGTGAGTTTTGCTTCATATAAATATTTGTGCTCATGGAACCACTTGTCTAACTATTTGTAAATTCTCATTCATCACATGTTAGACAATGATAAATCCTCCACCAGCTTGCATCCAGAAGAAGCAGATGATTCAAAAAACTTTGCTGATGCGGACACTAGATACACAACCCGTCAGGAGTATGTTTCTCGACTAATTGATTTCAAAGAAAAGCTGAGGCAAGCTTGGCAGTCTGACGATCGAGTGGCATCTTTGAAGATTGCTATAAAGGTGATAGTTCACTCGGAAAGAATTTTCTTATCAGCCTTTACCTGCAGTCATATCTTGCATTTGTGATGCGATTTATGTTGTGTTTTTTCAATTTACAATTACTGCTGTAGATACCATCCAGTTACTATTCATTTTCTAAAGTGTGATATGGTTCCTAATGGAGGTTGCGAGACTACTCATGGATACTTCAGTTCTGCAATTCTATCCTTCATTATTTGTTCTTGCTACGGATGTTATGGACCTGCTAGGGGATTTGGTCTGGCAGCGGATAAAAGAAAAGGCTGAATTGTCTGAAGATGGAATTATGCTAAGGCCTTTACCAGGTTCTATTTTGTTATTCTTAGAGATCCTTACGATAAACAATTTGCAAATAAGTGTCATTCGTTCTATATGTTATGGTTACTACCTTGGCATGACGTATGTGTTATGTATGTCAGAGAACTTTGTGGCAAGTGATGTATGCTCCGATGCCAAAGAAACGTGCTATAATTGGCTCTCCAAAATCGGCTCGGTCAAGGAACTTCTTCCTCGCATGTAACTGTCTGTTTCCTTTAACCACCATATGCATAAGATGCCCTTTTACTTGTGGAATTTTTCATTTTGTTTTCATGAACAGTTTCTCGTGAATGCTTATTATCTATTCCGTTTATTGAACTTCATTTGATTTTCAGTTTATTTTGGGGGCAGGGAACCTTATTTAATTACTTTTCACTTCATTGGATGGAGAATATTAATATTTCTTAGGTTAGGCTAGGTTAGATTTGTTGCTAAAGTTCAATTGTGTTGGATCAGGGGCAAATCTTCTCTGTAGGACGTTGTTCTATAGCGATATTTTCCGGATGATGACTATAGGAAATGTTTTCGCGACAATATATTCCACGTCACTACGGAACAGCTGTAATCTGTACATTTTGCACGTTCCAAGTGGATTCAAGGATCTACATTGCTATCTAACTATTATTTGATTTTTTTCAGTTATTTGGAACTTGCAGTATTTCCTTGTTGGCGCTTTCTTTTGAACCAACCTATGGACAGTTTTAAACGAATTGGCAAGATGATGAGGGGATTAACAGATCCATTATCTTCTTCTTATTGTCGGCTGTACATGGCATACACTGCCAGCAAGTTTACCTCTCATGATACAGGCATGCTTCCGTATTTACTTTGATTTACGTACGATTCTGTACTTCAATGAATTAAATGGAGTCAATGCTTCTCCTTATACTGCTTGAAGCAATATTTATTTGGAAAATTAGTCTCCTGGATTTTGTAGGTTGAAGATTACTTTATCACGAGTTTACAACTGATTGGCTTTTCTTCACTGTGAACTTTGGCTGGATTGACACTGTTGTCAGTCGAATCTAGAGTGACATTTGGTTATTCAAAGGGAACCTTAATTGATCCTGCATTAATTGAGCTAGATTCTATTAGATGAAGCCTTTAAGTAGCGCCAATCAAAGATTTGTAAATGCCCAGTAATCTAACAATTATGCTTCGATTGTTAGTTCTTGAAAAAATTTTCTGATTTTGGAATCTTTTTTGCGGTTCATGCAGAAATTTTAATTACTTGCATTAAAGACATGATGTTTGTTCTCGAGCATGCTATTTTAAACAACTCTCGAGAATATTATGGGGATAGAAAAAAGTTGCTGATGAGTTTGATGGAGCCAACTATCGGATACATCATGCGCAATATTTTTAAAAGTGCCTCTCAGGTTAGTTACGGATACTTCTGTGTCTCTATGTTTGGCCTAATGTTCGTTTAGAGAATGATTGTAGTGACTCCATGGAAATGAAAGTAAATGCTGTTATGTGGAATATGTGTAGATTTATTGATGACACTTGTTACTGGTTTGAAATTACTTTTCACTGGATATAGTAACCGACTTTTACGTGTCCTTATAAAGAATGTTATTGGACATTTCCCGTTTAAGTATATATGCACTGCTGTCCAATCTTGCTGTTTAATTTATAGCGGCCATTTCTCAGGAGCATCTAGACAACATATTGGTCGAGTTTGATCTTAACTCCAAAGGAAGAATTGTGCCTTGTGCCTCAATCTTCATTCACTATCTCATAAAGGAACTTCCAGATGAAGCCCTGAACACCAAGTCAATGGAGATTGTTGACCTTATTGGACGCTACAATGATGGCAACTTTGACCAGGTATTTTTACCACTTTGGAAAAGAGACTCGGTACTGTATGTTTTGAATGAATTTTGTGATCTTCTTTCTCTGGGAAGGAGATACCTGACACATCTTATGTTGTTGACGTCTTTTAACTTTTGATAAGCAGTGCATTAATTACAGGTTGCTTGGATTCAGGTTGTGTGAAAGTGCATCTCCAGCTAACACGGTTCATGTAGTCAATACTGTCTTTCAGGTATCCAAAGTGCATGATGATTTCAATTATCAGAGAGGGATGCTATTGTTGTTTCCTGTTTAATATTATCATTTATATGATTAAGTACCCATCACAACAGAGAACAAGACTTTCTGATGAGTGTAACTTCTTGTATTCTTGTTAGGTTGTTTCTCAGTGGGATGAGCTTGAGAAGTACCTAAATGTTGTAGATCCTTATGTCGATCTTGTCTTACAAAATCACATGGTAAACTAGTCCATTGGCAATGGTGGCCTTGCATTTACATATTATTAATTTCCATATACACACTTGGAACAAAGTTTATGGGATCTTTATAACCGTGTTCTCAGTCTGTTTACTAAGAGAAATAATTTGTTTTTAATGCCAGGATGACCTTCTAATGAGAATGGTGAAAGGTATCTCAGAAAGGGCAGAGGGTAGGGGATTCAGCGAAGTTGAACTTGGAGACTTACAATCCATCCTATTAAAGCTTCTTTCTCATTTCAAGGATCCTGGGGCTCACTTATTTATGGTGCGCCTTTTTTCATGCGATTTGATTCTTCTTGTATCTACAACGTTCTTCAATTAAGAACTAAAAAGTTTGTATGCTCATCTCAAGTACAATACACTGGTTTAGTTTATATCCACATATGTTTTGCAGACTCACTGCCTTGAACTCTTAGATATGATGTACGGGAGCTTCAGGAGTACTATCAACTTGCAAATACTCAATACAGCTACCCGGTATAATGATACTGCTTCAGTAGGTTAACCATATATTCTGATTGAACCACCTTCATAGGCTATTTCTTTACTGCTTCAATGTTCAGGCCACTTGATTATTTGTGAAACAAACTCATTCTCTGCAAGTATTTACTTGCTTGTAGGGGATATTTGAATATATTTATAGCTAGCTAGTTAGGATATTATTATGTTTCTCCACTTTGTTGCGTGTTCGTTCATCACTCTAGTGGTAAATTCATTAGATCCTTCTAGTGAAGCCCTGGAAAAAAATTGCAGCAATTCACGTATTGATCTTAGAAGGCTGACGAACCACCACGCAAGGATAATCATTGAAATGTGTCCTGCTTTATTTTGAATCGCTTTAACTGGAAAATTGATAGTACACCATTGGGCTCGGTGCTTAATGCAATGGTAACACTGCTTCTTTGATGACTAATTGGTTTTTGCATATGTTTCCTGGCATGGCTTTAGTGTGGAAGCTACTTCAACCTCGAATGCTCTTTTTGACAGCCTGCCACTTGTGCAGGAATGGAGCAATTCGTGATCCAGTCATTATACAGTTGTTATTAGAGATATGCCTGGCTGTAATAGATTCTTTAGACCAAGCTAATATAAGCAATGATGAGCAAATGACACGCCTGATCTCTCGGTTCATTAACTTGGTGAGAATACACGTCCTTTAGGAACCATGATGCTCGTAAAATTCTAAAGTGGCTATTTCATACTTGTCCTTTCTCTATTAGGTGGACTACAATTTCGAGATGGAGCATCATTTGGCATTCTTGGTGAGATGTCGCAAAGAGCTTGGTGGCTCAAATGAGACAAAGGTCAGACATTTGTTCTACCTTGCTAAATTTGTTGTTCTGTTTGTAACATGAATGGCATTTTATTTCTTGATGCACTCGTGTCCTCTACTTAGCGAACTAGTCCATTTTTAAGAAGAATATATGGGAAGAAGTTAATCGAACTTTTTGTCCCGGTTATTGGGAAAATTCTAAGGATGTTGTCAGTCATTTAGTGTTTAATGAAACTGCAGGAGGCTCTTGTTCATGCCAGTAATAAATTGGTCATCCGTGGCTTGAAAGATGGAAAGCATCCAGACTTCATCAAATCTTGCATGGCCTTTAATGAAGTCACGATACCTGCGGTATCAAATATGCTAAAGCAGTTAAACCTCTATATAGAGACTGCAGAGGTGCGACAGGTGTTCCATTTCTATTCTTGTTCTGTGTTCCAAATTATTAATAGTTTGACTATGTGTCAGTTTTAGAGCAGGTTGCGATACTCGGTGGCTTAATTTCTCATATGGATAGGTTGATACAGTCAGTGGTCAGCTGTTTGAAGATAATAATGCTAGAAGGTCAGTTGTTATCTCCCTTACTGAAACAATCTCTCATACCTGCATTCTGAGATTAGGTGTGAAGAAGATTCCTCTAATATGCTTCCTAGCATTAGTGGAATTGTCAGTGGCGCTGTTACCGAATACATCATACCTGCGCTCTTATGTGTTCTCTGATTATCAAAAGCTATCTTACATACATGGTGAACATTGTTTATGTCTACCAAGAATTGCATGGTCTCTCATAATACAACAAATGTATTGAATGTAATGCAAACATTTTATCATTTGATGACAGTTATATTCCCCTGAATCTGAAGAGTGTGAATCTTGTCTGGCTGTAGGCCCAGGGGGAACTTATAATGTGGACATCTTCTTGTCTGCCTTTCAGAAAGCATCCAATCTCTTGGTTATGTCGCCTAGTAAGAAGCGGACTTCTTTAATTAGTAGCTTTCTGGCAAATTGATTGTTTTCCAGCCTACTTATTGATGCTGATTATCTCGTCCACAAGAATTGTGAACTGAAAAAATAAAATAGTCACGTAATGGTTATATTTTCAGCTTAAGCTGGTAGGATTAGGAAACAATTATCAATTGTGTTTTCCAGTGATGTCATATATAAAGATAACATAGAGGGAAAGGAATTGGTAGGTTGTTTTTCTTTCTTCTTCATCTTCTACTTTTGTTTTGGTAAAAGGGATTCATAGAATTTACAAGTCTTCTGCAATTTATGAGTCCTCTGCAATTACATATCTGCTCCAGTCTTGGTCACCTTGTGTGCTACCTTGTTACCTTCCCTCCGCATGGATGATTGTTGTCTTCTGGAATCTAGAACCAGTTGCTGGAAAAAGAAGCTGGCGTTGAAAGGAAATTTTTTGTCTACCTGAATTACTTGTATGCCACGTGATAAGTTAATATTACATTATCACTGGAGAAATTTTTATGATGGATTTTGGTAATTTTTTGTTGCTTTTGTGTGACGTCCCTCTTTGTGAGAATGCTGGTTGGGAGTTGACTTGTATCTAAGTCCAGAGAGGTGGCTCTAGTTCTATCTTACAGGAACAATTGCTAATCATAAGGCATATCTGATTTTACAATGAAGGTAATCCTGAAGTGAACACTCTTCAGAATCTGCAGAGCTTTCTAGAACTGATTGAGTCAGGGGCATGGTTAGTCTCACGTTCCTTGCAACAGCAAATGGATGCTTGTTCCTGGTAGGCCTCAAATTTAATTGTGCAATCATGCAGGATGATGCCAATGATCAGGTTTAGGTCACTATCTACCATTCTCTGGTTGGCTGCTATACATTCTCAGGAGGTTCTCCCATACCATATTAAGGGTTCGCAGGTAAATGCTACACTGCCATCTGACAGAAATCCCAACTCCTTGAATCATCAATCAAGACATAGTATCGGCTACTGCTGAAAGTTCTTTTAGAAACAGTTTGGCAACTTCTAATCACTTATCCTTCTCTATATATCTGGGAAGCTTGCATTCGAAGGCGATGTTTCCATGCTGTATGGGCTCCTATCCTTCTCCGAAACCATTGTCCAGAAATTGCTTGATTCAGTTCAAGAGGAGCCTAGTAAGGCAAGTTCGATACTCATGATTACCTTTTGTCTCTTAGACTTTCTCCACTGAATTAATTGTATTCAGGTAGCACATGGAGGTATGGCCCTTGATGCCTGCAATTGCATTGCGTCAGTATTTGAAGTAAGTATGCCGGTGTTTGCGTTTGATTTATTAATCATAAAATGGTCTTCCGGAGTGTGGTATGGTGATGTTTTGGGGAAGTGAACATGAATCTTACTGAAGCATTCCCTTTTTCTGCCGTTTCTTTTCCTTCATAGTCACCGGCGGTGATTTTACATGAAAAGGACAATCTGTTTTCCAAATTGTCGACATAAGGGATCTTGTCTGAAAAGTCATGTGTTGAAGTGAGTTCAGCTCATCTATGCACTCGTGTTGACGTGCTGTCGTTCATTTGGCAGATAAACAACGAAGTGTCGAATATTTGTTACGATCTTCTCAAGACAGCTAAAGTTTGTTTGGGCTCCAGCAACAAGTATGTCAAGAGCACGGGAAAGTTCTTGGAAAGACGGACGTTAGGTTCATCCGTTGTAACTACGACCAATTGATGGGAAGCCTCTCTCCATCAAAGGACAGGAATGTGACAGGCAAGCTCTCGAGTGTGTGCTGGACCGTGTGTAGAAAGGTGTTCTGTTGAGCCCGTTTCTGACATTCGAAGTTGTTTAACCTTGAACCAAAAGAAGGGAAAGAACTTGACATGTGCCTTGTTCCCGACAAGAGATCTGAGGAAGCTGCATGGAAAATCAACCCAACATCCAATCACCGAACCCCACGGCGATCCCCTTCGTACCGCCACTGTTCTTCTCCCCTCTGTCGAAATATGGTTTTTGCCTTATCTCGATGGGATTCATCCTATCCTGTAAGGAACATCCGGAACAGGTTGTCGAAATAATCAAACAGGTATTCTTGGAAGGGAAGGCATATCCTGCCGGTTCTTGAGAGACTGGCCCTGCCCTCCCCCACTGTCGACCCTAGGCTAAGATGTTAATGGAGCGTTGCATGTCGACCTTGACAGGGAGCGGGAAGTGCTCTGGACAAAAACCTTACAAATTTACCCAACGTTTCCTATTTTCCTCGAGAGAGTTTCGCTTTCATTTCGGACGGCAGCATCCACATGTTAATGCAGAACAAATGGCCATGCCTCTTCGTCCGGCTTGCTCGTATACAGTGATGGATGATGCATCGATGTCACTTTCCCTAGAACCGTCGCTCGTGTCCCCTTCTCGTGTACTGTCCTCATCCTGTTAATCATTTTGCCATAAGCAAGGAGTCATCGGTCTCTTGTGAATTTTCTAGTCTGAGGAGATAGGAGGATTAAGCCGTCAAGAGGTAGCATTAAACCGTCAAATTCTCTTAGTAACTCCATAAGTGTATTTTCACGTCATTGCTAAAAAAAAACTCGAAGGAGGCAGCGAGATAGCCTACACGCACTCCATCCCCTCGGTAACTTGTTCCTATCACGTTAGAACCAGTCGACATCTTGCTCTCCCGACTTCGGAGGACTGATTTCAAACATACACTAACTCTATATCGTGGAAAGCTAAGGAAACTCAAGTAAAATTCGTTCATTTCTCTATATCAGTACACTAAACAATTCAGTAAAGATTAGATTTAAAATCCTTTGCTTGCTAGGTTTCGAACGATTTTTAGACACCTTTTGTGTTAGTCGTGATATCGAGAATCTCGAATGCTTTGTTCATTTAGTCGTGGAACCAGCCTCACGACTCGAACCTAAGAAATTTGGCACAGAAAAAACGAGGAAGATGCAACCCCGACCCAACATCCGAAATGGGGAGGGAAGTTCACGGAAGCTACACGCACGCACAATCGACTCAGCAATATTCCAAAAGAAGGCGAACCTTCCTCCGTCTGCTGTTGCATTGTCCCGTCACTGTGTTCTTCTCCACGCTCTCGTTTGAAGTTGGATTGTAATTGCTTTTTTTTTTATTTTTTTATTTGGCCTGTTCGTGGGGGGAGGAGGTTGTTCTTATTGAACAGTGTAGGACAGCTTCGTAGCTGCTCGACCTGACATAGATTTTTGGACAAGGCTAATCTTCCGTTACGGAAAAATTCCTACAATACGAAATATTTACGTAGTGTTTCGTATTATAGTACAAACGAGCTATAATATGAAATATGAATTTCTTTATACTATAACATGAAAGGCCTGTAAAAAAATATGAAGGTCGTTCGTACGTTACGAGATGAGCCGGCAGAAAATCTTCCCCTCCCGGGATGATTAGCCGTACCAAAAATCTCCAAAGGAAAGCGATTGTTCGTAGGGGAGACAAGGGAAGGAGGTGGGGAGGTTTGACTTTTAGTAGTTTAGCCTGTTGGAATTGACCGCACGATATACGAATGCATTAATGACCCCCTTAAAAAACAAACAAACAAACAAAGGAGAATGTCCGTAGTAAGTGACAGCAGCATCCGGACGTTCAACTAGTAGTAATAATTAATAATAATGATAATAAAAAGGGAATGGAATGAAACGGTGGCATATTCCCATCATCCATGACAGGCACGCACGCGTATTCCTTTGCGTCTTTTCTCCTCACTTTCGGTCATCCTTGGCATCATCTTACACAGAAGGAAGGGGTGGGAAACCGCAAAGCAAAACACTTTCTCCCCTCTTTCTCTTAAGAGTTTTTTTTTCCCTCAATAATGTTAGTTTAGAAATTATTTCATCGGAGGTTGTAATTTTTGAAATTCGTCAAGTAAGGTAGTAAAATCGGTCTTACAAAGACTGAATTCGATCAAGAAGTAAGTTGTCCTTTATAAGGTCGATTTCATCATATCCGAAAAAAAGTCAGCCTTATAAAAGTCGAATTCATGCGAATAATACCCTATGAAGTTGGTCTTTGTAGTGAAAATTTAAAATAAAAAATTACACCATAAAAAATCGAGCTTACAAAGGCTTCCTTAGGCGGGCACCAAATTTTATGATATCGAAGAGAAGTCGGCCTTTGTAATGCCGAAAATTACCTCACCCGATGGCTGGTTATGGGCGACGGATTAGCGGTCGGACGGTTTTTGAAATTTCAGAGTTTATGTATTAAATTAGGGTTATCTATATGTCAATTAGAGTTTAGGAAATTTGAAAAGTTACCATAATGTTATAATTATGGTTTAGGATTTGACAAATTACAAGAACTAACATATTTTGCGTAATTGAAATTATACTTTAGTAATTAACATAATTTTTAATTAGGGTTTCAATTTGAATTACTAATGAATATCCAATTGGGTTCGAAAAAACCTAATCGAATTATTATAAGGTTTGAATCTTTAATGAAACTACATTGCTGTAATTTGCTAGCTCAATTGTTAATAGATATCGTGTTCCAATGTCCTCAATAGAGCTGTTGATTTTTTTCAATGAAAATATTGTCAATAGATCAGACGGAGTTGGTTATGATAAAGGCCAATAACAAGAATAGAAGTTTCGGAATTCGTGAATTACGATAACTTTGAGCGCATTATATGCGATACTATCAGTTTGTAATCAACAATTTCATTACAGATTGCTCATAGGTATCCAGTTGTGGAGTTCAATAATATTGATGTGAAGTATTATCCGGTACCTATTAAGACGATAAAGATGTGAGATTGTTGATGAAGTTTGCTTTATCATATCCAAGACATAGATAACAAGTATATGTTTTGGCTTTATCTGATGTAACGGTGCCACATGATGTGCAACATCCAATGCCAGTATGTTTTGGTCCTGCCGTAACAACATTTCGTTATTGTCGCCCTGTCGTTAGTATTGACGGAACATTTCTGTACGGTAAATACAAGCATAAGTTATTAATTGCTTGTAATTTAGATGGCAGAAATCATATAGTTCGTCTCGCATTTACAATCGTTGATGAAGAAAGCTATCAGTCGTGGGGGAAATATCTAAAATGCCAGAAACGTTTTGTTGTTAGCGATGAGTGTCAGAGCATATGTTTGATTTCAGATAGGCATTCTGGTATTCTTGCGGCGATAAACGATGTCGAAGTAGGTTGGACGCTGCCATTTGCATAGTAGAGGTTCTGCATACATAATGTAGCCAGCAACTTCAAAACGAGGTACAAGAATCTCCGTGGGAAAAAAAAGGCTAGCTATTGTTGCAAGGAAAGCGCCAAAGATGAAGCAATATTTGCGTCATATTTTGAAAAATATTCCAGAATCAACATATTTTTTTGATGAGATAGATAAGAGGCAATGGACTCTCATTTTCGATGGGAACTACCGTTGGGCGATAATGACAATGAATTTAAGCGAGAGCTACAATGCTATTCTAAGGGGTGCACGATCGCTTCCGGTATCTGCTTTAGTGAGAAAGACATTCTACAACTGTGTTGCATAGTGGAATAACAGAAGAGATGAGGCTGACGCGGCGATAAATAAGGGAGAAAAATTCACTAAAATTGTCATGGAGCGTTTTAATAACGGAATAAAGAAGGCTGGAAATCATCATATCACACTTATAGATCATGATGATGGTACATTTGTTATCACAACTAGAGGGAATCATAAGACAAAGAACGTATTCTTGCGACATAACAGGTGCTCGTGCAAGAAATGGTAAACCTATCGGATATCATGTTCACACGCGCTTGCTTGTTTCGCGTTTGTGAACGTGGATGGGTCGGTTAATATAGAAAATATTTATAGTTGGGCTAATCAAAAGGCCATATACTTATCTAAATGGACATCGTTTGATTGTAAAGAAGATTGTGGTGAGTATTAATTCCCAAAGGTCGTTCCAAACCATGAAAGGGCACGACCGAAAGGGAGACCGAGATCTTCTCGCATCCATAATGAAATGGATGTGAGAGAACGTAAAACTAAGTTGACTTATAGTATTTGTAAAAGAGAAAGGACATAATAAGCGAAGTTGTCCAAATAAATAAACTTGTAAGGTTTATTGAATCAATTATTTGTACGCATAATATCATTTTCTATAAACGCTTGTATATGTATCTGTAATTTACATTTTTGTTTGCAGGTTGTACTATGGAGCTTGGACCACGTGTTACGGACATATTGCACTCCCAGGATCAACATCGTTCTTCGTGGTTTGGGCATCATCATATGCGGAGGTATGTTTATCATACTTATCCTTTCATTTATTTTGGAATTCGTTACTAATCCTTTGACGTTTCATTTATTTTTTCATAACAATGTTTTGAAATGTCGATACCATGAAAGCAGCATGAAGAAAATAAGGCGAGACCCCCGTATGGATGTGTATCTCCGACAGGCCAGTTTTTTTGGAGTTGCGAAGCTGCAATTCATTCAGTTGGATCATGCTCTCATTATTGCATTAATTGAGAGATGCAAGCCTGAGACTCATGATTTCCGTATGGCCAATGGAGAGATGACAATGACGTTGAAGGATGTTTAGATTCAACTCGGATTGCCGATTGAAGGGGACCATGTTATTGGATTCACCAGCTTCGATTTTGCAGCCGTGTGCACGGATTTACTTAGGGAGGTTCCGGGTATGAGTTCGTTGGACTCTCGTTTTGACATGCTACATCCCCAAGCACCAGATGAGCAGGTACATATGTATACCCGGACATACATGCTGCAGCTAATAGATTCCATGATTTTCCCTGACAAGTCGGACAACTTAGTTCATCTTATGTGGCTGTCATTACTGGAGGATTTCGAAGTTATTCGTAGTTACAGTTGGGGGATCAACATGTTTGGCGTTGCTGTATAGACAATTATGTAGAACCTTAAACAAGTAGGCATCACAGGTGGCGGGTTGTTTAGTATTGCTACAGTCGTGGGCGTGGGATATATTTCCCCATTTTTCGCCCGTTAGACGTCGGAGCAGGCAAAGGCAGGGAATTAGCATATCGATGGGGTGCGGATCAATACACGAGAACTGTTGCCACGCATGTTCTATCAGCGATTAAAGAAGCATTAGACAGACAGAGTCCTTAGCAGGTTTTTACCTTCGACTTTATGTTATTTCAAGTTCTTGATTGTCTAAATTTGGTTTGTTGTTCATGTTGTTGAGTTGTTTTTCATGTTGTTTGGCATCCATATATGGATGAAATACACGCCAGATTACCTAATTACTGTTTAGATGGCCAAGAAAGCTCGCGAGCACGTGTACCGCTCATTTGCTTCTCCTTGGTTGAATGACACTTCCAGACAGAGTCATTCACCAATTTGGAGACGAACAACTAATACCGGGTAACTGGGATACCGAAGCACGCCTTCATCGGATTGACATGCGTGGAAAGTAGTTCGATAATTGGATGTACATCCACGCTAAGTTCATCGAGTTGTGGTATCAGCGAGGTAGTCACATCGTTCCTTTGCGCTGGGAACAAGGCTTGGATTACAGTACATGGCACATGCGTCACTCTCGTCTTTACTTATCGTATACAGACGTCATGTTGATGATAATGGTAAGTACAATAACTATTATCTTCATTAAAGTAAAAATTATTGTATTGATATAATTTTTTCACAAACGCAACAAATGGTCGACATTTCTATTCGATAGGAGAGAGGTGATCCTTCGAAATTACAGCACATCGTGGGCATTTCTCGCAAGGGCCATAACTTCTTGAGAGAGTTCACTCCAATGCGTTTGTATGGACGACATGAAGGGCTACAGGAGGAGGACGGGTTTGAAGAAGAGGCAGCAGATGAGGAACAACCGCAAGAGATCGAGCAACACGAAGATGATCAAGTCCATGAAGATGCTGACATGTTCGACCTTGCTGCACTGGTTGATGGACAGGATGGTGACGATTATGCACCAGCAGAGGTATACTCGACTCCTCAACTAGCAGATGCGTGCGTCCACGTCTTTCACTCCGTCGGCTCCGTGGAAGGCAAGGAGGGACAGACACTTTCCCGTGGATGATGCAGATCAAACCCAGATATCTCAGCTCATGCAACTCACTCCATTTGAACGGCCACCGGTGGAGAAATTCTACACACGTAGGACTCGAAGAAATGAGTAATTGTCGCGTCATTTTGTTGTGTATATGTTTCGACTATATTGTGACAATATTTGGACTTTATTATGATAACTTATGCTTATTTTGGGTATTATTAGTGTTAGATTAGTATGTTCAAAACATACGTGCATTACAGGTTCAAATAAGTTTTGTAGTACAAAGGCCGACTTCATACTGGATAAAAGTCGCTCTTTGTAAGGTCAACTCTTTTAGTGACTCAAGGAAGTCGATCTTACAAAGGCCGACTCCCTTAATGACTTAAGGAAGTCGGTTTTACAAAGGCCGACTTCCTTGAAACACCAAGGGAGTCGATTTTACAAAGACCAATTATAGTGAAATTTTTTTTAAGTATTCAGAAGTCGATTTTACAAAGAATGACTTCTGCGAGTGAGACGAATGAAGGCCGACTTTAGTTTAAAAATTATGAAATCAATCTTATAAAGATCGATTTCACGATCATAGTCATCGAATTTTCAAACAGCCTGTCTCGACAACCAAAGCCAACCAAATGATTGGACGGCTTCCCCCCCCCCCCCCCCCCCCCCCCCACCACCTCCCTTAAGGACGGCTGTCCATCATTCCATTCCTTAGCTTAAAATCCAACCATTTGTTGTGGGGGGCGGCATTCGCTTTGTTTGTCCCGTAGTCAGTCAGTTAAAAACATAGACTTAAGATTGGGAAACCCTCCGCCGCCCACAAACATCCAAACCCTTCCACCCCCCTTCCCAAATCCCGCCACGTGTCGACAACCCACAACATACCCAGCTCATACAATAAGCAAGGAAGGAAGGAATCTTCCCTTTCCCTCGTTTCCTTCCTTTTTTTTTTCCCGTTTATTATATAATTACCCAAACCCTCTCCCTCTTTTCCAATTCGAATTCCCTGTTTTTTCTTCTTCTTTTCTTTCAAATTGTTTTGAAACCGAATCACATTTCGACCCCCCCCCCCCCCCCCCAATAATTTCCCACCAAACCAACCGACCGCCAACCAAACCCCGTTCTTCTCTTCTCCCTCTATTTGTTTCGTTTATATTCTGCCATCAATCAATCAATCATCTTCATTCCCATTCCCCTGAAAATGGAGTGGATCAGGGGTCCGGTCATCGGCCGCGGATCATCCTCCACCGTGTCCCTCTCCTTCTCCCCTTCTTCCGGCCAAGTCCTCGCCGTCAAGTCCGCCGACCTTTCCTGTTCCTCCTCCCTGCAGAAGGAGGCCGGGCTGCTTTCCTCGTTGACCTCCCCATACATTGTTGAGTACAGGGGGTGCGGTGTCACGGGCGATCACGGCGGCCCCACTTACAACTTGTTCATGGAGTATGCGCCCCGCGGGACGCTTCGCGACTTGATTCGTGCCCGGGGAGGGAGGCTGGAGGAGCCCGAGGTTCGGGAGATTGCTCGTGGGATTCTGTTGGGCTTGGAGTATATCCATGGGAAGGGCATAGCGCATTGCGACATCAAGTCTCAGAACATACTGATCGCTGAGGGTGGAATCAAGATTGCCGATTTCGGATGCGCCAAGTTAGGTGAATGCGCCGCGGCCTTTGCTGGGACGCCGGCTTACATGTCCCCGGAGGCTGCACGCAGGGAGGAGCAGGGGTACGTGTCGGATGTTTGGAGCGTTGGATGCACGGCCGTTGAGATGGCAACGGGTTCCCCGCCGTGGATGGACACAGATAGTCCAGTGTCGGCACTGTACAGAATTGGGTACTCCGGTGAGGTCCCTGAGCCTCCGCGGTGGTTCACGCAGGAGGCAAGGGATTTCATACGGAGATGCCTGATCTGGGATCCCAAGGAGAGGCCGAGCGCCAAGAAGCTGCTGAGGCATCCATTCTTTTACCAAAGTCCTGGACCGAGCGAGGCTGCCGAGTCGAGCAGAGATAAAGACGCGGTGGACGGGGACTCGCCTAACGGGGTACTGGAGCTGAGGCTATGGGAGTCACTAGAGAGCGTTGATGCCGAAGTCACTTGGCCAAACCTTGCCTCGAGAAATGCTGGCGAGAGAATGGGGCAGCTGATCGACGGGTGCAGCAGGTATCCTATCCTGGGTCAAACCGAATGGGGATCTGGGGGCGATGAATGGCTAACGGTAAGGGCAAGTGAGGATGAGGAAGCGGACGACGATCGCGACAACAGAGACAATGAACCGCCAGAAAGCGCTTTGTTCTTTGGGGAGGAAGAGTTGGATTTGAGTGTGCTTAGCTTAGACAATGTTGCAATAAGAGCTAGCTGCGAAGGCGACGATGATGTTGGCATTACTGAGGAAGTTACTGTGATCACGAATGGTAATAAAGAAGATTGTCTTGTGCATAAGGAATCAAGTTTTGAGGAAGACGATAGTGTTCTTAACCAACTTCTGGCATTGACTACTAACTTTCACCCAGTAGGACAACTATTACTAACTTCATTAAAAACTCGAAGTTGACGTCGAAAGTGAAGAGTCAAATTGGGGGAATTCCCAAGGTGAGCCGACAAACCAAAACCCCAAGTGATAAAAAGGGCCAATATTGAGCTTTAACAAAACAAAAGGTGTTCGGTAGGAGAGCAAGTTCCAAGTTCAAAGTTCGGTTTATTTGGTAGGATAAGAATTTTGGGGGTTCCCGATTACCTAACCCCCCCGCCCCCCCTCGTTATCAGGCATTATTGTTTGTAAGGTTGACCTTTTTTGTTACAACTAACCTTAATCTCTTACAACCTATCAAAAAGAAAGGGAGGAAAACCCAAAACCAAAAACGAAGTCAACTCCCTTGTTTTTCTACAACCACTCAAAGTGAACTCCCAAAAAGAGAACTGTGTTGTCCCCCACACACTCAATCCCTTTGATTTGGTAATTGACCCTCAGCCCCATCCTAAACTCCCCCCGTCTCAAAAGCCAGCCTTTAGGCATTAAGGAATTTCCCACCACCGCATGCAAAGAGGGACGAGCTGTTCTAAAGATAACGACCATGACCAAGACGATTAATGCAGAAAGGGAAAGACTTTTTGACTTTGGATTGTCAAGCGGGCAATTTGGGCCAAGTTGGCCCCGTAGAAGCCCCTTGGCCTAGGCCTATTAAGAGCAATGAGCTTCCACGCACAGACAACTGACTTGACTTGTAGATACAGCACCAACAACAGCCAGCAGAGAAACCAACACATTCGCACAACGCACTACCAACACCATGCGATCCCAAATGTAATAGACAGAAATGCAAAGTCTTCTTCTTCACGAGGGTGTCCGATGACGTGTGAGCAGACACGTATTTACATCATCCATGCCTTATAATGATATAATCTCTGTACACTGGAAATGAGAGATGTGATGTTTCGCCCGCTTAGAACAATCCAAACGTGTTCTCTCCGCTGTAGGTCATGTAGAGGAACCCATCCTCATCTTTGTGCTCTTCGTACATCGCAGACATCATTGCCGCTGAGAGAAGAATTTAATGCACGTCAAGCATCTAATGTCAAACTGGAATGTTCGATGAGGATTATTTTTGTCCTCGAAATAATTTGAAACAACGCTACTTAGTCCTCACCAGTTGGGGGCAAAATATTCTTCACGAATATGAATATGGCTTTCTCAGCGCTGAGCTTTATCCTCTTGCGGACGACGTACACAAACTGTCCAACGGTAAGGTCAGCAGGGACCAAGTACCTGCAGGTAAGAAAGAACAGGTTGTAAGAAGCAGCTTCCCAGTTTATGCAAATAAATGGTTCAAGCAGCAAACATTATGCTTTATCTTCAAAATATACAATTCACAAGAGAATCACGTGACAATTTCATGTCTCGAACATTGAAATCACATTGAATCATCGCCCCCTATCAGGGTCCAAATTGCAACATTTCACCATCTAAGATAACCCTCTAAAGGATATGGTCTTCACAACAAGAAAACTATACTGTTTAATTATTCAAAGACGGAGCCAAAACAACTACGATTGAACGACAATAGTTGAAAAACAGCTTCCCAACCCCAAAGCTAGAAACCAGATATCATCCAATTCCAATCGGCCGATGCAAGAACCAATGTATCAGGACTGATGCAAGAAACAATATCATCCTCACATCAGAATCACTCCAAACTCAATTCGTCCATCTTTCGGAAGTGGACAGCATCAATTATACCAAATGAAACAACGGCAACAAGAAAATGTAGACATGATGCAGATAAAAAAGATCACGACGAAAAAATTATTGGAATGTGACATGAAGCTTTAGTTTACTAACTTCTTCTTGTCGATATCAGGAATATCGCTTCTCTCGGCCTTCTCCACAATGACCTGCGAAAAATTCATCAATTATATTTTAAGAGACAACGTCAAACCTTCTAAACCGAAACCAAAAACGATAAACAATACCGGTATTCTGTCAGGGTATTTCTCCCTAATGCGAGCAGCTTCCGCCTGCCTCCTCTCTGCAACAAGAACCAAAATCACGAAAACACTAAATCCCCAATATCACAGCCGTTCTCCTCAATAACACAAGTATTCGAAACCCCCCCCCCCCCCCCAACCCCGCGCCTTCCACCAAAAAAAAAACAAAAACCACACAAACACGTCAAGAAATCGTCAGCGCGACCGAAAGCATATTCCGATTAACAATCCAGGAAAAGAAAATAAAAACCACATCATAATCGCGGGAATCGAATTAGGGGGGGTTAGGCGACAGACCGAGGGGGTGTTCCAACTTGAAGGAGCTCTTCGACATCGCTTCGATCTGCAAACGAAGAATCGGAATTAGGGTTTCGCCAGCGACGAAGACGCCCAAACGGAAAACGGTTGCGTGCGGATTTCGCGGAGGCGGCGTCTGGCGATCGGAGTCCCAAATGGAGAAGAAATGAACATATATAATATTGTAACTAATAGGAAGGAGAGGTCGGAGAATCCGAAGTTTAAGATTTTTGTTTTTGCTTGCTTGGCAGGTCAAGGAATTTTGTTATCTTTTAGAAACTGATAGGCCCGATAAAAAAGCCCAAAACAAGCCCACCCAACAACTCGGCGAGTCCATTCTGCCGAAAGGAATTCGAATTTCGCAGGAAATTTTCATGTCCTTCCGGAATCCGTCGGTTGGAGTTGGAAGCCGAAGGTTCTTTTGCTGAACTGCCGGTTGCGATCCGGACAGTCATTGCGAAGGCGGCTGTTGACATGGCAAAATCTCGGGCCTAATTATGAGAAACCTACAAACCCATTTCGCCGACCCATATCAAGTCTACCAAGACCGTGATATAAATTTTGGGATCATTTTATAAAGCCCATAAGTCCAGGGGTCTTTAAGAGCATTTACAAACCCACAGTTATGTGAGCCCGCCAAGGAAGTACTAAGTCTACGAAGGACTGGTGGGGTCCGAGTCTACGATGGTCGGAAAAGATCTTGACTCCGAGATTTTTAAAAGAGAGGATTATGGGACACGTTCCCATGATTTGAAAAGATCTTCAGTTGGAGAAAATCTGGGGATAAGTTTCTAATCCTTTAATTTAATATGAGGAAAAGAAACCATTAAGTTTACGACGTGGATAAGACCCACGTTGCCAGGATCAGGTTGTTCCCAAGATTCTAGGAAGTTGATTAAGTGGGAGGTCCATGACCTGGAGAGATCCATGGAGAACGTGTCGAACACCCCAAACCCCTCAAGATTTAATATAAATAGGGGGAAGATCTTCCTTGAAAGAATACGATCAATCAGCCAAACACAGATTTGCATTGCTCGTCACCCTTAGACTTTAGTAGATACCTCGGCCTGGGTTATTTGGTCACCACCTTCCACCGTACAGGCGAGCAACCGTAACCGGGGCAACAACCCTCCGCCAACACTTCCACCGTCCCGGCGAGCAACCGTAACCGAGGCAACAACCCTCCGCCAGCACTTCCACAGTCCCGGCGAGCAACCGTAACCGAGGCAACAACCCTCCGCCAGCACTTCCACCGTCCCGGCGAGCAACCGTAACCGGGGCAACAACCCTCCGCCAGCACTTCCACCGTCCCGGCGAGCAACCGTAACCGGGGCAACAACCCTCCGCCAGCACTTCCACCGTCCCGGCGAGCAACCGTAACCGGGGCAACAACCCTCCGCCAGCACTTCCACCGTCCCGGCGAGCAACCGTAACCGAGGCAACAAACCTCCGCCAGCACTACCACCGTCACACAAGTCTACAGCGCACTGTAGCAAGTCTACGACGTCAGCAGCGAGTCTACGACGCCTACGTTAGCCGCATCACCCCTTTTTCGTTCATTTTTATGGCTGTAAGATTTTAAGTTATCTTTCGAAACTTTGAATTTGTACAGTCGTATCTTTTATCATTGAAATTCATCTTTCTCTGTGAGTCCAATTGCCAAATATTTCCGACGTGCTCTGTTTTCTACGCGAACAGCGGCATCGGAGAAGCAAATGGTGGAGGGCTTGCAATTTGCCGGCGGATGTCAACCGGGTCATCGATCAGCTCGAGCGCCGTTGCTTGGCTCCCGATGGATCTATCCTCGCCAGACCTGCTTACCTCGACCTCCATCTCGTAACCTCCTCTTTTTAACTGATTCATGTCCGAGATTTCGGTTACCGTGTCGCTGTTTATGAGGCAATTTGGAAATTTGTTGTTTCTGCGTGTTTCGCGGGCGACTGAGGAGATGTCGCAGGAGAGGTTGAGGTGCCTGGATGGTGAGAGTCTCAGCGGATTTGCTGAAAAATAAGTTGAATGATGATTGGATTGATTGTGGTGTGTTTAAGGTCGTGATTTTGGTTTGATGCATTTGATAGTGAATTATTAGTTACTGGTGGATTAAATGCGGGCAATGTATTGTGAGGCCACAGCCATGGTTGAAGAGTATCAGCATGCTGCCTGCTTCAGCTGCTAATCTTAGTGGGATTCGTGATGTTCAGTGCCTATATCCACCGCTTGGGCTTAAGAACTCCCCTCAGGTGTTTCTACATTTTACTGCATTGTTCCATGACATGAGGCATGGTTTTAGTGTTGATGTGCAAGTTTTGTAGCTTATATGAGTGATAGCTAAAGGTAACTTTGTTATGGCATTCAAAACGTTAAATCCTCTGGTATCCCATTTAGTAATTATCTACGGACCCGTCAGATCACGTCCTCATCTCATTCTTATTTGTTTATCTCACGATTTGTTTTCTTGCATCTCTGAATCCAGGTATATGAGACTCTAAAGCATCGTCTTGTGGTCGCTGAAGCTGCTCAGAGGCTGAGACTTCCCCTAATATCCATGTTTGGTGAAGTTCAAGAGGAAGAATTTGACAAGTGGAGCGCCATGTTGAGAAACTCCATGGAAATACAGCTCTCAGCTCAAGTTCCAACTCCATTGGCTTTACAAATAGTGTAGCCACAGGCAGTAGTTTAAGTGCTACTAATAATTCCCCGTCAGCTAGTACCATCGATGCCACGGAGGCTGGGATTGGTGGGATTTCTAATCGTTTTCTTGGGATCACTCTTGCCTACTTATGGCAAACTCAACTTCAATAAGTACCTCTTTCCATGGTAAGGAATGATTGGTTCCAGTTGTACATATCTAAACATTTGTTTAACAAAAGCTTCTTGGACCTTATTGCATTTGACTGACAAAGATACTGTGTGCCTTTTATTCCTAGGATATCACATTGGGTTCTGTTCTACAGCTGCACACATGACGTTTTCTGTTTAGTCCCTGAAAATTGGGAGACCCAGTTAGTGGCAATTGTCCGCTTAAAAAATGTCCATTTTTTACTCCCCACCCTTTAGAGTTCAGCTTCTTGTCTGATTATGCTTATATCAAAACTCAAAACTTTCCAGAGTTTGTGATCGTCTAAGGTCCATGTTGCTGACATAAGGTAGATTTATCTTGTGCTATTGGCAGTTTTTACCTGTTTTCAGGTAGGAGTTGATGTTGTCTACTGCTAGCTTTGGTGGAACCACCTTCTGCGAGTGGATCAATCACTTCCTTACTTGTAGTTAGTTACTTCTATGTTCCTTCGTGTTATTTGTCCAGTTTGTTTTGAGTGACATGAACGTGCTGTTTTGTTTGCATAGAGTTTAGAAAGTCGGCCTGCATATTTTAGTCTCTGTTTAATGTGTTAGGATGGACCTTGAGAAGTACATCAATGTCAGCGCCGAGAAGGTAAGTGAAGCAAAGGGCAACCTCACCAGCCCATATCCAGAATCCAGTGATGGTCATAGATGCTGTTTCGGGCAGTAAGTGGCGTTTCGCCCGTGGTAAAGAAGAAGGCCATTCAAGACGACTGCCTTGCAACTGTCGAAGGCTCGGGGAAGGGCCTAATACATGCGAACACCCTGGAAGATGGTCGTTAGCAAGGCGGATCTAAGTCAGACGAACCAGCTCGAAGGCAATCAGGAACAGTCGGGTGAAGGATTTTCTCGTAAGGGAAGGCCTCGCAACTCCCAGTCAAGGACGAACAAGGAAAATGTACTACTTTTGGGAGTTTTGTTTCAAAATAACGTTAGTGCCGAAACTATTTCACCAAATAAAGTCGCAAGTTTGGAAATTCCCCAACTTTGAAAAAAAAAACAAATTTCCCTTAAGTCGGCCTTGCGGAATACTTAAAAAATATATATTTCACTGAAGTCGGCCTTACAAGGTAGTCGGCCTTACAGGGTAAAAAAAAATAAAAATAAAATTATGATATCCCACCTGTAATGCAACTACACATAACTCAATAACTCATGACACAATTTAACAAATTCAACCAAGTCTTTCTCAAAAGTTCACATCGAAAACTAGAGTACTATGATCGTTAACAACCGTAAGTGATATAAAGTAATCTATCTAATGTCTTCGCCTGCTTTTGCGCGAGTAAAAGCGCCCAAACCTCCGAGAGACCATTTGTGTGAGTTGAGAAATCTGCGAGTTATCTGCATCACGTACGGATGGTCGATGGTTCCTGGTATTCCTTGGAGCCACGGAAGTGGATGACGTAGAGGCATGTGCTAATGGAGTTCGAAAGGCATCCACGAGAGTCGGATTAAGCACAAGGGACGAATACACCTCATCCTCCTGCGACTGCATAATAAACTCATCAATATCAAACTCCTCCTCCCTGTCCTCCTCCTCCTCCTACTCCTCCTCCCTGTCCTCCTCCTCCTCCTGCTCCTCCTCTTCCTCTTGCTCAACCTGTTGTGCATGTTTCGCTGGCTCTTCTTGAAACTGGTCCTCCTCATGTAGCCCTTCACCCCGTCCATATAAACGCATCGGGCTAAACTCTCTTAAGAAGCTATGGCCCTTGCGAAAAATACCAACGATGTGTAATTCCGAGGGTCCCCTCTCTTGGAGTAGAAATCTCGGCCATTTGTTGCATCTACGAAGAAATTATATCTACACAATAATTTTTACATTAACGAAGATAATAGTTATTGTACTTACCATTATGCTCAACATGACGTCTGTGTGTAATAGCAAAGGACGAGAGTGACGCATGTACCAGGTAATGTAGTCATCGCCCTGTTCCCAACGCAAAGGAATGATGTGGCTACCTCGGTGATGATACCACAACTCGATGTACTTGGCGTGAATGTACATCCAATTGTCGAACTACTTTCCTCGCATATCAATCCGATGGAGGCGTGCTTCGGTATCGCAGGAACTGGGTATTAGTTGCTCGTTTCCAAACTGGCGAATGAGTCTGTCTGGAAAGTGTCATTCCACTACGGAGAAGCAAATGAGCGATACCAGCTTTCTTGACAGTCCAAGCAGTAATCAGGTAATTTGGCGCGTATCTCATCCGTATATGAATGCCAAACAACCTGAAAAACAACCAAACATAACCAACCAACCAAAATTCGACAATCAAGAACTTGAAATAACATAAAGTCGAAGGAAAGAACCTGTCGAGGATTATGTCTGTTCAATGCTTCTCTAATCACTGATAAAACATGCTTGGCGACAGTTTTCGTGTCTAAATCTGCACCCCATCGATATACTACAGGCATTCCCTGCCTTTGCCTGCTCCGGCGTATAAGGGGAGATAAATGAGAAAATTTATCCAACGCCCACGTCTGTAGCAACACTAAACAATCCGCCACCTCTGATGCCTGCTTGTCTGAGGCTCTATATAATTGCCTATACAACCACGCCAAACAAGCTGATCCCCAACTGTAACTACCACAAACGTCGAAATCCTCCAGTAACGACAGTCACATGAGATGAACTAAGTTGTCCGACTTGTCGGGGAAAAGCATGGACCTTATTGGTTGTAGTATGTATGCCCTGGTATGCATACGTACCTGCTCATCTGGTGCTTAGGGATGTAGCACGTCAAAACGGGAGGCCAAACAACTCATCTTAACCCTTCCCGCCTTCGTGTCAGTTCTGCCCTGAATCTCCCCAAGTAAATATACTCATACAGCTGCAAAGCCATTGACAGGGTCCCCTCAATCGGGAATTCGAGCTGAATCACCACGGGAGAGATGAAAGTGACTTTGGAGCTGAATTCCCAATAAAACCTCTCTATCACACCGATCTGGGGTTATACTTTTAAACCGCAGAGTCCAAAAGATTCCCAATTTTCTTGTGCTTTCCCACCTGATCTCCCCCCAATACAACCAAACTTCAAACTTCAATCATCCCTGTTATTTAACTTATATAAACCCTCCCCTAATTTTTCTCCTCTCCCCTCGACATTAAATCCTCCATTAGCGAGAACCTTTCAGTTCCCTACTATTTCTTCTTTTTTTCTGGAAAATGGGAAACTGCTTCAGGCACGAGTCGGGGATGCAGTGGGGTGGCGACGACTGGGGTTCCACGTTTGCTAGGAACAAGTACGACGACGAAGACGTGGATGTGACAGGGCGAATCAAGGTTAGTGGGAGGATGAAGACGGGAGCGGAGGTGAAGGTAAAGATGAGCAAGAAGCAGCTGGAGGAGCTGTTGAACAAGTTGGACGCTGAGGACAGGGTGTCGGTACATCAGGTCATGTCTCATCTCCTCCACATGAGCGTTCCCCGGCGGTCTTGGAGTCCCGCTCTCACCAGCATCCCCGAGGTCTGACCCTTCCAAGGAGCTAACATACCAACATACAAAATCCTTGTACAGACAGGATAGTAATAAGAAAAGTTTTCGGTCTCCTTTGGAGATCACAATTCACACAGGAGAGTTTTTGGTTAGGCCACACCCTGATCCTCTGGATGCCGTGGAAGCCTAAGGGGGTGTTTGGTATCCCGATTGGGAAGGAGAATGGAATGGAACGACAAAGGGAACGGAATGGCATCCCTTCCGAAAATGAAGCTGCCGGGTGGTTTTCATCCCAACCGATTCCGTCTTCCATTTCATTCCCTTTCCCTGATCTGGATACCAAACACGTCGTAGGAGCTGCAGCCGGAAAACAGATGGACGGAGGGAACTAGCTAAGTTAGCATGTCGTTTACTTGACCTGGTTTTTATTGTATCTAGATGTTTGACCTTTCCTTTTGGGGAAACGGCAAGTGAGGAGAACGTGGTGGCAGAGATTATCACCTCCCCCACCAACTCGATAATTCTACACGCCGAATCATGTTCGTATAAAATATACTTTAGAATTTGTCAAATCGAATAAATATGTTCGGATTCCAAACTCGTCGCTCCCACTACAATATGAATGAACACGAACCTACGTGTGAAATACATCCTATTTTACATGCACGGACGTTCAAAAGTATCCAAGATATTCCCGTTGCTCACGACCAAGGGCCGAGCCCGTGAAGTTTTATAGTGGGCCAAATATATTGGGCCTTTATTTATTCGGTATATGGGCTTTCACTGAGCAGAATCCCGGGCGACCGTGGGCTAGAGCCCATAATAATATCACGAGGGATTTTCTTTTTTCCTTTTGTTTTGTAATCAACTCATTTCCATTTTAGACACGACCACACCCGGAATAACATTAAACGACCCAACTATATTTGTGGGAAATACAATCCTCCATCACTCTTAAAATCCTACTGTAAAGCCATTTTGGGTTATATTGTTGATAAAACTCACTGAATTGACGAAGAAAACGAATTGATCTGGTTGATAGTTGAACCACCATTATGAAGTTCAGTCGAAATTTGACTAAGTCTTAGTCGAAAGAAATATTTCAGTCGAACTTTGACTAAGTCTTAGTCGCAGAAAAGGTCTCAGTTGAAATTTGATTAAGCCTAGGTCGAATGAAAGGTTTCAGTCGAACTCCGACTAAGTCTTTATCAAAAAAATGATTTTCAGTCGAAGTTCTAAAACTTAGCCAAATTTCAGTCGAAATTCCAGACTTAGCTAAATTTCAGTCGAAGTTCCAGACTTAGTCAAATTTCAGTCGAAGTTCCAGACTTATCCAAACTTCAGTCGAAGTTCCATACTTATCCAAATTTCAGTCGAAGTTCCAGACTTAGCCAAATTTCAGTCGAAGTTCTAAGATTTGGCCAATTTCCGGTCAAAGTTCTGTCAAGACTTAGTCAAAATATGTTAAATGTGCATTTAGTTTTAATAAAGCATGTGCAAAATGTGTCTAGCGGTTATGGTAGCGGTTGCGTTAGTGGTTACTGTCAGGATATGATCAAGTGCTGGTATAAATATGAGGTTAGTCTCTTGTAATAAACACACGACAATCATTCAAAGAACCCAAAGGATTTTCATATAATTTTTTCTCCAAAAATGAAAAATAAATGTTTTTGTTCGTATATTTTTATTCTCGTTCTTTACACTTTTATATATTTAAAAGCCTTAACGATCATATTTAGTGAACATTTTTTATACCTATTATACATTTTTTTATCGCAGAGGACCCAAAACAAAAATAAAGTGAAATGTTTGTGATTGGCTGTTGAGTTTGCCTCAATTTGCCCCCTTTGTGATTTTGTCGGACATTATTCCCCTACCCCAAAACGAATATTACTCTAAAACCTTTCCCTATTCCATTTTGCCTTCTCTCGTTGTTGCTTGTCCTCCAGGACTAATGTACAGAGCACCCCCACCAATCATTAAATCAAATAAAAAAATAATGGATGTTAGGCAGACTCTCTCTCGGACAACGACCTCGGAATTGTTGTCGTAATCCTCGTAGCAAGAACTTGTAAGAAAGAGGGTGGGGAAGGAGAAGGACCGGAATCTGGGCGTGTGTGTGTGTATGGACTTCGAATTCTCTCCAATCTTCTCCCCCGCCAGTCTTCTGATGAGGGAAAATAGGAGGAGGAAAAGCTAAAACCTTTTCTTCCTTTTTTTTTTTTTACTTTATATCGTCCGGCAATCCGACCAATCGATCCTTTTCTGTCTTTTGTGTGTGGAAATCGAGTGGCCGTGGAGTTTGGATTCACGGAGGAGGAAAAACAAAGGTGGGCTTTTTTTATTCACGTGTCGGCTTATAGCTTCACAGCAGCCATTGCTTTTCTCTTTCTTACGCCATAACGCCCCGGTGGAGACTTTTGTTGGATGGTTTTAGGTGAGTCGATTCGTTGTAACCCGAGTTGGGTTTTCTCCGTCGACCCGCAAGATTCCTCCTTTGAGATGGTTCGGTTTGGAAATTTGTTTGCTGTCTTCTTCTTCTTTTCCTTTTCGTTTTAAGAGAAGGGGAGCTTGTTTTTGTTGTCTTTTGGGTCGTCGGTGGAGGAAAATGATGTGGGTTTGGTTGGTTGAATGTTTGTTTGTTTGGTGGTTTAGTTGTTGTGGGATCCTGATTTTGATTCCGATTGATGGTCGCGATTCGCCATTGTTGTGGAGTTGATGGCGAGAGCGACCTCAGCTGAAGCAGAGCTTTTTGATCGACTGTCGGTTGTTTATCGTTTTGTTTAACAATCATTCTTTTTTTTTTTTGGGTTTGTGATTTTCAGCATAGAAGAGTCTCGGCCTTGGAGATTGGAGATTTTCTTGCTTTCTTCGGTATGGATAGTTTTGGGTTCGGTTCTTTCCTGAGGAACCGCAAGTTGGAGAGTTATGTATACACTAGCTCAGAGCAGACCATGGAGCTGACGTCAAAGCTCGTGGCGAAAGTGAGGGAGGCCGCAGAGAGTCAGCTGCGGAGAGACGTGTATGTCGAGGACAATGGTTGGTTCGCTGTGTTGGTGTCTTGGATTAGGATAGTGGCGTGTTTCTTGTGTATGATGGTTACGACATTCGTATGGGCGGTAATAATGGTCCTGCTCATTCCGTGGCCGTACGAGAGGATCCGGCAGGGGAATATTTACGGCCATGTCTCTGGAAGAATTTTGGTAAGTTAAAAAAAGATGCTTCCGCCGTTCCTGCGATGAATTAGTTGCTGGTGCTGAAGTGTCCCCTTTTGTAGTGACATCATTTTCGGATGGTTACTTCTGTGACAGAACTTGTTTTAAGGTGCCTGATGGCCCAACAAAGGCAAAGTCTCTCCTTGTCCATATCAATATGCGCTTATCAATCCTTTTCACCAAACTCTGCATAGCGAGTTGCCGGGAAAGTTTTAGCCGTGACTAACTGTATGCACATGGCAGCAGGTCTTTGTTGTGTGGCTTTATGAGCATCTGAGTTGGATTGAACTGCCAATTCTTAGCTGATCTATTGGTTATTTCCACGATTTGGCTGCTCTGGAGAATGTTTAGAGCTTATCTTTCAATTCTCTCATTTTCTTTTTCTTCCATAGATGTGGATACTGGGGAATCCCGTAAAGATAGAAGGCAAGGAGTATTCTCAGGAGAAAGCTATTTATATCTGCAACCATTGTTCCCCGATTGATGTAATCCTGATCATGTGGTTAGTTCCCACTGGCACAGTTGGCATCGCGAAGAAAGAGGTAATTCTTTTGCTAGAAACTATCCGTATTTACAAGACACCCTCGGTATCCACTGGGCTTAAGATTTATCTCTCGTGCTTGGTAGACATGCTGCGCGGAAATGCTCCATGTGGTGTTTTTTTAGCATTAATTACATTGCAAAATGATTGATGAATGTAGATTATCTGGTATCCGCTTTTCGGACAACTGTATGTGCTGGCAAATCATCTTCGTATTGATCGTTCGAACCCAGTTGCGGCAGTACAGTCCCTGAAGGAGGTGTGTGCTTTTTATCATCACCCTTTAACATGGAGATTACTCATTTACCCGGCATTATTCACGACATGTAAAACACGCAACTCGCAGGCGGCTCGTGCGGTGGTGCGAAACCAGTTGTCCTTGATAATTTTCCCCGAAGGAACTCGGTCGAAGAATGGCCGGCTACTGCCTTTCAAGAAGGTGCTTCTCTGATTCAACTCGACGCCTCCCAGTTTCCTTTGCTGCATCCTGCTTAATCTCTACCCCTTCCCTTTCAGGGATTCATCCATCTAGCTCTGCAATCGAAGCGACCCATCGTCCCTATCGTCTTCTCCGGGACACACTGTGCTTGGAGGAAGGGCAGTCTACACATCCGCCCAACTCCTCTCACAGTGAAATTCCTTCCTCCCATAAGGACAGACAACTGGACAGCGGACCGCATAGACACCTGGGTGGAGCTGGTCCACGACCTGTACATCAAGCACCTACCGGAGAGTCAAAGGCCAGTTCCTCCGGAGGGGAGCAACACCTAGTTGCTGCCCCAAGTGATTAGTTCCTTTCACCCGCGGGCGGTCTGTCACAGAGCCGGGTTGTAGCTCCCTAGCGTGGTTTGTAGCAATAAAAGAAAAAAGGCATTAGGAGTGAGTTGTGCAATTTGTACGTAGGCTTATTGATGATAATGCTGTTACATCTGCATATACACCAACGATTTGGCTAAGACGCCTAAGT
Source organism: Melastoma candidum (assembly GCA_023653495.1). Classification (NCBI taxonomy): domain Eukaryota; kingdom Viridiplantae; phylum Streptophyta; class Magnoliopsida; order Myrtales; family Melastomataceae; genus Melastoma; species Melastoma candidum. The sequence goes on from CM042886.1 coordinate 7,169,948, forward strand.
TGTAGTGTAATGTACTCTAATGTAAGCTGTAATTGCTTGTTTATCGTTTGTATGCCGTGATCGGAATCGGTGGGCCTAGTGATGTTGGGTTCACGTTGGTGGGCTGAATGGGCCCAAAGAGGAATAGAGAAAAGCCCAAGTTGGGTTATAATATCCGCCATTAATTTGGGTTTTTTTTTTTTACATCTTTATTAATTTACAAGCAAGTCTAATACTATATTTCCTTTTGGAGAATGTTGTTGGAACATTCCTGTTCTGGATTTGTTAATTGCTTATGGGAAGTTCCTTGTTCTGTATGCAGGCAAATTCTTCCGTCAAATGGTGATGACTGTTGTTAAACGGCCACATCTGGGAATGCATCGGCTCTTGGTGTCCCGGGGAGCACAAACTGGGGAGGGCATCCGAGGAAGTACCGCGTGCTAGAAGAACATCATTGTCCTAAGGATCAAAACCTGGCTCTCATATTAAAAATACATCTGATATTTTCTGTCTCTGTTGCTGTCAAAAGGAATATGAATATGCGAGATGTGGTGGGGATACCTAACGACTGAATGTCACGATAGACACGATTGGTGGGATGGAATTCCAAACATAAAAAACCTATTTTTATGAAGATAGATGGAGACACAGCCAAGCGAAACCGAAAGTGAGTACCCGTCAGGTTTTCCGACAACCCCTTAATATAGGAAGACCCCAACGACAAGAACTCTCTTCAGGACTTTTTGTCGAATGCAACAAGGAAACCCCACCAAATTCAGGCACATCAAATCCTATTCGCTTTCCTTGTTCCTTCTGAACCTCCCGATTGGTGTCTCCAGTCTGGGTGTTGGGATCGTGGGCTCGCCTTTGATAGTGATTGCGTCCGGCGGGGCGCGTGGTGTCACCGAAGGGAGACGAAGATGAATTGCTTCAATTGCTGTGATTCTCAGGACAAGGTCCCGTCCAGGAAATCCCTGAAGAAGAAGAGCATCCATGGGTTTAATAAGGATACGAAGAAGCTTGCCTCCTTCGCAAACCTCTCTTTTAAATCGGGTAACAGGCGGAATTCGTGGTTAATCATCGTATTGTTGCGAATTCGTGGGTGCGGACAGGGAAGGATCTGATGTTTGGTCATTGCAGATAGTAGCAAGCGGAGGTACATTGCCGAGGAGATCAATAAACTCGGGAAGGGGAGTATCACCGCGCAGATATTTACGTTGAAGGAACTCAACTCCGCTACCAAAAAATTCAACCCCGAATCCCTCATAGGCGAAGGCGGTTTCGGCAGGGTGTACAAAGGCCACCTCGAGAGATTAAACCAAGTAACGGATGGGACAGTCTTGGAGAAGATTTGGTCCCGTTTTCCTGTTTCTTTGATCATCATTAATTTCTTCTCTGTTCTTTTGCAGACTGTTGCGGTAAAACAACTCAATCGGAATGGTTTCCAAGGCAATCGGGAATTCCTCATCGAGGTCTTGATTTTAAGTCTGCTTCACCATCAACACCTCGTCAATTTGGTCGGATATTGCTGTGATGGCGATCAGAGGATTCTGGTGTACGAATTCATGGCTAATGGATCTTTAGAGGATCACCTTCTCGGTTGGTGAATCTCATCAGTCACAATTACTTGTTCAGAAACAAAGCGTGGAAAGCGAGTTGACGTGCTTCGATTCATTTATCACAGAATTGCCCCCAGGGAGAAAACCTCTGGACTGGAACACCAGGATGAAGATCGCTTTGGGTGCAGCAAAAGGGCTCTTGTACTTGCACGAGAAGGCAGATCCTCCTGTGATATATCGGGACTTCAAGGCATCGAACATCTTGCTTGACGAAAACTTCAATTCAAAGCTCTCCGACTTTGGGCTAGCTAAGCTGGGACCCACCGGGGACAAGACCCATATCTCGACGAGGGTCATGGGCACCTACGGTTACTGCTCGCCAGAGTATGCAATGACAGGCCAATTGACGACCAAGTGCGACGTGTACAGTTTCGGAGTAGTCTTCCTGGAGATCATCACAGGCAGGAGGGTGATCGACAACTCGAGACCAACCGAGGAGCAGAACTTGGTGACCTGGGTAAGTCCCGTAAATACATAATTGTCATCCTCATGCACGGTGCCATGTTGTAAGAAAATGCATGAACATTGGCCGTTTTAGGCGCAACCGCTGTTCAAGGACAGAAGGAAGTTCACATTAATGGCCGACCCATCACTGGAAGGTAACTACCCGATGAAGGGTCTCTGCCAAGCACTCGCTGTCGCTGCCATGTGCCTCCAGGAGGAAGTGAGCACTCGACCTCTGATCGGGGATGTCGTGACTGCCCTCGGTTTCCTAACAAACAATAAATCCGAAGGGGACTCGGCGGCCCCGCCGGAAGAATAACAGTCTTCGTGCCAACTTTCGGGAGTTGTCTGGTTGTGAATTATTTAGGTGATTTGTGCAAAAATATTGCTTTTTTTCTTGTTTTTTCACAAATTTGGGCCTACTGTGAGCAAAATCAATCCCATTCTGAAACTCACTACCTTCTGAGTCGTCGGAGAGGAAAACGGCATCGTTAACACCCCGAAAGAACATTCGTCGCGTCGAACAGATAGGCTGATCAAACAGCAGCCCCTGCTTTGCTTCCGTGTTTCTCATTTTAAACTTTTTAACATGATTGCGACGGGTTTTTTCCTAATCAGTAAAGTTTTGATGGTTAATCTTCGACTAAAGGTCGTTTCTTGGGGGATGTAATGAATCTGAGTTATCAGAACAATGTCGTCATTATTGAACAAGTTCACATTGTGCGGACGAGCAGCAGCGGTTGTGTTGACAGCGCGAATCCTCTTGGAGGATGAAAGGAATGGGCTAATGAAGAAGAATAACAGCGGGATGTCCCTGCGAACAGTAGTCTGTTGAGGGCCAGAACTGTCAGGAGAGTGAAGAAAATATGACGTAGTGTTAACGTCAAATTTAGGAATACACAGAAGGTTCCAATGCGGCAGGTCCTATCGCTAACAGGCTAATGAAGCTTGGATTCTCGAGGCTCTAGGGGGACACGACTCGGATTAGCCCGGAGCTTGGTTGCGAAGCTGAGGCTTCTGTAGTTGAAGCTGGAAGAACGAGTCCGCCTCCTGTCGTCATTGGAGACTTCAATCATGGAGCACATGCTTGATATGAGTCCACTACAGGACAGCATGGTAAGGTGGTAATAATCACCCTACAGCTAACTCGGAGACTTCCAGACCAAGTTAGCTCTACGGTTATGTTGGGCTACTGGACAGCATGGTGGGGGTGGTAATAATCACAAAGTTGTGGCATGCGAGCTTTTTGAGAGTCGAGTACTCCTCTTGTACGAGAATCTAGGTTTCAGGAAGCCTCAAACTTGTGTTTTTGTTTTCATTCTCTAGCTAGAAGCATCGTCATCTTCTGTCATGTTTCAACCATTACAGGCTTGATCTTGCATGAATATGTCGTCCATAGTATCTACCAATGTATCTCGTTTCCTCCACTAACATTGTCGTTGGGCTTGGCAGTGAAGTCGCCTTGGCTCAAGGCAGGAGAGATGTTAAATCTGGCGGGGAAACACATAAGAGGTCATTGCAATCAAGACTCCTGTGTTGTTAGAACTTCCATAGACAAGCTTGCCAAATGCTCGTGCAGCTCTTGGCATGGTCACCCCTTCCTATGTTGACAGAATTGACGAACTTTCACCAGGTAGCGAGATCTAGAATCTCAGATGCCCGCGTAAGGAAGCGTGCATATAATTACTTGGGTCTAACTAGTGAGCCTGCTATTGCATTATCAGTGGTGTGAGGTGGACTGAAGATGGCAACAGACCTACCTGCTACATTCCCTTTCACATTTTGGGCGAACTCTGTGAGGTTTAGTTTTGTTCTTTTCATCTCTCCTCTCATTTTCCTTTTACAAATGGATGTGTTCCATCAAATGAACGTTATTACAAGTCTTTCTTTGGACATGACACTATCTACGACCAGATTTTAAGTTATCTAATCACTGGTTGCAGGTCCTCCTTTCCATGATTGTTCGTTTTTCGACCTCCTTCCAGATGGATGAAGCAACAGTACTCAATGGAATTCATATGATCATGTGTGGGCCTGTGGGGATGTTGTGCTCCGTCTCAGAGCCTCTCACCTAGAAAGTATCATCCGGCTCTGGTTACACGGGTTTGATCCTACTGAATTTGCTTGCCCCTTGCTTCGCTTATTTGTTTATTGTCGATGATGAATACAATAACCAACAAGACTCAGGAGTACTTGGACGCTTAGCCTATGTGCAAGCGACCTCTTCTGCTGCCAGCTCTCTCTTTGGCTGCCAAGCCACGCTCGATCCGCTGAATGGTTTCTGACATTACTAGGAGATTAAACTCTAACTCGTCGATCCTAGGAGCAGGATTCCATTGAGTCCGTCCTTCATGGTTGGATTGGATTGCAATTGTCAGGAGTGTTCTGTCTTCGCCATGCTCATCGCCAACAGGTGGCTTGGAAGGGAGGATGGCGAATCCCGATGGGAGAATCAGGACGTCATCCGGGCTGTTGCCACGCAGGATGTCGCCCATGCTATCCGGTTGGATGCCTGCACGAACGAGGTAAGATTCCATTGCTGTGTAAAAGCTGTTCTCGATGAAATATGGAGATTTGCCGCCCTGCAAATTTTCATGAATCAACACCACCTAATTGAAATCTCTTATCCGAAGCACATGGAAATTAGTCAAGGAACATTTGCTACACACTTACATTCTTCGACCTAACGATGGTGATCTTGTTTCGGACATCTCGGGCAGTGTGCATGGCCGCGATTTCCTCCATATCCTCTTCTTTCGAAAGAGGATCCCACTACAAATAAGGGTGGGCATCATTCATAGCATTGTGGGACAACGGTATGGTAAATTGAAATATCAGGTTGATACAAAATATGCACCTTGTGGCGCCGGGTTGAGTCCCTAAGGAATTCAAACACTTTCAATGGGGGGAACGGGAGGAATACGGAGGTTGAGAATGCCAAAGAATCGGCCTCGACATTTCCCAGGATGTGGACGCCGCACCTGTTCATCATAAGCTCCAAAGGATTGCCTCCACATAGCGGGACCGGCCTCCATGAGTTTGTTGTTGAACCATTCACTTCTCCGAAGAAAGCCCTCAGCATTCTTTCGCAAAGCCTCATTAGGCCCTTCCTCTGAAACTCGCATAAATCTCCATCTGCATAATGCCATGCCAGCTAATGAACTCGTGTTCGAGTTGATGAGCCTTTTCAGATAGATGTTTGGCCACACACCTCTTTTGAATGCGATCGATTGAGGTGTGTTGTGATGGGACGTGAATTCGAGAGTTCTGGTAAGTGCCTGCATCCACCTCTTTGCGCAGAACGCATGACCGGATGCTACGATTGGGGCATACAGATGATGAAGGGAGGCGTTGTCCTCTTTATAATGTTGAACAACAGTGACCTGAAAAGATGCTATGAGTTATGTATCAACATCCCAGCAACAAAGGAACTACTGTTTGATGATCGAACCTTGGATGATCGTCCGGGCCTAGACTCTATCAAACAACCCGATGGCCTTATTTGATACGTATACACCTCATTGGGGAATAGATTTTCCACCGAAAAGTCCGTGATCGCCCAGCTGTGCATACCCAGCATCCTACAGTGCCTCACGAAGGAACTCGCCCCTGATTGAACCATCGTGGTCGGGAGATGAAATTCGGCTGTCATCTGCAGAAACGCGTCTCCGTTTTGATCATCAATGTACTATAGTAAGTAACTTCAAACACGTCATTTCGCGGGCGAGATTGTTGAATTATTACGGGGACGTACTAAGTAAGTGGCTTCGTCTAGAGTTCCATGAGTTCCAGGAGATACTACGGCAAGAATATCTGCCCCCGACACAATGCTTGCAAAGATTGTTGACCATTCCTTCTGATATTTCAGATAAATAAACAGTGACAAGGAATGAATCCCGAAAACCTGAAGATCGATTCATGAACTCACCAGATCCATGAACGAAGCAGCGAGACGAGCCGGGCGGATATTGATGCAGGAGGTTTCTTTCGAGGCTGCATAGGAAGGAAGGCGCATCCGAGCCTTTTTCCTTGGATTCTCCAAGTTTGGGTCCATGGGACGGAAAACTTGGTAGTATTCTGCAAGGTTGAGATTCGAAGTGTTTGGCACCTCGTCCGATAGCTTCCACAATGGGGCATCGCACCGAGCCATTTCCACAAGCTCCCGAACCGCCGACCTCGCATAGGACATGATCATATCACGAGTGTTGGTCGACCCCAGTGAGGCGGAGAACCGGAATTCAGAGGTTCCTAAATGCCCACTTTGCAGGATTTCTTCCTCATTGGATCCCCGTGACGAAGGACTCGATTCTGAATAACTGGAGCCATCAAAGTCGTCTGTCTGATCCAAGGAAGTTGTATCCTCGAAGTAGTAATCCACAGACTGATCCGCCATAAAAGCTTTGGCAGGATGGCAGACAAACAGGCAGTTGCCGGAGGATCTCTCCACGCACAACTGTCTGTCTTATATACAGAAAAAAAAGAAGAAGAGCATGTCGTTTCACGGGACGGTGTCCATGAAATGGTGCAAAAACAACAGAGACACGAGAAGAAAAAAGGGCGGGGAATCGAACCCCGGTCGGTACCGTGGGTGGGTACTTTGATACCACTACACCAGATGCTCCTGATGAAATTAACGCTAATATACAAATATAATTTTATATATTTTTCAAAAGTAAGTTACCAGACTAACTAACTTAACGCAGAAAAAGTAGAAGGGAAGTGGAAGGGGACAAAAGACTTGAATAAAATAATTAGGCAATCGTCGTGGGGCTGGCAGTTTAGGAGGTGGGGACGATCTTCCTCTCCCCCTTCGTTTCGATTCGAAGCCGTTTCTGTTGTGGCCATGGTTTCCACCAGGAACATCAAGTCCCTCGATTTCTACAGGTTCGTCGGACGCGTCCCTTTCCAATCGATGCGACTGCTTCTCCCCTTCCGTTGTTCCCGCTCGCCATTTCTTCTTCCTTTTTTTTTTTGCGAATCTGATCTGATGGTGACTCTCTGTGTGTGTTTTTTCCTGTTGATTCCAGTCGATCTTTTTAGTAGTCGCGTTTCGGTGACGGATCTGATAGCAGTTTCTGTTTCGTGTTTTTTCCACAGGAAGATACCGAGAGATTTGACAGAGGCGTCGCTCTCTGGCGCCGGACTGTCCATCGTCGCCGCATTCTGTATGATGTTTTTATTCGGAATGGTACGTGGAAACTGGAAACGAATAGCACATAGTCTGAGGGTAGGTGTTGTTATTAGATTAGGGCCGGCAGTTCTGATGGTTTGAGGCTTGTTACATAGCATGTTTGGTTTGCCTGGCGGAGGTCGGATCGAATGGATTCGATGAAGAAATGGAATTGAGCTCATCCTACTACTTTAGATAAAATTACTCTATTCCGTCTGTGAATCGGCATTTTTTTCTTTAAAAAATTTCTGCTTATTAGCTTAAAATATCCTGACTCTTGATTCCATTCCTTAGGAGCTGAGTAATTATTTGGCTGTCAGCACCTCTACTTCAGTCATAGTTGACAAGAGCTCGGATGGGGACTTTTTACGACTAGACTTCAATCTCAGGTAATACTCTCTTTGTATTTGTTATTAGCATACACTGTTGCCAAGTATGGTTAGATCATCTGTGTACATGCTTCTTGGTCACAGACATAATTTCTGTGATTTTTCTGATGTCCAATTCTTTCCTCTTTGAGTGATTAACCTGAGCACGTGGCTTCATTCACATTCCAGTAAAATGGTCACTTAGGGTAATTTTGAGATCGTATAGAAGAGTCTAGCTTGCATCCTTCCTCAAATCAATGTTGGAATTAAATTCTTGTATCTAGAGAGACTGCAATTTGCACTTTTGGAGGGGGAAAATCCAATGCACTTAGAATTAGGTTACAACCCGAGTTATCTGTTGCTGATGGGTGAACTCCTTTGGCTGAATTCTTTCTCTTGTTGTATATATTTGGGACACTTAAAGCATCGAAAATGTATGTTCATTGATAATTTTCTTCTAACCTTAACATTGCAGCTTTCCTTCACTTTCATGTGAATTCGCGTCGGTGGATGTGAGCGATGTTTTGGGAACAGTGAGCATCCCCTACTGAAATTTTCATTTACCGTATTTTAAAGAATGGATTCTTATTTGATTAATATGAGCAATGTTCATTTTCTTTCTGTATTTAAAATTCCTTTGAAATGGCTTACCCAGGTCACCAACATTGTAGTAGCTATATTAGCCTAATATGTCGCTCCTTTCATGCAGAACAGGTTGAATATTACAAAAACTGTCCGCAAGTATTCGATTGATTCAGACTTGAGAATTACAGGCTCTGAATTTCATTCTGGATCAGTTGGACATGCTGTTAAGCATGATGATGTAGATGATGGAGAACATGAGGAAGGTTCTTTTACTTTGAATTCCCAGAACTTCGATATGGTCTCCCATGAGTGAGTATCCAATTGCATCCATGCATTTTCAAGATTTATGCAAGAGAGGATGTAAAATGCGGAAGCCTGTTGTGGCACCTTTTGTTTTAGATACTCCTCATGTTATGATCTCTCATATTTTTTTCTTTAAATTGAAGGTACCCGATTCTGGTTGTGAATTTCTATGCTCCTTGGTGTTACTGGAGTAATCGCCTGGTAATTTACATCAGTTTTTTTATCAAATTTCTCTTTTCAGCCTGATAATTGAGCTTCTATTTCAACACAATCAGAATTGTTTTTCACGTATAAGAATGCATAATTTTGAAACATCATTTTGTGCTGATTTTCCCCTTTTTTGGCTTTAGAAACCATCATGGGAGAAAGCTGCTAAAATAATCAGAGAAAGGTAACTTCTAACTTGCAAGAAAAAGAAGGGGAGAGAATTGGCTGCATTTGTGTCAACTCTGGCTTCCTCTGTAGACTGCAGTATGTTCGGAAATTGATGAGGTTATTCCTGAAATGGAGCTTTTGCTTTCAGATATGATCCAGAAACTGATGGACGTATTCTTATGGGGAAGGTTGACTGCACTGTTTCTGGTGATTTGTGTCGAAGGTATTTTAGGCTCTATTACCAATTTATAATAGGGAGATATTACATGATTTTTGTTACCTTTGATTTTTGAGTATTTTGTCCTCCTATTAATTGTTAGATTTTTCACGTATGAATTGTCTATTTTGATATTTCAGAAATCACATACAAGGGTACCCGTCGATTCGCATTTTCCGTAAGGGAAGCGATGTCAGGTAAATGGCTTGTTTTCTTTTTCCGCTTCCATATCTTTCTATGAAGTTCCTCCTCCATGCATATGTCGTTATCATGACAGTAGAAGTACAGTCTTGGCGAAACAGAGATAATGACATAAAATGTCTGTAAGATTGGCCTTGGCAGGGATCACAAACATTCTGATTTTTCTTTGTTCGGTCATTCATATCCATATATGAGCTAGTGGGGTCTTTATCTATTTCCAATGTGGGTCCAAAAGATGATGGAGTAGCGTAGTGGAAATAGGAGAAATCACAGGAAAAAAAGAGGAGAAAACGAATAGGGTTAAAGGGAACGATAAGACAATTCTAGGGTTCGTAAGAAAACCTCAAGAAATTCTTAAAATCAGATAATAGTGTAAAAATAACAATGGTTCTCCTTAGAAAACCTAAGGCCTTATTTATACTAGAAAAGGAAGCTAATGTGATATTCCTAAAATACCCATAATATTAAAAATCTAAAAATAATAATATGCTCCTGCATCAAAAGAGCTACTTGAAGTCGGCTATTCTGGCTATGAGCTACATTTGTTCCCATTGTCTTACATTACTGTGTTATAGTTTTTGTTGATGAATTGACTTTGGCATCGAGCAACTCAAGTGATACGGCGCACTTCTTATGGTGTATCGTGTATATGACGTTGATTGTCTTGATTGATGACAGAGAGGATCATGGACACCACGAACATGAATCTTATTATGGAGACAGAGACACGGAAACCCTGGTCAAGGTATTGGAGCATTCCTAGTATCATTTGCTTTAGTAAGAGAAATCACTTTTGTGTGGCTGATGGGTGTGTGATATGTTGGGGCTCTCCCTCACAATATAATGCGTGAATCCGATTACACACAGACCATGGAAGCATTGGTTGCACCCATTCCTGTTGAGTCTGGAAAGCACGGTCCCCCTGCTGACAACTCAACCAATGCTGTAAAAAGACCAGCCCCACTGACTGGTGGTTGTAGAGTCGAAGGATTTGTGCGTGTGAAGAAGGTAAAATGTTTCGCAAAATAGAATAGGGTAATTCCGAACCTGGAGGATACTTGTCACAGACTTCAGCTAGTTGCCTTACCAGTCAATAACCCCCTCACTCTTTTCATTTCTTGCCCAGTTTAAAATTTCATGTCAAAGCAGAATACACCCTCATCTTTTTTTACCTTTGCCTCCACAGGTTCCAGGTAGCCTCATAATCTCAGCTCATTCAGGAGCCCATTCCTTCGACACTTCACAGATGAATATGTCACACGTCATATCTCATTTTTCATTTGGTCGGAAGATTTCCCCAAGGATTCTGAGCGATGCTAGGAGGCTGATACCTTATATAGGTGGAAGCCACGATAGGCTCAATGGCCGAGCCTTCATTAATCACCATGATGTCGGTGCGAATGTGACGGTAAGTGAGATCTAAGATTCGCTCCTCCCATGTTTTGCTTGCCCTTGATGAAATGAAGAACTTTTAGCCAGAAGATGTACTGCTCTGGTTTGGGAGTCGCTTTCTCCTCAAGTTGACCGGAGCTTTAGAAATAACATGATCAGTGATACAGGAAACTGCGGAATACCGCTGATCAAGTGATCTGTTTTGCAGATAGAGCACTATCTTCAGATTGTAAAAACAGAGGTATTGACCAGCGGAAACCACAAACTGATTGAGGAATACGAGTACACGGCTCACAGTAGCTTGGTGCAAACGCTACACATTCCAGTGGCGAAGTTCCATTTCGAGCTCTCCCCCATGCAGGTCAGGACGGAGAATTAATCCCCTCTCTCACTTTAAAAATGATCTGTGCATGCTTTTTCGCTTACTCCTATCTCGGCATCAGGTCCTAATTACCGAAAATCCCAAATCGTTGTCGCATTTCCTCACGAGCCTATGTGCCATCATAGGGGGTGTTTTCACGGTGAGTTTCTATCATCATCATTCATAGCAGTTGTTCATCAACCGGGTAGGTTAACCTCTTGACGATTTGCAGGTTGCTGGAATATTGGACTCCATTTTTCACAACACCTTTAGACTGATGAAAAAGGTTGAATTAGGCAAAAATATTTGAGTCTGGTTTAGGACTGCATGAACTTTCGTTTTTCCAGTAGAGGACAGAGGCTCCCTAGACGAGCCCCCGAAGAAGAGCTGTTAGGCTTAGGAATACCCGTTGATCCTGGGAGTACACACCATCGGCACATCTATTTTTTTCATTTCAACCATTTTGATAAGGTTTTCTTTTTAAGTCCTTTCTGAAACCACTGCAGCCACTGCCCCTTGTGTAAGAGAAAATGAAAGTTTCCCGTAAAAGATGTTTTAGGGGTTTTGAATCATATCGATGATTTCGGGGAGGCTTCCTTCTGCTGCAATTGTATCTTGGGAAGTAGTTCGACTTGAACAAAAGAGCCCGAGCAGAACATCAACCATAGACTTCCCCCCCCACCCATTGCTACTTCATCCATTACTCGGAGCAAAAGTTACAACTTTTGCTCTTTATTGAACAAGAAACGACGCTACGGGACAATCCCCATCTACTCCTCAGCCCCATTTTGATACTCCCTCAAGCCTCCGCAATCTCGGCGGATTCTGCTGCAGCCATGACAAGCTCCGGGTGGATGTTCCCGACGTTGTCAAGGGCATTAGGAAGACCAAGGGCCTTCAGCGCCAGGTGTGCCGCCTTCTGCCCGGATATCATCATCGCCCCAAAGGTCGGCCCCTGCACGTCGCATAAAAGAAAGATGAGGTGCGGCTGAGATGCCGACGGATGGGATGAATTCGAGCGAGAAAAGCTAGATTGGTCACCATTCTGGGTGCGCCGTCGATCTCGGCGACCTCCATCCCGGTCACGATCATCCCAGGGACGATCTCCCTGGTCAGCCTAACGATGGCGTCCTCGGCGGTGTTCATGTCCAGGGCCTTCATCCCAGGGACGCTGTCGATCAGTCCGATGCTCTTCAGCCTCTTGACGCCAGTGGCGCCAAAGGGTCCATCGTGGCCGCAGGAGCTGACGACCACCTTGGCCTCCATGACGTTGGGGTCCATGCAGGACTGGGTGTCGTGGTTCATGGAGACGAGGGCCCAGTTGGTGACCACACCCCCGACCCTGCCGTTCTTCACGATCAGGTCCTCGGCAGCCACCGCGTTGAAGAGCTTCACGTTGGGGCGTGCCAGGAGCTTGCTCATGATGGTGGAAGTGAAGAGGGCGGCATGCTTGATGACCACGTAGTTGTCCTGCTCGTCATAGTCGATCCCGAGCTCGTTCAGGAACAGGTGAGCCGGTTTCCGAACAACCTAACGTCAAGGCTCATGGAATCAGAAACCCTGCACGCGAAATCAAGCAGGCAGAAAGAGAGGGAGCGAGGAAGACTACCATGGCAGAGAAGAGCTGGCCGCCGAGCCAGGCTCCGCCGCCGGGGCTAACGGACTGCTCAATGATGGCGATGTTGACGTTGGGGTTCTTGGAGAGCTCGTAAGCGCAGGAGAGGCCGGCTGAGCCAGCGCCGACGACGACGACGTCGGTATCAGCATAGGAGATGACGTCCATCATGTAACGACGGGTCATCTCCCGGGAGACGATGGACTCCTTGATGGGGTCGAACTTAAAGGAGGACAAGTCGTAAGGAGAGGAGGAGGCGACGGCAGAGATGGAGAGGTTGGAGGGCTTGGAGGAGGGGAGGAGGCGGAGGGAGGAAGGGAGTTGAGTGCCATGGAGGAAGGAAGAGCGTCGGCCGAAGAAGGTGGTGGTGGTGGAGGAGGAGGCGAGGGTCGAGAAAGCCATTTGTTTTCGTCGGGTCTGAAGATAGAGTGAAGAAGAAGAAAGAGATGGAGATGGTGAGGATGACGATATAATAACAAAGAAGCCAGCAGCAGCTAAAAAGGTGAGAGTTGATAAAAATATCTCCCCCCAACCACTTGAAGGGGCAGGGCAAACGTGGCGACAAAATAGGGATTGAAGGGTCCAGAAATGAGTTTTGTACGGAAATACGGTTAGTTTTAAAAAAAATTTACGAAATACGGTCCCAGTTTCGTAAAATACGGTTTTACCGTCGATGGGGCGCGTTTTGAAAACGCGTCCCCCGGCGTGCCAAAAGAAGGGGCGGGTTTTGAAAACGCGCCCCTATGCGAGATGGGAAAATGGCATGAGGGCGCGGTCTCAAAACGCGCCCTCATGCCAGGGGCGGGTTTTCAAAACCCGCCCCTTAGACACTTGGAGAAAATTCTCCCAAGTGTCGGAATGACGGGTGGAGAGGAGGGGGTTGAGGGGGGGCGGGTTTTGAAAACCCGCCCCCTGAACCGGGGACTCGCCCCCCCTCAACCCCCTCAGGGGGTGGGTTTTCCCCCTTCAACCCCCCTCCTTCAAGGGGCGAGGCCCCTAAACCCGCCCCCCCCACTCAACCCCCTCAGGGGGTGGGTTTTCCCCCTTCAACCCCCCTCCTTCAAGGGGCGAGGCCCCTAAACCCGCCCCCCCACTCAACCCCCCTCAGGGGGTGGGTTTTCCCCCTTCAACCCCCCTCCTTCAAGGGGCGAGGCCCCTAAACCCGCCCCCCCACTCAACCCCCTCAAGGGGCGGGTTTTGACCCCCCCTCAACCCCCCTCAGGGGCGGGTTTTCCCCCCTCCAACCCCCTCCCTCAAGGGGCGGGTTTCCCTGAACCCCCTCCTCTCCACCCGTCATTCCGACACTTGGGAGAATTTTCTCCAAGTGCCTAAGGGGCGGGTTTTCAAACCCGCCCCTGGCATGAGACCGCGCCCTCATGCCATTTTCCCATCTCGCATAGGGGCGGGTTTTGAAAACCCGCCCCTTCCTTTGGCACGCCGGGGGGCGCGTTTTGAAAACGCGTCCTCTTTATAAATCGGAGGACGCGTTTTCAAAACGCGCCCCATCGACGGTAAAACCGTATTTTACGAAATTGGGACCGTATTTCGCAAAAATTTTTTAAAACTAACCGTATTTCCGTACAAAACTCCAGAAATTTGCCAAACAGTTTTTTTCTCCTTTCTTTCTCTCCGTCTCTGTCTTACTTGAAAATTTAATCTGTTTGTTTCTTACAGAAGGTAAAGATCCGAGGTTTTGTCTAGAGGCCCAAATCTGGGTAAAAGTTTTTTTTTTGGGGGGTGGGTGGGGGGGATTTGTGATGCATGGAATTGGAACTAAAACTCTTGCATGCATGCAGTGCATTCCATTAATTTTCAATCCACCCCCAATAAAACAAAAAACAGAACTAATTGACTCTTTTTTTCTTTATGGGGTCACTTAATTTTCTCTCCTTTGGGGACAATGACATGACATTAAAAAGGAAAAAGACGTTTCCGTCTTGTCCTTTTCTATTCTTTCAACTGTTGCAAGATATCTTTCCCGCTTTTCCTTAGTGATTGAGTGAGGGGGGGGGGGGGGGGGGGGACCATGGAGAATTTGATTTGATTTGATTTCCCTCCATCAAGTTGCCATTCCTTTCTACCTTTCCTTTTTCTTTCTCCTGACAATTTTTTTTTTATTTAATTGTATCAACATGCCAGGATTTGATTGGCTTTAAAACGATCTGCCTTTGTTTGAAGGAATAACCAACATTATAGTTTACAGGGGAACTAAAACACATTCTGGGGAAGAGGAGCAGGGTTTTTTTAACTGTTTCGAGACAAACTACAAGTGCATAATGACATAAAGGCGTCGCTTCCAGAGATGACAAGGAGTAACTACTGCGGCAAGAGGCCGTTTCACGGAGTCACAACAGATAGGAGCCCCTACACAAGCATCAGATGGACGACAGCCGCTCCCCCCACGATGTTATGGAGAGACCGCGCCATGATCAGAAACCGTGAATCTTGATGTGCTCCTTCTTCACGATCCCAGCCTAAGGGTAGTAGCAGCGGGAGTCCATGACATCAGCAAGCGATCGAAACGGGAATCGTATGGACGCCGTCAAGAATTTACCGACAAAAAGAAATAATAATCATAACAAAGCAGCTTTGTTAATATCAAAGATATGCTGTTTGAAAACTATCGAACATGCTAAACCAAGTATAAGCTAGCTATCTGAGGGAATTTGGATGGATGGTTGGACAATGAAGAAATCTGGATGAGGAAGGTCGAGGCATTCTTTCTCTGATCTCCTTGAAGTTGAATTACCTATCAAGGGTTAACAGAGGAATCACATCTTAGTCATACGCCGGGGCAGGGGAGGGCCAAGACCAAGACAACAAACCTGTCCTAGTTCTGGGTCGTGGACGACAGTTCCATTGCAGCAGAACTCTTTCTTGAGGTCCTTGAGGATCTTGTTATAGCTGTAGTCTTTCTTCAATCCCTCAACAGTCGTTAGGCTTTTCCTACCATTGCGCTGCTGGGATGAAAAAGAAAACAAGGAGAAGATTAACTCAACAACAAAAAGATCGACCTTTGAAGTTCAAAAAGAAGAAGAGAAAAGAAAAGGAAGGTAGCTCTAGCTGCTGAAAACAAAACGATTCACGGGCGGACCAACGAACAAGTGAATGATAAAAAAGAGAGAATCGCATGGATCAACGACCTCCAAACCACCCATAAGCCCAAGGAAAAAGAATCAAAGAAACGGATTAAAACCTAAAATCCCAGAGACATCCCCCAACAACAAGGGAAGCAACCGGAGATCAAAAATGGGAATTGAAATGCCCAACCGATCATCATCAACCAATCAGTAAATCCACGGAGACCAAAAGAAGAAGAAGCACTCACAAGGAGAAGTCCCGATTCTTGTCTTTCCCCCCACCCCCTCCGATGTTTTGTGCCGAAAGACAAAAAAGGAGTCGTCGATGTTGGGCCGGAATTTAAAGAAAGCCCAACCCAAATATAAATAAGAAAAAAGGCCCCCAATTTAAGCCCTTTTACCGACAACCATGACTCCGCCTCTCTTAAGACATCCTCGTACTATCCGGTTTTATTTATATTCACAGAGGCGAAAGCTGCCAAGAAATTAAAGTAACGCTCCTCTTAAGCACTGTTTAAATTTAAACTGGGAATGTTACCAAATCCATTGAGACAGACCGCATCAGGGTCCGTCCCTTGAGGATCAACTACCATACACACGAGACAGGAAATAAAAATTCAAAGTTCCAGGCAACACAGCCACCAAGACCACACACCACCGGCGCTTCAACCACTTAAAATCCACCACGGAGACGGAGCACAAGGTGAAGAGTCGATTCCTTTTGGATGTTGTAGTCCGCGAGGGTGCGGCCATCCTCCAGCTGCTTGCCAGCAAAGATCAACCTCTGCTGGTCCGGTGGGATCCCTTCCTTGTCTTGGATCTTGGCCTTGACATTGTCTATGGTATCCGAGCTCTCCACCTCCAGGGTGATGGTCTTCCCTGTCAGCGTCTTCACAAAGATCTGCATTCCACCCCTGAGGCGGAGGACCAAGTGCAGGGTAGACTCCTTCTGGATGTTGTAGTCCGCGAGGGTCCTCCCATCCTCTAGCTGCTTGCCGGCAAAGATCAACCTCTGCTGGTCCGGGGGGATACCCTCCTTGTCCTGGATCTTGGCCTTGACGTTGTCGATGGTGTCTGAGCTCTCGACTTCCAGGGTGATCGTCTTGCCAGTAAGGGTCTTCACGAATATCTGCATCCCACCCCTGAGACGGAGGACCAAATGGAGGGTAGACTCCTTCTGAATGTTGTAGTCTGCAAGGGTCCTCCCATCCTCGAGCTGCTTGCCAGCGAAGATCAGCCTCTGCTGGTCCGGGGGGATGCCCTCCTTGTCCTGGATCTTGGCCTTCACGTTGTCGATGGTATCCGAACTCTCAACCTCCAGGGTGATGGTCTTTCCGGTAAGGGTCTTGACGAAGATCTGCATGCCTCCCCTCAACCTAAGCACCAAGTGGAGGGTGGACTCCTTCTGGATGTTGTAGTCGGCAAGGGTGCGGCCATCCTCAAGCTGCTTCCCGGCAAAGATGAGCCTTTGCTGGTCTGGGGGAATGCCTTCCTTGTCCTGGATCTTAGCCTTCACGTTGTCGATGGTATCAGAGCTCTCCACCTCCAATGTGATGGTCTTCCCAGTGAGGGTCTTGACAAAGATCTGCATGCCTCCCCTGAGCCTCAACACCAGGTGGAGGGTGGACTCCTTCTGGATGTTGTAGTCTGCGAGGGTTCGGCCATCCTCCAGCTGCTTCCCTGCGAAGATGAGCCTCTGCTGATCTGGGGGGATGCCCTCCTTGTCCTGGATCTTGGCCTTAACATTGTCAATGGTGTCGGAGCTCTCCACCTCAAGGGTGATGGTCTTTCCGGTGAGGGTTTTCACGAAAATCTGCATCTGTTACCAATACAACGGGTCAGCCCCCTTCCAACCAAACATCAACATGATACACATACACAGATCTACAAGAAGAAATTGGTCGAGCATAAATCCTGAAGAATCACCGCACAACCGAAAACTCGAAACAGAGAACCAAAAACTCGCCAGATCAAATTAACGCTTACGTATCACAACGAGACTTGACACTTGGACGGATCGCCAACTTCAGGAACGATGTCCAAATCCAGTGGCGAAATAACAGACGCAAACCCAGAAACAGAGCTAATAGATCTAAAGGATTCCTAGCCGCGGATCTGGCACTATCGAAACCAATTCGAGAGAAATTTCATACAGAAAAACAAATCCCAATCCAAATCCAAACCCTAATCAAACATATGACCTCGAGACATAAAACAAACGAGTCGTTAAGACAATCGCGACGACAGCGGAATCGGCTGAGGAAAGTCGGAACTACCTTGAAGGAGGATTAGAGAAAGGGGGAAGAAGATCCACACAACACGAAGAATCGTTGTAATGAGAGGTTGAGAGGAGGGGGGGAAGATTGGGGTCCATTTATAGCTGGAGATGCCGTCTGCCTCACGGGTCTACTCCAATAAGATGACGACACGTGGAATCGACATTGAAGGCACGCCAAGAGATAAGTATCAACCCTGAAAATGGTTCTTTTTTTTTTGGGGGTGGGTGGGTGGGTTGGCATCGTTGACGCGCTTGGATAGGTGACCGTCGATTCACGAATGGGTCCGGTGATCGGCCCATTAGATGATCCATTTAATTAATGTTTCCGTGTACGTATTATCACGGAAAATGTCCGGATGCAATGAAACTGGCAATGTCAGTCGGCAATCGTCCAAAATTGGCTTGAAAAGGGTGGGTGTTTGGGAGGGGGGGGGGGGGGGGGGATTAAATACACGCGCGCAAGGGGGCATAAACTTTCACCCCGAGGTTGTCCTGTCGCGGTGTCGTGGGGAAACGACCTACAAGGCGTGTCCTTTCGGGGCAAAGAAAGCACAAGGGATGATGATATTATGAACTCATTCCTATTTACTTAGTTTCTAAGAAATCGTTATTCTTCTTGAGGATTCCAGAAGACAAGTCACGCCTCCGCTAAGGGATGAATATGGTAGGTGGAGATCATAATAGGCAGGCACAATTGGATTGGTCAACTACTCTCATGTAAAGTAAAGACGAAAAAGGATGCAGGCAGTACCTCCCCCCCCCCCCCCCCATCAGTCCTCGTCCGAATAGCTTCCATCACTGTCTTGCTCGTATATCTCATACTCTCCATCTTCTCCTTCTTCTTCATCTCCTTCTACTTCTTCTTCCAGATTTTTCATGTCGAGTTCTTGTCCGACTCCCTTCGTCCCTGGGAAGCTACCAAAAAGCTCTTGCAGATATGTTCTCGATATGCTGTCCGCTCCTGTGTCTAATCTCATCATGTAGTAAAGGCATTGACGCAGACAAAGGACTCTGAATTGAAGTTCCGCCACAGTTGAACCAAATCGAATAAATAAGAAGGATACACGAATTTAACTCGAGAGGGTCTCCAGCATCGGCCTCCTATCATGGGTAATGGCAGGGAATAAGAAACACGAGTCTTGACATTTGAGAAGCCACAATGCATCAGATTCGGATCATAAAAAGAGCTTTGGTATTCACCCACCTGATCAAATACATCGTCTGCATCTATCTCTTCCTCCCCGTCGTCAGCAGCCTCTGCTCCCTCAATATCATTGTCGGATTCGATATCTTCTTCTTCTTCTTCTTCCTCCTCCTCTTGAGTGTCTGAAAGCATCGGCATTTTCCAAATTTTAGTTAAGGATCCAGACAGTCCTGAATTATCTACACTAAAACCAATATTGGGGCAACAAGAAAAATTATCAGGCAAGAAATCATCCAAGCCCTATGTAATGATCATCCTTCCCGTTCAATTTTTTCATACCTGATTAGATAATGGGAAACACAATGACACTAAAGTAGAATTTCAAGTGATGGTTTTAACCTTCTGTATCCTGTTGGAATTTTTGTTGCCTCAAGGGGGTATGACGCAACTGAACCCTCTTTAATTTTTCAAACCGTTCGGAAGCTTGTTTAAGCAATCCTTCTGCCCCTGGCTGAGGGAAGACGGACAAAAATCTCATCATGGCTCGTTGTCTAATGCGATCAAGAACATGGTCCACGAACCACCCATTTTTAAACTGCAAAATAACATATCCACAGCATGAGAGAGGAAGCAAACGAGAATGATATATGCATTGCTCCTTGCAGGAATGCAAGGACAGTGTGATACGGATACTCTTGGTCAGACACTTGTAAGAAACTAATCAAGTCTACCCCAATATTTTGGTAATTTAAGTGTCCATCTACATGTCCGATTTTGCAGCATACAATTTTTCTCGTTGGCTGTCCCAGGCAAAGTTCTCTTGCAATTTTCTTCATTAATACAAAATTTCCTCAGAAAACCATCTAAATCTGAATAATTACAGCCGATCCAATCTGATATCAATAGGTAAAGAATTATCACAGCAACTAGCCAAACAGACTTACAGTACAACTCTGCTGCAATGGGGAATTTTTTATTTCTTCTTGAATATAATCATCAGTGAGCTCAAATAATTGCAAGGACAGATGACACTTTTGTGGGAAAATACGAAATGCACATATGTCTTCCCATCTACAATCCGACCTACAAGCATCAACAAAAACCATAATGCTAGCTAATTTGAAGTGAGGTTGTACATCATTCCTCAAAAATTCATTTATGTGGTGAAGAAACAACAGTTGCACAGCATTAATGAATTTTGAGGGACTTAATCAAATTAATAGAGCAATCAATACCCTAGGAACAGTGTGCAAAAGTTTTCACATGCAGAAGGATGGGAACGAAGATACCGAGAGAACAATTGAAGATAACGACGTAATGAAAAACAAGTGTTTATCTTCTATAGTATGGTTGAATAATCCAGACAATGCATGTTTTTCACATGCACTTGGAAACTAAAGTTAAGACCCAGTCCAAGAATTATATCATTTAACCGATGCAGCCAAGAATAGATAATCAACAGTTGAAAGATGAAGCGAAGACCGACTTGCTAGTTTCTGCTGACTCGCAGTAACTTTGAAGCTGTTGAGGAACTCGAAAGTCAATCCCTTGATACCTGCGGTAAGTGTAGACAAGATGTCAACATTAATATAATAATGCACAAAATATGAAACAGAATACTCTTAATATACTATTCCAGTTAGAAATACTACAAACTACAAAGTCAGGAAGATTGCATGATAATAATTACTTGATCCAGTTTACCTGGCCAAATTCTGTAAAACCAAACCAAAGGAATTTACATTGAAAGTGTTTTCAAACTACTGGAGGCGCTAACAATTGTTTCATAAATGTGAACAAGTTGGCCCTTTCTAAGTTCATCTACCAGCCTAATTATGATACCACAGTAAACAACAAAAAATTCCAACGATGCTCAAAATAATGCACACAATTTGTCGTAGTTACATAAGGGCCATTCCCAAGTGCAAGTCTCACATGCGAGATTCTGGATCTTTGCGGGGATCATAGCCTTTCCTGATCCAGAATTTGAGAAAAGGACCGTTGTTGAAGTAGTATGCTACATTAACGAGAAGCCTGCAAGATCTGATGAACCACAGATAGTCAGTTCCTGTATAAGAAAACAACAGAAACGGAAACAGTAGTTAATACCTCTTAGGCATAAGACTCCCTAAGTTGAATCCCATTGCTAATAATTTATCATTTAATGATCTTTTTGGCCAAATAGGCCGTTTTTCAAATAATTTGGCCAAAGCCATTTGCTTCTCCCAGTCTTCTGATCCTTGAGGCATGTGCTCCTCCCACGCTACTTTGCTTGGTATCTGTGTGAATGAGTTATGGCCGCTATAAAACAATCAATAGACCAACATTTGTTTCAAAGCTTTGGTAAAAAAACTTACTGGTAAAAGGAGGTTTAAAAAAATAATGTAAAGAAGTTAAAATTCAAGGATATCTTCAATTTTGAAGTCCAGGGCCAAACTCCTTTCCCCAAGTACCTGGGAAGTTATAAAGAAGATAATTTATCCATGGAGTTGATCATTTGAAGGGTAAAATAGGTAACACTCGACATCAACTTCCCGATAAACATTATGGTATCTGATCTTCACAAAGTATAGGGTTTCAATTTTCTCAATCTTGAAAGCTTATTATTGTATGCCACATAGAATATACAATTTACCTCATTCAGCTTGCCATCTCCGTCCAGCTTCTTTCTTGAACTTGACATGCTTGGTCGATAATTTAACCTGTAAAGAATAAGAAAATGAAACCACTATACTCCACAAATCATATCTCAAACTCAGCGGCTTATCTCGAATATCTCTTATCCTCATGAACTAATCTGAGCAAAGTAGAACCATCCATTCTAATGCTATCACTTTGAATGATTGGTTTGAGTCTTAAGCCATTATTCATACTTCATTCTACCAGATACATTTGCACACAACTCTTGTGAACAAAATCGGCGTACAAATTGAAGGATAACAGAAAAACAGCCAATCTCTTAAGAATTGGGAAGTGAAAAGGTTGACTTCCATTTCCAATCTCAGCAGTATCTCTACTGAACAATCCACAAAACTAGAAAACAATGCAATCGTATTGTGAGGCGAAGAAAATCTTACACTACAGTAGTCGGTGCATCCTTGGGGGAAAAAAGAGGCGGAACTAGCATCATCACATCATCACAACCAAAATTACTGGGACCATACTTCTCTATATACCAGAGTAAATGATCGCAGTATAAGTGTCAGAAATATAAAGGAAGGTTTTATGAGAGACAAAAATGTTACCGAAATAATGCTGGCCTGGTTCTCTCCCTTTTCTCTTCTTTTTACGGGCAATATCTGCATGAACAGCTACAACGTGCTGGTAATCGGCCATTCCTGTATGACAGAAAGTAGATAGAAATACAAAATTCAAGAAAGATGTACTGCCATATATTTGCAAGTGAAAAAAAAATCGGAAAACTTCTCTCAACCAGTAAAATGATATTCCTCCTGGACATGGGCAGTGATATTAGCACAAATTCGTGTTTTATCTTCTGTAACAGAACTGACAGAATCTCGTGCTTGTTCTCCTGGCTGTTCGATTCGGAGATTAGAGACATCATTATGTGATGGGGTGGCTTTAGCATTAGTAAAACTCTTGCTTCTCCTATATATCTTTAAGAGGAAATTGTTGCAGTGATGAAGCTTCCCAGAAGCAGGATGGCAAAAGGGGTCTTCAGGGCGGAATCGAAGCTCCAATTTGTTTGAATCAGAGCTCCGAGCCTATAGAAAGTGAAATACACGACACTTTCTGTGTTTTGGATCGATAGAAAGACATGGTTGAAGAAGCGAGCAGTCATAGCCCATACCTTCATAATCCCTTCACTTCCGCCGAGTGTCTCCACAGCACGTGAAGCACTAGACGGATAACCCGGGTAGTGTACAATAAATGCTGTGGTGCTCGGTAAGAATCCCGAGATCGTTCCATCTTTTATTTCTCCCATGAGATTTAAATCAACTGGAAGCAAAAATGACACAAAAATTTTAGGAATTACAGCATTCATCATGCAAAGACTACTCAACGCCAGGAGGTTAGGTATGCATATTGGAGAATTTGAAAAGTAAAGGCCAAAGTTAGTGATAATGTTACCTCCCCACAAAGTACTATAACTTCAAGGAAAGCTAGGAGGCTTTAATGCACATCTTCTCCGCTGCATCCAGATGATAGCTAAGACATTGGAAAGGAGAACCATATTTAGCAATAGATCCTTACATCTTTGCAAAAGAAAAACCAAGAGAGTTACAGAACCATGCACTCCCTATGACAGCATATCCCGACCGTGAATCCTTTTCAGCCCATTGAGGTCCCACAAATCAGTTTATCTGAAGTCCTAAAACCTCGCGTGCAAATCCAGCGAACTTTGACTCGGCCTTAAAACTCGAGGTTTGAAGCATTTCATACCCCCACCCATCAGATCAAAATCACTTCTGGCACACAAACCCGACCTTGATCGATCCGCTTCACAAAACAACAAGAAACCCCCTCTAAACTCACAACCCCAACAGTCGTTCCAGAATTCAAAACTGACAGGGGTACCCGTGAACTAGGGCAAACTCCAATTATCCACTAGGAATATACACAAAACACAGCGAATCATGCCCGAACAACAGAAACCCCATACGCGATCCGGACTTCTCAATCTGCCCAGGGAAACAGATAGGGCAGAAAGTCGCGACAACTAATAAAAAACTAAAAATGAAAAATATAAAGATCAAAACTGTGGTCGGATTTCGAGCTGGGCGATGCTTATAATACGAGAATAGCGAGGATCAAGAATTGGGCAAGCAGGATTCTTACCATCCGACGAATACTCAAGAATTTCTCGAAGAGAGGGAGGGAGGGCAATTGGCTGCTTAGGACTAAACTTCGAAAAACAGAAACTCACGCCTGTTTTCTGAAATTTTTTATAAATGCCGTTTAAGAAAAAAAGGAAAAAAAAACCCTTGTTTATTATATGAAATATAAAGAATAAATAGACAATAATTTGTATCGATTTTGTGGCTTTGTGCCCCCTAAGTGGCAAAGTTTAAATGCTTAATTCCAATACATAATTTCTTTTCATGAATAATGTTGTTATCTGCTCGGTTATTATTATTCCAATCCAAAAATAACAAAAACCCTTTTTATAACATTGCTTTCCACCGAATGCAGGCGTAAGCCTTCCAAGTACAAAACCACAAAACGCCATTCAGAAAGTATACATATACATATATACAAGTCAGGGGAAGTTACTGCTGCACTCTCTGAGCTCCGCCTTGCATGTCGTCGTCCTCGTCCTCATCGTAGGCCTCCTGTGCCTGTGCATGCTTCTCGCACCGCATCTCTTCCTCCATGTTTACATCCTGGAGGGTTGTTTCCTCGCACTCGTCCAGCTCCATGTCGGTCAGCTGCATGGACTGCCTGAAAGGGAGTATCCCCTTCAGGGCCTTGCTTTGGTCAGGACTGATCGAATCCGGGAACACCACAGCAAAGTGCAAGTACAGTTTTCCCTTCATGAATGACCTCTGGTGTATCGGCATTCCCTCGCCGTTTATCCCTTTGAATTGGTCTGTCACGGTCCAAGAAATGGTGGATGAGGATTTCGTCTCGTGTTATAAATAAGATTACAGCAAAAAAGCAAATGGGAAGAAGCCCTTTTACCGGGCTTGCTGACTTCTCCAGGTTGCGACTTGATAAGGAGCTGCCGACCGTCCAAGTGAGTTAATACGAACTGGAAGCTGCAAAGAGACTCTGTCAGAGACAAGGTATGCTCCAAGAACAAGTCATCGCCCTTCCTCTTGAACTTTGGGTGCTCTTTCTGTTGTATTATGAAAACGATGTCCCCGGTAATAGTATCAGGCTGCCAAAGAGAATAATTCAACATGTTACGATTCCCCGTGTCAGATAGTTTAAACCCGTTTCATCAGTAAATAAACTAAATAGCTCTTACGGCTTCATCGGCTTCCCCCGGGAACTTTATCTTCTGTCAGTTTCGCATACCCTTCTCAACTACAACCTCCAAGACCTTTTCTCCTGAACAACCTTCTCGCCCTTGCACTGCGGGCAACGATCCCTGGCGCTTATAATCTCTCCCGTACCCTTACAGTCGTTACAAGGGTGCTGCATTTGCTGGACCATGGAAGGACCGAGCTGCCTGATTGAGACTTTCATTCTTGAACCCTGACAACCAGCACACTTGATCGATGCCCCAGATTTTAGACCCTTTTCTGCAAATCAAAGCATAAAAAGTCACCAACACATTAAGGAACATCAACTAAGTACCAGAGGATTCGCAAGAGCACCAACATCTTGTTTCACTAACCCTTTACACTTACTGGATGTTGCGAGAGTGCCAACTTCTTGGATGTCCCGTTATAGATGTCAATGATACTTTCAGGGGATGGATTACATCTTCTCCCCTTCTCTGTCTCCTGCTTCTACTGCTTCCACCACCTCCTGAGCAAAGTCCTTCTCAGAACCACCGTCGACCGAAGTATTTTACAACGTAATTTCAGATAAAAAATACGACCATACCACTGAATGGGCCACCACCAAAGAAAGTCTGGAAAATATCAAAAGGGTCATGGCCAGCTCCACCACCTCCTCCCATTCCTTCCTTGAGAGCATCCTCGCCATACTGATTATTTTCATGCATAAAACTTCAACAAAATTGTATCCAAATAAACCCCTTAACCACAAAAAAAAAAAAAAAAAGAAATCCTTCTAACATCAAAGCATTAGAACAAGACACAGAAAGTAACACCCAAAACAAAGAATCCTTCCAACAGGATACACACAAAAGAATCACAAAACAATTCTCTTCCAAGTATTCCTTCAAATTACGCCCATAGTTGTAAAAGGCGAAAGGCGACACGAGGCAACAAGGCCTCGCCCCAGCGAGGCGAAATACGCTCGCCTTTTGAAAAAAGGCGATAAATGTACAGTTAGACATAAATATCAAAAGGCATTGACATAAAGAAGTTCAAATAAGTTGTCCAAAAGGAAATGATCAATTAAAAAGCTCAATCTAAGTCATTCATTATCATCCGAAACTGACAAGTTTAACATCCGAATAATGCCTTTCATAATGCCATCTTCTAGCCTTTCACCGATGACAATAATGCCTACAATAATGCTGATTTCACTGATTATCCAGCGGAGGATAACTTTTACTTGTTCAAATAGCAAGTAACCTCGTACCTTCCCCTGGATGTGCCAAGGCGTCTAAACCCGACGCTGGACTCGGCGCTGGCGGTCGGCGTAAGAAAATGGGATGTGTAAAGCGGGACCTAAAAATTTTGAAACAGACAGACGTTCAAGATCTACTCAAGTCAAGATAATTCAATTCCCTGCACCCAGATCGATGCCCAGGACCACACGAGAGGATCAATCTACTCTGTCCAAACTCCCCAATCACGAAAATCGCTCTAACTCACACGAGCGGATCTCCTCCGCGACGGATTACCTTCTTCTCGACGGCGGATGAGTGGAGATTGGAGGACAACTGCTGCTACTGAAGCTGGGCGGCAGAGCTTACGCCGGCGGTCGGCGTAAGAACCTTCCTGGTGGTCAAGAGGGAAGACACGGGGATGGAGGAAAGAGGACGCCAGGAGGGAGGAGGCGTCGTCTTATGGAAAGGCAGAGGAGGCGGAGGGCTGGCTGTCTGAACCTCGAAAGTTTTTAATTCAATTTAGTCCTTAAATTTATGATTTCTTACAAATAGGTCCAAATTTCAATACAACGCCTTTCGACAAAATGCGCGAGTTTTCCCAAAGGCGAGCGCCTTTGTACCTCGCCTCGCCCGGAGACCCAGAAAGGCGATTTCGGGTCGCCCCTCTCGCCTTAATCGAGGGAGGCGACCGCCTTGATTACGCCCTAGACAAACCTCATAAAAATGTCCAAACCCTAATCCTCTCGGGCCTTCTTTTCCGTCCGAGAAATCGCCCCTTGCGAGCGAATGCCCTCCCTGAACCTTGACCCAACTGCAAACCAGAAACTAGAAACAAGTAAAGCAATCAGAGCACCTTCGAGGAATCACAACCAAGGAAGATCGCATTGGACCAGTAACCAACTCTTCTTTGTCGCGGGAAAAAACAGAACAAAAGAAGAGTTCTAGCAACCGAAGACGATACTTAGCTGACGATTCTCGAGATCAAGCCCAAATCGTTAAAGAGTGACTAAATCACCTTCGACCAGCGATTCGTTAGGCAGCGAAGAACTGAGGGGATGAAAAGTGAGGAGTTGAGGGTGGGAGTGGACGGAGGGAGGGAGGGAATTCGGAAGCAAAGCAAGGGAAAGCAGGCTAATACCGTTAGAGAAGACTTGGCGCGATCACCCTTGGGACGCGGTCGAATGGCGTGCCCTAATGGGCCGTCATCCACGATGTAGCCCATTTATCTTCAAATGGTCAGGCCCCTTAAAACATTGTAAATCTTTTTTATTATTTCCTAGGTGTTTCGCTCGGTGTGAAAATTACAGGAGAAGTTCGAGATGGGGAGGCCGTGGAATTCATCGGGCAAAGGTGAATGAACATTTTTCTCAAAAGGAATTGGCGACGAGGATGGCCTGGCGGCACCTGGCCTTGGCCTGCTCGACCCTCTCGGCCACCGTCTCCTCCTTGACGGCCCCCTTAACCATCACAAAATCCATCTCCAGCAGCCTCAGCACCCTCAGCAGCTCCGTGATCAGCCTCTCCTCCACCTCCCCCTTCTCCCTCAACACCTCCGCCTCCTCCTTCGCCCTCATCGCCACTATCTCCCCCGCCTTTGCCAGCAGCTCCTTCGTCCCAAACTCCTTCTCCATCAGCCCCTGCAGCTTATCCAGGAAGTCCGCTATCACGTATCCCTTGGGCTTCTCCAGGGGGATCGGCTTCGTCCTCTTCCATCCGATCTCCAAGTTTGGCGGCTCTGGTCTGGTGGCCGGGAGGGTCGGGCCGGACGGCCGGACGATTAGGGAGGGCCGTCGCTTGGCGAGGGGGAAGGCTGAGGACGGGATGGTGGAGAGTGACGCCGGGGAGGGGCCGGCGAGGGAAGGATCTGGTTGCGGCTCTGGTTCCGGGGTGGAGGGGGCAGTGCAGCGGGGAGTCGTCTGGGAAGGGCGGTGGTGACGGTGGTGGAGGAGGTGGTAGAAATGGAGTTGCAGGGGTGTGGCCATTTTGCTCCGGTGTTTGGGGGAAAGTATAACGGATTGTAAATGGATAAGAAAGATATTTTAGACCAAGAGAGAAATCACACGGGCTTTTCGGAATTGGGTCTGTTACTGTATGGGCTTATATGTAAGCCTACAATAATTGGGCTAAATATGGGCTTTGGTTTAACGGGCCTCACGGGTCTGCCCAATTTGGGGGATAAGTTAGGGCACAGAAGGAAGCTCGCGGGCGGCGGTGGCGCGGCCGATCGTCAGGAGCGGGAGGCGGCGATGGCGATGGCAAAGGTGGCGCTGGGTTGTGACGCGGTGGTCGGATCGCTGACTTCGTCGAAGAAGAAGGAGTACAGAGTGACCAATAGGCTTCAGGAGGGAAAGCGGCCTCTCTACGCCGTCGTCTTCAACTTCATCGATTCTCGCTACTTCAACGTCTTTGCTACCGTCGGCGGCAACCGCGTACTTCTCTTCCCTCTCCTCCCCATCCTCCCTTTTGTTCTTCTCTTTTTGGAGGAATATGCAGCTGCTCTGGTTCTTTAGCTTCTTCACTCTGCCATATTTGTGTGTTTAGGTTACTGTATACCAGTGCCTCGAAGGAGGGGTCATTGCCGTGTTGCAGTCTTACATAGACGAGGATGTGAGGAATGCCGTTTTTCTTAGATTATGTTTTACTTGATATTCTGCTGGTCTCGTGAAGAAGGAACCTTTTGGATGTAGATCAGAAGGACGAGTCGTTTTACACTGTAAGCTGGGCTTGCAATGTCGCCGGCACCCCTTTTGCTGTTGCCGGGGGAATCAATGGAATTATTCGTGTCATCGATGCCGGCAATGAGAAGATTCACAAGGTTTTGCTGTCATTTCTGTTTTCCAGAGTCCCCTTTGCATGAATCTTACAGAATGTTCCCTCCTATCTATCATTTTGATCTTTGCTTTGTGTGAGCAGAGTCTTGTAGGACATGGAGACTCTATTAATGAGATTAGGACTCAACCCCTGAAACCGTCACTTATCATCTCTGCTAGCAAAGTAATTGGAATCTATTCACTGGCTGATTTTTCTGTGCTATTCTTATTTTGACTGATTTTGAATTTGAATTTGATTCTTTTAGGATGAATCGGTCAGGCTATGGAATGTCGAGACCGGTATTTGTGTGTTGATATTCGCTGGAGCCGGGGGGCATCGCAATGAAGTATTAAGTGTGGTAAATGCATCCTAAGCATTGTTTTTTCTGTTGCAACTTGCCTGGCTGTAATTGTGAAGCCAGTTTATTATGCTTGTGGAGTTGGGTGATATTCTAATATCTCCTGATAATGTTTTAGGACTTTCACCCTTCAGACATGTATCAGATTGCAAGCTGCGGTATGGATAACACAGTTAAAATCTGGTCTATGAAAGGTAATGATTTCTAGGAGCTTTGGTTTCTCCGGATGTGATTGAAACCTGTGTTCTCAGCTTGGCAATTTGATATTCCTCCTGTTTTAGATTCCACGTTAATTGATGTTATGAATTCGTTTTCTGCTCGCTGGATTTAACCATCTGATACCCTTGCTGCAGAGTTTTGGACATATGTTGAGAAGTCATTCACATGGACAGATTTACCCTCAAAGTTTCCCACCAAATATGTGCAGTTCCCTGTACGTAGCATCTCCTCTTGATTCAGTCTAGTAGGTGACAAAAGGCTGTTATCATATCTTGACTCGTCTCATCTTTCAGGTCTTCATCGCTTCAGTTCATTCAAATTATGTTGATTGTAATAGGTGGCTGGGAGATTTCATCTTGTCAAAGGTGGGTAAAGATTGCCAGATGAATGTTGTATTGGGTGTCCATTATTTTGTGCTACCAGTTTCATATGTCCGCAATGCTATGCTTTATGGTAGTCATAAAACATAAAATTCTAAATTCAGGCAGTATCCACACCTGCGTTAGCAATAAATGCTGTTAAAGGGTTGATTTCTTCATGCTTAGAACTTGAAGTCGAGATTAGCTGGCTTCTTGGTGAAATATCGTCAGGGTAATAGGCAGGCATCTATAAATGTTCCCAACTGATGTTGGTTTGAAAGGCATGAAGTTTTGATTACCTTAATTTGTGGTTTCCTAACGTCACTGAAGCTTATTCCTTCTCTGATTTAGAGTGTCGACAATGAGATAGTGCTGTGGGAACCCAAAATGAAGGAACAGTCCCCTGGAGAGGTAAGGGAGAGAGGGAGAGAGAGAGAGATGTTTCCTAATTTAAGCACCTCTTCACATTCATAGAATGAAAGAAACTCAAATCTCGACTATGCCTTTTCATACTGTAATGTTTATAGGGAACAATTGATATCCTTCAGAAGTATCCTGTTCCAGAATGTGACATCTGGTTCATCAAGTTCTCTTGCGACTTTCATTATCAGTCAATTGCTATAGGTATGCTAGTCTCCTTGCACAGACCAGGCATATAGATCATATTTTTGCACTTGCTTTAGACAGTTATTAAAAATTCTGCACTGCTTTTATTTTATTTAGGTAATAGGGAGGGAAAAATCTTTGTCTGGGAACTACAGAGTAGTCCACCTGTCCTGATTGCTAAGTGAGAAACTCACTAATTTTATCGCACTCAATTTTCTGTCAAATAAGAATAATGTCAACTCCTTTGTTGATTGAGATCTCCCTCCTGTTTTTATGGCCTTTAGACTGTCTCATTCCCAGTCGAAGTCACCAATCAGACAAACCGCCATGTCATTTGACGGAAGGTTGGTCAAATTTTACTGCTTGTTTTTACTTTCAGCTGTTGCATTCATGCCTGACAGCTAGTAATTGTTTTCCTCCTATTTCACAGTACAATATTAAGTTGCTGCGAGGATGGCACCATCTGGCGATGGGACGCAGTTGTGGCCTCATGAATCCAGGCTAGCTGTTACTTTATATAAGAGTGGCATGTTTGATTCCCCCCTGATTTGGCTTGACTTCCGTTTTGTTTTAACCAAGTTGTAAAACAAACTTGTCTAATTTAGGCCAGGTGATTCCGTAGGCTGTCTTTACCTTGTACAGAAAGAAACTCAAGAAAGTGTTGTATTTTCAGAATCAGATGTCGACCATGTTTAAGTTGAAACATTGCACAGCATTCTTACATTGAAAGCACTCACCATGGCAGTCATTATGCAATCTTTAGGGATGAGATCCAACATCAGCGTTGGGTTTTACACAGTAAAGCTGATACATGTACCCACGCTCATATATATTTCGTATGCTAATCTATACAGAATGCCTCGGTATGCTGTACATTTCTCTCCCTCTTTCGTCAAAACTGAGAAGCGAAAAGGATGCAGCCAGCGACAGGTCACCACCTATCAGATTTGTACTCGCAATTGCTTAAGCAGATTCTGCATGCTTTTGAGATTCTGGGCGAGCTGTTCTGCATCGAGAAGGTGCTCATGGGTGGCTTCCGAACCGCTCAATGCATTCATGAGAGCTGCGCATTTTGCCTGCGAGTCCAAAATTGTTTCCTCGAGGGAAGCCATGGTGGAGTTCGCATGTAGATGAACTGGTTCAGCAATGAGATTTGGGGGTGGCGGGAGGCTGAAACTGCTGGGGCTACTGAACCTGCTAGAGCTCAGCCTATCGGGGGTAAGGATCTTCTCCAGACCCTGACTTCCTGCACATCATTATGCTCGAGAATCAACTCCAGAAATAACTACTTGGCCATCAACTACAGTTTCACCAATTTCAAAGAAGAGCTTCATGATACATGACTATGAACAAGAGCGTCAATAAAGTTCTTAAGGAAAAAAGAAGGCTTATGGCAGAGAAGATCTTGAGAAGACTACCTAGGTTGCTGAGCTGGTGTATGGCTGCCTGGCCAACAGATCCCTCCAGTTTTAGCAAACGAATAATTCCTGCAGTGATTCGTCCCATTGAATCAACTTCAGATTTGCACGTCAAAGCAAGATTTTGCAGCTCATTTTTGGTAACAATGGCTTCAATCTGTAAGCACCATGTGTCAGAAGCATGCATGGCTACCAAGAAATGGAAAAAGTAAAAGAAGGGGGATGGTTCAAAGCGACTGCTCTGGCAAGAAAGATAACATATTCTGTCGATTAAGATACTTACGGGGTTCTTAACAGAGAACTTCATATTTTCAAAAGCCCACTTGTCCATTTCATTGTCCGAATCGTTGTCCTCCGCATCATTGTCTACAGGAATGATGCGCACTTCAAAATTTACCCCATCAGACAAATAAACATCTTCTTTTATTCCATTCGACAAATGAGCTTCGCCATGCAGAAGGGGCTTCACGACCTGCAAGCCTTCAACACCTATCTGTAGTGCAAATATAAGCAGAAGGTCAATGGAATACCAAAATGGGTCATGCAGAGGTCATTAGAGTCTCCATTAAGGCACCACCTAAAAAATAGAAGCAAGTAACAGCTTGATGAAGCATCATAGAACTACCAACAGATAATAAACGCTGAGCAGGTCTGGATTAATATTGCCATATAAACAGTTCTTACCACAACCGACTCCAGAAGATGTCTGGATGCCGTATATGCCTTCTCCTTCAATTCCTGCACATGATTCCGTCTAGCTTCGACCCAAAAGCTATGAAAATTAGCATGCCAACACCTCTTCTCTCTCGTAGAATCTCTGCAGTTATCATCTTGCCACCTTTCCAACATATCAATAGGACCTTCCAGAGCAAATAGCCAGTTTCTCAAATCTATGCGTACGTCCACATTATCAGGGTTTGTGAACTTCGGGTAATCATTCATGTTATCTCCTGAAATTTCAGCGCACATTATAATATCAGAAAGAAGGATATAAAAGAGCTAAAATTCAGAGAAAAACAAATCTGCCCCACCATTGACATTAGACTTCACGACCTCTGATGGTTTAAAGAGTTTTGCAAGTGGACCAGATGAGAGATTGTCAAGTCCCTTTAAAAGCCCCTCCCCAGGACCACCATCCGGCCCAAGGATTCCAAATCGATGCAACAACGATTCAGCAAAGGCCATCCCACCGCTAAGACGAACACCGGAAATGGAAGCTGAAACATCTAATCTATGGCTCTCTGCATCTTGCTCGCTGAATGGTATCACTTGTACCATGCTTAAGTCGAGGAAAGGCAGGGATCTTTTTCTGCCATTCGATTGAATGTTGTATTTGGTGCTTGTCCACAGAACAGCCTTCAGTTGAGGAATATCATCTTCATTACCCAGGCGATGATTGTCCACGCTTGAACCTGAGTGATTCTTTAAGTCTATGTTTATTCCAGTATCCACACAATCAACTTGTACTCTCTCCCATCTCAAATTGGAAGATACAACCATGGCACCTCCTAGAGTCCTATGAGAAACTTTCACGGAGAAGTCTTCTCCAATGAACTGCGCAAGGGGTATGATCGCCATGACCAATGAAGAAGACTCCAGAAATCGAAGCTGCAGATAGCTTACTCTTAAACTCACTGCTGTATCACTAGGAACCTTGTCCAGCAGCCTTCCAGCATTAGCCACATCCCTATCGGTCTTAGAGCTGCTCTTCTTCCCGGCTAACGCTATCTTATCAGCGACTTTTCCAACATAAGCATAGAGATCGAGAACAAAGAACAACTGCTCCACTGAAGTGTTGGAGAAATACTGCTGAAAAGAAACCCCTATTCTGACGATTCCACCTGGAGGAGGAACCTCCTTTATAGGCTTCCCATCAGAAGTAAGCATAGCTGCTTGAATGCTGGCATCTTTGATGACAATACACTCAAACTGATTTACTGTATTATCATTAAATTGCTCAACTCCGTTAAACTCAGAAGGTGATTCGAGTGATAAAGTCAACAAGGATACTTCAGCACTCCACTTTTTCTGGCTAGCATCAACAGGTTGGTCAGGCCAGAGACAAAAGCAAGCAGGGTCTTTCTCCAATTTCAGCAACCGCAGTTTCAGAAAAGGTGATTCAGAAAATGATAGGTTTTTTATTAGAAGCTTTGCTCCAGTGAAATGACTTTTGATGTCACAATTTCTATCACGAGAGGTACACTGTTTTTGCACCTCGAGTGGAACAGTAAGATCCAACTGGTTTAGCTTGAAAAATAAGGAATTTACTGAAGAGTCGGCTTGAATATCTCCCGGGCTAACAACAATACCATCAGCCAAGAAGGAAAATATTCTCAGACAGGATTCTTCCTGAAGAAATAGCTGATCAAAATGAAAGTTACAGAACAGTCAGAGCAATACAACTCCATATGACTTATCAAAAAAAAATAAAACAACTATATATGAAGCAAATTACTGAGTGAGGAGCATCCACATTATTCACATACCTCAAGAGGCTGGCAATTAATGACAGTCTCTGATGCCAAAGATGGGGGTTTAGGTGAGGGATTGACTTGAAGGGAATGCAAGCACACTAAGGGAACGCCTGCGCTACTCTGCCATTCTTGTGTACCCAAAGGATATATTGGAGGACAAAAGTTTGTGGCTTCAAAACATCAAAACCTTACTTAGCAAATCAGTAAATGTTTTTGGCAAAATATATATTTATGGCATCAACTCTAAGCCAACTTTCTGTTCTGTCATACTAACTTATTTTGTTATATAATTTTGTCGCTAATTTTTATTTTTATTTTGATTTTAGCCAACCTTGGATTTCTTCTAACGAAGCCAAACAAAGCCTTAATATAGTTTGACCGATATCCTATAATAGTAGAGTTTCAACCTCTTATTCATTCGCATCATAATTCACTTTACCCATAATAACAACCCCTAATAGAACAGTATCCGACCTTCATCGATTTTGCATATTTTTTTACAGCGACAACAATTATCTTTTAACTTCTGCTTCCAATTCACTTGATTTGTCCATCAAAATTTTAAAATAAAAAAATATATGAGATGTTTCAATATTATTTCCCATTTTTTGTATTTTGTTTTCTTTTTTAGTTGATAAATGAAAATTATCTATTTAGGTTTGTTTGGCTTATGCGCGATAAAATTCAAGATTGACCAAAATCAAAATAAAAATAAAAGTTGATGACAAAAGTATATAACAAACTAAGTTAATGATAAAATAGAAAGTTGGCTCAAAGTTGAGTCTATAAATTGATATTTTGCCAATGTTTTTCAGTAAAATGGGAGAATTAAGATGTGCTCGTGTTATTAAAAAAACACACCAAATTCTGGGATATGCAGAGAATCATCTGCTGGAGTGAGCATGGATGGTTGAGCCAAGGTACATGGAGGCCTTGCAAAAGTGTCCCTGCAGCATATATACCTTTTTGTCAACGGTATCTTTTCATCTTAAGAGATGGGACTAAAATCATGAAACAGTTGCTCTTCTTAGATTTGAATGAGGGCCTTTCAGAATTCCAGCTAAAAAGAATATTAGGTTCATTCCGTTAGAGGTAAAATGGCTGCATACATATCTTCCACTATAACAGAAAATGTGGATTACATTGTCACCGTTAGCATGAAGTAGTCTAAAAGACAATGAGTAACCAAAACTTACGTAAAATATAGTTAAGTTGTTTTCTTAACGTATTTTCTTGACTAGAAAGGTGTAGAATAGTAACCAAGTCGCCTAAAGGATCTCCCTCAATCTAAGATATAAGTCAGGTAATTGGTCTGACCTCAGGAAAAGCCCCCCAATGGATAACTTTGTCAAGTTATTGGCAGTCTCTCCATCGCAAACACTGGCCTGGCAATGTAAATTAAAACTAAAATTGTTACGCCCTGGAAAAACGAATATACTATTTATTATTTGGGATGGATGGATATACATGCAAATGGAGGAAGAATGTCGGCGAATGGCAACATTAAACGCATACCTTAATTTGGGTAAAAAGGAAGGCTCAGGCAACAATGTGAATAAGGAGGATTAAGAATCAACAGTTGGTGGAAACAGAATATTGCATACTCACCCTAGAAAAATGAAGGGACTGCATCAGCAACTCCAGCTTGTATTCTGCAAACACATAAAAAGTGTTTAAAAATTGTGCCATCACAAGTTCAAGAATCTGTGATATTGTCAAATTGGTAACTTTATTTTCAAAATATAACAAACAATTTAGTGGGACAGGACGAACCGGCATCTTTTATGCATAAGAAAATGTGATCCACTACCATGGATACAAGGGAATGACCAGCCGCCTCCACTGATCGCTGTAAGATGTGTTGCAGAATTCCTTTTAGCAACAGGTATAATATAAAATCATGGTATAGATAAAACGAGTGGCTGGAGCTAACCTGTTGAGCATTTAAATCCATATCTGCTCTATTAAGGCACACATAGAAACCCGTTAAGAACCGAAGCAAAGCACGTAGTCCTGCCAACATAATCAAAGAACACAGCTTCAATTTAAAGGAACATAACTGAAGATAAGATATATTTAAAAAACTCCAGTGTAACCTGGTTCACTTAATGCAGGACAAACTGCTTCCGTAACATGTAATTGAACCTCAAGACCCAGAGGTCTGTTTAGCTCTGTCCTCTTAACAGTAATCTGAAATCATCAACGTAGAATGGTTATTTTACCTGCCTCAAAACCTGATGTTTGCCATAAATTTATTCCCAACTAATAGAGTGGTAGAATTCCTTCACAAGAAAATTGTGAAGTTTTATCCATACATAAGCTTCGCCTGATATGCCTTCAATGAAACGCTCCCCGCCAAAGAAAACGCGTTTTGCCCCATCATCATCTCTTTGATTTGCTCCCTCCTGAGCTCGTACTAAATTGGCTTCCGTAAACATATCAGGATGTGGAAGAAGGTCAATGGACAAAGATTCCCATTGCAATTTCTGTTTGATACGATGAATCACCAGTTAGGTACTATCTAAGATAGCTCAGGACACAGACCTGGGGATTTTCACGACAGTGAAATTGGTTTACCTTAAAAACATAAATATATTTACTGTTGCTGAAGAAGTCACGTGCTTCCTTAAGATTAACAGCCTAGTATAACAAGATTACATAACGAGTTACACGTAACAATTCCAGTTATTGCTAAGTTTCAAGGGCAATAGTCTACCTGCCAATTCTCGTTAGTAGTGTACAGAAGTAAATTGTGTATGGTGATGGATGCCAGCGGTGAAGCCCTGAAAAAGAAATGGAAATGACAGAAAAAAATGCATGAATACCGATGCTTGAGAAGCATCAGAAAGTGGTAACTGGAACCCATACAATTTGCATGAGCTCATAGCTGTTATAGTTTTATGGACCCGCAACAGGTTAGCTCAAACCTCACTGCCCAACGATCTCAAGAAAGAAAGAACTCACCATGCAGCGCTTCCTTGTTTTTTGCTGCCGCCACGCGTTTCTATTAGCAAGTTGACAGTTGAAACCTCCAATGTCATTCCATCGGCTATCTAATACATTCCATGCACATAATTTTAATGAGATCATTATTCCATGGAGATTATCTAACTAGAAAGACAACTATGTTCTGGTTTGAAATCCATCAGGTAGTGAGCTCTCTACAAATCGTTTTCCATTACAATGTTCCATGGTGTAAGACGATCCCCATGAAAGTACTATAAGAAGGAAAAGAGTAATTCAAAACTAAAAGCATTCAAAAAAGAATAAAAAAAGAAATAAAATTGTTTGCAAGGCTAACATTGAACACAACAGCGACCATAGTCGCCCGACTGACCTTATCCGCGAATCCATAACCACTGCCCCATCCTGAGCTGGTAGACACCGAGGATGAGGATGGAGTACTGAAAGGCAGCACAAGGCAAAAATCAATTCATGCCGTAAAGCACGGACAGTGACAAAAGAGCCCCTAGATATGCCCTAGGCTCATCACTAAAACACGTACATCGACGTCATTACCTACATGAACTCCTAGATGCATCGACATCCAAATTCTCCTCGAGAACCAGATCAAGCCGATCGATCTGCACCACAATTGGCTCAACCTGGACATTGCTGACGGATGGAAGCTGCAGGAATTGAAGAGGAACACAACAAAATCCACCATCATTACTCAGCTGAAAACCTCAAAAAACGACCACATACTCAAAACAAAACCACCTCCGAGAACAACGCACCGTGATCTGCAACGTCCCAACCTTGGCCGTGGCCACGTTCAGAGCAGGAGGCAGTCCGACACTCGAATGCAACGCATCTCCGTTAATATCTGATCGCATTAAAGATCGGAGAGAGGTCAGCGAAAGGAGGAGGAAACAGGAACGGGGGAGCAAGGGATGGGCGTGGGAGGAACTCACCGAGATTGGAGAGGAGAGCGGTTCGACCTTGCAGCTTGAACTGATCTCGGGAGAAGGACTTGAGCCAGTACCTGAGGGTGTACTCCAGAGCCCGGGCGATGATCGACTCCATATCCCCCCACCGCAGACCTCCTCGTTGTGAAGCGGATCTCCGATCTGCTTGGGGGGGGGAGGCGACTAAAATGGGGGGATTAGGAAGTGAGCGGGGTTTTGCTTTTGCAAGGAAGGAAGGAAGGCGAAAAAGGTGAGAGGAGTAGAGTGGGATGAGGGCGATGCAACCCTGTGGGCTTTTTGTTTTGTTTGGGGCATAGTGGCCATGCCTCGGGATTTCTCCCATCCCTTCTTTGTTTGTCGGCCGGAAGATAATTATCTTTTTAACATTCCAATTTCCGCAGCTTACTAAATTATAAAAAATAACATACGAAATTATCGTGAATTTAAAAAAGATCAAGAAACGTGATCCTAGATTTTTAAATTTCTGACAAAGCATTTTTTTAAGTCATAGTCCTGACAATTGTAAGTTACTTCAAAGATGCGGACACTATAGAAAAAATTTATTAAAGGTAATTTCTCTTGTTGTCGTAACTATGTCGAATAAGAAGAACGGGAAGACTACGTAAGTTTCTAAACTATTATAACGCGGGTTATGAAGTGAAACGAAACTTGCAAATTAGAGATATTTCATCAATATCTTATAGTTTCTGATGATGGTCGTGTAGTAAAATTTACTCTTACGATGATGATAATCATGTGAGATTATTTATTAAATTTTTTGTAACAAATGTTAAGTGCATTCAAGAATAATGTAAGTATTCTAATGTTAAGGGGGTCATGTAACAATCCTAATGTTGATAAGATGCTGGAAGTTGGTGCACCAGAAAGAAATGTTGTGAAGGAGGTAAGGATGATGCCGTAAGGAAGCTGATGGTTCTTTAAAAAATCTAGTAGATATTAATCGTAAAAGTGATGATCCTAGAGAGAATCAGATCGTAGCTATATCTACGTAATCCGATGAAGATGTCAATACAAATGAGGAAATGTTTAATAATTTAGATGCGGGCAAGCGATGAGATAGAAGGAAGGGTTGGAGGCTGCATTGTCTCTGAAAAAAGTGAAGAAATTGCTATCGTTTTATATTGATAATAGTGATTATTGAAAGTTAACTTTCAAGGATGATAAAAATGATGTAATCCTAGATAAATATCGATTCTCTTGTTGAATTTAGAATATAAATGCATTTTAAGCATAAGAGTCATGTCATTCGTATAATCAAACATTTTTTATGTAAAAAATCATTACAACTATAAAATTATCAAAGCGTTAAAAAGGCCATACGAAGATGATAAAATAAATAAAATTGAACATACTGCCATTTGAGATATTTAACTTATTCAAAGTCGGGATTTAACTCATTTTTCAGTTTGGCATCTGTTATATATTTTGCATAAATTAAGTCAAATTTCTTCTGTTGATTAGGTAAATTAAGTTTGTAATTTAAGAATGCGATGATGATCACCTCTAATAAAATTCCCCTCGATTTCCGGACAAAGTAATTGCCAGCTCACTTGATTTTATCCGGTCCCACTTTTTTTTCATATAAAATAAAGTTCTTTTTTCAATTTCAAAATAAATAAATAAGTAAATATAACAATATCTTCCTCTTCTTCTACTAAGAAAGAATTCAGACATTACTTCAAATCAAATCCCCCGCATAGACTTTTTTTTTGTTTACTTATAAAATACTAAAAAAAACTTAATGCATGAAAAGATGGATTTATGACAACATCGTAAAATCTTTCAGTTGTATACATTGATTTTTTTTATATATATAATTTTTTTGGATCGTGATCGTCGTCGTCATCGACAGGCTTCCTCCTTCGTCTTCCTTTTTTCTTTTTGGTCTGGTCTGTCTTTCTGGCTGGTTTTCTTCTTACTCACCTCCCATCCTTTGTCATATCTCTCTCTCTCTCTCTTTCTCACCCCCCCCCCCCCCCCCACCCCAATTCGATCGGAAGAAAAAGGAAAAACCAAAGTCGTAGTAGGTTTCAATCACTTCATTCTTTCGAAACCCCGTCGATCCCATTTTCGTTTGTTGATTGATTGATTGATTGCGCGATACCAAGAATTAAAACTCCATTATTACCTTTGATATCTTGTGTAAAGATCCCGACTTTTGATCTTCCTCGCAGTTTAGCTGAAAAAAAGGAAAACCCAGAATTGTGTTTTTGTTTTGGGTGTTTTTCTTTAATACCTTGGGGGGGGGGGGGGGGGGGAGACTGGTAGTTATTATTTGGGTCTGCCTGGGGAACCGAATTTTGGGTTTTTTTTTTTGTTCCCTTCCTTGTTGGTGATTTGATTGGATTCGGTGTGTTTGGGATTTGTGAAATTTGGGACATCATTTATTCTTGGCGTTTCTACTGGAGGATGCAAAAGGTGGTTGGATATCGGGACCGTTTCTAATACACGGGGGAGAAGTTGGTGAGATTAAGAGGAACGAGAGTCCGGGGTTATGCTCATTGCGGAATTCCGGGAGTTTGCAAGGATTGGAGAAGTGGGTGTTGGGGAAATTGAGAGTTTGGGAGGATTTGGGGATGAGGAACAATGATGTGCAGAGGCAGAGTAACGGAGGAGGCAGTAACCATCGGGCGAATGGGCTGATTCCTAGTTCCTTCCGGGCGATTTCTAGCTACTGGAGGATAGTTTCATCCGGGGCGTCAACGGTTGCTCGTTCGGCCGCAAATGTGGCATCTTCACTTGTTGATAGGGATGACTATCCGAGTCATGATCAGGTATTTGATGGCTTATGATTAAGTTAGAAATGGCCCATTTATCCCTTATGGTTTATATAGGTTACCAGGAGAACATAGCTATTGCCGTGAAGGTGTTTCATTTGGACATGCATAATTGATTGGATTTTATTCAATAGATTGGAATTCATTACTTGTTATACTGAATATCCACTTTCAATGGTCTTGTCTCAATGAAGGTTCTGTGGGCTGGATTTGACAAGTTAGAGGGCGATGGGCATGCCGTTAGAAGGGTTCTTCTGCTTGGATATCGATCTGGTTTCCAGGTCTGGGATGTCGAAGAAGCCGAAGATGTGCGTGACTTGGTCTCAAGACATGATGGTCCTGTATCTTTCATGCAAATGCTACCAAATCCGATTCCATCCAAGAAAATGGAAGATAAATTCTCAAATAGCCGACCCTTGCTAGTAGTATGCAGTGATAATACCGGAGGTGCTATATCCCAAGATGGTTTTACCGCTCACAATAATTGCAGCATGCCTAATGGGCATGATAATTCTTTTGTGCCGACCACTGTCCGTTTCTATTCCATAAAGTCACAGTCTTACGTGCACGTCCTCAAGTTTAGATCAGCAGTTTATTCAGTGAGATGCAGCTGCCGAGTTGTGGCCATCTCTCAAGCAGCTCAGGTACGTGCTGTGCCTTATCAACATTGCTTGCGAGCGTGGAGTCATACAAATAACGTATTAGCCTGCAATTAATTGCAGATACACTGTTTTGATTCCAAGACATTAGAGAGGGCATACGCTATTCTTACCCATCCTATCACTTCTGGACCCCCTGGTTCTAGCGGCATTGGCTATGGACCTCTTGCAGTAGGTCCTAGGTGGATGGCTTACTGCGGAAACCCAGTGTTGCCCTCAAACACAGGATGGGTGACTCCTCAGCATCTCACTTCTTCGGCTAGCTTTTCTGGTTTTCCTTCAAATGGCGGCATGGTGGCGCACTATGCAAAGGAATCCGGCAAGCAACTGGCTGCAGGGATTGTGACATTGGGAGACATGGGTCATAAGAAACTTTCTAAGTACTGTTCTGAGAGAATTCTTGATGGCGTCTGCCATCATGCCGACAATTCTACCAGAAAGGGACCTGGCCTTGTGAATGGATGCATACAGGATGCTGACAATGTCGGAGTGGTATGTGGCATTCTTTTTGTTTTTTTGTTTCTTGTTTAGCAAAAACATTTAGGTGGTTTCCTTATCTTAGATTAGTTGTTGGAGCTGTGCCATTTTTATCGATGATTTTATCTCAGAGCTTCTCCTATGCTCTTGAAAGTTTAGTTTACATCCTTCAGGTTGTCATCCGAGATATTGTAAGTAAATCTGTGGTCGCCCAGCTCAAGGCACACAAAAGTCCCATCTCTGCCTTGTGCTTTGATCCAAGTGGCACGCTTCTGGTCACTGCTTCAGTTATGGGTCACAACATTAATGTTTTTAAAGTAATGGCTGTAAATCCCAGAGATTCTGCTGCAGCTGGTCTCAATTCATCTTGTGTACATCTCTTCCGGCTGCAACGTGGTTTGACAAATGCAGTGAGTGGACTGATTTTTCACATTTGTCATTGTCTTGCCTTAGTGTTCTATTCTCCCACAAATGTCTAGGCACTTTTATTATGCACATTTTAGTTTTCCTTTAAAAGGGTTGTGCACATTTATGCGCAAGGAAATATTTGTGCATTTCTGAGTTCAGTGGAGAATGTATATATAGTTTTTACTAACAATTTGGTCTTGCTTATGATTATCAACTAACTAATGGTCGGATTTGTAATTGTGGTCTGTAATGATTTCCAGGTTATTCAGGATATAAGTTTTAGCGATGACTGTTCCTGGATTATGGTCAGTTCCACAAGGGGTACAAGCCATCTGTTTGCACTTACTCCACCAGAAGGGACATCTATTTTTCTCTCTGCCGACATCAGCCTCTCATCTCAAGCTGGTGGAACGAGTGTTCCTGTTAAGTCTGCGACCCGCTGTCCACCTAACATAGACATAGGTTTGCCTTCTCAAACCAGTTTTCCCACTAATGGAAACCCAGTTACGCTTTCTGCTATAAGCAGGATCCGGAATGGGACTAATGGCTGGAGGGGCACTATAAGTGGTGCAGCTGCTGCAGCAACTGGTAGGTTGAGCTCCCTCAATGGGGCTATAGCGTCATCATTCCACAACTGCAGAGGGAGCAATGCTTTCACAGATAGAAGCTCTGAAAAGGCAAAGCATCACCTGCTAGTTTTCTCCCCTTCTGGGAGTATGATTCAGTATGCATTGCAAATTCCAACAGGTCTGGATACTGTGACGGCTATGACAAGGGTTGGTAATAGCCCCGACTCTGCGGTGGACTGTGATGGAAGGCTGGTGGTTGAGGCTATCCGGAAATGGAATATATGCCAGAAACAAACTAGAAGAGACAGAGAAGAAGACTCTCTTGACATATATGGCGAGAATGGAACGTCTGATAATAAGAAGATATATCCTGAAGGAATGATCATAGGCTATAATAACCTTCACGGAACTGCACAAAAGGGAACCAAAACGAGTGCTAATAATGTGGATAAGCATCCTCTATATATTTCTGAAGTTGAACTTCAGATGCATCAAGCCAAGTTGCCTTTGTGGGCCAAATCTGGGGTATTTTTCTTCTCTTGTGGATGTTTTTTTGCTCGTTTTTGTGTCTAGCATGTTAACTCTCCTTTCTGCTGGGGTATTTCTTTTTTTCCTCGTATTTTTGTTTTCTAACATGTGATTTATTTTGCAGATTCATTTCCTGTCCATGTTGGCAAATGATGTCAATAACTTAGATGAGGGGACTTCTTTCGGAGGGGAGATTGAGATAGAACGAATCCCCGCCCGTATGGTGGCAGCAAGATCAAGAGATTTGGTTCCAGTCTTTGACTGTCTTCAAACATTCAAAGTTCAATCTCCAAGGTTCTTCAATTTTACCGTAACTTAACATTTGCTGCTGTTTGTTTATGTGAGGTGTGCTTTTTTTTTTTTTAATCTTTGTTTTGCTGATTCATCCTGATGTAGAGTATTGGGGAGGAGGTTTCCATTATTGAAATTGATCCATATCTCTGGCGCAGGGTTACTAATAAAAACGACTACAATGCTTATGGACAAGGGAGTAATGATTATGGACAAGCAGTTCATCGGACTTCTTTTGTGACATTAAATCGCAACCTCTCCCTCAGTTCAAGGAACAGCCTTGACTTGGACTCAGATGTGGGGAATCCCTTGGGGTGTGCAAAGCCCCATCATAGC
Source organism: Melastoma candidum (assembly GCA_023653495.1). NCBI lineage: Eukaryota > Viridiplantae > Streptophyta > Magnoliopsida > Myrtales > Melastomataceae > Melastoma > Melastoma candidum. The sequence goes on from CM042886.1 coordinate 7,214,451, forward strand.
TCCGAAAAGATCGGTTCAAATGGTTCCTTGGAGTTCTCTGAAAGCAATGGTTCTGTAAATAGGGACGGTACCCCAATTGTAAATACTCGGCCGGACATTGTAAATAATAGAGAAAGCCATGAAACGGAGGAGGCTCCACTGATGAATATAGACAGTGAAGAAAGTGAAGCGAAGATGGAGAGTCATCTCGAGGACGAAGGTGGCATCTTCGACTAGAGGTAAGAAATCATGAGGTGATTATGTTCATTCCCTTTCCATCTTGAGTATGGTTGACGATGTGATTGGTCTGTTTTTGCTGCTGTGATATGATTTTCTCTTTCCCTCCTGGAGGTTCACTGGAGTCAAATATATTCGCTTGGAGTGCCCAGACTGGCTTTCCAGCAAATATTCCGTGTTTCCTTTAACAGAGCTACAGAAGGGAATTTGTAAATACCAAAGTTGTGGGTTTCCTGCCCGTGTAGATTATGTACACGGCTGACTTCGTTTAATTAAGAATGAAGTATATAGTTCAAGAATACATTCTGATAGTCCTCTCCATGGAGATGAAAGAACTTCATTAATTGCTAAAGTGGGAATCCTTTCACTGATGGCAACTGCAGATTTACAAAGTTTCAAGCTAAACTTTAGGTTTTCCTTTTGGGGCACTAAGACCAAATGGACATTCCTTAGGACAGAACAAGTCATGATTAGGCCGCTGGGCAGGCAACAGCCTGGCTTCCGTCCTCGCCCGGGTCACCATCGTTGCAGTTGCAGCATCTCCTGTGGGAGGCCTTCAGGCTCCTTATGGATACACAATTCAATGGCTCACTGTTGATTCATTGCAGTGCAAGTGGGAAATGATTGCACTATGTTAGACTACATCTATACTAAAACTAGTTTGTCGACACTACTACAGGACTACCTCGGAAGTACAGAAATCGTTTGATTTTAAGAAAACCGAAAGCCTTCATATGTCAGCTCCCCATCTGTTCCAATCTCATCTGGGGTTAACCGAAGCTTAGCCTAGAATCTGGGGTCCGTGTGCTTGTCTGGCGTCGAGGGACCCCAATCTCACAAGCATTGATACGGGCTGCAAATCTAAGTGAGCATAGCGACTCCCCAAACTGATGACGAATCTGGGGAGATATTCACAAACATCAGCGTCTTTGCATTTTCACCAAGACAAGGCTGTTTGAAACAAAGACGAGAGCTTTGACTACTTTAATGTCGACCAAAGATGATGATAAATTGAAGGATAAACCAGAGCGACTTGTATACCTGAAGGAGGTAAGTGAGCTTTGAATTCCGAAACGGGACATGATCCTCCTTCTTAGCCAGTGCGAAGAAAACATCGCTCAAAGATGACAAGCTCTTGAATTACAGCAAACCGAAGACATCCTCGAAATCAACCCGTTAGAAACCTGCTTACTTGAGTTTCCTTTAAGCGATCCCCAGTTGATCCACTCTTCAAGAGGCGCTCACTTCCCGCGAGATCGATTAGGTTCAACACCCCTTGTACTTCTTGTCCCATGTTATGTATTGATCCAAAAGAAAAATTCAAGAGATGTAAACCTCAAGACAATAAGAATAAATACTCCTACGAAATTCAAGTACCATGTTGACCCCGGAAATCTGCAATGTAAAAATGAAGTGGCTTCTTGATGACTCTTCATTCATCTGAGTTTTCCCAATAGACCTACGAGAAACAAATCAAAAGCCAAATGCTTTACGCACATGTCGGGCAAATGTCATCCAGCGCTATCAAGCATTACCTGCTACGAGCGGCATGTTTCAAAAAGTAAGACGCCTCCTTAGTATTGCAAACATCCACGACTGTCAAATCGGAGACACTAGGATTACCACTTGCATCATGCTTGATCACATATTGTTTTGCAGTACTATTTTCTGTCCAAGAAGAATCAGTGCTTGATTGCGATGGTAATAGATCATGAATTGTTTCGTTGTAATTTTCCAACATAGACACCTACAAGCACATCGGGAAAGAGAGTTTAAACGTTCTTTGGAAACATTTCCCTGAAATTAAATCACGGGGAGAATAATATGTTCACCTGCATTTCATAATTCCATTTTTGAGATTTTAGAGATTGGGTGGTCTGGAATATTTGCTCCAATGAATGAGGAATCAGCCCCTTCTCATCTGCATATCCCGGTCTACCTAACATGGTGTATGTTTTACCCGAGCACGTTTGACCATAAGCAAAGACACAGACTTGGAAAATGAGTTAAATAATGTCAACTTCAATAGTCGGGCAAGGATATAAACCTTCAGCAACAAATCTAAATAAAATAACCGAATGTTCACCTTATAACCATCAATAGCACTTTGTACGAGTTGCGACATTTCAAGAAACACATCCTCTTGTGAAGGTTCGGGAGTGAACACTTTGTCAAATAAGAAGGAATGTTTCTGTCCTGTTGCCAACCAACGTTAAGAAACTTATCTGATATACCAAAGAAATATGGACTAAATGTCGCTAAAAGGAATTTTAAAAAATTAGAACATACCATTCTGCAATAAATATATGCCCTGCCCTCGCGTGTCCATTGATGTATGATAGGAAAAAATCTTCCCTCCCGAACCATTATCTTTAGGAAATAAGGGACGCACTCGACAGAATACACGTACATTCCCCTTCAAATCCTAGATCATTTATGCGATCAATTAGAATAAATAAAACTCTGCAGAGTTATTCTCACACAGAGCTCTGTGCCCGTACAAGCATTACCAAGATGGTATTATGTAGCTTTTTAAGCATTTTCTCTCCCTCAGCGACCTTGAACTCTGCTTCAGAAAGACGGCTCTGCAAATGAGATATAACTTTTTTCTGCTCTTCTGATTCTGTTCTCAATTCCATGGCTGATAAATCACATTCCTAAAAAAAGAGCTTTGAACTTCGTGCCCCTTTAATGCCAATAAATCATCATGAAGATAGGAAGAAGCTTAAGGTGTGCGTTTTGGAATACTATTCACTTACCTTTAATCTCCTTTCAGTGACGGTTAACTTTTCTCGTAATACCTTAATTTGCTCACTCTGAGATAAGCATTTTGCCTGCACAAACGGTTCAATAACATGAAGACTGGGAAAAAGCAGATCTCAATAATGAGTTCTATCAGAATTGAGTCAGCTCCGGGACAGGGAAAAAGAAAGCAAAAGCAACCTCAAGTTCGTTTTATTTTATCATGAGGGTGCCAAGCTCAGCAGCAGATCTCCCAGTGTATTCTTTGTACTTTCTAACTTCATCCGTCAAAACCTCCACTTGAGTACAATGTTTGTCGCGCTCGTCTCTTACTTGATTCAAATCTACCCTAAGGCAAGCTACTTCACCCGACAAAACCTCCTTTTCCTTTGAAGCTTCATCATGAGAAACCTGGGCAGTGGAACATTATATCAAGAAAATATGAGTCGTCACTTTCTTCAAGTAAGAAATGCCCACATAGATGAGCGATGCTTGATCCATTTACTTGAATAGAAAATGTAGCATCATTTTACTTTAAGCGACGTAAATTGCTCTTGTATTGAGTTGTAGCCACCCTTCGCATTGCCGAGATCCTCCACAACGGCCACCTTTTTACTTTCACTACGCTTAAGATTCTCGCTAGCAGTGCTCAGATCCAACTGAAGTTTGCAATTGTACTCTTGTAAACTTTTATTAGACTCTTGCAATCTCTTGTACATATCATTTACCATTGCAAGCTGGAAATGCATGAAACAACATTAGCAAGGTGAGATGTTCTTGCATTGAAGATTCTTCGAGTATTCCATGACAATCTTAGCTACATACCCTCTGGCTAGAATATGATTACTATGCCGAATGCATGTGTTTACCATGCCGACATTGCACAAGCTGTTAGTGTGTGCACGTATGTGCCAAGACACTTTATTGTATTTGTGGATAAATAATTAATAAAGGCGAGTATTTGTCATTGATTATTTTACTTTTCTGCACGTAAAATTATTAACGATAAAGTCCCACAGATTATTGAGTATATTAATCTGAAATAGTCCGTGATCGGATAGGTGTTTAGAGGGGACATGGACATCTAGATTATCGCTAAGTATAGCTGAGGTCAAGATAGACCGAGGGATAGTGTATCCGAGTTATACTTAGGGGTATCCTAATATTAGGGATACTGGACACGACCCGATTAAGAGGATACTACATATTGAACATCATTGGTCAATCCTCTTTATGGACGAGTGTAACTGATCTTTTGACTTGAGACCTTCATTTATTCTATGCGTGGAGTTTGCGTATTTTGACGTCGTTAAAAGCAGTCTTTAACCGGACTGTGAGTAATACGATTGTTGGGTGTGTGACAAAACGTAGAGAGAATAGTGTTGAGTCAATATAGGATTCATCGCTCTCTTGGATTAGAGAGTTGACATCCAGGCCACTTGGTAGAGATATTAGTGACTCTAAAATCCATGGCCATGGGAGGAATGTTATACATTCAAGAGAGTCTATTATATCTTGGTAATCAAGTAAAACAATTAATTCGGTGATGATGTATTTTTGCGCCGAATTAATTGGGATGTCGGTTAGATGAAGAGGTTGAATTACACAGTAATCGGTTCATAGTGGTTTATGATTTATAATCATTATCCTAACACGTTGGATGACTAAAAACTGTTGCTAGACGGTTACCTTAGTTTGTGTATGGATATACACTACCTTCGTGTATAGGACCGAGAGGGTTGCACGCATAGCACGTCGACACGAACATTGTATTATTGATTATTTTAGTGGATACTAAAATTAATCATTTTATTATTTCAGAATAAGAATTAATTGGATTATTAATTTATTCTGAAATATCGGAAGCAAAGAGTATATATATATATATATATATTAGACCAAGATCGAATATGGATTTATTCGGGTCAATATAAAAGGATATCAAATAAATAATTATTTATGCATTATTTGATTTAGAAATATTTTAATAAAATCAAAATTACCATGCACGTTACGTTTTAAGGTTATAATTAATTATTCAAAGAAAAACGTAAAGATTGATTGCAAGATATCAATGATAAAATTAATAAGAAGGAAACAGAACGATTGTGCTGGTGGTCTGAGAGATTTTGAAAAACAAGGTAGTTTTTGGAAAAGGATCTTGAGAGATTAGTGAGAAGGGGAGAGCGTTCAGATCCCCAGGAAATACAAAATCGAAAGATTAGGTTTTGCTTCCATACAAAATTATTTTGTCGATCCAAGAGGCTAGCACCTAAGGGATCGCCGAGAGGTTCGTGATCGTGGGCGCGTGGATACCGCTTGAGGAGTCACACTTGGGACTCTTGTTTGTTCGCGAACGTGTTTTTGGTTTTACCGGAATTCCGAGAGGTACGTTTCCGGGTAAGTATTTTATTATATTTCATATTATAATATACGTACCAAGACCCTTGTTATTTATAAATTTTATATCTACTATGAGATCCTTGTTATTTTTGGGCATAAAAGTTTAAATTTCTATTTCCGCTGCGCCTTAAATCTAACAAGTGGCATCAGAGCCGGTTCTTGGTTGAATCGTATATTATATTTGAATTTTACTAATTTTAACGAAATTATAATCTATCCGAAGATTTTAAAGATTTCGTTGAAGATTTTTGTCCATCAAAATTATGGTAAACATATTTAATCTCAAAAGATGAGATTTGATTTAATCTCAAGTGAGATTATAACGATTAAAAGTGATCTATTATTATTTATAACTATTTTTCAAATAATTGTGAATTTTTTCCTAGAGACGTGGCACTATTCAGAATTAAAACTATTCCTAAATTATTTCTGAATTGTTGAATGGGCAATTATTTATTTTTAAATAAGGTCAGATTGCCTAAGATGAACGCACGAGAGGAATTATTCTAAAAGGTTTCCAAAACATGCGAGTGGCTGAAAAGAATTTAATATATATATTAATTTGTACAAGATTAATTTTATTAAATTCAAGATTTTGGCTAAATATTTTAAACCGCCTAATGTCGAATCTGTTAATGGCAACTATAATTTTAAAATCCTACGTATATTCTATGGGCTGATAGAGTACGTTTGAATGTCCAGATTTTAAAATTATTGAGGCACCATGAAATGGTCTAAAAGGAAATAAATCCAGAAATAGATTTGATTTAATCATTAAATTAAAGCCTTCGTACTCGTGATAGGCTAATGTGAATAAAATATTATAAAACTTATATCGTAATGAATTATACCCAAAACCTGTTGTACGAGTATTCAAGTTGAATACTTTAAATTCCCTATATAAAATTGAATGTCTAGATTTTATGCTGGGAATTTAATATTTAATGGGCATAATTTAGAACGGTTAGGGATTCGACCGTCACTGTATGATATGACAATTAATGTGAATTGTCCAACTATGAAAATAAAAGTATAATAATAATTACTTTATTATTATAATGGTCGGTTAAAATGGACAAATATGTCTTATGAAAATGGTGAGACAACAATAAATAAAATCCCCTAAATATTAAGTCAATTTTATAAAATAAAGGCCCTCCATTAATATTTATTATAATAGTCAGATTTTTCCCATGAGTCGGTACAGCTTAGCTGTGGGCTTATGGTAGAACATTTGTAATTTATTCTAAATGATTAATGGGTCGACTTAACTCAATTTAGTTGACTTGTTTAGCTCAGCTAAGGTCAGCTTTTTGAGGGGCAAGTGTTGAGTTTAAGAGTTATTAGACTCAACGTGATAATACCGAAAGTCACACAGATAATTGTGATTGGCGAGTTAAGGCCTACTTGTTTCGTGTGGTGTGTAGGTACAACTCAGCTGTGTGCATGCTTCATGTTTCGAGATTTCGGTCCCACTAGGAATTATTAACCAACAAATTCCCGATTTCAACAGTGGGGGCTGTTGTTTTTGAATAAAATAGTGGGAGCTATATTAAAGTCCTTTATTAATTAATATTCCACAAATACTAAAACTCTACTTTAAATTATTTTGTAGATGGCAAACACAAACACCCTTTCGCTGCGTAGCATTCTCGAGAAAGAGAATATCCTCATCGGTTCCAACTACCTGGATTGGTATAGAAAACTGAAAATTGTCCTAAGGCACGAGAGAAAAATTTATGTGCTGGAGGATGAACCACTTAAAGAACCTGCACCTGATGCTTCTGAGGATGATCAGTCTTACTACAGTCAATACTTGGAGGATGCGCTGGATGTTCAGTGCATCATGTTGTCTTCTATGTCTCCCGAGTTACAGAGGCAGCATGAGAACATGAGTGCTAGGGAGATTGATCAGCACTTACGTGAGCTCTTCCAAGAGAGTGCAAGAGTTGAGAGGTATGAGACCTCTCGAGCACTATTTCGAACAATGCTGGTGGAAGGAAACCCAGTTGGGCCACATGTACTCAAGATGATTGGGTACATTGAGCGGCTCGAGAGCTTGGGTTCCAAGCTGGACCAGGACTTAGCTGTTGACCTGGTTTTGTCCTCACTCCCACCATCATTTTCTCAGTTTGTGTTGAACTTCAACATGAACAGTATGGAGAAGAGTTTGACTGATCTGATGGCAATGCTGAAAACTGCTGAGAAGGACATGAAGGTGAATCCTTCACCACGAGCAATGATGGTCAAAAGGACCTACAAACGTTCTGGCACCGGGAAATTCAATCCCAAGGCTAAAGCAGTTAAGAGCGCTGGACTTCCAGCTCAAAAGAAGCTTAAGAAAGGGCAGCAGGTGCCCCAGTCTGATGAGAGGGAAGCTATATGCTTTCATTGTGGCAAGAAAGGCCATTGGAAGAAGAATTGCTTCCAACTCATGAAGAAGAATGCCAGTGGAGCGGATGCTTCAGGTATCTTTATGATTGAATGCAATCTTTCTGTTTCTTCATCATGGGTCATAGACTCCGGAAGTAGTTCTCATATTTGTGCGAACTTGCAGGGTCTAAGTGACTGCAGACGGCTGTCCAAGGGCGAGATGGACCTACGAGTGGCGAATGGAGCTAGAGTTGCTGCATTAGCTGTAGGGACATATGTAATAAAGTTGCCCAGTGGATTTGATCTAAATTTGGAGAACTGTTATTTTGTTCCTAGTTTTTCCAAGAACATCATTTCGGTGTCGTGTTTAGACGCCAAGGGATTTGTATTTGAATTCAAGGACAAGTTGTGTTCCTTTTATTTGAATGGAATGTTCTATGGGAATGGTTCATTGAATAATAGTTTATACGTTCTTAATATGGATGAGCCGATTTACTGTGTTGAAGGGAAGAAACAGAAAACGCGTGACTCAAACTTAACATATCTTTGGCACTATAGACTTGGTCATGTAAACGAGAAACACATCGCAAGGTTACTAAGTAACGGGTATTTGGACTCTTTTGAGTTAGAGCCCATAGATACATGTGAAGCGTGTTTACAAGGAAAAATGACCAAGAAGCCTTTTACCAAGACAGGTGAAAGGGCAAAGGAACTGTTAGAACTCATACATAGTGATGTGTGTGGGCCATTTCCGGTTCAGGCCAGAGGAGCATATTCCTACTTTGTGACTTTCACCGACGATTTAAGTAGATATGGATATGTCTACTTAATGAGGCACAAGTCTGAAACTCTAGAAAAGTTTAAAGAGTTTAAGAACGAGGTAGAAAATCAACGAGGCCAGAAGATAAAAGCCCTTCGGAGTGATTGAGGCGGCGAGTATCTTAGCCAAGAGTTCATTGATTACCTAAAAGAGTGTGGGATCGTTTCACAACTCACACCTCCTAGAACACCGGAGTGGAATGGTGTTTCAGAAAGGAGGAACCGCACACTTTTAGACATGATTAGATCAATGATGAGTCATGCAAGTCTTCCGTTGTCATTTTGGGGTTATGCCTTAGAAACAGCAGCATACATGCTTAACCGAGTTCCAACCAAGTCAGTAGATAAGACACCTTATGAATTATGGTTTGGGAAGAAACCAAACTTGTCTTATCTTAAGATATGGGGCTGTGATGCTTATGTGAAGAATGAGAATTCTGATAAGCTTGCGGCAAGATCCACTAAGTGTATGTTTGTAGGTTATCCCAAGGAAACAAAGGGATACTACTTTTATCTCCCAAGCGAGCACAAAGTTATCGTTGCTCGATATGCTACTTTCTTGGAAAGAGAATTCATTTCTAAAGAGAGTAGTGGGAGTAAAGTAAGTATAGAAGAAATTTCAGACTCTACAAACAGGTTGGAAACTGAACTTTTAGATAGGGAATCGGTACCACTAGTACAAGCGATTCCAACTTCTGAAAATGTTCAAGGAACGCAAGATCAACGTAAGTCGACAAGAGTACACCGAGAGCCTGACAGATATGGTTGGCTAGTAACCCAACATGGGGAAGTATTGCTCGTCGAGGATGATGAACCGTCGACTTATGAGGAAGCAATCGCTTCAAATGATTCCGAGAAATGGCTAGAAGCCATGAAATCAGAGATGGACTCCATGTATACCAACCAAGTTTGGGAGTTGGTTGATGCACCAATTGGGGTAAAACCCATAGGGTGCAAGTGGATCTTCAAGAAGAAGATTGACATGGAAGGGAATGTAAGTACCTATAAAGCAAGACTTGTGGCCAAGGGTTTCACTCAACGTCAAGGAATTGACTATGATGAAACATTTTCACCGGTTGCAATGCTTAAGTCTATTAGAGTTCTGCTTGCGATAGCAGCTTACAAGGATTACGAGATCTGGCAGATGGATGTAAAAACCGCTTTTCTGAATGGAAAGTTACAGGAGGAAGTATTTATGGTACAACCTCCCGGTTTTATTACATCCAAGAATGCAGATAAAGTATGTAAGCTCAAGAGGTCCATTTATGGGCTAAAGCAAGCTTCTCGGAGTTGGAATCTGCGATTTGACGAAGCAGTCAAAGAATTTGGCTATGTCAAGAATCCAGAGGAACCTTGCGTTTACAAGAAGGTTAGTGGGAGCAAGATTTCGTTCCTAGTGCTGTATGTTGATGATATCCTTCTGATAGGCAATGATATCCCTAGCCTAGAGTCTACCAAGACTTGGCTGGGAGAGTGTTTCTCTATGAAAGATCTTGGGGAAGCGACTTATGTCTTAGGTATTAGATTATACCGAGATAGACAAAATAGATTGCTGGGTTTGAGTCAAAATATGTATATTGATAAGGTGCTGAATAGGTTCAGCATGCAAGACTCCAAGAGAGGATTCTTGCCAATGTCACATGGTGTACATCTTTCAAAGTCTATGTGTCCGAAGACACAGGAGGAAAGAGGTAGGATGGGCAAGATACCTTATGCATCTGCTATAGGGTCCATTATGTATGCCATGATTTGCACTCGACCCGATGTCTCGTATGCTTTAAGCATGACAAGTAGATATCAGTCAGATCCTGGAGAGGGTCATTGGACTGCAGTAAAGACTATCCTCAAGTATCTTAGAAGAACAAAGGACATGTTCTTAATTTATGGAGGAGATGAGGAGTTAGTTGTCAGAGGATATACTGACGCTAGTTTCCAGACAGATCGGGATGATCTGAAATCGCAGCAGCGTTATGTGTTTTGTTTGAATGGTGCAGCTGTATGTTGGAGGAGTTCCAAGCAGGAGACAGTTGCAGATTCTACAGCTGAGTCCGAGTACATTGCAGCTTCCGAGGCGGCAAAGGAAGCTGTGTGGATCAAGAACTTCATAGCGGAGCTTGAAGTGGTTCCGAGCATTGTTGACCCAGTGACATTGTACTGTGACAATAATGCGGCCATAGCACAGGCCAAGGAGCCGAGGTCTCACCAACGATCCAAACACGTACTGCGGAAATATCACATCCTCCGAGAGATTGTTCAGAGGGGTGACGTGTTGGTTAGCAGAGTTGATACGAGCGAGAATATCGCAGACCCACTCACAAAGGCCTTACCTCTGCAGAAACATGAGACCCATGTGAGGAGCCTAGGACTTCGAGTCCATAGTGCTTGGCAATAGTGCAAGTGGGAGATTGTTAGTGTGTGCACGTATGTGCCAAGACACTTTATTGTATTTGTGGATAAATAATTAATAAAGGCGAGTATTTGTCATTGATTATTTTACTTTTCTGCACGTAAAATTATTAATGATAAAGTCCCACAGATTATTGAGTATATTAATCTGAAATAGTCCATGATCGGATAGGTGTTTAGAGGGGACATGGACATCTAGATTATCGCTAAGTATAGCTGAGGTCAAGATAGACCGAGGGATAGTGTATCCGAGTTATACTTAGGGGTATCCTAATATTAGGGATACTGGACACGACCCGATTAAGAGGATACTACATATTAAACATCATTGGTCAATCCTCTTTATGGACGAGTGTAACTGATCTTTTGACTTGAGACCTTCATTTATTCTATGCGTGGAGTTTGCGCATTTTGACGTCGTTAAAAGCAGTCTTTAACCGGACTGTGAGTAATACGATTGTTGGGTGTGTGACAAAACGTAGAGAGAATAGTGTTGAGTCAATATAGGATTCATCGCTCTCTTGGATTAGAGAGTTGACATCCAGGCCACTTGGTAGAGATATTAGTGACTCTAAAATCCATGGCCATGGGAGGAATGTTATACATTCAAGAGAGTCTATTATATCTTGGTAATCAAGTAAAACAATTAATTCGGTGATGATGTATTTTTGCGCCGAATTAATTGGGATGTCGGTTAGATGAAGAGGTTGAATTACACAGTAATCGGTTCATAGTGGTTTATGATTTATAATCATTATCCTAACACGTTGGATGACTAAAAACTGTTGCTAGACGGTTACCTTAGTTTGTGTATGGATATACACTACCTTCGTGTATAGGACCGAGAGGGTTGCACGCATAGCACGTCGACACGAACATTGTATTATTGATTATTTTAGTGGATACTAAAATTAATCATTTTATTATTTCAGAATAAGAATTAATTGGATTATTAATTTATTCTGAAATATCGGAAGCAAAGAGTATATATATATATATATATATATTAGACCAAGATCGAATATGGATTTATTCGGGTCAATATAAAAGGATATCAAATAAATAATTATTTATGCATTATTTGATTTAGAAATATTTTAATAAAATCAAAATTACCATGCACGTTACGTTTTAAGGTTATAATTAATTATTCAAAGAAAAACGTAAAGATTGATTGCAAGATATCAATGATAAAATTAATAAGAAGGAAACAGAACGATTGTGCTGGTGGTCTGAGAGATTTTGAAAAACAAGGTAGTTTTTGGAAAAGGATCTTGAGAGATTAGTGAGAAGGGGAGAGCGTTCAGATCCCCAGGAAATACAAAATCGAAAGATTAGGTTTTGCTTCCATACAAAATTATTTTGTCGATCCAAGAGGCTAGCACCTAAGGGATCGCCGAGAGGTTCGTGATCGTGGGCGCGTGGATACCGCTTGAGGAGTCACACTTGGGACTCTTGTTTGTTCGCGAACGTGTTTTTGGTTTTACCGGAATTCCGAGAGGTACGTTTCCGGGTAAGTATTTTATTATATTTCATATTATAATATACGTACCAAGACCCTTGTTATTTATAAATTTTATATCTACTATGAGATCCTTGTTATTTTTTGGCATAAAAGTTTAAATTTCTATTTCCGCTGCGCCTTAAATCTAACACAAGCTGACTGCAGAAGGTGAGGATCCTGCGCAGGATTCTTCCGCTTATGTGGCCAGTTCAATTGGTCATTCCAATGGCGATCATGACCTGTCCCGAAATGTTCTTGAGGTAAGCTAGGACGCTAGTTTAAACTATAGTCATTAAAACGCAAGTGTACAAAAAGCATAAACCTCTCAAATCGCTTTAAGCGTAAAGTGCGCTTTTGACATGTAGGCATTTGCGCTTTGGACATGTAGGCATCAATGTTAATCTTTTTTCGAAGATTTATTCGATGAATCCATTCCTAATATCAGTCCCGACAAACAACACAAGATTTGTCAGAAATCAAAGAAATCGAAACCAACAGAAATTGAAACCTCACGTATATTTGAAAAAAGACGAACTGAGCTGGGAGTGGGAGCTAAGTATGCTCATCTCCAGAAAGCAACCCCACAGAAATCAAAACGCCAACCCACAGAAATCAACCCCACAGAAATCAAAACCCACGTATGCAAGAGATAAGAAATCAGAAATCACAGCAAGAGAGGGATGGTTTGGGTCGGGGTTCGACGGGGGGACGGGGTCTGGCGAGGCGACGGGAAGGAAGGCTTCTAGGAGGGAGGGAAGGCTTCTGGCGCCGGGAGGGAAGGCTTCTGGGAGGGAGGGAGGTCTTCCGTCGGGCCTTGAGTGGGAGTGCTTCAGACAGAAAAAAAAAAAAGAAAAATAAGATTTAGAATAGGGATCATTGCGCCTTTGTCGCTTCGGCTGCGCTTTGCGCCTCGCGCTTAAAGCCCAAAGCGCCTCCTAAGCGCACACTTCATGCGAGCCATTTCAGAGTTTGGGAGCGAAGCGCTGAGGACGCGTCTCGCTGCGCTGTGCGCTTTAAGCGCGCTTTTGACAACACTGGTTTAATATGAAATATGTTGAGATGCTCGACAATTGACCTTTGACTTCGATATTGTTTTTGGCAGCTTCACATGAATGAGCAAAAGCTTTGATGATGCCGAGGAGATGGAATGTAGCAGTAATGGAGATCGTGTTTGATGTGCTAATGCCTCTTGCTTTGACATGCTGTTAAAAATGCGTCGGTCTGTTAAGAGGTAGGATTGTACGGTTAAACCATCTTTCTTTTCTCGATCCCAGAAAGGCCCTTTAAAGGTCCCTAGCTTCTTGCTGACAAACCCTTTGCAAACTCGAATTGAGTATTCCCAAATCGGGGATCGTCCGCTTTTCTTATTAAGCATCGAGCAATGATCACTCTGCTGTCAGTAAATGAGTAATGTTGGAATAAAAAACATTAACTAGCTACAATCCGCGGTGACCTCAAATGAAGGATGGTCCCAATAGGAAGAGCTTCAGGAATTTACGAGGACGTTCATGATGTCGTAGCCACCTCCGCCACCCCTTTGTTCTCCTTCAGCTTCTTCCAATTCTCAGCGCTGTCAATGATCTCGCCTGTCTTGATCAAGTAGCGCGCCCTCGTCCCGTCATCTAGAACCTTGTGACCTACCCGACTTGCCACTTCCTTGTCCTTGGAGTAAAGCATCACGTTCGAGCTATGAATAGGTGCCTCGACCTGCAAGTCAGATCAACATACTTCACAACTTCCAAGCATATGAGTCAGACGAAGAAGGCGCTTGTCTGATGCCTAGGGAGGAAGAACCTTTACGATTTGGCCCTGCTCGCCTTCTTCCCGACTTTTGACGTGCTTCGTCTCTAGGTTTACTTCCCCGATAACCACCGTGCTGTTGTGCTTGAAGATCTCTGTTATCTCTCCAATCTTCCCCTTATCGCGCCCGGCTATTACCTTCACCGAGTCACCCATCTTAACGTGCATCTTATGCAAAACGGGAAGACTGTTTGGCTTACATTCTTTACGCTCCCAGCGTTTCAGCTGCAATCGCAAGAGCGGTAAAAACACATAAAGAGTCGGTCACTCGACGATTTTCATCTTGTGCCAAAGCCAAAGCCAAACCAAAGCAAAGCCACCGACCTTGGAAGATATAAGGCATGGATTCTCCCTTTTCTCGGCCTACATCACCACATCAGGCAATTTTCAATTTCCAGTTCAAAAGCCCACAACAACGAAAACCTAAAATACGCATCGACCAAGGGAGGTGAAAATCAAAAGACGGCTGGGGGCTTTCACTCCCTTCAACGTAGCAGGTGACAACAACAATCACAATCGCAGACACGAAAAACCGGCAATCAGTTCCTCTACCCAAAGGACGGCAACTCTCTCCAGAAAACGGCAACGCAGAGACAAAACCCTCACCGGGTCGGGGGAAGCAAAGCGCGTCAATGACAGTCGCTGACCGAAGAAGGAACTCACTGCAGCCATGGCTGCTCCTGTCGGTGGGCGGGGGATAGAGGGAAAAGGGGGATAACGTTCTTGCCAATTGCAAAACGGACAGGACATCATTCTTAGTGGGCCTATAGCATTTCCTTGTCTTGGGCTCAATTGTTTCACATGGGCCCACGTATTAGAGCCCAACCGGGATCCAAAATCAAGTCCATTTCTAAATGAGAAGTAATGTAATATATTTACATCGGGGGGAGGAGACGAGAGTTCCACGCAAAATCTGTTAAGGGAAAAAACTAAACGCCTACAAAATGCAGCAGCGGCTATCGAGAAGCAGCCAGACCAGTTGAAGACCCCACAAATCAACAAATTTGTCAAAAAAGGAGTGACGTGTTCATACTTCGTAAGCGTCCACTGTGCTGTCCATGGATTCTTCCCTCCGCTGGTTTTGTTGATGTTGTTGCTGGTGGTGGTCGGTTGGCGGAGTTTTACTACCCGCCGGTTGATCAATGTCAATCCCGATGTCTTCCGTCATTCCGGAAAGGTTCTTCCGATGGCAATGTCTCTTGCCGTGACTTAACTTCACTACCCGTGATAATACCTGCACGATGTCTCGCATGGAAGGCCGCCTTCTCGGTGCCCGGTTCACGCATTTGTATGCCAGGGCTGCCACTTCATTGAGTTCTTCCGTGTTGTACTTGCCTTCCAGACGGGAGTCCACTATTTCCTCCCACCCTACTTTTCCCTCCGAGTTCATTGCTGCCTGCAATGTGTTCTACCTGGGTTAAGGATAACTTTCGGGTAACAGGATAACCGGTACCGGGGACAAGAGACCTTACCAGCTCGACATATTCCATGAGGCCTTGCTGCGGATTTCTCCCGGCGATTAATTCGAATAACAGGACTCCGAAACTATAGACATCGCTCTTCTTAGTGAAAGCCCTAGTGGAAATATATTCGGGATCAAGGTAGCCAAACGTTCCTCGAATGTTAGCGGCGTGTTTATCCACCATCTCCTCCCTTGAAAGCCCAAAATCAGCCACCTAGTCAAATCACCAGATCGACTATCTTCAATCAAACTAAAAAGAAATAGGCACGTTCACAGTTTACACAACGTGACTCGAAACAAATATTATTACCCTTCCTCTCATAGACTGGTCCAGGAGGATATTAGAGGATTTGATATCCCTATGTATCACAGGAGGAACTGCCTGCAAGTGTGGACTCGACAATCGGTGAAACATTCCCCTCTTTCAGCCAGAACAATTATAAACTGTGTGCTGCTATGACAATTACAAACTATATGCAGAAAACAATCAAGTCCAGCCATATTAGGTAGTCAGTATCTCACCCCGTCATGGAGATACTCCAACCCTCTCGCCACATCTAATGCAATGTAAATTCTTAAATCCCAGCTTAGAACTTCAGTATTTTCACCTTGAGGAAAAAACCAAATGACAAATTAGGGACCTCTGGCCGCTGAATAACCCTGGAGGACTGAGTGCCTGTTATTGACCACTGATCTTCTAATAAACCATTATAAACATCAATCCTCGCCGGGCAAACTTGAACAATCTATACCATATGAACTTAGAAAGCAATAGCTTCGCTTACCATACAAATGAGAGGCCAAACTGCCTTTACTCATGTAGACATAAATAAGCATATGTTGTCCCTTCTCTGCACAGTAGCCAACCAAATTTACAAGATTCCTATGGTGCAGCCTCCCCAACAACATAACCTGAAAAGACAGACAAATACAAGGTCTGTAACAGATCTGCTTTATTATGTACATAAGAATAGACGACTTCCAAAGCAGGAGGAACCATTCTCGTTGCCCATCGGAAAATGCGCTATTAACTATTTCACCACAAAACTTTATCTCAAAATCTCTTACCTCTGTTTGGAATTCCTTCTCCCCTTGCTTGGAATCAGTGGCCAGAACTTTAACAGCAACTACCTCACCCATTGACATCTGAGCTTTATATACTGGCCCAAACGCCCCTTGTCCAATCAGTGTTGTAAAATTGCATGTTGCTTTCTGCAGATCCCTGTATAGGCAGAATATGGAAAATGGGTAAAAAGCTAACCAACAAAGGATATACTCGCGTACTACTATACAAGACAATGGCATATCCCAACTTTTGAAGGTTCTCTTAACTCTCCAACGTTGAAGAAGTGTTCGCTTTATGATAACTAAATGAGCCAAAAGTTTTAAGGATCCACAATTGTCAAACAAGCATCTAACCAGCTGCACATTTGACAAAATACCATCCCATGGATGTCATACACCTGGGGTATGAAAGAAGGACGTACTTGTAAGAGTATTCGGGTATTCCCGAGACAGATACCACGTGACTCCTCCGAAACCCATCAAGCCACATGGTCATGCCATTCTTTCCGGACTTCACAGGCGACTCTGGGCCGAGAGTCGAGTCCGACATGATCGTACAGGTATCGGCACCATTTGCACGAATAGGAATGGTTGCAGCCCTCCTGGAACTGCTGTTCCCAATCTGATACCTCTTCCGTTGATATTTCAGGCAAAAGAGAGCGAGAATCGCGAGCAGCACCCCAATCACGACCCCAACCGAGAGACCAATGATCAATCCCGACGACTCGGCTTTCATCTCCTCCTCTGTTCCTCCCTCCTTCAACTAGGATATCTGTCGTTTATCACTCAGTTCACCAACCCATGCCCTTGAATGGAGTTAGCAGATGAACCTCCCAAAGAACATCTGGGTGGGTCAAACCTTCCTTTGTATCAACACATATGTCAACGACGGAGCGAGAATTCCACTTCGATCTGCACAGCGGCCACCCGGAATAGAAAAAGAAAAGGTCAAAAACAAGAACATTCATCGTCTTACAAATCGTAATAACGGGTCAACATTGATTGATGGATAAAATCTCCTTCAGAACAAACACCATCACAGGAAGAAGACAAATTCCAGAGGCGACAACTTTATTGGGTTCCCTTCATTTTTTCTTTGGCATTACTCAAAATTAATTACCCACATCATAATTAATCGCCTGCAACACCACAAACCCACCAACCTCCACTGTTTCCTGATCTACTGACACTGAATCGCCTCTTCTCCCCCACTTCTTGTCCCAACCCAACAAAAAAAAAACAATCAAATTAACCTGAGGAGAAGACCCCCGGGAAGGAACGACTGGCCCAAGGCTACTCTCAAATATCTTCCAGTGAGATTACATCTACCAGCTTTAGAACAAAACTTCCTACGCCAGCAAAGAATGGGTTAGAAAAAGAAAACACGAAATGTAAGGCGAGCCCAGAAGAGAATGAAAGCGTGTAAGCAATGGAAAAGACAACACATTGGTGAAAGCCGAGAGGGCAACTGCAGATATTTACCCGCAAGCGCATAACCGAGCGATTTTTTTTGGGACGGGGGGAGGGGTAGGGCGGCAGGTGGGGTTGAGTCGGGGAGGGTACAAAACTAGGAAAAGGAAAGGAAACACTTGGTACGAGGAGGAGGCGGGATTGGGATTCAAGGGAGGTGGGGGATGTTGTCGTGCTGCGTGCTGTCGTGATCGAAGGAATGTAAGGGAAAGTCAAGAGGGAGAGGGAGAGGGAGAAAAAGCAAAAGGCATTCCCATTTTTCTTTTCCTGGGACGTCTGTAGTTTGATTTGGGAGTTAAAAATGTCAAGTGTCAGAAAACGCTGGCTACTTTAGATTCGTTTAAGAATATCTCAAAACTTATTATATATATATAGTCAGGCGGATCAGTGTTCTATCCATTCGAATTAATAGAGGTGAAATATGTCAAAACAAACCATTCAATTGTGAGATTAGAACGGCTAATTCAAATCAAATCATAGACATGAGACGATATCATTGATCTCATTACTATAATTACAAATAGGTTTCAACGCCATTTGATTTGATATGATGAGGTGTTAAACTTAAACATAAGGGATAAAAAAAAGGGATGGATGACGCCATATCCTCCCTTAATTCACACTTCATCCATCTATTTTTAGTCACAACCAAACCAACCAGCCTATGAAAAGTCTCCATTTTCTCCAAGCATACGAATAAACAGGTAAAATTAAAAGAAGAAGAAAGAAAGAAATGTCATTTTTCTGGTGACATAAGCACCGGAGGCCCAACTGTCAACCCAGACTTAACCTAACACTCTCGCAAAATTAACAATAATAAAAGCTGGGAATTCAATTTCTTAGCATACATAAAAGGGAAAATAAATAGATAGGAGTTGGGGTAGGGGAGGCATTTTACTTAATAATTTGCTACACGGTCTCCATCTTTAAAATTTATTTGCTAATGCTTCTAAATTAGTGCTTGCAACGTTCATTTTACAAAATAAAAATGAGAAAAAATTTTGACATTTAAAATATCGAATTCCGTCTTTACAGGTTAAAATTTTCTCCAAATTCGAAATAGACAAATTTAAAAGCATTAATTAAGTAAAACATACGATTTTTTTTTAACAAAACTCGTTCTAATATCAATATGAGTTATTCATTATCCAAGGAACAATATATGGTTACGTGTATTATATACAATGTGTGAGGGGAAAAGGTGGGGCAGATCGATTACCTCCCTCCCAAGAAATTAGAGTTGGATTAGGACATTTTTGACAGGTCGATTAAAGTCCCAACATTGACCCAACTAAAACTAAACAGGTTTAAAGGTAAATTACCACCTCGGGATGTGGTCGATTAGAGAATGGGTTTCTTTTCACTTTTTTTTTTCTGTACTTGTGATGTTGAAAGTCAAAGGAAGTCGGCCCATGCGTCATGGATGCACGTGCCCTAAAGTTCACACACGTTCACGTCGAGTTTTGTTCCACTTCGAGGTTGATTCTCGTACTATTTCGTCAAATAACCTCATAAATTTGAAAATTCCTCAACTAACCTGGCAAAATCGGCCTTACAAAGGCCAACTTCAACAATGAAGGAAGTCTGCATTTGTAAATGATTTTTCCAGAGCGAAAGTAAGGCCGACTTCATGCAATTCGTTCCATCCGCATGAAGTCGGCCTTTGTAAGGCCGACTTCGGAACACTTAAAGAAAAAAGACGGCATTTCACAAAGACCGACTTCCTTGAGGGGCATAGAAGTCGACCTTACTAAGGCCGACTCCTTTCAAATTGAAAAAAAAAAAATTCTTCCCTTAAAAAATTCCTCGTGATTTTGCCTTGCCAGCATCCTTTCTTTTCCTTTTTAATCATAGTGATCCATTAATTATGATTGAAAGTTTTTTTTTTTAAAATCAGGACAAAGGCCGACTTCCTTGTTGACTTATGGAAGTCGGCCTTACAAAGGACACTTTATGTGGAAGGGACTTATGGAAGGCCGACTTCACTTTGTCTATTGCGAAATCAGCTTTACAAAGACCGACTTCCTTCATGATCAAAGTCGGCCGCCGATTTCGTCATGTTAGTTGAGGAATTTTCAAACTTAGAAGGTTATTTGACGAAATAGTTTGAAACCAACGTCATATTAAAAGAAAACTCCGCTCACGTCATCGTGTTACGAAACACCTCGGGCTATGATGATTTCTATCTATAGTCGGGAAATCATGACGACGTGGATGGGGATGGGGAAAATTAACTAGGAAAAATAAAATAAAAAGGAATTGGAATGGAGATCGATCAGATGGATCAGGCCCTCCCCGACCTGAATCGACCTTCCCAATTATTCGGCCCATGCTAAGAGGCCCAATTAAAAGCCCAATTAGTTCATTCCACTTGCTCCGGCAATGCCCAATGGGGTTGTTTGTAATCCGCAGGGTCTTGGTGCTGCTTGCTCCAAAGCAACACCACCACCCACCCACTGCACCGCCAACGCATTGACGAAAACGTGATGACTCTTGAGAGGCTTCAACCTTCCCTTGCAGAGCAACTGCCGTCGGCCGCCGACTTGCTGATTTCCGTCCCAGCCTTCCTCCTGTACAGTCCCGACACATGTTCTAAGGTAACCCAATTTGTTTCGTATCAGTAATCTTTTTAAGTCAAAAGGATTAAGATATTACTGCTTCAGGGCATCATTGTTGATGAAGCGCCTCATCGATTACCTGGTAGTCGACGACTCCCTCCCAGATGCGATGGATTAACTCGTTGGCTTTCGTTGTCAATCGTGTTATACTTGGGACCTGCCCAAACGTGAAATACTGTTGGCCTGGAAGGAACCATTAGAGCATAAGCATAATCAAAATGCAAGTGAAGATACATCAAATGGGCCTTTTTGTTTGTTGGGTTTAGGCTAGAACCATTAGAGCAGACCCCCTTCTATTTCTGTTATCTTAAAACTGTTAATGCAATGCAACTTAGTTTGGAGGATTGCTTTTCCGTTCACATGGTCGACAGCAGGTAATATCCATGGGAAGCCAGCGTGACGGGCATATGGACATACTTGGAGGAAGGACTAATGACGCAGACTCCTGCTTATGATGGTCGTGTCCCTCGTGGTGTGTTTTGGGAGAAGGCGTGGCCACAAATGGGGATGGTCGACGACCACCCAAATTCACGACATCTCACTCAGCTGAATGAGATACCGCGGTGGTAGGTTGTCAGAAACCGCGAATCGGAAGACACGTGATTGGCGGGAATAGGACCAAACTCACCATTTGGATTCGAACTTTTCGGGGGTTTCTTCCTTTACGTGTTGGATTTCGCATTCCCAAAACACAAAAAACCCTCAAGAACACTACCATTGAATCAAATAGAAAGATCCAGTTGAACTGGATAGGCACTGCCTACCGTACAGAGTTTGGCCGACTGGACACAGCCCCAAGTCATTTGCACCTCCTTGCTAATTATAAGTTCCAGTAAAATATAACTGATCACTTCACGACACGTAGAAAACTTAGACCCATCTTGTCCTAGAAGTGTTTAACATGTGTTTTGAAGGTTCTCGGGCATTAACAGGGTTTTCGAAAGTTGCAAGAATCGAGAAACACGTGAAACCCCAATAGAGTTTATTCTTTTTACTGTTCGGAAAAGTTAGTTTTAGTTTATTATCACTTGGAAAAAAGAAACCAAACACACCACGTAAATGTGATTCAAATCGGGAGATCCCACGATCCCATTTGTACCGACGTTATTACAAAGGCAGTGACAATTCTTCAGGTCTGGTTCTGCCACGATTGACAATCAGTGATATACCCGACAGGGCAAGACTGTAGTCTTAGGAACCTTAACACGCATGATTAGGTACAAGAATCAATGGCAAATTTCGAAAGGACCAAGGAAAACGAGAAACGGGTAAACACCCGCTTATTATTATTATTATTATTATTAGGGTATTCTTAAATAGTAATAATATAATAATTAATAACATTAAGCGTAATTTTAAGGACAATAATTGTCCCCTAACCGGTGGCACTCGAATCCTTATTATTATTAGAAATTTATTTGCCCTAAGGACAAATATTAAATATGCATCATTTTGCATTTATTACATCTTGTTGTAATTTTTTTAATTAAATAACCCTCAAGGCATCTGTTTACAAAATCATCATCATTCATCATCATCGGGCAAGTTCGTTAAAAATGGTTCACGTGAATCAGATGTTGCGGGGCCAACTCCAATCGCGTTGCATGCCCATGAACGAAGTTTTTTTCCCTCTATAAAATGAGGCATTTATGCCTAAGACCAAAGTCGCAGAACCACAAGGAAACGACAATGTCCCTTCCCGTTGCCACAGCTCTCCCCGGCCCCGCCGTCCAACGTCAACTCGCAGATTACCATCCCAGCGTGTGGGGGGACTATTTCCTTAAATATGATTCCGACAATGTTCGCGAGGTTATCGTTTTATTTGATCACCCTTTGGGATATCTTACCTGGCATAGCCTTCAAAGTTTGCGTCCGTTGTCCCGCCGTGCAGGTTGGCGTCCGGCCATCAGACGATGACATTCGGAAGGCCGTCGATGAAGTAAAGGCCAAGCTGACCGGGAAAGTGGACGCGATATTGGATAGTTTGGAGCTCATCGACCACGTGCAACATCTCGGAGTGGCTCGTCATTTTGAGAACGAGATAGACGCGAAGTTGGCGGAGTTGCATGATTTGTATCCTGGATTCATAGATGGTCGGAACGACGGCAGCATGCGGCTCCATGGGGTGGCCTTGTACTTCCGTTTGCTTCGCCAACAGGGTTACAACATCTCGTCTGGTGAGTACTAAAGTTTGCATGACTGATAGGAGTTCTGGTCGATAGGAACTTCAGTTGAGTCTCCCGTTTCATGCAGAGGTGTTCGACGAGTTCAGGCATACTGGTGAGAAGTTCAGTGAGACCCTCGTTGGGGATGTCCGGGGCCTGCTTAGCCTGTACCAGGCGAGCCACATGATGGTTCATGGGGAGGACATTCTTGAAGAGGCACTCGTTTTCACGACTGCTTACCTCAAATCAATCAACGAGAGAGAGCACAGTCAGTTCCTCGTGGACCTCGTCAGGCGAGCCCTCAAGCAGCCAATCCGGAAGGGACTTCCACGGCTCGAGGCATGGCACTACATCCAGATATACCAGAACAATCCTTCTCATGATCCAGTCCTGCTCTCGTTGGCAAGGATGGATTTTCACTCGCTCCAGATATTACACCAGAAGGAAGTCTGTGACATCGTGAGGTAAGAAAGCTTGCTCGTATAATCGTTTTTTTGAAATCCTGCTTGCCTATCTAAATAACATCCTTTTCATCGACCTGAGTAGATGGTGGAAGGATTGGGACTTCCCAAGAAACACGTCTTTTGCCAGGGACAGAGTTGTCGAGTGCTACTTCTGGATACTGGGAGTGTACTTTGAGCCGGAGTACACTTTTGCCAGGAAATTCCTGACGAAGCTCATTGCACTGACTTCGATCATGGATGACATGTATGATGCCTATGGAACATTGGAGGAGCTCATAGCTTACACGGAAGCACTTCAGAAGTGGGACCTCAGCGCCACAGAAGGACTTCCCGGTTACATGCAGTTGCATTACAGGGCGATCCTCGATGTCTACTGCGAGGCTGAGACCGAATTGGCCAGTAAAGGGCGCCTTTACCGCCTCCCCTATGCAATTCAATCCGTAAGAAAAAATATCAGTTTTACGTTCCGGGTTTAGACAACCATGTCGAATCACTTTTGTATCATGTTTATTTTGCCTCCTAGATGAAAGATCAAGCCGTGAGATATCTCACGGAGGCGAAATGGTTCTACCAGAAATACAAGCCCTCACTGGATGAGTACATCGTCCTCGCATCCACGACCACCGCATATACGATGCTTATTACCAACTCCTTTGTTGGGATGGGAGATGCTGTGACGGAAGACGCTTTCAAGTGGGCATCAGGTAACCCAAAGATGCTGAAGGCTTCCACGATGGTATGCCGTCTCATGGATGACCTTGTCAGCCGAAAGGTATACACAGACTTTAGCCTCCAAATGGGATTTCCCAACTTCACTAAAATCCATCGAATTTTGACTAGTTTGAGCAGAAGAGAGGCCATGTTACTTCCGCGGTCGAGTGCTATGTCAAGGAATACGGGGGAACAGAGGTCGAAGCAGAGGAGGCCCTGAACAAGATGGTGTTTGATGCGTGGAAGGACATCAACGAGGCTTCTCTGATGCCGTTTGATGTCCCGGCACCAATCCTCACCCGGGTGCTCAATTTCACGCGTGTGATTGACGTGCTCTACAAGGACGGCGACAACTACACGCACTCAAGCACCCTCATGAAGGACATCATCTGTTATATTCTCGTCGATCCCCTGCCGATGTGATCTCTAAGGCTCTCGTTTCCTTGACCACGTACAATTCTCACTGGCTGTCTGAGCACTGTCTAATGAATGGCATGATAATAAGTATTTGGGCGCTTTTCAAAAGTAGTAAATTTCGGGAGTGACGCCACCACTTTATCAGATTAAAATCAATCCGCAGACAAATGGTATTTCTCCACCGGAAATCATCTTTGCCGTTGACGTCATCGTCACATTATGAAGCTACCCTGGCTGTCGTTGCACAGTATGTCGATATTTGCCGAATGCGGAATGTGGCCTTATATTCCATGACTGTTTGCTCACCCATGGACGACAGCAGATAGCGTTGAGCCTAGAAATATTCTTGACATGGGAGATGATCCTGACTGAGTCAGGAATCCTGCCAAAGGACTGGAGCTGGAAAAATTGATGTCTAATGTAATTCAGAAAATTTGTAATTAGCAAACAATGTCGAAAATTTCTTTTAGAACAGTGAAGTACATATGCACAGCTTTCCAAATGAAAATAAATGGTAGAGAATGAACAACTAGTTGTCTGAATCACTTTGGAAAGTTTGCATTTAGATCTGAGCAGATATTCATACTTCAACACGAAGAGCAAAATGCAAGAGCTATCAATGAGTTGATGACTTGAGTTTTCATTGAGTTTATTGCTTGAAAATGATCATTCTTTATCAAATCTCACTTCTATAATGTGAGAGTATTGTCTGACACTAGAGCCGTGTTTTATGCAACTTTGGGGTTAGACACATGAGGATCATGCGTCTAGGAGTACTTATGCAAGTGGAAGCAACAACAGTCAAGAGTGGAAGTCACCCTTGGTGTAGAGGTGATGTGCATTGAGCCACTACTAAAAGTTGTACGAGGAAACTACAAACCAAGAAGTCTTTGTGCGGGTGGAAGCAATGGTAGTCAGCCATGATGTATGTTGCTCTTTTGTATCGAGGTGTTGCTCGGTGAACCACGGTGATGAGCCTGCAGGATGAACCTGTCGGGATGATGAGCTGTGTGAGCAGTGGTTAATAGAAATTTTTTGTGAAGTGTGCAATTATGTACCATTTGTATATAGTGGATATATCCCTGTTAGGATGGAATATTGGGAGAATGAAAGCATGCATTTCATGTAGAACCACTATAAGTCTGGTTTTTTAGTGTCTCTGGAGAGAGCGAGGGTCCACGTCTGCTCGTCGTCAAATCAGCTGCAGGTAGGACTTCCCGTTGGCCTAGTTCTCCAGCTGATTCTCGATTTCGTTGTGTCCCGGAGGAGGACAGAGACAGAGTGCACACTAACTCTCTACTGCCAAGGAAAGATCCCGTATCTTCACTTTGCCAAGGAGTCCAGGATCCGAACCAAGCACAATCGTCTTAGGCATTCACGTGTGGATAGATGTTACCCCGTTCGGACTGGTGGTTTATGTCTGCACGAACTCTTTTAACGAGATTCGGGAAAGGTGGAGAGGTCATCGCAATTTTACAACCGACTCCAAGAGCAGTACCAGAAACCCCTTTCGGACAACTGAACTACTACTATTACTACTGCAGGGGCCTCTTTCAAAACCTCAAAACACGAACGGCGCCGGAGAGAACGCAGGTATCATCGTCCCCGACAGGTAATCCCCGCCTGAGAAGATTAGGAGAAAAGAAACACAGCATTGTTAGATCTGAGATTACAAATCGACAAGGAATAACAACTAACAAACCAACAAATATGAGCCCAAATGACCACGTTTGGTGATTTAGATCTTAGTATAGAAAAGGCCAACCACAACAGTCACCCATGTCCGTATTCATCCTTATATGGGGTCCTCGCACGGCTGGCTGAGCCAGGACCCTTGCCTCCGCTCGTCCTCCTGGTGTTTCCTCCTGTAATGGATCCCAACGACGCCATCACCTTCCCCCTCGACGATGAGGACGCCTCCCAACACGGCCCTTTCCTCAGAGATGGCGAAGAGGGAAGGAGACCAGGAAGGAACCCTCGACGTCTTACGAACCATCTGAGGAGGAGGAGGATGAGCGGGATGGTCTGAGGCCTCGCCTTTGAGCCGGGGGATCCGTAGCAAGGGATGAGGTCTAGGAGGAACCTTATACACATTGAAATTTTATTGATGTCGAAATAATGTCATTCGGCCCAAACTATATATTATATTGGTTGAATATGATTTATTGTCTTATAAGACAACATGATATGAAATATTTTGCACTTATATCTTAGTGTAAATATAATACACGGGCCTAAATTATAAAAAGTTCAAGCCCAACCCATTTATTATTGGGTTTTAAAATTATGGCTCAGCCATATGCTAGCCCAATTAAGCTTACCCAATTATAAATGAACTGGGTTTAGCCCATATATCGGCCTATCCAAACTTCGGTCCAATCCAAATGTCGGCTCAATATAACGTTAAGCCCACATGCATTTGTCCAATATCGGAAAGAAACATTACCTAAGGACTTCTCAACTCCTATATAAAGGGGGTCATTCTCCCTCATTTAGGAGATAACTTCAACAGCGAGGAGCTCATTCGATAGCGAAGTTCTCGAGCATCTTTTCCTCATTTGATCGACGACGAAGTACTGCCAGATCAAGCTTCGCTGTTCTTCGCTATTCTCAGAAGACTCTCCAGATCAAGCTTCTACAACAGCCCCGGTGTTCTTCGCCCATCATCAGAAGACTCTCCAGGTGTTCTTCGCCCATCCTCAGAAGGCTCTCCGGATCAAGTTTCTACAACAGCCCTGGTGTTCTTCGCCCATCATCAGAATGCTCTCTAGATCAAGCTTCTACAGCCTTGGTGATCTTCGCCACTTCTGAAAACCCGCCGGATCAAGCTCTGCAGCTCCAGCGTCTTCATCAACATATCTCCCTAAAGCTCCAGCAGATATTTGCCATTTTACGTGTATAGAATCAGAGGACTCACGTAATTTGTCCGTAACTAGAGATTGAACATGTTATTTCTTAATACGACAATTTGTACGATATTTCCTGCGAGATTTTAGTGTTCACAAATTTCTGGCACACCCAGTGGGACCATCTCTACCTCTCATCTCTTTCCATCTAAGTATCCAGATGGCTTCAAAGATGATCATGCTGAAGAACTCCGTCAATGCTGTGACTAATCAGCTAGTTGGTTTCCCTTCTCACTCGTCTGAAGGCTCTTCATCGCCTTGTTACAGAAACTTCACCAAGACCAGACCGATTGCTGATATATATAAGGAGACATAAGAGGTTCTCAGATCCATCTCTCCAAAGTCATCTCCATCATACAAGGAGGTTACTAAAAGAAGCCTTCTCGGCAAGGGTTCCACATCACCGACTCATTTGGGTAGTTTCTGCAACAACTCATCAAGTATATCTCCTCTTGAGGATTCTCCATCATACTGCAATCCAAAATAGAGCTTTGCTGAATCAAGGGCCAA
The DNA here is from genome assembly GCA_023653495.1 of Melastoma candidum. Lineage (NCBI taxonomy): Eukaryota > Viridiplantae > Streptophyta > Magnoliopsida > Myrtales > Melastomataceae > Melastoma > Melastoma candidum. The sequence goes on from CM042886.1 coordinate 7,242,502, forward strand.
AACACGCAAGCAAATGGAGGAGATAGAAGACATTCTTCGATCTATTCCATCCTGCAAGGAGATTGCCGAAAGGACGCCACCGAATAGAGGTAATATGTCGCCAGCACCTCTGCCAAGCTTCCATGATAGTTTATCGGAGGACTCTTTACCAAATCAGTCTCGAAGTATCAGTGAGGTTGATCTAGCTGAAAAGTTAGATGAAATCATGCCAGTTATGATGGCTGATACTCCATCATTGGAAGACCAAGTCGCGTCTCTTGCCAAAGTAGTTGAGGCGATGACAATATCCATGAGGGGCGGGGATCAACAACTTGAGCATGTCATAAGCAGGCTCAAGAATAAAGAGTCTGAAAGAACATCTAATGAGGAAGGTTCTCATATACGCAAGGATAAAAGCAAGAATGTGCTGAATATGGATGATTCACCGAACCCTGAATCTGCCTCTGTTGATGCTCCAGTCTCAACTAGAATAATGAAAGAACTAATACAAGAGGCAATGAATGATGAACTTTAGGGAAAGTATACAACATCTTTGGCGTACAATAAGCCATACAGCCAAAGAATCGAAAGTATGAGCATGCCAATGGGTTATCAGCCCCCATACTTCCAACAATTTGATGGGAAGGGGAATCAAGGCAACATGTGGCTCATTTTGTCGAGACTTGCAAGAATGCTAGTACAGATGAAGACTTGATGGTCAAACAGTTCGTCCGCTCCTTGAGGGGAAATGCATTTGACTGGTACATCGACATAAAACCAGGAAATATTGACAGTTGGGAGTAGTTGGAAAGGGAATTCTTGAACCGCTTTTATAGCACAAAACGTGTGGTGAGCATGATAGAACTCACTAACACACATCAATGGGAAGGCGAGCCCGTCGTTGATTATATACAACGATGGAGAAACCTAAGTCTAAACTGTAGGGATCGTTTATCTGAGGCGACATCAATAGATATGTGCATTCAAGGAATGCTCTGGAGGATTCGCTATATCCTACAAGGGATCAAACCTCGGTCTTTTGAGGAATTAGCTATAAGTGCACATGGTATGGAGTTGAGCTTTGTAGGAGTTGGTGTGGGAGATCTTCCGGTACCTGAGCCATCCAAGGGAACGGGAAGACCAATTAATAGAATTGGGGGCAAGCCTGCCTTCAAGGATAACAAGAAACAAGTGCTGGCTACCGATGTTGTTCCTATCAAGGTCCCGAATGCGAAGGAGAAAGGACAATCGAGCACTTCGACCCATGCTCCAGCAACTCCTCAGACAGAGAAGAGGCGACCGACTCCGGAGGAGAGGCAGAATAAGCAATATCCTTTCCCAAATTCAGATGTAGCGGATATATTCGACTTTCTTTTGTATGTTAAAATGATTGAACTCCCTCCGTCAAAACTCCCACAACAAGCGAGTCGGGCGGGAGATCCAAACTTTTGCAAGTATCACCGTGCTCTGGGCCATCCTATTGAGAAGTGTTTTCTCTTCAAGGACAAGGTTATGGAACTTGCCCGAGATAACAAGATTGACTTAGGGTCGATGGTTTCCGGACGTGGCAAGTTTGGACGCATCCAATATTATCTTCGGGTCGTTTAACTCTGATGAGATGGTTGTTTTCTTGTGTTCGAAAGTGAAACTAGATGATAGTCAGGACATTAAGATGTCAAGCTGTGCAATTAGCCATGAGGCGGTTCATGATGAAGAAGGTTGAACTTTGATAACGCGTAGAAGGAACCAAAGAAAGACTTTGAAGCCTCAAGAGAAGAAACCTCCTATTCGAACAAAAGTTTTTAAAAGAGAATATAAGAAAGCAAACTTCAAGGAGGTTGTGGATAAGCAAACCCCTAAGGTTGAAGTAACCTTGAAAAGGCCATCTCCAATCACGGTGTGTGATTTATTCCCTGAAAAATTTCAAAGGCTTGCGACTTTATCCAGAAGTTGTCCCCATATTGACACGGAAAAGGAGCAGTCCAATTCAAAGGTTGACATCCCAAAAAGTTCTACAACGATGTCAGTCGAAAAGGTCAAAGAAATTTGTCCGATTATCACGTTTTTTGATGAAGATCTTCTTGTGGGCCATAAGTCCCAGAATCGACCATTATTTGTGTCTGGATATACATGCGGCACAAAGGTTAATCGAATCCTGATTGACCCAGGTTCGGCAGTCAATATCATTTCATCAAAAGCTTTGAAGGATATTGGCTTGGGAGTGGATGATCTCCCAAGTAGGCGACTGATAATTCAAGGATTTTAACCAAGGCGGAGAACGGGCCATTGTAAAAATTTGCCTTTCTCTCACGATAGGTGACATAGAATCGTGCACGACATTCTATATTATTGATTCAAGGATGACCTATAATATGTTGCTAGGTCGACCATGGATGCACGAATACGGAGTCGTCGCATCAACACTTCATGAATGCTTTAAGTTTATTAAGGATGGAGTGCCGTGTACAGTATGGGCGGATGCTAAGCCCTTCACAGAGGAGGAGTCATACTTTGCTGATGCCAAGTTTTACTTTAATAAGGGTACCGATATTGAAGAAAAAGTTTCAAAGCTTGTTCCGGTTGTAAGGGATATCATGAAGAAGCCGAGTGTAGAAGTTTCACCTATTCAACAAGAGGTATCTTCAGTTAATCCGATAGTTAAAAATGAAAGGACGGATAATAAGTCTAAACAGAATGTGCCAATTCTGTGCTGTTCCAAGAGCCTTCCGAAAAGCCGGGGAACCACCTTTCGTGAGTAGCCACGCTGAAGAAATAATGGTGCCAAAGGAACTCAACTGGCCAGTGACGAAAATTACGACAATTGCTCAAATGAGTATGCCTTTAAAAGGTTTTATCAGGCCTAGATAGGGGAGCAATTATCTATCCAGATTCATTACCTGACAGGCGCACGAACGGATTTGATCCAAATGCATTCAGGCTAATCTCTACGATTGGCTACACAGAATATTTGAAGGCGCTTGGGGCTGCTTCAAAAGAGGCAAATCCAGGATGTGATACTTAAAAGTCAAAACTTGGTCTTGGGTATGATACTCCTGAGCCCGTCGAAGCGGTGAAGAAGGTTTCAACTTAATACATTGAGGCTGATGATAAAACTACAACCGAATCGACGAGAACTTTGGTATTGTATCGACTTGGAGCCCCAGTTGAGCGAATATCAGTATTTGATAGGCTTGACACTCAGAAAAAAAAGAATTAAGGTTTGAAGATCGACACAATTAAAAATGAGTCCAGCTCCAAGAAGTCAAATGGTGTGAAAGAGAGTAGATGAGAATTCCACTTCGATCAGCACAGCGACCACCCGGAAGAGAAAAAGAAAAGGTCAAAACCAAGAACATTCATCGTCTTACAAATCGCAATGACCGACCAACGTTGATGGATGGATAAAATCTCCTTCAGAACAAACCCCATCACAGGAAGAAGACAAATTCCAGAGGCGACAACTTTATTGGGTTCCCTTCATTTTTTCTTTGGCATTACTAAAAATTAATTACCCACATCATAATTAATCGCCTGCAACACTACAAGCCCACCAACCTCCACTATTTCCTGATCTACTGACACTGAATCGTCTCTCCTCCCCCACTTCTTGTCCCAACCCAACAAGAAAAAACAATCAAATTAACCTGAGGAGAAGACCCCCGGGAATGAACGACTGGCCCAAGGCTCTTCTCAAATATCTTCCAGTGAGATTTCATCTACCAGCTTTAGAACAAAACTTCCTACGCGAGCAAAGAATGGGTTAGAAAAAGAAAACACGAAATGTGAGGCGAGCCCAGAAGAGAATGAAAGCGTGTAAGCAATGGAAAAGACAACACATTGGTGAAAGCCGAGAGGGCAACTGCAGATATTTACCCGCAAGCGCATAACCGAGCGATTTTTTGTGGTAAGGGGGGAGGGAGGGCAGGTGTGGTTGAGTCGGGGAGGGTACAAAACTAGTAAAAGGAAAGGAAACAGTAGGTACGAGGAGGAGGAGGAGGCGGGATCGGGATTCAAGGGAGGTGGGGGATGTTGTCGTAATTATTCGGCCCATTCTAAGAGGCCCAATTACTTCATTCCCGGCAACGCCCAATGGGGTTGTTTGTAATCCGCAGGGTCTTGGTGCTGCTTGCTCCAAAGCAACACCACCACCCACCCACCCACCCACTCCACCGCCAACGCATTGACGAAAACGTGATGACTCCCGAGAGGCTTCAACCTTCCCTTGCAGAGCAACTGCCGTCGGCCGCCGACTTGCTGATTTCCGTCCAGCCTTCCTCCTGCACAGTACCGCACATGTTCCTCCGAACCCAGCTCAGTGTAATTCCTCCGAACCTCCTCCCTGTTACCCCCTTTCCTTCCTGTTTCTTTTATTCTAACTTTATTTCTTTTATTTTTTATTTCGTTTTCCCCTTTTATTTTTTAATGATCCGATTCAACGGATATGGCTTGTGTGATCGGGATGTATTCTTTCCCCGACTCACACCGACAAAAATCTATCTTCTTGACGGCCTAGTTACATAACGTTATAATCGGCCCCTTTCTTTGTCCTTGCTTTCGTTTGCTTTATTTTTATTTTGTCTTGTTTTATCCTCTTTTTCTTATTCCTGCTGACCAATCAGTCTCCCGATAAGGCATGTATGGCCGGAGATTATTTTTACGGATTCATTTGTCCGAACCTCATCCCCCGTTAGCATAGTCCACAGATTACCGATTGATTTTATTCGAAACTAATCCCACGTTATTATAGTCCACAATATTGGATCTTTTAATAATTCTCCGTACGTACTAATAATAATTTAATTAGCATTCCCGACCAAAATCCGCGATGTACCCTAATTCGATTTCGTTTAGGTCCAGGCGTCCAATTTTCCGCGTACCGTAATCACACGAAATTGAATTAGTAATCTCGTTAATATTCGATATTAACGTTCACTGACAACGAAAGTATTAAACTCTCGTGCCACGTCGGATTTTAACTCAGTCAAACGTTCTAATTCTAGTCAAAGTCATACTCTTTTATTTCTCGAAATTTCAGAGTCGTTACACCAGCTTATGATAGTCGTGTCCCTCGTGGTGTGTTTTGGGAGAAGGCGTGGCCACAAATGGGGATGGTGGACGACCACACGAATTCATCCGACATCTCACTCCGTTGAATGAGATACCGCGGTGGTAGGTTGTCGGAAACCGCGAATCGGAAAGACACGTGATTGGCGGGAATAGGACCAAACTCACCATTTGGATTCGAACTTTTTCGGGGGTTTCTTCCTTTACGTGTTTGATTTCGCATTTCCAGAACACAAAAAAAAAAACCCTCAAGAACACTACCATTGAATCAAATAGAAAGATCCAGTTGAACCGGATAGGCACTGCCTACGCTACAGAGTTTGGCCGACTGGAACAGCCCCATGTCATTTGCACCTCCTTGGTAATTATAAGTTCCAGTAAAATATAACCGATCTTGTCGGGCATTATTAACAGGGTTTTCGAGAAACACGTGATACCCAATAGAGTTTATTCTTTTTACTGTCCGGAAAAGTTAGTTTCAGTTTATTATCACTTGGAAAAAAGAAACCAAACACACCACGTAACATGTGATTCAAATCGGGAGATCCCACGAGCTGCTGCCTCCTACGACTATGACATTGGCCTGGTGCAGGTTAGGAGTAGGTACAGATCCCCACCATTCTTCGGGTGCGGTTCTGCCACCCGAGAGGAGGATAGCTCCAATTCAATGAAACTATTTCGGATTTGATCGTTTTAATATTTTATTACCGTCCCCACTTATTTTGTCTTTTTTATTTCTTTAGAAAAACCTCAAAATTTTTAAAAAATTTTAATTAAGTACTTAACAATAGCCGGAGAAGGAAAATCTTCAGAAAATCTTTCTAGAACTCCATCACGACTGGAGTTCATTTTAGAGTCTAGAATGTCTCCTTATAGAATTAGTAAGAGTTTTTAACTCAGCTAACTATTTAAGGGAGTACAGAAAGTCTTGAGAGCCAAAACCACCTTGCTCGGGAAGTAGGTTCAATAGTAAACAAGATGTTAGATTCGTTAGAGCATGAAAGAAGTTTAAAAAAGCCTGAAGCCGAGGCGACTTCTGGACTGGAGAGACTACAGGAAAACCATTCAAAAAATTGAAACTGGAAGGAAGAAATTCCAAACAGGATCAAGGTAAGAGTGTGGATGAAATATACTAGGAGTTAGTAGCTCCTTACATTTTGGACTCACAAAAGCGAAATGCAAATTTGAATTCCCAAAGTGGGGAATTGGCAAAAGACTTAAGGAAAGCGTTAGGTCTGGCAGAAGAAATTCCAGTTCATTTAGACAACAGAACGTTTAATGAATTGGTTACTGTAAGCCCGATTATCTCCATAGAACAAAACAAGAGTTTATTCCAAGGGATAACTTATTAAAGCCAATAATTACCCCTGGTGCTTTTCTAGATATCGATTGTGAGAAGCACGTATTTGAAAAGATAGATGTGTGGTTATCACTAATTCGAATGACTGCGTCTACTGGGATACTATCTCCTGGATCAGTTTTTGGATTATGTGTGGCAGCCCTCATGGAAACAGCGCAAAAATATTGGAAATCTTTGGTGGCTCATACAGACATCAAAGAAATGATAGATCAATCGCTGACCATTGATGGTGTATTGACAATCATCGCCGATGCATTAAAACGAGAATTCTGTGGTTTTTCGTTATCCACTGAAACTGCGGAAAATGAGCAATCGTTGACTGCTCTGGTTAAACTACAGATATGTGATATGTGCTGGTTTGATAGCTACGTATGTGAATTTCAGAAGTATTATTACAATCTAGACGTAGTCTCTCAACAGTTCATATTGGGAACCTTTTTTGCAAAACTTCCAGAACCTTGGCCGAAAGTTGCGCAAAAGGCCTATGAATTACTCCTGAGTGAAGAAAAGATTGTTATGGGACTCGGAGGAAAAATTCAGGTGGTTAAGTACGCGATGAGGAAAGCGTGTACTGAGCTCCAGGTTAAGGAAACGGCTAAAAAGCTGTCATACCTTAACAAGAGCTGTTGTTCTCATATTGAATATGTACCTGGAAGGTATGGATTTGATACTCCAGGAGAATAAATGAGAACAAGAAACTTTCCGAAGAAGAAAAAATTTGCTGGATATAATAAAAGGAAAGTTTGGCCAAAGAGAGACCTCCAAAACAAACAAATGAGAGGTCCTGCTTACAAACCAAGAAGGTTTGTAAGAAGACGGAATAACCTTAAGGATAAAGATAGGATCGATGCCTTTAAGCGAAAGCATGGCAGAGAACCTAAGTGTCCGAAAGGGAAACCGTTGAGCAATTGCAATTGTTGCTGGTTTTGTGGATAAAAAACCCATAAAGCGGATGCATGTCCTCAGAAGAACCAAAGGAAAGAAAGACTCCAAATGGTTTTTCTAGATGACAGGAGTTATGAGGAAGAAGTCCTGGCTTATGAACCAGTAGATGAGCAGGACATTTATGACTTATACTCGGAAGTAGAGTCTATCTATGAAGCAGTATCAAATTATGATACAAACTCAGAAGAAGATTCTGATATCTGGAAAATGCATATGTTCATGATGAGAGCAGCGCAGAATGGAGATGGTGATGAGTTAGTTTCCTTGGAGGCTACAAATCAGGTACTGGAGGTTCGTATCCATCCCAGTCAGTCCTGGAATGGAGGTTGCCTAATGTTAATGTGAGAGAAGTCTATAATGTATCTAGATTCAATTTTAGATCTATAATAGACATTTCATAGTTAGAGGCAACGACTCAAGTTACAAGTACGAAACTTGAAACTTTGGATATCCCATTACTAAACGTACAACCAATTAGGGAAACCATGCAACATACGAGAGGTGTATATAACTATATACACATTGGGTTAATCCAAGTAGGATTGATTCCACTATTTCACCTTCCAGCGGATAGTCCTGTGGTAGCAGCTGTAATCGACAAAAGATAAAGAGAGTTTAGATATCAGCTGATATCAGGTATACAGGCCAACCTTGCACATGGTCCTATATGGTTCCAGGTCAATCTAAATTTCATGATGGCCCTGAACGACCGTTGTTTGGGGAATTCATTGACCTTAAGAATTAAATCAATGAATATGGACAGAATGAATCCTCAGGCTAAGTTTTTGGCGTATCACACTAGGGTAATTTATCGACTGGTAAATACCAATAGTCCTGGTGTGAGAAACATCTCAAGATTGACTGAGTTGTTTGAAGAAGGTCATAATAACTATCAACAATTTCATAGGCGAGAGGTAAACCCACTGGAGTTAACCTGGCCAAGAAATTGGGTTATGAATGAACCTGGCAGTAGTTGTAGACCGATTAGTGCGGCTAATATCCGATAGAAAGGTAACGAGATTACTTTAATGTTGGGTGAACCATCTAGAGGTAATGATAGAGCTGATAGGCATTTGCCTATGAGGATACCAATCCTGAGAGAGCCAAGAACCCATACGCCCTCTAAAGTTTCTCCTGGAGCTAGTGATGTGGGAGATGACATAATCGTGTCTCGACCAGCAGAAGTGTCTGCGCCACCACTAGTTGAGGAAATGTCTCGACGATCTCTTGATTATAGAAGCCCGTCTCAACATACGGGTAGAATCGTAGGATATAGACATGTGTCGTTACCAGTCTATGAAGATCTTATAGATCAACCGAGAGAGGAATCAATAAGGATGATGAGAGTTACCTATCCAGATAACTCTTTATCCAGTATTCCTGAATTCTGTAAGGTTATTGAACAAATAGCCGAGCAGAGGTCTATATCAGTAGACGAAATCTGGAGAATGATAGAACCATCCCAAGAAGTACCCAGAAACACTAAATTTTTTTTTTTTGATAAGTAATAGAAACTCTAAATTTAGTGTCAGGTAAGAAGAACTGAGCACATATGTAGCTCTAACCTTCAAATTTCCTAGATACTATGAGTATTCTCTAGATACCTTGATAGACACTGGGTGTAGCATAAGTTGTGTTAGACTCAATGCGCTACCAGATGAGTGGTGGGAACCACTGCAAAAGCCCATCCATATTGTTAATGTAGATGGAATGGCAACAATCGTTAGCCATCAGGACAATATGGTGCCTGTCTTTATTGGTGGACAAAAGTTCATCATTAAAGAGATCCTGGCGCACCCTTTGCTAGAAGCAGATATCATTCTGGGTAATGCTTTTCTAAGGGGACAAAAGGAGAACTTACCTTTTGTGCAGGATGACCATTATATTTCCATAGGTGGTGTCAAAATCGATATTCTACAAGAACCTAAGTTAAGGTTAAAATTTGGGTTCTATCTGGTAAATGGATAGAATATTGTGGTGATTCATCATGTGGAAGAGCTTTCAGAGTACGAGCTCAGCTTGGTGAAGTAAGGTTGGAAGAAAACGATTCATGGATGTAAACTTTGTTTTCTCCGACGGATACCAAGAGTTGTTCTAACTGCTATGACGATTTGTTTCCTAAACAAGAAGTGTGTAGGACAGTAAGTTTGACAGGGACAAAATGGGATAAGTTCCTCGTAAAACTTGCCGACAATTTTAATGAAGATCCATTAAAATTGTGGATTCGAAATAGCCTTAAGGCTAGACTCGAATTGAAAGATCCTGGAACCATTATAAGAGCTTAAAATATTACATACACGGCTGAGATGGTTGAGGAATTTGACAAACAAATTCCTGAGTTGCTCGAGAAAGGCTTGATTAGGGACAGCTAAAGTCTATATTCTAGTCATGCCTTTATGGTAATAAATCATGCCGAGCAGGTGCAAGGAAAAACACGAATGGTTATAGACTATCGTCAGCTTAATAAAGCTACAAAAGATGATGGCTATGAGATTCCTACGGCGCGAGACCTAATTGATAGGGTTAGTTTGAGCCAACCAAAATTCTTTTCAAAATTTGACTTGAAAAGTGATTACTGGCAAGTCAAGATGGAAGAAGATTCGGTTCCTCTAACTGCCTTCAATACTCCGCAAGGAATGTTTGAATGGCTGATGATGCCATTCGACCTGAAGAATGCTCCAGGCATCTTCCAGCATAAAATGGATAATGCTTTCAAGCAGGTCTGCAAGTTTTGTGCGGTCTACATGGACGATGTGCTAGTCTACAGTCAGACTGAAGACGACCACATGAGGCACCTTGATAAGGTGACTGATGTCTTTCGACAGGAGGGCATGATTCTATTAGAAAGAAAGATAGAATGGTTTAAGAAATCAGTTAATTTTCTAGGCATGGAGATTGAACAAGGAAAAATTAGATTACAAAGCCATATTGCCGAGAAAATTGTTGATTTCCGTGACAAACTTGAGGATAGAAAGCAAGTTCAAAGGTTTTGTGGATTTGTTAACTATGCTCGAAAGTTTGTGAAAGATCTTTCCCAAGATTTAAGAAGGATTTCAAAGAAGACATCTTCTGTGAATCCTTGGTTATGGGAAGATGATGATACTCATGCAATTAAGAGGATTAAGAGAAACATTAAGAATTTACCTAAACTCTCTATACCGTCTGATAAAGATGAGTTAGTCTTGGAAATTGATGCTTCTAATGAGTTAAGGGGGGCTGTCCTAAATATTAAAGGAAGAAAGCCTGAACCCGTTTGAAAGTATTGGTCGTGTAGTTTTAAGAAGTACGAACTCCGATACCCGATACACGAAAAAGAAGTATTGGCTTTAAAAAATGGAATAAAAGCCTTTTACATCTTTTTGGCACCAAAGAAATTCTTAATGCGTTCTGACTCAACCTATGTAAAAAGGTTTATGGTTCTGAACCTTAAAGAGGCTAGGCAAACTAGACTTTTGAGGTTGCAGGAATGCTTTAGCTATCATAAATTCGATGTCGAATACATCTCTTCAGACAAAAATATAATAGCTGACTCTCTCTCTAGAGAACTTGCAGATGGATCCAGCCCGAAGAGAAAGATTTGCTGGGGATGCAAGCAGGAGGGACACTCCAAAAAGGTATGTCCTAATAAGAAAGAGGGTGAGCATAGTGACGTTGGTTCCTGTTGACCTCGTTTTGATGATGAACTTAAGCGACATGGTACTGGTGGTAAGCGACATGTTACTGGTGGTCAGTAGTAATGTTTCACAAGTTATGTGTTCATTCTTAGTGATGAGCTTGAGCAATGCGTTGCTGAACCACAGCTAGTAACCGCTATATATTACTACGTTCCAGTACACTGTTACTGCGATATTACGCATAGAAGTTGAAAATATGGAAACATATTTTTAATAATCACGATTTATTCTAAGATTTATTTTAATCTATCTCAGATAATTATTCTGAGTGTCTAAGTTCATTTAACGTAGCCTAATGATTTTATCATAAGCACTTAGGCAACAAATAAAATGAGATTACCTTTCCAATTGTCATTTTTGGAAACAAAATATTTCTCTGATCTTCTGCAGCAACGTCTCGCTGTAATGGGAGAAAATATCAAATTAAATATATTTAATTATCATAATCGATTAGATATGATGTTGGAGATTGGAAATTATCTATTTGATTGAGATGAGTAAAGGAAGTTACCGTTGGTGTCTTTCCTTCTATGGCACAGCAAACGTTGAGCAGACTGTTGCTGAATCCTGGCTGCCAGTTTTGGCAACAAATCTCGAAGATTGCCTGGTCGTCCCTTATGCTTCCTTCTCCATTATAATCAGACCAAGGACGACATTTTCTCTTTGCCTTTCTGCATCTGAGTGGTCTGAGTGGTCTAAGTGGTCTAAGTAAGCTTTGTGCATCGACGGAGAGCGGAAGGTGCTAAGTGTCTCCTGGTTCTTTCTCTTGCAAGCTGCGTGTGAGAGTGTCAAGGGGCTGAGGTCAGATCCTTTGATCGTCTGAGAGGGACTAGGTGTCCTCGGTGCGTTCAACGAGCAGCCGGCGAATCGTCTGAGGGAAGCTAAGTGAATACCTGCTCTGAATTCAGTAACCGGTTGCTGACCCATCGGCAAGAAGCCGTTCTTGTCGTGTCTTTCCGCAGGGAAGTCTCGAGCCTACAGAGTTTGAGCAGTTAGACACGCACTTGCGGGTGCGCGCCAGAAGTCTCGTGCCTGCAGGGTAGAGCAGGAGTTGGGAACGCCGCCGGAGTGGAAAGAGTTCCTCCCTAGCACAGGGGTGCTGTGCAGAAGTCTTGAACGCCTGATACAGAGGGTTAGTAAAGCAGGTTGCGTGGAAGCCAACGGATCGGAAAATTCCACCCTAGGCACTGGGTGTGCATTGCAGTGAGCCACGGCTGTGGGAACCGTGCACGTCCGAACTGAGTGTAGGACGGATACCTTCTAAGTGGCTTTGTGGTTTTCTTTGTGATTTGTCTTTGTGGTCTTTGGGGTTCAACTTTGTGGTTGTCTCTTAAGCAAGTGCAGGCTTATCTTAAGGAGAGACAAGATCTATGTGGAAATCCTCTGCTGAACGACTAAGTGCTAAAGCAATCCTTCGCTGTGAAACAGAAACGAGCTACTCTCTGAGAAGCTATTCTTCATTGTAAGGAATTATCTGTGAGGATTTATACTATAACATAACGTTGTCTGTGTTCTTTGATAAGTCAGGATTATATTAAGCGACAACGAGCTGTGTGGAATCCATTGAGCTACCAACTGCTGAGGATAAGCATCATTCTGCTGGAAACGAGAAGACGTCCACTGTGTGAGGAGCTGACCGTTGCCAGGAGTGATCATCTATTGTACGGGATTCTAAATCTCACTTTGTGAGAGGAACATACGCCTAGTGCAAGGGCTTTTTGCATCATTATTTTATATAGTGGAATCACCTTGTTGGTGGAAAGTGGACGTAGGTCAATTAAGGCCGAACCACTATAAATCACTGTGTCCATTACGATCGCGCAACACTAGTACGAAAACCTACTCGACAAAATCGTAACAGTTACAGTAAAGTATTTCTCATTATGAGAAACGCTCTGCTGTGATACAGTACGCTTCCGCTTACACCAAGAAAGGGCGAAAAAGTGAAAAACACTAATTCACCCCCCTCTTAGTGTTTCTGAACGATCCAACAATTGGTATCAGAGCGGGTTTGCTGGAAAGCTTTCTGTGTGATTGCTAGTACAGAACTCTGTTGCTGACCCAAAACAGCTTATTGCTTAATCAAAACAGCTTGTTGCTGAAAGTCTTACATTAAGCACAGTAAGGTGCTGCTGAGTACTGAACAGAATGTCAATGCTCTTGACTGATGGTCATTCGACCGAACGTCCACCGCTCTTTGCAGGACAACACTTCTCATATTGGAAAATGAGAATGGAGTTGTTCATAGGAGCAAAAGAAGCCGATTGCTGGCAGATTGTAATGGAAGGAGATCTTGTAATTCCTCCATCTAATCCCAGCGACTCTCGGCATGAATTTGAAAGGAAGAGAATCATCTCGTTGAACACTAAAGCAAGGCACTACTTAGTGTGCGCTCTTGCTGGAAATGAGTTCAATCGCGTCTCTACTTGTAAGACGGCGAAAGAAATGTGGGATAGACTTGCTTTGATCTATGACGGAACAGAACAAGTCAAAGAATCCAAAATAAATGCTTTAGTAACTCAATACGAAGCATTCAAGATGAAAAATGATGAGTCAAAAAATCAAATGTTTGATAGACTCACCGAAATCACTAATGCCATGGAATCACTTGGCAAAACAATCTCCAATTCGGAGTTAGTCAGAAAGATACTTCGCTCTTTGCCTAAAACTTGGGAAGCCAAGAAAACGGCAATCAAAGAAGCAAAGGACTTAACGAGCTTAAGTCTTCAACAGCTACTTGGTTCTCTTGTCGCTTATGAAAATAAGAACAAGTTTGCTGCAGAAAAGCAATCCAATGCTGTTGCATTTAAAGGAAGTATTGAAATGTCCGATGAATCTGAGGATGAATCTTCATCTAATTCTGAGGATGAAGTCTCCTTGATGGCAAGGAAATTCAAAAGGTATCTTCGCAAAAATCGCTTTAAGGGAAAGCGAGATATTAAAAAGAAGAATACTAAACCACACCAAAGTAAAGGTGGTGTACGCTATGAGTGTAACAAACCTGGTCATATGCGACCAGATTGCCCACTTTTGAATGAGAAGGGCAAATCTTCAAAATTCAAGAAAAATGCCATGATGGCATCTTGGAGTGATAGTGATGAGGAATCAGATCAGGATAACGAAACAGCAAACATCTACTATATGGCACAAACTGATGCTGAAACTGAGAAGGTAAATGCTTTCTCACCTTCTGATCTATCTGCTGAAGATATTGAGAACCTTTTCTTAGAACTCTATGATAAAATTGAGTCTTTATCCGCAAACAATAAAGCCCTTAAGAAGGAGAATAAATTCTTGAGTGCTGAGAACGCTTCTCTTAAGGAAGATTTATCAGCAAAGGCTAAGAAAGCGGAAAAGCAACTTTCTCGATCTAAATCAAAGATTGAGGAGCTGCAGCAGCAACTTGATGCTGTAAACAACAAAACTGATTTATGTATGCATGAGATGCATGATTTTGGAAATGAGAAACATTCACAACATGGGAAATATGTTCCCCCTCATGTTAGGAATGCGAGTCTCATTTTATTATTCAAAGGTTACCTAGGCTTTGTTACTATTGTAGAAAGCCGGATCATTTCATTAAAAATTGCCATGTGCGGCGAAATGACATGCTTGGCATTACTTCTAAAGTTGATGGTTCTATTGTTAAATGGAAGCAATGACTTACTTAATTTCTTTCTCTATTTCAGGGATGCTTCAAGTCCATCGCTAAGGACCATGTATGGTACTTAGATAGTGGCTGTTCGAGGCATATGTCAGGAGATGTCTCCTTATTCTCCACACTGGTTTTCCAGGATGGTGGTGCTGTCACTTTTGGTGATAATGGAAAAGGGATGGTTAAAGGAACAGGAACCATTTGCTGTTCTAACTCCCTAACCATTGAAGGAGTCCTTTATGTTAAAGGCCTTCAACACAATTTGATTAGTATCAGCCAATTGTGCGATAAAGGTTACAATGTTTCTTTCAATGAGAGAACATGTAACGTTTCACTGGATGGTGTCACTTGCTTCGTTGGTGAACGCAAGAAAAACATCTATATCCTGTCCTTTAAGAACATCTCCGCTGGAGAAAACTGTCTCTTGTCCGTTAAGGACGAAGCTACTCTGTGGCATAGAAAGTTGGGACATGCTAACTACGATTTGCTGTCCAAACTTGTCAAAAAGACATCATTAAGGGATCAGGTTTGCAAAGCTTGTTCTATTGGCAAACAAACAAAGGTATCTTTTAAAAGTAAAAATATGATTTCAAGCAATGCTCCGCTTGATTTACTTCATATGGACTTATTTGGTCCAACAAGGACTCAAAGTCTTGGAGGTAAAAGTTATGGATTAGTTGTGGTAGATGACTTTTCCAGATTCACTTGGGTTAAATTCTTAGCTCACAAAAGTGATGCATTTGCAACCTTTGAAACGTTAGTCAAACAACTTCAAAATGAGAAAGGTGTTTCTCTAAGAAGCATAAGAACGGATCATGGTACCGAATTTGAAAACCATGACTTTACTTCTTTTTGTGAAGAATATGGTATTAACCATAATTTCTCTGCTCCATACACTCCACAGCAAAATGGAGTTGTAGAGCGAAAGAATCGAACCTTACAAGACATGGCGAGAACCATGTTGCTGGAAAGTGAGGTTGCTAAGAATCTTTGGGCTGAAGCTGTAAGCACAGCATGCTACATCTCAAATCGTATTCATTTGAGGCACTCTTTAGGTAAAACGCCTTATGAGTTATATAAAGGCAGAAAGCCTAATATCTCATACTTCTATCCATTTGGAAGCAAATGTTACATCTTAAGACCGATCAAAGAGGGTGTTGGAAAGTTTGATGCTCGATCTGATGAGGGCATATTCTTAGGATACTCCCTAACGAGCAAAGCATACAGAGAAATTTTAATGAAAGAACTCTAACTGTTGAAGAGTCTAGCAATGTTAAAATTGATGATTCTCCGACACAGGAGGAAGTTGCTGTGGAAGCAGCAGCACAATCCTCAACAACAGCATCAAATGAAACCTCCCAGCAAATGATTGCTGACAATAATCCGAACGGAAACACTGTAGCAGATGTACAGCAAGTGCCTGTTGCACACACTGAAAATGCTTCTGGTGATTTCCAGGATATTCAAATTGAGAATCGTGTTCCTTCGTTATATAAGAAAAGACATCCTATTGATCAAGTAATAGGTTCTTTGCATACAGGAGTGCGAACCCGCAATACAACAAGTTTGTACTGTGAAACTCTGCTTTTATCTCTCAAGATGAACCTCAAGGCATTGATGATGCTCTTGATGACCCTAATTGGATTCTTGCTATGCAAGAGGAATTGAACCAATTTGAGAGAAACGAAGTTTGGAGTTTAGTACCTAGACCCAATGATCGTTCCATTATTGGAACAAAATGGATTTATCGAAATAAACTTGATGAGTCTGGAAATGTTATAAGGAATAAAGCCAGACTTGTAGCTAAAGGTTACTCACAAGAAGAAGGCATCGATTATGATGAAACGTTCGCCCCAGTGGCACGTCTAGAAGCAATACGCTTACTTTTAGCGTATGCTTGCTATAATAACTTCAAGTTATTTCAAATGGATGTGAAAAGTGATTTCCTAAATGGTGATCTAAATGAGGAAGTCTATTTGAACAACCTCCTGGATTCACCGATCCAAAGTATCGTAATCATGTTTATAAGCTCTCTAAAGCTTTGTATGGGCTTAAGCAAGCTCCGCGAGCATGGTACGAAAAGCTTAGTTCCTTTCTTATAGCAAAGGGATATAGGCGTGGAAAGATCGATACAACCTTGTTTCTGAAACAACATGATGCTGATCTTTTAGTCGCTCAAATATATGTGGACGACATCATATTTGGTTCAACTAATGAACAACTTTGCACCGAATTCTCTAACTTTATGAGAGGAGAATTTGAAATGAGTCTCATGGGAGAACTTACTTTCTTCCTTGGACTTCAAATTAAACAAACAGCAGATGGAATTTTTATCCATCAAGAAAAATACAGCAAACAGTTGCTCAAGAAATTTGAGCTTCAGCATGCTAAACCTTGTCAACTCCTATTGGTAGCAATACCAAAATTGAAAAGGATGAAGGAGGAAAGGAAGTTGATTCCAAACTTTACAGAAGCATGATAGGGTCATTACTCTATCTTACTGCTTCGAGACCTGATATAGCGTATGCTTATGCGCTAGATATCAGTCTGCTCCAAAAGATCACACCTTGCTGCAGTTAAAAGGATATTTAGATACCTCGCAGGAACTGTCAGCTTAGGCATATGGTACCCTAGAGGATCATTGCTGAATCCTATAGGATACTCTGATGCTGACTATGCTGGATGTCGTATTGATAGAAAAAGCACGTCTGGTACCTGCCAACTGTTGGGAAATATGCTTATTTCCTGGTCCTCTAAGAAGCAGACAACTGTCGCCTTATCCACAGCAGAGGCTGAATATGTCTCAGCAGCTAGTTGCTGTGCGCAGTTACTATCGATGCGACAACAACTTGAAGATTATGATCTTCATTTTGATGCTATTCCGATTATGTGTGATAACACAAGTGCAATTAATTTGTCACGAAATCATGTTTATCACTCAAGATCTAAGCATATTGAGTTGAGACACCACTTTCTACGTGACAATGTACAATGTGGCAAAGTTGATATTCAATATATAAATATTGAGCAACAGCTTGCTGATATACTTACTAAACCGCTTGACAAGGAGAGGTTTGAGTATTTACAAAATGAATTAGGGATATGTAATCAAAACTATGAGATGATAATATTGTCATCCAATTATTTTGAGAAAGTTTTGATAGGAAAATAAAAATTTCCAATGGTGCCATTTCATTCCCATTCTTTTTATTTCCTTCTTTATTCTACAAAATATTTTATAAAAAGAAAACCACCTACAGTTTCTCTTCAAATCCCTAACTTCCCTCGTTTCTTCTTCAACCTCGACCCTCTTCCTTCTTCTCCATTTCTCCTCCGAAAATGGCACCCAAATCCGCGAAATCTGGAAAGGGCAAGGGAACTCCCAAGAAACGGTCACAGCCTGTGGCTGCTTCTGCCCAGCAACTACCTGCTATGGAGCCTCCGTCAGTTACTGAGGGGGAGGTCTCGCTGACACAAACCCCTGCTCCGGTGGTCACTGAGACCAAGGAGACACTTGTTGTGGTTCCTGCTGAGGAAAATGTGGCACCGACTGGTGATGTCACCACCCCAAGCGAACCTGAGGCTGCTAAGGAGAAAACCCTCGTTGTTGAGGAGGAAACCGCTCCAACAGAGGCGGTTACCAAGTCTGCTTCTGCGTCACCCAAAGCAGCAAACTCCCCTGCTACTGACGCGGAGACTCAAGCCGAAAAAGGCAAGAAAAGCGCTGAGGATCCTGAGGATTTCCAGAGCGCCGATGAACAGGACTCTTTGGCTGAAGAGACTCCTGACGAGGATGAAAATGTGGAGGTGATCGGCTCTGTTCAGAATCCTCCGATTCGCTCTTCTCTGGGTATTGCCTCTCGCACCCGGATGAAGCGACCTTATGCTGGTATAAGGGATGGTATGCATTCTGGCTCTCCTATTCAAAAGAAAGTGAGAAATGCAGATTTCTCTGTTTTTATTCCTAAGGTTGATCAGTATGTTTCACTGGCTGAGTTAAATCGGATTCTTGCTGATGATACTATGCCGAATAGAAACATGACCAAGCGCAATATTGCTGCATGCAAGCGTGTAGACTTTGATTGGTTTACTCAACATGAGCTCTGCTTTGCTGAGATGTTTGAAAGGTTGACCTGGCGATCATTTTGTGAATATGATGGCATCGGTTCCATCTCAAAGGTCAAGGAATTCTATGCCAATATTACCTTTCATAAGGAAGATTCTCTCATTAAATTCATCAAGGTGTTGATAGATGAGAAAACCTTTGTTTTCTCTGTGTTTGATGTTTGCCGCCTCTTTGAATCTGATCTTGTTAACAACTTGAGGGTGATCAATGAGGGAAAGCTGGAAGCTTATCAGACCATCAACGATGGTGAGGTGGTTGCTGTCAGCGGATATTTGCAGAACACCGGGCTGAGTTTCAGCAACCGGATGTTTCACAAGGCAGTAATGTCCTGCTTGGCCCCTCGGATTGGTAGCATTGACACGGTCATGCCAAGAGATTGGAATCTGATGGTTCATCTTAAGAGAGGTATTCCTGTGAATTTGGGAAGTGTTATATTTGGCCACATGGCTTCTTGTGTTCAGGATGAGACCAGGGCACTTCCATTCGCACATATTGTTACTGCCCTGCTGCAGATATATGGTGAGCAGGTTGTTCCTGAAAATCAAATGGACACATGGACTACTCAGCTTATTGGAGCTAATTCTGTCGCCAGTATGGGCTATATTCATGTGGATGGTGTTTTCATTAAAAAGCCAACTAAGCAAGAGATCGCTGCTTCTGTCCGTGGTAAGTCCACAACTGAATCTGGCAAACAGCGCTATGCTAAGCGTGAGAAGGCAGCTGCTTCATCCAAGGATGAGTCCCCTTCTTCGTCTAAGCTGCAAAAGGTCCTCTGTGAGGAACTAAGCTACACCAGGCGCTCCATTCTTGAGAGGCTGGATGGATTTGCTGAGAGGCTGACCCGCCTAGAAAAGATGGTCCAGACCTTGCTTGACAATGCCGAGGATTGAGCCATGCTCTCCGTTTAGGATTGAGCTACTCTCCTCTATCTTTAGCTTCTCCATGTTGTTCTGGAATGAGCTATGCTCTTCTGCTTCTGAACTTGTTTAGAAACTGTTTCTTTTTGATGCATTGCAGCAACTGTTGGCTGCTGTTGACTTTGTCTTTTGAGTGCTAGCATATTCTTGTTGCACTAGTAATAAAACTATCCTTTGTTATCCTCTTTCCTTTTTCTTTTTGATATGACAAAAAGGGGGAGAAGAATAAGTTCAGGGGGAGTTAAGGATTTAAGGGGGAGTTGAGACACAAGCTCGATCCCTAAGTCCATATTTTGTCATCATCAAAAAGGGGGAGAATGTTGACCTGGTTTTGATGATGAACTTAAGCGACATGGTACTGGTGGTAAGCGACATGTTACTGGTGGTCAGTAGTAATGTTTCACAAGTTATGTGTTCATTCTTAGTGATGAGATTGAGCAATGCGTTGCTGAACCACAGCTAGTAACCGCTATATATTACTACGTTCCAGTACACTGTTACTGCGATATTACGCATAGAAGTTGAAAATATGGAAACATATTTTTAATAATCACGATTTATTCTAAGATTTATTTTAATCTATCTCAGATAATTATTCTGAGTGTCTAAATTCATTTAACGTAGCCTAATGATTTTATCATAAGCACTTAGGCAACAAATAAAATGAGATTACCTTTCCAATTGTCATTTTTGGAAACAAAATATTTCTCTGATCTTCTGCAGCAACGTCTCGCTGTAATGGGAGAAAATATCAAATTAAATATATTTAATTATCATAATCGATTAGATATGATGTTGGAGATTGGAAATTATCTATTTGATTGAGATGAGTAAAGGAAGTTACCGTTGGTGTCTTTCCTTCTATGGCACAGCAAACGTTGAGCAGACTATTGCTGAATCCTGGCTGCCAGTTTTGGCAACAAATCTCGAAGATTGCCTGGTCGTCCCTTATGCTTCCTTCTACATTATAATCAGACCAAGTACGACATTTTCTCTTTGCCTTTGTGCATCTGAGTGGTCTGAGTGGTCTAAGTGGTCTAAGTGAGCTTTGTGCATCGACGGAGAGCGGAAGGTGCTAAGTGTCTCATGGTTCTTTCTCTTGCAAGCTGCGTGTGAGAGTGTCAAGGGGCTGAGGTCAAATCCTTTGATCGTCTGAGAGGGACTAGGTGTCCTCGGTGCATTCAACGAGCAGCCGGCGAATCGTCTGAGGGAAGCTAAGTGAATACCTGCTCTGAATTCAGTAACCGGTTGCTGACCCATCGGCAAGAAGCCGTTCTTGTCGTGTCTTTTCGTAGGGAAGTCTCGAGCCTACGGAGTTTGAGCAGTTAGACACGCACTTGCGGGTGCGCGCCAGAAGTCTCGTACCTGCAGGGTAGAGCAGGAGTTGGGAACGCCGCTAGAGTGGAAAGAGTTCCTCCCGAGCACAGGGGTGCTGTGCAGAAGTCTTGAATGCCTGATACAGAGGGTTAGTAAAGCAGGTTGCGTGGAAGCCAACGGATCGGAAAATTCCACCCTAGGCACTGGGTGTGCAGTGCAGTGAGCCACGACTGTGGTAACCGTGCACGTCCGAACTGAGTGTAGGACGGATACCTTCTAAGTGGCTTTGTGGTTTTCTTTGTGATTTGTCTTTGTGGTCTTTGTGGTTCAACTTTGTGGTTGTCTCTTAAGCAAGTGCAGGCTTATCTTAAGGAGAGACAAGATCTGTGTGGAAATCCTCTGCTGAACGACTAAGTGCTGAAGCAATCCTTCGCTGTGAAACAGAAACGAGCTACTCTCTGAGAAGCTATTCTTCATTGTAAGGAATTATCTGTGAGGATTTATACTCTAACATAACGTTGTCTGTGTTCTTTGATAAGTCAGGATTATATTAAGCGACAACGAGCTGTATGGAATCCATTGAGCTACCAACTGCTGAGGATAAGCATCATTCTGCTGGAAACGAGAAAACGTCCACTGTGTGAGGAGCTGACCGTTGCCAGGAGTGATCATCTATTGTACGGGATTCTAAATCTCACTTTGTGAGAGGAACATACGCCTAGTGCAAGGGCTTTTTGCACCCATTATTTTATATAGTGGAATCACCTTGTTGGTGGAAAGTGGACGTAGGTCAATTAAGGCCGAACCACTATAAATCACTGTGTCCATTACGATCGCGCAACACTAGTACGAAAACCTACTCGACAAAATCGTAACAGTTACAGTAAAGTATTTCTCATTCTGAGAAACGTTCTGCTGTGATACAGTACGCTTCCGCTTACACCGAGAAAGGCGAAAATGTGAAAAACACTAATTCACCCCCCTCTTAGTGTTTCTGAACGATCCAACAGTTCCAATTCAGGAACGAAATCAGCTATGTGCTGGCAGTGTAAGCGACCTGGACATAGATCCTTCGAATGTCCAAGTAAGCCAAAAACTGCAAATTCCCAAAAGATAGTGGCTAATCTCAAGGAGGAGGTAGTTACCAACTGTAAGAGAAAAGCGAAAACAGATCTCCAGAAGGAGATGGTTGTTCCAAAAGAGAAAGCTTCGGCTAACTCTAAACGAGAAACGAAGGTTGATTCCCAAAGTGGAATGACTGAACCCAAGGAAAATGTTATAACCAATTCCAAGGGGAAAACAAGAAAAAATTCACAGAAAGGAATGATGAATCCTAAGGAGAAAGAGGCTATCAACTCCAAAGGAAACATGAAGAAAAACTCTTAAGAGAGGGTGGTCAATCCTGAGGAGTAAAGCTCTAACTGAAAGGCGAAGATGATAGATCTGAAGGAAGAAGCTCAGGTTGATTCCCAAGAAAAATCCAAAAAGAAGAGAAAAGCAAAATAGCTTAAGTCTTCTGGTCCTGAAAAGGATAGAAGGGTTGAAAAACCTTGGTGGTATCCATTAATCACGGAACAGTTTGATTACTGTCGTAATCACCTGGCCAAAGAGCAGAAAATCTCCATAAATCAAGTTGTCAAATCCTACAAGATTCTATTACAG
Source organism: Melastoma candidum (assembly GCA_023653495.1). Taxonomy (NCBI): domain Eukaryota; kingdom Viridiplantae; phylum Streptophyta; class Magnoliopsida; order Myrtales; family Melastomataceae; genus Melastoma; species Melastoma candidum. Next base: position 7,265,201 of record CM042886.1, read on the forward strand.
AGTCCGAAGGAGGAGAAAGAACAGATGAAGACTGAGTATGCTGAGGAGGAGGCAAAATTCAAAGCCTTCATAGGTGAGCCAATTCAGAAGGAAGAACCTGATGATACGACAGAAATGGAGTATGACGAGTATTTCAATTACGAAATACCAGGCACACTCGAAGGAGGTAATCCTAAAATCAAGTAGAACCTTGATGAAGTAATTCCTGAAAGAGGTCCGGTTAGGGAACCTGGTGAGCAAACTCACGATGATGATAATCATGAAGATCTAGATGGATCTTGGTATTTTGATTTAGGCTCTTTTGAAGATGGATCCCTATCTTGGGATGCAACTGTTGTCTGTGGAGGACTCATGGGTGGCATTAAAAATAATTATCAACGCCAGATTGAGTTTTTTTGCAGCAAAAGCAATAGAGTACATCAAAGATCTGGAGTCCAAGTTATCATATAAGGCTTCAGATGGAGATGAACTGTCTAAGACCGTAAGGGAAAGACAGCAGATTCTCACCATAACCATGTCCATAATACCACATGAGGTCAAAGACTTTGAGACCCCAAAGGTAGTAGTGGATATGAGGAAATCCTCACTCGATGAGAACTCTGTATTTCAACCATATCTACATTGGATATCGGAGAAGTGGCCGTCCCTGAGAATTAATTCAGGAATGGTGATAGTAGCTTTACTATATTTGTATGTAAGTTTTGTCGATATTCTGGAGATTGATAGATCGGAACCAGAACAGATAGAACCACTACCTCATTTGGTAAAATTTATACTCGGATGCCTGGGATATGGACCAAAGTATGCTACGACATTGATTACTAGCACTATGATGGAAGAAGAAGAACATGAAAAGTTTGGGAAAGTAATTCTTCCCAATATGCAAGTCTGGGACATCCATCCTAATGTGAGTAGACATCTAATAGAGCCTCAACGACAGGACCTTGATCAGGGAGGCTTATGGCGAAAATATTATAAAGACAAAACTGTGAGGAAAGTAATAAAAGTTGAGTTCTTAAAGGATGTGTTAGAGCATGTATTAGCCCGCAGGGAATTGTATTACGTGCTCAGTGACGGAATGACAACCGTTACGATCATCCGTTCCTAAATGAGCTATGCAGATGAACAAATAGGGGAGCAAGGATGGGAAAAAGTTTTAGATCTTCTGGATAGCTTCTGGAAGAGAGAAAACTCTGAGTTATACGTCCGGACCGACACATTTGAAGTCTAGAGAAAAATCGCTGATTATACCGACAAATCTTTAGCTCGGCAATTTGAACAAGATGAAGAGAGAGCTCGACAAAATTTTGAAAGACAAGGACTCTCTGAAGAAATTGGCGAGGCATCAAACGACAAGAGGAAGGAATCTCCTAGGACAAAGCAATAATGCAGATGGGAGAAGAAAGTTGTATAAAGATAGATTAGACAACTTTAGCTAGCTTTTGTATGTTTTTGATAAAGTAGATTCCTTTTACTTTTGAGCTGGCAAACAGTGCATAGGCACCAGCTTCTTGTGTATATATTTCACAATCCTCTACCTCATTTCGGGAGGCGATCTGAATAGAGAACTTTCTCTCAACTCTCTCTGAGTTAAGTTCTTTGATCGGTCTCCAAGAATACCTTAAGGATTGGTTAAGACTAACTTAATGTTAGATTTACGAATCGAAACCTTGAAGGAAAAGTCCTTGTGACTAAACCTTGTGTAGGATGAGGAGTGTCTATATAAGACCCTCAAAGTAAGGGCATTCGGAATGACACAAAAGAGCATCTCCATCTCGCAGGATTCTCAACCTTGAGAAGTGAGTAACTCTTGAATTTCCAGAGTTGCGAAAGCTTGGTGAACTCTCAGAGCTATCCAATTGAGTAAGGTATGATAAACATCTTATTTTAAGTTGTTTATGTTTCTATCTTGAGAGAAGACATTAATTGAGAAAAACTTAATTAAAGTTGTGCAAGTGCACGAGTCATTCTTATGACTGATTGTCCAAATCCTGAATTATTCCATTTGGATCACGGTGTGGGCAAGGATTCTACTACCGGTCTTCTTAATACCGTAGTGGATCGCTTGGAAATTCTATCAGCACAGATAACCCAGTTATCCAAGCTCATAGAAAGTTATTCTAAGAAATTAGAAGAACTGACTCTATTACAGAGTGAATTTGAGGAATTTTTTCTTGAAGTTAAGTCCAAATCTCGGATTTACGGCTAGTTAAAAATACTCAAACGAGTATTTGAGGTTGGTCGAACGCCGACGACAAAGACAATTGGGAAAATCTTCTTAAGTTTGATTCCTGGTATTTCTGAAGAATATCTAGCATGCTGATATTTACTCTTTCATGAGTTAATTGGTTAAGCTATCCTTTAGTTTTACTAATTGGTAACAGAGCCCGCTTAAGAATAATTTTTTTTTATTGTCTAGAAGGACTAAATTGAAAGAAATTAAATTTTGGAGGAAAAAATTAAAAGAAGAAAATAGACAAAGGGAGGGCGACGATAGAGTACGAATATATAGACAAAGAACTGTAACATCGGAAATAATTTAGGGGACCACAGTGAAAGGGAACAAACCTCGTACCCGAGTCCCGACAGGGCAAGACTGTAGTCTTAGGAACCTAAACACGCATGGTACAAGAATCAATGGCAAATTTCCAAAGCACCAAGGAAACGAGTAAACACCCGCTTATTATTAATGCGGGGCCAACTCCAATCGCGTTGCATGCCCACGAACGAAGTTTTTTTTCCTCTATAAAATGAGGCATTTATGCCTAAGACTAAAGTCGCAAAACCACAAGGAAACGACAATGTCCCTTCCCGTTGCCGCAGCTCTTCCCTGCCCCGCCGTCCAACGTCCACTCGCGGATTACCATCCCAGCGTGTGGGGGGACTATTTCCTTAAATATGATTCCGACATTGTTCGCGAGGTTATCGTTTTATTTGATCGCCCTTTGGGATATCTTACCTGGCATAGCCTTCAAAGTTTGCGTTTTTTGTCCCGCCGTGCAGGTTGGCGTCCGGCCATCGGACGACGACATTCGGAAGGCCGTCGATGAAGTAAAGGCCAAGCTGACAGGGAAAGTGGACGTGATATTGGATAGTTTGGAGCTCATCGACCACGTGCAACATCTCGGCGTGGCTCGTCATTTTGAGAACGAGATTGACGCGAAGTTGGCAGAGTTGCATGATTTGTATCCTGGATTCATAGATGGTCGGAACGACGGCAGCGGGCGGCTCCATGGGGTGGCCTTGTACTTCCGTTTGCTTCGCCAACAGGGTTACAACATCTCATCTGGTGAGTACTAAAGTTTGCATGACTGATAGGAGTTCTGGTCGATAGGAACTTCAGTTGAGTCTCCCGTTTCGTGCAGAGGTGTTCGACGAGTTCTGGCATACTGGTGGGAAGTTCAGTGAGACCCTCGTTGGGGATGTCCGGGGGCTGCTTAGCCTGTACGAGGCGAGCCACATGATGGTTCATGGGGAGGACATTCTTGAAGAGGCACTCGTTTTCACGACTGATTGCCTCAAGTCAATCAACGAGACAGAGCACAGTCAGTTCCTCGTGGACCTTGTCGGGCGAGCCCTCAAGCAGCCAATCCGGAAGGGACTTCCACGGCTCGAGGCATGGCACTATATCCAGGTATACCAGAACAATCCTTCTCATGATCCAGTCCTGCTCTCGTTGGCAAGGATGGATTTTCACTCGCTCCAGATATTACACCAGAAGGAAGTCTGTGATATCGTGAGGTAAGAAAGCTTGCTCGTATAATCGTTTTTTCGAAATCCTGCTTGCCTATCTAACATCCTTTTCATCGACCTGAGTAGATGGTGGAAGGATTGGGACTTCCCAAGAAACATGTCTTTTGCCAGGGACAGAGTTGTCGAGTGCTACTTTTGGATACTGGGAGTGTACTTCGAGCCGGAGTACGCTTTTGCCAGGAAATTCCTGACGAAGCTCATTGCACTGACTTCGATCATGGATGACATGTATGATGCCTATGGAACATTGGAGGAGCTCATAGCTTACACGGAAGCACTTCAGAAGTGGGACCTCAGCGCCATAGAAGGACTTCCCGGTTACATGCAGTTGCACTACAGGGCGATCCTCGATGTCTACTGCGAGGCTGAGACCGAATTGGCCAGTAAAGGGCGCCTTTACGGCCTCCCCTATGCAATTCAATCAGTAAGAAAAAATATCAGTTTTACGTTCCGGGTTTAGACAACCATGTCGAATCACTTTTGTATCATGTTGGTTATTTTGCCTCCTAGATGAAAGATCAAGCCGTGGGATATCTCATGGAGGCGAAATGGTTCTACCAGAAATACAAGCCCTCACTGGATGAGTACATCGTCCTCGCATCCACGACCGCTGGATATGCAATGCTTATTACCAACTCCTTTGTTGGGATGGGAGATGCTGTGACGGAAGACGCTTTCAAGTGGGCATCAGGGAACCCAAAGATGCTGAAGGCTTCCATGATGTTAAGCCGTCTCATGGATGACATTGTCAGCCGAAAGGTATACACAGACTTTAGTCTCCAAATGGGATTTCCCAACTTCACTAAAATCCATCGAATTTTGACTAGTTTGAGCAGAAGAGAGGCCATGTTACTTCTGCAGTCGAGTGCTATGTCAAAGAATACGGGGGAACAGAGGTCGAAGCAGAGGAGGCCCTGAACAAGATGGTGTTTGATGCGTGGAAGGACATCAACGAGGCTTCTCTGATGCCGTTTGATGTCCCGGCACCAATCCTCACCCGGGTGATCAATTTCGCCCGTGTGATGGACGTGCTCTACAAGGACGGCGACAACCACGCACTCAAGCACCCTCATGAAGGACATCATCTGTTATATTCTCGTCGATCCCCTGCCGATGTGATCTCTAAGGCTCTCGTTTCCTTGACCACGTACAATTCTCACTGGCTGTCTGAGCACTGCAGTCTAATGAATGGCATGATAATAAGTATTCGGGCGCTTTTCAAAAGTAGTAAATTTCGGGAGTGACGCCACCACTTGATCAGATTAAAATCAATCCGCAGACAAATGATATTTCTCCACCGGAAATCATCTCTGCCGTTGACGTCATCGTCACATTATGAAGCCACCCTGGCTGTCGTTGCACAGCATGTTGATATTTGCCGAATGCGGAATGTGGCCTTATATTCCATGACTGTTTGCTCACCCATGGACGACAGCAGATAGCGTTGAGCCTAGAAATATGCTTGACATGGGAGATGATCCTGACCGAGTCAGGAATCCTGTCAAAGGACTGGAGCTGGAAAAATTGATGTCTAAAGTAATTCAGAAAATTTGTAATTAGCAAACAATGTCGAAAATTTCTTTTAGAACAGTGAAGTACTTATGCAGAGCTTTCCAAATGAAAATAAATGGTAGAGAATGAACAACTAGTTGTCTGAATCACTTTGGAAAGTTTGCATTTAGATCTGAGCAGATATTCATACTTCAACACGAAGAGCAAAATGCAAGAGCTATCAATGAGTTGATGACTGGAGTTTTCATTGAGTTTATTGCTTGAAAATGATCATTCTGCTTCATCAAATCTCACTTCTATATTGTGAGAGTATTGTCTGACACTAGAGCCGTGTTTTATGCAACTTCGGGGTTAGACACATGAGGATCGTGCGTCTAGGAGTACTTACGCAAGTGGAAGCAACAACAGTCGAGAGTGGAAGTCACCCTTGGTGTAGAGGTGATGTGCATTGAGCCACTATTACAAGCTGTACGAGGAAACTACAAAGCAAGAAGGCTTTGTGCGGGTGGAAGCAATGGTAGTCAGCCGTGACGTAAGTCGCTCTTTTGTATAGAGGTGTTGCTTGGTGAACCACGGTGATGAGCCTGCAGGATGAACCAGTCGTGATGATGAGCTGTGTGAGTTGTGGTTAATAGAAATTTTTTGTGAAGTGTGCAATTATGTAGCATTTGTATATAGTGGATATATCCCTGTTGGGATGGAATATTGGGAGAATGAAAGCTTGCATTTCATGTAGAACCACTATAAGTTTAGTTTTTTAGTGTCGCTGGAGAGAGTGAGGGTCCACGTCTGCTCGTTGTCAAATTGGCTGCCTCACGTAATGCCGCAGTTATGCAGGCAGGTGGATCGGAGGTGTAGCCCATGAAGAGGATGTTTGATCTGCAGGGAGGACTTCCCGTTGGCCTAGTTCTCCAGCTGATCCTTCATTTTGTTGTGTCCCGGAGGAGGACAGAGACAGAGTACACACCAACTCTCTACTGCCAAGGAAAGATCACGTATCTTCACTTCGCCAAGGAGTCCAGGATCCGAACCAAGCACAATCGTCTTAGGCATTCACGTGTGGATAGATGTTACCCCGTTCAGACTGGTGGTTTATGTCTGAACGAACTCTTTTAACGAGATTCGGGAAAGGTAGAGAGATCATCGGAATTTTGCAACTGACTCCAAGAGCAGTACCAGAAACCCCTTTCGGACAACTGAACTACTACTATTACTACTGCAGGGGCCTCTTTCAAAACCTCAAAACACGAACGGCGCCGGAGAGAATGCAGGTATCATCGTCCCCGACAGGTATCCCTGCCTGAGAAGATTAGGAGAAAAGAAACACAACGTTGTTAGATCTGAGTATACAGATCGACATGCAATAACAACTAACAAACCAACATATATGAGCCCAAATGACCACGTTTGGTGATTTAGACCTTAGTATAGAAAAGGCCAACCACAACACTCACCCATGTCCGTATTCATCCTTATATGGGGTCCTCGCGCGGCTGGCTGAGCCAGGACCCCTGCCTCCGCTCGTCCTCCTGGTGTTTCCTCCTGTAACGGATCCCAACGATGCCATCACCTTCCCCCTCGCGACAATGAGGACGCCTCCCATCACGGCCCTTTCCTCAGAGATGGCGAAGAGGGAAGGAGACCAGGAAGGAGCCCTCGACGTCTTACGAACCATCCGAGGAGGAGGAGGAGGAGGAGCTGGATGGTCCGAAGGCCCCGCCTTTGAGCCGGGGGATCCGTAGCAAGGGATGAGGTCTAGGAGGAACCTCATTGACTTGGTGGATATGTGGAGGGGGAGGAGAGGGTGGAGAGTCTTATTATATTATACGAGACTAGAGTTGTTGGGGGAGGATTCAAGTTGGGTTTATTTAATTTTGTTACGCCATCACTCCCCTACGAAACCAAACTCGTGGCCCTCATCGGGGCTTTCTTTAATCTTAGTTTAATTTTATGTCCAACTCCCCATGGCAACGTTTTACAGGAGAAAGCACACTCGGCATCCAAAAATACTTCGGCTAAACCTGTGAAGTACCATCTGATTGTTTGATTGCTTGGCCGACCACCCCGGGTTATATTTTTTATTGTTAGGATCGACCAGTGATGTAGCGGCGACGAGGTTGAGGCACAGGCCAACTAGTAAGGTGGGGGGTTGCAGCGGCACGCGCTTCACCCACCAGTGGATGACGACAGCAACGAGTTTAGGTTCCAACTTATTACACCATTATGTACAGTTCCTGATGCAGTACTCCCACTGCACTCACATGTACCATTACCAACTAGTAAGTTCGACAAATTGCGTCACTTTTGCTGACAAAAACTACCTAGACCCTCTTCAGAAGGACTACCATGATGACCATTACCACCAACCCCATAAAGGTGGCTGTATTTGTCTTCTCATTGAAAGCCGATCCAGCACTCTCGTCGTTATCAGGAGCCTTTTCTGCAGCCGGAGGGTTGAAGATGTTGTGAAGGAAGCTTGAAACGCCACTCACCATCTCAAACACGGTGAGTTTGACATTCTTTAGCAAGGTCATAAGAACACTAGAACTGCTTTTAGCGGACATCCCTTCCAACTTTGTCAGGGACTTCCAGCCTTCAGGTCCAGCATCATCAACAGATTCATCTGGGATTGGATACATCAGAGGAGATTCCGCGGCTTGTGTGGCAAGGAGAAGAAGGCATAATTCGGTTCAGTAACAATGTCAAGTTGGCAAATTAGTTACCCACAATTACAAAGTGAGTCGTTTACCAGAAATCTGAGACTGCATGAAGTCCTTGAGTGCGTCATTTTGCAGGAAAGCTTTCCAAACATTAGAGTCGCTTGCAATGGAAGCAACAACATCCTGGAAAAATTGATGGAATAAAAGTCAGCCTCATCTTCCATAAACCATGAACACAGCAGAAATCAGTGTCAACCAAGGAAATAATTGTCATGAGGTAATCCTTCTAAGTATCAGAAGAAACTTTCAATTTACAAGACTCGGGTTATATCAAGGCACCTGAGCTGCAGGACTTTGTGTAAGCAACATAAAAGCCTGGAAAGCATGATTGGGCACGCCATAAGTTGAAACAGCCCCACTTGCAACAGTTGAAATGGCAGAATCCCCGCCTTCTGGAGTTTTATCTTCGGACTTCAACGAATAGACCCTATGATGTGAATTAAGGAAATTAATTGATGCATCCATGAAGATCATAAAATCAACTTCACAAATCCTTCATATAAGGCATCGCCTGGGTTTGAGCACATGAAAAAGAAAGCCTTGGGGCTACTACTAACAAGGACAGAAAACAAATCCCAGCAGCCATTCATATTGCATTTTCTGAAGGATGTGGCACATGATCCCCCGAGAATACAAAAAGTAGAAAATTGAATCGAAATTAACTGAGTTGAAACCATCAAGACCCACCATAATCAGAAACCCTGCGATGACGAAAACAAAGCAAAAAGGTCCTCTGAAACACCCCCAAACAGATTCATTTCCCCCTAACACTCGTATAATTAGCATAGTACTTCATCAATCAAGTAAAAAATCAAGCAGTTCCTTCCACTTCAGCCATTTCCAATATCATCCATAAACACGAGTACTCGGAAAATAATTACGAACAAACTCGAAATCGCTCTCGGAGGGGGTATCAGAGCAACTCAAAACAACTCATCTCAATCAACACCAATGATGCTTCTGCGGATCAACCAAAGAAGACAGACACAATATATCCACAAGCCACGGTGGTGACCGTACTGATCGATTGCATCCTTCAGTTCGTTGGTAGCGGCCTTAGCCTCCTCTAAGCTCGGTGCGCCAGCAAAGATAACCCTAGGCATCGGCTTGCCGGGGGCCCGGCCCCCCTCCACCACGTCAACGACCTCCTCCCAATCATCGATGTTCCGCTGATTCCACTGCACGGCAGCGGGCGAAGAAGCCAACGAATCTTCGACGCCACCATGGGCCGAGAGGGCAGCGGAGGGGCGCGCAACGGCGTTGCAGACGAGTGACCGGGCGGCAGCGGATGGAGGCAAGCCGCGAAGGCCGGCGTTACCGGATCCGATCCCGGCGACCTTGGCTGCTGCGGATCGTAGAATGGTGCCTCCCCCCATCGCGCGTAGCTGCCCTGCGATATTCTCTCTTGCGTTGGGACGCCGTAAATGGATGGATGGGTTAGAGGGAGGGGATGAATATGAGACATGAATCTGTGGGATCTGATTCCGACTACAGGATTCTTATTTATTAAATGCCGTCGAATCAATTCGTTTGCAAAACTTCTCCCGTAAGGAAGCCACTTCCCTCCCGTTCCACCGCGCCCCCCCCTCCCCAAAAAAAAAAACCCCAGTGCTTTGGGCCGAGCCCAAACATAGGAGGCATCTGGGCTCATTATAACAGACTGGGCTCTGATAAAGGTCCAAATGAAATGGCCCATCAAGATTTCTGGCCCAAAATGAACCCGTTACGAGTTTTTAGTTTAAGATCAGTTCTCTCTCGAGGAGGTCCTTTTTCTTTTCCCCATGTTGACCCCACACAATAACATGCTGGACATGAAAGAAGAGTTCAAAGAAACGTGGTTTTGATGCTTCGTCTTGAGTTTTGTTCATAAATAACGTTGATGCGGAAACTATTTTATCAAATAAGGTCCCAACTTTGAAAATTCGGCAACTAATGCAGCGAAATCGGCCTTTATAAGGCCGATTTTATCCTAACCGAAGCAAAATCGGCATTTATAAAGTCAATTTTTGAAAATTTAATAAAAAAATACTAACTTCTCGTAAGTTCGTATTACAAAGACCGACCCATGACACTTAAAAAAAATCACGAAAGTCGGCCTTCGGACACCGAATCCCTTTTCTTTTCTAATTTTTTTATACATAATTTTTATTTTTCCTTCTGCTGTCTTTCAATGTGGTAGAGGGAGAGAGTTTGTGTGAGAAAGGGAAAGAGAGGGTAACTTCACCAGGAAAGGACTTAGCCAAATAATTTCCTGACCCATCAGAGGGTAACTTCACCAGGACACGTGTCCCTAAGACAGGGCGGGGTGGTGTCTCCTCGGTTGGCGTTTGTTGATGGGAAGGGCAGCAACGCTTCATAAATTGGGTTTGTTGGGAGGGTGTTGCTGTGATTGTTAGCTGTTGTATTATTGGGTCACAATTAATAGAAGAAACAGCTCACCGGCGGTCTTTCTTTCATCGGACTTGCGAAAAGGAGCCGGCTTTTTTGCTTCGTTTGTTAGTGCTGGGGTTTGCTGCTGCCATGGCTTCTCCTCCCACAGTCCTCGTCACCGGCGCCGGCGGAAGGACCGGTGCGTTTCTGGCTTTTTTCTTTATTCGTTTTGGGGTTTGATTTTAGACGGGTTTTGGAAGTGTTTTCCGCTACTTCTTCAGCTACTTGCTGGTTGGGTTTGGCCAAGAGTCGTGTACTGTATCGTGTTTTGTTCGGGAGAACAGGGAATTTGTCTGTGCCGTTAGGGGGTGCTGTCCAGAAGACCATATCTTGCTGTTGTCTTCTCTTTGATGTCTTGATAACTCATCATATTTCGGAAAACCTTGTGAAAAATGTGTTGATTGGAGGCGTGTTTCCTAATGTTATGTTCGGATGTATGGAAAAGCTTCTTGAGGTCTAAGAAACTAGATGATGAGAAGGAAGGCCGTGTTGTGGAAATCGTATCGGCTGAATTTGTGCCTGTCCTATTCGTGAGGGCACGTTTGTCCGACCTCGTGAAAGCTCTGGGGTCATGACTTGTATAGTTAGATGACTTGCTGGGTAATTGGTGGACAGGTCAAATAGTTTATAAGATGTTGAAGGAAAGGTCGGAACAGTCTGTTGGGAGAGGTCTGGTGAGAACCCCGGAGAGCAAGGCCAAAATCCAGGGTGCCGATGATGTGTTTGTTGGTGACATAAGGGACGCGAACAGCATTCTTCCTGCTTTTCAGGGCATTGATACTCTCATTATTCTGACCAGTGCTGTGCCAAAGATGCAACCGGGGTTTGACCCTACACTAGGGGGACGGCCGGAGTTTTATTATGAAGATGGAGCGTATCCTGAGCAGGTCCTTGGTTGATCTTTTAGTACACCAGAATATGGTCAATTCTTTCTTGTTTTCCGACTAATTGCTTTGGTTGCTAGGTTGATTGGATCGGACAGAAGAACCAAATCGATGCTGGTATTTACCCTTAAGATGATTCCACAAGTCCCTTTCTTTGTCCTTATCCATTTGTGATTAAATTTTTCCAATTTGACATAATGGCTGTTATATGTTATATTTATGCAGCAAAGGCAGTGGGAGTAAAGCAAATTGTCTTGGTCGGTTCTATGGGCGGGACAAATCCTAATCACCCACTGAACAGCTTGGGAAATGGGAATATATTGGTTTGTTGACCTTTCTTCAGTTCTTACCTAATCTCTTTCACTGGATATCTGTTCCGTCTCCGTTATAAGAAATGGTAACTTCTGAACTTGCATTGACCACACCACGGGATGTCTATCAAGGGACAATCTTCTAACCAATAGCATACATTCATTCGTGGCCCATCGCAAAAATATATCCCTGGGGTATTTGGGTATTTGAATTGTAACGATTTTTGCTGTAATACTTTTTCCTTCTCGTAGTCAAAATTCAAAGACCATGCTCATGCATGTTTCTTGGATATAATGTGTAGATTAGTTTCATCCAAGTATTGCCTGCTCTGCTTGTCTGTAGATTTGGAAGAGGAAGGCTGAGCAGTATTTGGCTGACTCGGGCATCCCATACACCATTATAAGGTGAGTTTCAAGTAAGCACCAGTGTGTCCACATTTTTCAATGTTTCCCATCTACGCTGGGCCAAATATCGGTCTCCTGGCTTTGCGCAATCCTTGTCATGACGTAAGATGTGTGTGGGAATGAAGTCAATGTCTCGCTCTTTTTCAGTTTTTCGATAAAGTTTCTGCTGTTTATGATGGATGAGTTCTTTCAGGGCTGGTGGCTTGCAAGATAGGGATGGTGGTGTCCGAGAACTACTTATTGGGAAAGATGACGAGCTGCTTCAGACAAATACCAAGAGTGTACCTCGACCTGATGTCGCTGAAGTCTGCCTTCAGGTCTCAGAGCTTTTGCTTGCTGGGTCATTTTGGTTGCCTTTTGGTACTTTTTGTTCTGCTCACGACCAGCTTGACTTATTTATACTTCAGGCACTGCTCTATGAGGAGGCCAAATTCAAAGCATTCGACTTGGCCTCAAAGCCCGAAGGAGCTGGCACACCCACCAAAGACTTCAAGGAGCTATTCTCCAAAGTGACAACAAAGTTTTAAGCGATCATCCTGGTGTGGCGCTCACTGCCAACTGAACTGAAGTATAGGTGTGGCAAGCCCTGTTTTTGCCGCATTCTTTCGCTACACAAGGACCAAAACCCTGTCTCGAACTATGGTGGCCGCACATTAAGCCTGTCTCGAACAAGTTCGCCAAGGCCGCACTTATAAGAACCTTGTTCGATAAGACCCTCATCATATTCAATTGTGCATGTCGTTGTATCCGGAGTTTTAGTAACTTGGATGAATCAAAACTAGCAAAGGATTCCGAGTTTTGTTTCAAAATACGGTTAATTCGGAAAATATTTTTGCATTTATGATTAAAACTTTTAAATTTTTTGGTTTACAATCCTATCCACATTGATTTCATGTAGATGGGGCGATTTCAGAAGAAGTTGAACTCATTGTTGGAGCCTAGTTCTATGAGTTTGAACTCATGATCTCTTCTCTTGTGAAAGAAAAAAAGTCTCTAACCACTTGCCTAAATGATAACCCTTTAAGGAAGTCGAATTCATAGAGTTCGAGTTTGGGCTGTATACAAGGAAACATTAAATTTAGAAATATTTTGTGGGCCTGAGGTATTTAGAAACAAAACTAAAAAAATTCTAATTTTTTAGGCCAAATATCGATATTTGGCCCAATCAATTTACCAACTTTATGTTTTAGCATATTGTTTCAAAAGTTTTCAATTTGGCCTAATTTCAATTTTATTGTTCAATTTGGCCCTATTCGTAGCGGCTTTAATACGTGTCATTTGTTTTTCCTACGTGACAATGATAATGAAATAAATCAAGGGCAAAATATCGATATTTAGCCCAATGAATTTGCCAACTTTACGTTTTTGCCTAACGTTTTAAAAGTTTTCAATTTTGTCTTAAATCAATTTTAATTCAATGAGAAATTCGAGGAACGTGAACTAAAAACCCAGGAAAGCATGAGTCTACCTCAGTGACAACTGGACTCTTATTCTACTAACGACTTGGTTTCCCTTACGAAACAGGGGAAAGGAGCGAGGCCTGAAGACATATTCATTGAGGAGAGAAGAAAAATGCAAGGTTTAAAGCAAAAGCAGACTGTACACGACCCAAACATAAATCTCTTATGTCATTACACGAATCGAAAATGGACCTAATGGCGCAGATCTCACATCGACAAAAGTAAAGAGAGAAGCAAAGCCGAAAATAAGACGGGAGATGATAACCCAGTTGTCACTGAGGTAGACTTCTGTTTTCCTGGTTTTTTGTTTCCTGTTCCTCGAATTACTACTCAAATTAAAATTTATTTAAGGCCAAATTGAAAACTTTTAAAATGTCAGGCCAAAATGTAAAGTTGACAAATTTATTGTACCAAATATCAATATTTTGCCCTTGATTTATTTTATTATCATTGCCACGTAAGAAAAACAAATGACACGTATTAACGCTAACGGCGAAATCGCAAACGCCGCTACGAATAGGGCCAAATTGAAATAAGGCCAAATTAAAAACTTTTGAAACGATAAGTCAAAACCTAAAACAAATTAATTGATATTTTTCCTTTATTTATAATCACATTTCAAATGAGCAGATTTCAGTCAGCCTCCGGTATATTTTAACTTTCTGGCCGAGCGACTGAGTTTGTTAGGATTTGATGTGTCTTTTTTTTTTTTTGGCAAGGGTGGGTTCAAGGTTTCAACCCGGGAAAATATTTTGTAAATAGTAATTTTTAAAATTTGTTAAATGTCATTAAATTGGTGTTAAAAACATTTATTTTGATTTATCGAGAAATTTATATTTTAAATATTAAATTTTCTTTTTCGAATTAAATGATTGAAATGCAGCCTTTTCAGTATTATTTTAAGAATTTTTTTTTCTACGTGCGAAAAATAATTCGAATTCCACTTCTTCTCAACTGTGTTTACTTTACCGTGCTTTTCTCGTAAACAAACGCAAGAAATTTGAGAAAAATTTTAAAATACACATTTAATAAAAAAAATTATTAAAATAATGAGAAAATTAAATATTTCATAAATACCGTTCATATATTGTTTATTCGATCTGTGAAGGGGATAAAGTCGTGTTTTCAATAGAAGATATATCCTAATTAAAGCAACGCCTTGGGTAAGTCGGACGACTTTGTCCCACCTCACAAAAAAGATAGACCGTTCTTCGTATGGCCGTGCACAAGCCACTTCCGTCGGAACCCCAACCTCCTGTCTGCCTCCCCTGATTACCTGCAATCCCTAGGGTTTCATTTCTTCTGCCGCCGCGGCATCCATCTCCACGTTGCTGGCTGCACACTTTCCCTCCCGCTACCCGCGGTGACGTCACAGATTAATCTATTTATCGATCATGGAGGTGAAAGCATGCTCTGGAGTGGATTGTTCCGATTTCCCAGCGGTGGTTGGGGTTGGCGTGAAGAGAAGACTCGTCAGGCCGTACTAAGGTGCTTTTGAAGGGGCGGTGGATCGGAGGCTTTGAGTTTTGATCAAGAAGCCGACGAGGGGTAAATCGAATTTTGAAAAGACGATATTGCTTCAATAAAAAGACGTGGGTTCCTTCATCAGTCTAAGTCGTGTTTTAAAAAAAATACGATTTTGCTCTAAAGTCGTTTTTTAATTGTTATTTTAATTCGGTGGTATTTTAGAATTTTTCTCCAATTTGTTGCGGAATCCCGGGCGAATGGCGTCCCTTCAGACAATCTGCTACCTCTTACCTCCTCGTCACTTGGCTCCGGTTCCCCGACCCGGTTTCAAGCAGGGACAACTCCGACTGAAGCTCCGCCCCCGCAGAGCCCCAACTACGCTTGCCTCAAACGACACGTCTGAAACCGATGCGGTCGATGCTCCAGCCGCCGACGTGGATAACGTCGGAGTTAAGGTTGCTTTGTCCATGCTCAAGTTCTACAAGAGTGAGTGACGGAGTGAATTCGTTATCGGGTTCCAACAGGGGACTGCCCTAATCATTGTTTTCTTTTCTGGGACGTGGCAGGGGAGATTTCACCGATCCTGCCCAACAGCTGTAGGTACGTTCCGACTTGCAGCGAGTACTCCATGGAGGCTTACAAGAAGTACGGCGTCGTTAAAGGCACGGTCTTGACCGCCTGGCGACTCTGTCGTTGCAATCCTCTTGGTGAGAATGGGGGGATGATTTTTTAATGTGAATCGTGACTGTGTTTGTTCCCCCACCATCCCGATTTGGTTGAGTGTTTTCTGATGGCGGTCTTTGGCAGGTGGGTCGGGATTCGATCCTCCGCGGTGGTTCGGCGAGGAAGTCCATATTGAGGATTGAAAAGGCTTTTGCTGTGGTAAGCACACCTGTTGGGTTTAGGAGTTGCTAGAATCTGTTTTGTCACTTTTCCAGTTGTGTTTGAACTATATAGTTGGATGTTGAAACGCTGGCGATTAGATGGACCAGGGAATTGCTTCATTCAGTCGCCTTTTTTGCACGTAAATCTCCCGAGATGATCCAGCCGGATGCAGTTCTATAGTGATTGAGCTAAGCATTGCAGTAGACTAGATTCTATTCCAGTGTTTGGTTTCACCACTATGGCACAATAGCCTGACCTGATGGGTTTCGGCCAGATCATTTCCTCGCTGCTGAGTACCATTGCAACTTCCGGATATTGCAGGTCAAGGTTAAGAGCATGATACCATAAGGCGGAGTAGCTGAGCTGGGGTTTAATCCTCGTCGTCATGGCAGTTGTCTGTCTTCCTCCAGAACCAGATACATTGGTCAAGACAGACAACATGGAGGCACGGGCATCAAAATTTAACCTGCGACGACCACATTCTTAGTTTCGTTTTGGAACATTGATCGACATAACTGTCTGTCCTTACCATAGCTTGAAGAGATGCTGACCGATATACCGTGTTTATAAGCCTGACTGTACGATAAGACTGCGAGAATGGATCGTCCTCCTCTTGCTACTTAGTCCAGCATAAGAACAAATGGACGAACAGCTTGACCATTGTCTCTAGAACATCTGCTATCTTTCCATCCCTGCTGTGGCGATCTGATAACGTTGTAAAGGCTATCGTCGGCCAATACTCGGAAAGCCCATTTGTAATTTGGCTTGGTCATTTTACTGGGATAGGCCCATGTTCTTGTAAGGTCCAGCCCATTTATTCCCCCTCTGCCTGGTCTATTATCGTCCTCGTGCAGTGAAAGACTGACAGAAACAGAACCCACAGGCCCGAAATGCCTAGACGATGATGATTAGCGGCAGGCTAGTCGCAATGGCTTGCAGCTGCGGTGGTGGCCGTTGCTCCATGATACGTATGGTCTTCTCCCCGATACTTCCCCTGGTCCACCGCAACCGCGTCTTCTTCTTCGGGTCGAGGACCCCCTCCTCATCGTCGTTCGCTTGCAGGACGAGCCATGCCGCCGACGCCACCGTGTGGATGTCGTCCGCCCATCCATAGCCTCGTGGATACAGTCATCCAGGAGCTCAGGAATTCGCGGTCTCGGTCGCGGAAGGTTGTACGCTCTGCATCCGCATCCAAGTAAGTTTGCTTATCGGAAACAATTGACCATACTCCTTGGGACGGTTGTGTTGCTGCGAGTGGTTCTCGGGAACTTTCGCTAGTTGTGGAACTTCCAATAGGATTTCATCCATTTGGTGAGGAATGACGTTTAGTTTGACTATTCGGAGGCATCACCTGAACTGAAGAGGATAGCCAGACGAGAAGGAGACCAGAAAAGAAAGGAACCGGAGGACATAGCCTAGAACTAATGATCAAGATGTTAAAGTTTGATTGAGTGTGCCTAAGTTTAGTTCTCTTAGTTATTAAGCTTTCTGTAGAGAAAACTTTTAAGAATTAAATTTAGTGGCGGTGGTTAGTTGTCAATTCTGTTGGCTGAGGAAAAAATCTTTTTTTTAGATTGGCCCTTACTAGCAGCGGAGAACTTCTGGAGGATAAGCTTGTGAATCGAGCATTGGAGAAAGGATTGCTGCTTGAGTTTAAAAAGGATTCTGAGAAAGTATTCCTTGCTGTTGCTCAGAGACCTGATGGCAAGAAGAATTGGATGGTGTTGGATCAGGTATGCCTGATTTATTGCCATTCTCGGAGGTGCTATTTTTGGTTAATTTCTTTCCATCTAACCTTTTCTTATATTAATTTTTTTGCATGAAGAATGGGTTTACCTCCTCCATCAAACTGTAGCAGATTACTTTTGTTGGAAAGTAACTCAGTGGATGAAGCCCATTCAGTTGATGGAGCCCAAGGAGGAGGTGAAACAGAGTCTACAGAACCTGGCCATCTGCAGAACTTGGGCAACAGAGGCTGTGAAGACAAGCCCAGTGGCACTAAAGGAAATAAACCAGACGAGGATGATAAGGATGATTTTGTTAAATCTGCACATGGTTGTTAGACGTCTGTAAGGCGTCTGTTAGGCAGACCACGTTGTCTGGTACATAGGAGAGAGTGCAGCTAGTTGGCTATATAATGGGTTCTGTAGCACAAACAGTAATATATGAAAAAATAGAATGCTTCTTTCTCTCTTTCTTCTTCTCTGCGTCCTTCTTCTTCTTCTGCACTTTTTCTTCTTCGTCTTTTCAGCTCGATTATAGTCCCGAAACACTTACAATCCCTCCTATAAACTTCTTCAACTTTTATCGTTCCAATTTGACTTCATTAGCAATGCTGAAGTAAATTTGGTTAGTCTCAAAAAAATGTGAGAGACATGAGCTTCTTTAAGCGAGCTTTTCTCAGTGTAATGGTTATGTGACTATCATTTTGCTTGAAATGGTGCAGGATCCTACCTTGCTGGAGTTTGCGTGGGCAGAACTTCTTGAACCGAAGAAGCCCATTATGCCATAGGAACTGGCAAAGGTACTTATCACACAACTACAACAATGGCTGTAGTAATCCATAAATAATTAAACCATGTTTTGCAGATGATATTCGGTAATTCAGAGCCTCTTGAGAGTTACTGTGCCCATCGTTTGCTATCAAGAGATGAAATATACTTCTTCGTGCTTGAGACAAAAGGCTCTATTACTGTGTATAGCCCTCGACCTGCACACAGGTATTGTTGGAGCTTCTGCTTATTATTGTTGATCAGGATGAAACAATAATGTGTGTGGGCAATGTATATCATTGGTAGGGATCTTCAGGTTGGTATAATGGAACATGTTTTGTTTCAGAAGGTTGTGTTGTCTTGGTAAGAAGAGAAGCAAGCGAGCATTGAGAGAAGGAACTTCTGAGGATAATCACCCCTTTTGATCTTGCCAGGTGGAAGAATTGATGCGCAGGCGGCTTGCACGAGAGGTTGCTTAGAAAGAACTCCAGGAGTTTTCAGATTTGCTAAAATCGGCGAAATCCAAGCCTTTTGGTTCTAAGCCTGCCAAATCCTCCTGGCTTATTGAAGAGAAGTGCCAACAAACGATCAAATCTCTTGAATGCTTTGCTATTGATAACTGCATAAGTGATGAACAGAGGAGAACTGCTGGCATGGTAAATTGTGTTTGCACAATTTATGAAGGCTCTGTGCTTGGTGTTACGGCCATTGAGAAGGGACATTGTAGGAATTAGGAAAAGGATAGCTGTTGATTTAATATGAGATCTCCTGTTTGATGCTTGCTTTGAAATTTCTGTTAATTTTTCAGATATTATTCAATCAATTCCCTTTGTTACTAGATATTTGCTTATTCTTAGGCACCCATTTTTTCCGGCAGATACTCAAGGCCATGGGACTGACCAAAACGGCATCTTCTGCTGTAAATCTTCTTATTGAGATTGGATATTTTCCAGTTCATGTCAATATTGATCTGTTGAAAATAGACCTCTCCACTCTTCCTTCAGATGAAGTTGTTTCGGCTGCCGCTAGTCTTCTTTCTGAATCAGATGACCCTGATGAGGTTAGTGTAAATTAGTGCTACTGTCTTAGATAAATAACGGAGAAAGGTCTCACAATAGGCAACTTTCTTCAATTGAGCAGAATGTTGTGGTTATTATTATTTTTTTAGCCATTGAAAGAAGAAATCATGTAGCTTTGATGTGATCAGAATATCTATTTTCGGGTACTTAAGGATTTAATGAATCATCGCCATTGAATTGAAATAAAATTAACGAAAGAATAACAGAATTAAAAGGATTTTTTAGAGTGTCATGAAATTGTACTGAGTATTTGTTCTTGTATATTTGTACATGTTTAGGTAAATCGGAGGGATCTCTCTCACCTCAAGGTTTATGCCATTTGATGTTTTCGAGGCAGATGAGGTTAGGATCTTCTGATGTCCATGATGATAATCTGGCTTGTAGAGAACATTTTGGTTTACGTTTATCTTTATCTTTTTATTTTTTATTTTTTTTGGGGGGGGGGGGGGGTGGAAATTATTGATATCAGTAAGATGGTTAGAAAAAGGAATTGCGTAGAGAACACTGATATCCTTACAATACAAATTAGACTTACTTTGTGGATTGGAGGGAGAAAATGGGCTATCAGATTTTGTGCTAGCAGTGGATTTTTATGGTAGCTAGCTTAGCTTGCATAGATGGATTATTTGACTGTGCTGCAGGACCTTATTTATTCTTCCTTCCAGTTTGCCTTCCTACCTAACGGCTGCTAATCTTTTGTCCAATTGTGTATGGAATAATTAGCAGAAGGATGTATTTAAATGGAACATGATGCTTTAAGTGCAATGAGGCTACCAGATGGTCGGATTAAAGTCTGGATACATGTAGCAGATCCTGTGAGATATGTTCAATCTGGGAGCATGATTGATAGGTAGTGTAGGACAACTCTTTGCTCATATGCCATCCTTGTTGGCTTCGGAGGCTGATAAAAAGCATGCTTCGTTTTGTACAGAGAAGCAAGAAGAAGAGGAACTTCTCTCTTCTTACCCACAGCAACTTATCCAATGTTTCCGGAGAAACTTGCTATGGAGGGAATGAGCTTTGCCGAGTTTTGCAATGCTGTTACTGTTACAGTTGTGCTCAACTCAGGTGGGAGGTGATCCTTTAGTGCTTTTTACTTTGTGAATATTTATAGGTTATATTGTCTAACATATGTGAATCTTGCCTCCGATTGCTGAACTCCTAACCGGACCTTGTGGAAGGTGTGAGAATGCGGGCATGTCAATATTTCATTGTGGCTGTCCCCTGTAAGGCAATGGAATCTTATTGACACATCCATAGGATGCCATTGCTTCGCCACATAGGATCATCATCTCAGATACGAGTCTCATAGCATGGTCAGCCTGGTCCTCCACGTAGAGATTTATAGAATGTTCTGGATCGTCCGGATTAGGTACCTTTATGCACGTCTCCAATGTTGCCGTGTCAATAGCACCCTGAAGTTATGGACAATTATCAATCTGATGAAGAGGAGAGTTTGAACAACAGTAGACATGCTCACAAGCCCTACAAACCATCTTCATGAAACAGAAAACGAAAAGGTTGCACATTAGAGTTACTACCGCAAAAATTTAAGGCAAGCTTAGATTGCCAATTCATGGCTCATCTAAAAATATATTTGTCAATGCATGTATAAGTGACTGCAGAATCCACTTCCTCACTCTACATCTAATTTATCAATGATGGACTACCTGTCGGCAACGCCATTTGAACCGGAGAGAAGCTGCCTCAGACAGGATTCTCAAATCAATCTCCTCCTCCAGGTTGAGATTAATAAGCTCTGAGGCACTTTCGTAAGTCAGTATATAAGTCGGTTTGATGACTGAATTATCCACATCGAATTCATCAATGCTGTTCTGCCCATGTAACATGTTTGTCAGAAGATTATTCAGAGAGACTATAAAACTATGTTGATAATAATAAAGACGAATCAGCATCCTTTTCTACATCCTCCACTACACAGAGACAATGTAGTTGGCGACTTATTCCTGAATATTGATGCAACAACAGATAATTAAGCAATGTTGTGGAGTTAATGCAAAGACACCTTTCAGTTTATACTAGCTATGGTTAAAGTTATGCGTGCAGCAGAGTTTGATTTCGGGAAGCCAATACGCCATGGTGTTCTCGGGCTTCCTGGACATGTCCAGTTCACATCACCTATACGACGATATATGGATCTTCTTGCGCATTATCAGGTATGACCACCCAAAAAGGTGCAAGTTTACTTCTTATTCCTCGCTTGTAAATGCTTTCATTCATTGGGTGGATGTTGAAGGCATTGTCGTGTCTCCTGTCCCTGATTTACATCAGTTGTCTCTGTTGCCCAGGTGAAAGCTTTTCTTCGTGGGGAGACCCTTCCCTTTACAGGTGGGCAACTTGAAGGGATTGCATCTAGTGTAAATATGAATGCCAAAATGGCAAAGAGGCTGTCCAACAGTTGTCTACGGTATTGGATATTATAATTTTTGAGGAGGCAACCCAAGGGAAAGGACTTACTGGGCATTAGTACTCCGATTTATTAAGGACAGGACTGCTGCTCTACTTTTAGTTGAGGTGAGCATGGGCCCTTCTGCTTTTGCAACATCATTTCTGGAATAATCTGCAGATGACTGACCTAACAAATTTCAATATCTTGATTGCTCTGAAAATCTACATAGAACATTCATCTCTGTTTCTGACATGCTGCAGTCTTCTTTGGTTTCTTTTAACAGGTCTTCCGCCTGGGTGTCGGTAGGTAGGTACGGATGTCGGAAATGAAATCTTGGTCAAGGTGGAAGACGCTCTGCCACGGGACAACTTCCTTGAAATGTTTCCAGTCTTGCAGCATGAGCTTGGAGCATTCATTTTTTTTTTTTATCATTCCCGTGTCCAATGCTCCTGTATGTTTAGACTTCTCTTTTCCTTCTGAAATTGAACACAAGCGTCCTGCTAATAATTTGGGTCTTCTGAGCCAGGACTACACAAAATCTACACGGCTCTGGCGGACATTGGATGAAATTCGACTTGTGCATTGGAATGAACCTGCTCACTTAGAGGGGGGAATTCGAGAGGGCTCACTTATGGAGTGACCTTTCCTCTGCTCTCTTATGCCCTTCTCTGCTATTAAGCTACTACTACTACTAAGGGCAAAGCTCTTACTTCTCACGTACGTTGTAGCAGACAACAGGTAAACGGGACTCGTGGGAGTAAGTGAACATAGTGAAGGCCGGTTTCGAGATATAGGAATGTTTACAATTGTTGTTGTTGTAAACTATATATAAATCAAAAGAACGATCCGCCAAAACGAGCAGCAGTGTATTTTCCACACTGGGCTTGTCCTGTCTCATATCATTTGGAGAAATATATTTCTCACTAGCTGAAACCGTGCATCCCTGGAATCAGAGGAGGCTAGTTTTTAAAAAAAATTATGGAATTTTGTAAATATAATCAACCACCATAAAATTGACACTTTATCCTGAACAGACTATGTCGCTAGCTTCAATAAAGTAATGACTGTAGAAGACTAATTCTAAATCTGACAGTCTATTTCGCAAAAACTAACTGTACCAAAAGGAGATTATTTATGGGATTCATACAACTCTCGAGATGAGTTTCGTGGCAGATTGTTATTCGTAAAGCGGAGAAGCCGAAGGCCGTGGATAGTTCGTGGTCCTGCTAGGCTTGGTTGCGACAGGCTGGGGATTCCCACAGCTCGATTGCCGGTCCTTGGCCTTCCGCCTTGTGCTCTTCGTGTCCTGGAGCTGCTCGAGGGATTGAACTATCTCGTTCATGTTTGGCCTGACCTTTGGCTCTAAGGCTATGCATTGGAGGGCGAGGGTGGCCACCTTCTGGGCCTGCTCGAGGGAGTATTGCCCCTCGAGACGGGTGTCAATCACCCGGAATACCCTCCGCTTGTTTGTGAGGTACGGTTTCGCCCATTCCACGAGGTTGTGTTGTCCCATTGGTCTGTTCTTGTCGATTACACGCTGGCCTGACAGGATCTCCAGGAGGACCACCCCGAAGCTGTACACATCAGATTTCGTGGTAAGGTGGCCTGGCGGAAAACAGACGGGCCAAGCGGTCAGAAACAAATAATTTAGGACCACAATTAGCTGCTAAAATTCGCAATGCCCGTGTTAGCATTTACCCGTTGCGAGATACTCTGGGGCTGCATATCCAAAGGTGCCCATGACTCGAGTCGACACATAGCTCTTACCCCCAGTCGGACCATCCCTGGCTAGCCCAAAGTCGGAAACCTTTGCATTGTAGTTCTGCGGTGATGCAATCAAGTTAACAACTTCATGAGCTTTAGGGTTTGAAACAAACCGCACGATGGGGATGGCCACCACATACTGTGTCTAAAAGAATGTTAGACGCCTTGAAGTCGCGATAGATCACTTGTGGCTCCAAGCCATGAAGAAATGCGAGACCCTTTGCAGCGTCTAGAGCAACTTTCATCCTCAGACTCCACGAGAGCGGCTGGAAGTAAGTCCCTCCTGTTAAGCATCGCGGAAAGGGCGAACCATCAGCCAAAATGTACATGATTGATGCAAGCACTAAACTATTAAGCTCAGCACTTACTCCTGAACAAGTGATTTTCCACACTTCCTCGCGCCATAAATTCATAGACGAGAAGTCGATGCTCGTCCTCTAGACAATATCCGATCAACTTCAGCAGATGAGGATGATGGAGCTGCCCCAGGTAGTTGATCTCGGCCTGCAGTTTCCGTTGCAGGAATTATGAGAACAGGCGAAAATGATGGCGCGAATCGAGTCAATTAAAAGCAGGAAATCGCTTTACCAGCCACTCTCGGTGTCCCTGTAAACTTTCTTGATTAAGCCTCTTAACGGCAATGATCATGCCGGTGCCAGGCCTCGCCGCTTTGAGAGTTTGTTCATCAATCCAGCCTTTGAAAACCAAGCCAAAGCCGCCTTCTCCCAGAACACTATCCGGCCGGAAATTCCTCGTAGCCAGCCTAAGCTCGTTGAAGGTGAAGCTCTTCACGTCGCAGCTCTGCAGGATCGCGTCCTCGCTGCGCTGGGTATGGGAAACCGACGAGGTGGACCCCCTGCTCGCTCCGCTCGACTCGTTCGCGTCGCGGCTCACATTCTTAGACCCTACGACCGCTCCTGTTTCACGCCACCCATCATTCCTTGGACATCAATCATCCATACCACACAGCGAATTACAACATAAAACTAATGGGATCTGTCATCGCCTTGCAACCAACTTCAACTAATGTCTAACAACATCAAACGATTTGGATACGGCAGGGCGTTACCCGTGTTGGCAGGAGACTCGGCCTTGATTTTATTACTCCAGCAAATCCCCATTAAAGAAAACGAACTACTCTTCTTACAAAACCAGCAGAAGCCTTTGTTTCAGGACAAAGCAGAGGGCGAGGGGATGATCCAGTAACCAAAAAGGCTGCGAGAAAAATCTGGAGATTCCTTTTCTTTCTGGGTGTCTGTTAGTAATTTGGTAACATATTACTGGAGATAGGGGGATTGAGGGGGGAAAGGTGAGACAGAGGAAGAAAAGTCTGGTTTGCGGGAAGAAATCAATAGTCAAAAGGTTAGGGAAGGCAGGTCTACGAAATTACGCCAAAACGAAATTCGCATATTAATTTCTAATTTATTCATAATATTGCACGATTCAAAAATACGTCTGTGGTAAATTCAGATAAATACGTATTTTCGAACCACGTTACCTAAGATAGTCCAAAGATGCATTTTTCAAACACATTTTTTCGGTCATTAAAAAAAAAATGGACAAAGTAAGATAGAATTCTAAGGTCCGAAAAAAAAACGCGGTTGGAATTTTCTAACTAACCTTAATTTCTTACAAATACGGGTTTATGTTGGTGATTGTGTAAAGCGCCACTGGGGTTGCTGCCATTCTTGACCCAATGAAGAGGTTTGAGACCTGGTTTACTGTTTGAATTCCTCACACGAGATTCGATCTGAAGAAACTCGTTCTGAATTGTCTCGTCTGCCTGCCTGCTTGCTTGCGAGGGGCATCCCAATTTAGAAAATGAAATTGGACACAGACGTACACGTACACGTAGGCGTTGGCCGGCCAGAAGCTTCCATTCCAACTGGTTTCATTTCCGTGTCTACTTTTTTCTTTTTTATGGTCTTGTGTGAAATCATTACCTGTTAAGGAATGGGCCGATTTCGGCTCATTGGGCTTATGTCCATCCCATAGGCCCAAAACAATGGGCCGAGTGATTTTACGGACTAGGCCCATTGTACCAACATACGGGCCACGTGGACCGACAACCCCACGTTTTCAACAATATTATCATTGTATTTTTTAGGCCAGATATACATTTATGTCCCTGACTTTTGGCGAAATTTCTTTTCTGTCAACATCTTTTTCTTTTTCATACGCAAAAGTGTCACTAACTATGCCATCAACAATTTTCCTGGCCAATGTTAGATGACGTTAGGCATAATGCCGAGCTGGACATAACGGAGGTCCACGTGGCAACCCCGTAGGACATCCTATGTGGAAAAGAATTGAGCGTAATTGGATAGGGGTCCTTCTATCCCCAAAATCAAAAATCAAAAGAAAAATTTGGAAACCCTAATCGGAGGCAGAACCCTTGACCAAATCGGAGACGAAGGCTAATGCGAAGGAGTGAGGCGACCGTAATTGGAGGCGAAGAAGGAAGTAAGGCGACCCAGGAAGTGACTCGCTTGAACCAGGTAGCAGCTTCTCGTCACCATCAAAGGTATGTTGTCAAACCCTTTTGTCTCCATTGTTTGCACTCGTGATTAGGTAGGTTAAAGTTTAAGTAGGTAATTTGGGTGTTGTTTGGCTGAACAAACAGATACAATGAAGCGGGTGAATCTGAACATGCATGTTGGGGGTATGATGTGTTTTTCTGGATTGTGTTCTTTCACAGGAGGCACGGTAGTTAAGTATGGTGGGGTGGATGCTGACCTTTTAGGTTATTTCACTTTGGTGGCCCTCCAAAGATTCAGGGCTAAATAGGGTTTTGAAAATGTGGTATGGGCATCCGGGTCACAGTTTGTCGCTGGTTAGGGAAATTGTAGGAAACTCGGAGGTTATGAAAATGATAGAAGGATGTTAAGAAGGTGAAACCGTGGATATATATTGTGAAGGGGAGGGTGATAGTGTGGTTGATGAGTTAGAAGTAGATCCTAATGAGAAGAGTGATGAGTCATTGGAATTGGAGAAGGAGTGAGAATGAAGTTAGCGATGAAGGAGATGAATTGGACGATAAGAAAGATAATGAGACTGAGGTTAGAGATGAAATAGATGAATCGAGTGATAAGGAGTCGGATGTTCCTCAGCCTAATCCACCAGTTTTTGATAGTGACATGCCTGTTCTTGAGGTGGAGTCGAAATATGAGAAATTAGATGTTGAAATAGGAGATGATTCTTGTTGTGTGACCATAGGGGATAGATGGAAGCAACTGTCGTGTGAATTTACCGAATATAACCCTCACTGTGATCACAAATGTATTGAATGGAAGGCTGGATTGTGTTTTGAAACTCCTCTGCAAATGCATGAAGCTGTCCAGTGGTATGCTATTGAAAATGGATATAATTTACGTTGGAAACAAAGTAATGAGAATAAACAGGAAGCTATTTGTGTTAGAGGTTGTCCGTGGAGATGTTATGGGTCTTGGATGAAGAAGGAAAACACATTTATTGTTAGGTTTGTGTTGAATGAGCATAAATGTAGTCGGAGCATGAGTAATCGTCAAGTAACAACAAGATGGTTGGCAACTCAATTCATGGAAGGGATTATTCGTAGGGCTGGTGCGACAGCCCGGGAAATTCAGCAAGAAGTTATGGAGAAGCATCATTTATAAGTTCCATTAATGAAAGTTTATAAAGCCAGTTGGTTAGCTGATAAGTTGGTTAATGGCACCGTATATGACCATTTCAAGGATCTTTGACTATATCTTGATGAGTTGAGGTTGAAATATCCGACTTCTACTTTTAAGTTGAGTTGTGAATTGACTCTCTCTACAGGGACGTTTACAACTTTCAAAAGGTTCTTCGTATGTTTTGATGCTCTAAGATCTGGTTTCATAGAGGGATGTAGACCTTTTATTGGGTTTGATAGGACTTTTATTAAACATAAGTGTGGTGTGATTCTTTTAAGTGTCATTGGTCGTGATGGCTATGAAGGAATGTTTCCCATTGCTTGGGCTATTGTAGAAGGGGAAAACTGATTCTTGGAGCTGGTTGTTAGAGTTGTTTTTCCAAATTCTCGAAGTTGGCACTGGAGCAGGTTGGACATTCATTTCAGACCAACAAAAGGTATGTTTTTGTTGTTCCTGTTGTAGAAGGTATGTTATTGTTGCTCATCATCTAATTTGTTCATTTACAGGGACTGCTCAATGCGATTGTGAATCTGGCACCAGCCGCCGAACACATGAATTGTGAAGACATATTTACCAGAATTGAAAAGTGAAACACAAAGGGTTGTTCCTCAAGAGTTGCTTCTATAAGATTTTGAAGAGTACCAATGAGATTGAATATGCAATAGCGTTGAAAGATATTAGAGAAGGCCGTGATGGATTACCTGGCTCAGTAGAGGCAGCTGATGATTTCCTAAAGCAGGGGCCGCAACATTTCTGCAAAGCTTTTTTCAGCACATCAAGTAAGTGTGGCACGATTACAAACAATATGTGTGAGACCTTATTGATATGCTTGAGAGAATTCGTCGGCTGTTAATGGTTCGACAATGTGACAAGAGAAAGATTGTTGATCGTAACCATGACAACTTGTGTCCAAACGTAAGGAATGAGGTAGAACTGCTCAAAGAAAGTGCTGGAAGGTATATCGTGAAACCTTCTTTGGCAGAGAAGTTTGAGGTGTCTTTTGCTAATAATGACAAAGATAGGTACTTGGTAGATTTCTGTAGACATGCTTGTAGCTGTCGTTTTTGGGATTTGAATCCTCTACCTTGCTCCCATGCAATAGCTTGCATCAATTTCATGAAAAGGTCCGTAGAAGATTATGTGCATCCTAGCGTCAAGATTCAGTCATATAGAAAAACATATGGTCATGTATTGGAGCCGTTTGATGGAGTGAAGTTCTGGCCGCGTGAAAACTTAGAAGTTATAAGGCCACCGCCTTATAAAAAGCTCCCTGGCCGACCAAAAACGCACAATAGGAGGGTTTATAAGGAGGAAAAACCAAAGAATTCAGCACAGCCCATTGGAGCATCCAAGCTTTCTAAAAGAGGAACATGTATGAAGTGTTCTATTTGTGGTGTTTTCGGACACAATAAAAGGACATGCAAGGGTGAAGCCTCTTCGCAGCAAGCTTTAACTCCATTTCAGACAATAGATGAGCAACCATCTTAAGGCTCAGGTATAATTTGATTACCTCCTACTAGTAATGCCAACATAAACTCAATTTCCTCTTCTTTGTTGCATTAGAGGGAGGACAATGCGCATAACTTGCTAGAACTGCGGAAGACAGGGTCATAACAAGAGAACATGCAAAATTACTCCTGCAGAAAAAACAACAATTGTAGCAGATACAAATGCAACTTTGAGCCAGGAATCTGTTGTATCTCCACAATCAAGACAGAAACAGGCTGTGCGGAGGGGCATGGGAAATGCTATGAAGAGGGGCAGGGGAAATGCTACGCGGAGGGGTGGGGGAACTTGAAACTTGTTGTTTTGTACTGTGAAGACATATTACTTTTCTACTTTTGTACTTGAAACTGCTTTTCTACTTTTGTATTGTCTCTGTAATGGTGATACAATAACTGGCTACATTTTGAAATGGTGCTCTCGAAACTTTCAAACATATTACAACTTGTTGCACCTTGCTGTCATATCTTGACTGAAATTTTCAGACATATTACAAATGCAAAGACATGCTGCAACTTTCAGCATAGATTCATATTAACATCAAAAAACACAATACCAGTAAATTTTTCCTCCAACAGCCAAATGCAAAGACATATTACAACTTAAAGACATATTGTTCAAGGAATCATACTGCAGCCAATCGCCATAATAGCCAATCGTACTGCAGCCATGTTCCTCCAACAGCCAATCTTGCTGCACCCTAATCGCCCTAAATAACGAAAACAACAAAAACACAATGTAAATGCCGCAAAGCAAATTAGCATCAATCGTAAAATATTGATTTCGGCCTTCATTTTCTCAGTTATCTCTTTGTTTGCTTCATCTCTCTAAAATTTAAGCTTCTTGTACTTTTCAATCTTCCCTTCCAACTTTGTTATATGATCTTCTGTCGTTTGACATTTTTTGTTCAGGAATTCGATCTTCTCCTCCAGTAGTTTTTTCAACTCCAAAAGTTGTACCGTGATTTCCTTCTGCCTACTTGGGAAGTCCTTGTTCACCCGCTCGAAAAACCCACAATCATCTTCCTGTTATTAGTAGAGAAATCAATAAGCTTAAAACAGAATGTTTGCAATGCCAAAACAACCACACAAATAACAGGATGTGTACAGTGTGACCTTCCAGGACGAACACCTGTAGAATCGCCGACTTGGGTTGCTCTTACTCCAGGATGTGTACAGTGTGTCCTTCCATGGTTGCAAACTCGTCCGCCCACACTTGAGCTCGATACAACAGAGCTCAAGTGTACAGAGAGACACCATTTACCTAAGAATCCTTCGCATTTGTGGACCTCCAAAGCCGTGCATTGCTTCCTTCTACGAGGGTGCTACTTGGTTCTTGCCAAAGCCGCCTCGGTCCTTCTTTGGCTCAAGGATAGCCTCAGTCCTTCTTCAGGGTCAAGAATCGCATCTGTCCTTCTTCTTCGACGTGTGTTGTAGTTAGGGGCGAGGGGGTGACGGACGAGCAGCTTGAAGAAGGAGCCATCTTTCTTTCTTCCTTCGACGTCTATGGCGAATTAGGGTTCCCAAATTTTTTTGATTTGGGGGGTAGGAGGACCCCTCTCCACGTCTCAGTTCCTTTCTACATAGGATGTCCTACGAGGTTGCCACATGGTCCTCCGTTATGTCCAACTCGTTATTATGCCTAACGTCGTCTAACATTGACTAGGAAAATAATTGATGACATAGTTGGTACATTTTTGTATATGAAAAAAAGATGTTGACGAAAATGAAAGTTCGCCAAAAGTTATAGACATAAACGTATATTTTGCGTATTTTTTAAAGAGAAAAGTATTTGATCGTGTAGATCTTAGAAATAAATTCTTTTATTTATTGATGTTAGTACTGGCACTACGGATGGTTATTATAATTTAATGCTAGTGAAATTGAGCAAATAATATGAAATTGAAGTTATACATAATAATTTTGCTCTAAAATTCGACTTAGTCATGAAAATATAAAACCAACTTTATTAGCAAGAACTCCGTATTAGTCGGTATCATTTTATGAGCTTTGAACCAAAATAAAGTTAATTTCGAATAAAAGTTTGTATAAATATCAAAATGCCGTCTATAAGAAGCGATTCAAATTTATAATAAATATGCAGTTAGATGCAACTGAGGAAAGACAGGTCGAATTAATATCGTAAATTAATATCGTAAATTTTTTTAGGTGCATTTCAATTGCTGACGCTCAACGGCGTCACTCGCATAACTCAGAGGCGATATATAATGAGTTTTTAACAATTTTTTAAAAGATAACCATAAACCTCATCATTTTAGGGCACTAAACTACACGTTAAATTTAACCGAAACTCCGTAATTACGTAGTCGGAGAGAAATCCACCGACGAAGAGGGAAGATGATCTCCAAAGAATTTTAATCCCAAAAAGATACCGTCCAGGATGACGAGGAAGATGAGACGATGGGCCGAAACGGCGTTGTCCGTGGAATGCCGGCGAGGGGGGATGAATTACTGATATTCACCATCCTTCGGAAGAGAAGAAGAGGGACGTGGGTGTAGTTGTGGTTTGTTGTTTCGAAAGTTGGGAGGAGGAAAGGAAATAGGGGTGGGGATCGATACCAAAAGCGAAGCGAAATCAAAAGCAAACTTGGAGCGAATAAAAGCAAAAGAGAGCAAATCTGGGGAGTTACAGCTCTACCCTGAGGCGGTGTTTGCGGTGCTTTGAATTCCTCCCCAGCTTCGCCTGGGACTCTGGATTCTCGACCATGGACATCGACATCGACGACTCTGTCGACCGCCGCCACGACCTCTCCCCCACGAATCGCATCCGAACCGTACGCCTCGATTCCCACTTCGGTCTTTGCAGTCCTGGATGTCGGGTCGTCTTTGTTTTTTGGTGGGTTATGCGGTAGGTGTCGAAAGGTGGCCCCTTTTTACTTTCCTTTGCTGCCCTTGATTGATGATGCTAGGGATTGTCGACTGGCGGTTCTATTTTGTTTTGTTTTGATTCTGCGTTGATTGGTCGTTTGGTGCTTCGATGGTCATGGAGCTTCGTTATGTGAGTTCAATGGAGTCGTTCAAGCTGTTTATAGTCTGCCGCTTTGTGGTTTATCACTAAGGATTCCGGTTATTTGCTATTGCTTTTTACTGGTGTCAGAGACTGGCTCAAATCGGAGTCCCAGAAGACTACCTACTGAGACCCAAGTCCGGTTTGGTTGATTTCGTCAAGGATAATAATGCGTCCTGGATACCCCAGATTATATCTGTGATATTACCCTCGGATGAGGAGGTGGCCGAGATTCACAGGAAATCAAAGGCCGAGTCTCAGAAATCCGTGGGAGTGAGGGATCGTTTTAAAGAGAACAATGCCTGGTTGCAGTGGTTGATGTTTGGAGATGACCCCCAGGAAGTTCTTAAGTATCTATCCGAACTTAACGTCGGGCAGAGGGGAGTTTGTGGAGCTGTTTGGGGGAATAATGATATTGCTTACAGGTGCCGTACCTGCGAGCACGATGCTACATGTGCAATCTGTGTCCCTTGTTTCGAGAATGGGAACCACGAGGGCCATGACTATTCTACCATCTATACGGGTGGAGGTTGCTGCGATTGTGGAGATGTGACTGCGTGGAAACGAGAGGGTTTCTGCTCTAAGCACAAAGGCACGGAGCAGATACAGCCTCTGCCACCAGAGATTGCTAAGTCCATGGGGCCTGTTCTCGATTCTCTTTTCACGTGTTGGAAGAATAAGCTGATGGTAGTTGAATCTTACTTAAAGGAGAGCAGCATGGAAAATGAAACTGATTCAGAATGTAGAAAATTTGCAAACGAGCTCTCTCGACTGATAGTCATGTTGCTTTTGGATTTCTGCAAGCATAGTGAGAGCTTGCTTAGTTTCATTGCTGATAGAATTGTGTCGTCATCTGGTCTGCTGGAGATTTTGGTGAGAACTGAGGGGTTCTTGACGGATGTTCTTGTTAGGAAACTTCATGAGTTGCTTCTTAAGTTGCTCGCGGAGCCTTCATTCAAATATAACTTTGCAAGAGCATTTTTGAGTTACTACCCAGTTGTTGTAAATGAGGCAGTAAAAGATTGCAATGACGAGGTTTTCAAGAAGCATGCTGCCTTGTCAACTTTCTCTGTGCAGATCTTCACAGTACCAACCTTGACCCCACGTCTGGTAACAGAAATGAATCTACTGGAAATCCTCTTTGGCTGCCTGGGAGATATCTTCATTTCCTGTATTGGCGACGATGGTCATTTACAGGTACAATGCTCTGTGGTCCTTTGATTTTATGCGGTGAATCTCTTGTCTACTGCATATAGATAGCATGGTCCATGATTTTTTTATAAGTAGTCTGTCAGATTTTTCTTTTTTTGCCGAGGAACTTCATGGATGGAGTTATCATATTATATGTGCAATGTGTATTTTTGTCGCATCTTCCAAGGATGTTTATATGTGGGTATTTCTCTAAATCGGTAAATATCCAGTTTTCACACATCACTTGGAGATAAGTTTGGTTGATTTTGTCTGTCCTTTTCACAACCCTGTGCTTTTGTCTCTTTGTAAATGGGAATAAAATAGGGATACAAGATTTCTACTTGGTGAAATATAATCATTGCGCACTGTTTCCTTAATCAATCTCGCCATGACTTATCTTTAAACGTTCTAATGACATGCGGAAGATGATTTAAGGAAATGATACACAACTTTTCAAGTAGTGATGAATGCAGCTAAAGCTAAATTTTGTGCATCTGTAGGTTTCCAAGTGGCAAAGCTTGTATGAAACCACAATACGTGTTGTTCATGATATCAGATTTGTAATGAGCCACGTGGCTGTGCGTAAGTATGTATTTGATGAAAGGCGGGAAATGTTGAGGACCTGGATGAGGCTTCTAACATTTGTGCAAGGAATAAATCCTCAAAGAAGGGAAACGGGTATACATGTCGAAGAAGAAATCGAAATAACCCACCTACCCTTTGGGTTATGTTTCACCTTGGCAAATACTAACATCCTTTTAATAGATGGGGTATTCTCAGAATCTGCTGCCGAAGGTAGTAACTTCACAGTAATTGATGGTTCACAAGCATGCATTGACAACAATGACGATCATAGGCATGCTAAAGTTGGACGGTTATCCCAGCAAAGCTCTGCATGCTGCACATCAGGCAGGGACATTGCATCTGCCTCCAATCATATAACCGTTGAAGTTGGTCGTAGTTCAGCTACTCATTTTTCTGTTCCACAGTCTGTGTCGTTGATGATATTCGAGTGTCTTAGGGCCATTGGAAATTGGTTGTTACTAGATAACAGCATCGGAACCTCCCCAATGAGTTTGTATCAGAGAAATATGGGTGAGGTTGCAGGAAACTTTTCAGCGTTGGCGAGGACGCTCTTGAAGATTAGAAAAGGCAGAAATCTATTTCGCAGACTTGGTAGTCCAATTGGTCCACAATTCTCATCACAATTTGGTGATTTTTCTACGGGCATTGATATAGAAAATAAGAAAAGCATAATTGATAAACTTAAACTGTTTTCCAATGAAAGCAATTCAACTGATTGGTTGTCCCGATCTTCTGAGAATAGTACCTTGGAAGGTGATTCTTCTTCAGAAGGGGATGCCCTGCGCCTGTTCAGTCTGCAGGATTGGCCTGATATATTGTATGATGTCAGCACACAAGATGTGTCCGTTCACATTCCGCTGCATCGCCTACTTTCCTTACTCATAATGAGATCTTTAGGAAGGTGTTATGGTGAATGTGTCACTCCACGAATCAGTGCTGCTAGCTTTCCTGCAGAGACCTCTGAGTTCTTTAATTCTATTCTGCATGGTTGCCATCCAATCGGCTTCTCGGCATTCTTGATGGAACATCCTTTACGCATTAAAGTTTTCTGTGCTGAGGTCCATGCTGGAATGTGGAAAAAGAATGGAGAGGCTGCTTTATTATCTTGCGAGTGGTATCACTCAGCTCGCTGGTGTGTTTTTAGCATTGGGTTTTTGAAGTATTTCCCAGATAATGGGATTTTGTTCCTAATTGTAAATTCTAGCCTGTTCGCTTTCAGCAAAGTTTTGTTAACTTTATGTTTGAATCTCTCACATTTCTTCTTGCAGGTCGGACCAGGGCTTAGAATTTGACCTTTTTATGTTGCAGTGCTGTGCTGCACTGGCTCCTGCTGATCTGTTTATCAGGAGAATACTGGAACGTTTTGGTCTATCCAGTTATATCCTTCTAAATCTTGAAAGAACCAGCGAGTATGTTTAATCTTCCAGAAAAGAACTTGCTAATATCCTTAAGACTGTTTTGCTTAGGGCGGAGCCAGATGGCATTGGAAGGAAGCAATGTGTTTCAAATTATTCTAGCATAGTTTAAAATTTTTTCTTCATTTCCTCATTTGCTTTCTTTTCCATTTCCTCAACATGCCCTACGTATCACAGTTGCTTGTCATGAAGGGACATTCAGTATAATGGGTCCACTCTCGTCGCTCAATCATAGTATTTTTGTAGTGTTCTGTATATGTCCACTCTATGCACTAGGAATAATATTATAAACTTTTAGGTCAGTGAAATTTGACTAAGGAGGGATAGAAATCTTGCCATGTTATGATTCGAAACTCTGATGTAATTGAATTGTTATTGTCCTTCAGTGCTCCTATGACAGAAAGATTAATTTATGCCCGTGCCTAAAACAGCTATACAATCTTCAAACTCCTCTTTTAAGTTTAGTTTATCATTTTCATAAATTGGTGGACCATGATTGTTTGAGACACATTTCTATATCAGTAGTTAGTGATTTCACGGATTAGACAAGGTGAAAATTGTTTTTGAACCAACATGCCAAGTCAAATAGCTTATTTGCCTAGTTTTCTTTTTCCAGAAATGAGCTTGTGGGCAAAGATGAGCAAAGATTTTTCTTTTTGGTTAATTAACTTGCTGGCGAAGTTATGTATATAAATTCTATGAAATTCGTTGGCAGTGGCTGTTGGTGGAAACCAATTGGCTTTTCTGTGATTTTTATTGGGGTCACTTCCCACCTTCTATGCCTCATTGGCTTTACATCTGCAGTAATTGCTGAAATCTTGTCCCTTCCTTCTCAGGTATGAACCAATTCTCGTGCAAGAAATGCTCACGCTCATTATCCAAATAATTAAGGAGAGGCGATTTTCTGGATTGAAGATGGCTGACAGTGTGAAAAGAGAGTTGATCTATAAGTTGACTATAGGAGATGCCACCCATAGTCAGCTCGTAAAATCACTTCCTCCTGACCTGTCAAAATTTTCGGGGTTGCAGGATGTCTTGGATTCTGTTGCTTCATACTCGAATCCATCTAGCTTTAACCAGGTCTTTCTTTCTCTCCATGTTCCTACCCTTCCCCTTCGTATCTTTAATTCTCCTCTGACACTGATTATATTTTGTGTCATATATTAGGGAACATACATATTAAGGTGGCAATATTGGAAAGAGTTGGACTTGTATCATTCCCGCTATAACTCGAGGGAATTGCAGACTGCCGAAGAAAGATATGTGCGCTTTTGCAGCGCTTCAGCTTTGACTGTTCAGTTACCTCAGTGGACCTTCATTTACCCTCCACTTTCCGGAATATCTGGATTAGCCACTTGTAGAACAACCCTTGAAATTATCCGCTCAGTTCTGTTCTATGCTGTTTTAAATGATAATGTGTCTGAATCACGGGGACCGGATAATGTCCTCATACCGTCATTGCACTTGCTTTTTCTTGCCCTGGACATTTGTTTCCAACAGAAAGAGTCTCATCCAGAAATGGCCGGCAGTGGAGAGTCAGTGCCAGTTACTTCATTTGCTCTTGAGGAGATGAGGGAGGGAGAATCTTATGGTATTGGAAAACTAAGTCTTTTGTCTCTTCTTGTCTTCTTGATGAAGATGCATGGCAATGAAAAAGCAGATAACCTTGTAAGTGTGGAGAGTTGTGATCTCTCGCCTTTGATTGATAAGCTTTTGAGAAGATTTGCAGAGCTTGATTCTGCTTGTGTGAGGGAGCTGCAACTTCTTGCTCCTGAATTAGTCAGTCAGATCTCCCCTTCTCTGGAAGTTGATGTTGGTGGTCTGGGTTCGGTATCTGATTCTGAGAAACGCAGGGCCAAAGCACGAGAAAGGCAGGCTGCCATAATGGTATGTATATTAATTTCTTTCTTAACTATTCTTCTAAATGGAGTAAGATTGTGAGTTACCCCTTCATATTTTTCTAGTTTGAGTGAGAGGTCCTGCATTCTCGTTTCTTTTTCTTTCTTTTTTTCTTTTTGTTGTATTTGTGTGAGACTGTGTAGCTGAAATGGTCATTGTTCATTTCCATAAGCATATTATCGTCTCTTTCTAGAAACGAGTCGTAAATAGTCTTTCTAGATATAAAGTTAATTTTTGGAAATTCATAGAACTTGTTGAATGGAAGTTTGAGATATCCTTGACAGCCTCCTATGGTGGCCTTTCTTTTTCTAGTTCCCTTGGAACTAGTTGATCCAAGCTTTGGTACCGGTTTAGTGTTCGTCATTTACCTCAGTGAAGTGAGCATATGGTCCTGGTTTTTGCTATCCATGCCAAGGGTTTATCGGATTTAATTATATGGAAGGGAATAAGACAATCGGTATATTTATGAGAGGTTGTACCTGTGACTCTTTGCATTATGAAGGGACTTCATAATTTGGGATTCAAGGGGACTTTATAAATGCAGAATTTCTTCCTTTTGGGATTACAGGTTTGTCCTTCGGTCATGTTTATCGTATTATGCAGGAAAAAATGAAGGCTGAGCAGACGAAGTTCTTGGAAAGTATTAATTCCATGGATGAGAGCCAATCTCCCAGGGAAGAGGCAACTTTTTTAGCGACTTCACACAAAACTGCTGAGAATACCGAAGTTGTTTGCTCCCTTTGCCATGATTCCATTCCTGAAAGTCCTCTTTCTTTCCTAGTTCTTCTCCAGGTAATGAGACCTCTTTTGTTGAACTTCCCTGGGCATATTATTCCTGATGCTGAACCATCCTTTTCGTTTTAAAGAGATCTAGGCTGCTGAGTCATGTAGACAGAAGCCTTCCATCATGGGACAATCTGATACCTCCAAAGGGATCTGTACAAATCAAGAGAAAATCAGAAGCTGGACAATCGGGAGTGGAAAGTATGGATAGCCCAAAAGATATGTCACCTGGCCAATTAACAACTGTGACACAGAACGCGGTGAATAAACTAGTGCAAGCTGCTCAACAATGTGAGGTTAACGACTTTATTGAGTATGTGAAGGTCCAGTTTCCTTCATTAAGGAATATCCATCTGCCTGAAGCATCTTACCAAAAAGAGAGGTCCTTAAACAGTTTCGACTCCATTGAACGGGATATGTATCGGCTTGTGAAAGCAAGGGTCACTGGTCATGATTGTTTTATGGACTACGGTGTCAAAGAAAAGGATATTGTGACTACCAAAGAGGTTTCCAAGGACTATGAGGATGCAGAAATTGTGTTGCTTGGAAAGTACATTGCTCACCTTTCAAGAGAAAGGGCTGGAAATATGTCGATGTCTGAGCATATAGACCAGCCTGCAGAAGAAAGAACTCAAAGTGTTTCCCCACATGATGGTTTTGGCCCCATAGACTGTGACGGAATATTTCTTTCTTCCTGTGGGCATGCGGTGCATAAGGGATGTCTTGATTGCTATTTGTCATCTTTGAAGGAAAGGTGAGTTTTCATGCGATAAAGTTATTTTTTATTGGATATTGTCCATTAGGGATGCATATATCTCTCAATGTGGTCAAGGCATCATGCTAAAATTTATCCTCTGATTCCCGGTGCAGATATGCAAGAAGAATTGTATTCGAAGGGGGCCATATAGTTGATCTAGATCAGGTGCCTGCTTTCTTTTAGTAAATTTAACTTGTTTTTCTTGTTTGAGAAAAGCTTTGGGTTTTATGTTGAAATTTCATGCTGACTTCGTTTCCCTCAGGGTGAATTTCTATGCCCTGTTTGTCGTCAGCTTGCAAATTCTGTCCTGCCTGGGGTCTCTGAGATGTCAGCTCAAAATTCTGCAAGAGATGTATCTTCTGGAACATGCAGTGTTGCCAATTCAAATAATCTATCGCAAGGTTTACATCTATTGCAATCGGCAGCAGATCTTGTTAAGAATTTGGAAACTTTTAAGGCTGATATCTCAGACAGTGGATTGCTTCCGGAGTTGGAATCATTTTTAACCTTGTTGCACAAGAAATATTCTTCGGGCAAGCTAGAAAAACAATCTGGGCCTCCTAGTGTAGGGCGTTCGGCTTTGATGTGGGATACTCTGCGGTATTCTCTTATATCTACTGAGGTTTCTGCTCGTAGCAGGAGAACTTCTCTTGACCCAAATATCAGCATCAACACATTGTTCAAGGAATTTGCG
Organism: Melastoma candidum; assembly: GCA_023653495.1. NCBI lineage: Eukaryota > Viridiplantae > Streptophyta > Magnoliopsida > Myrtales > Melastomataceae > Melastoma > Melastoma candidum. The sequence continues at coordinate 7,304,280 of CM042886.1, forward strand.
ACTTCTGGAGAGTTCGTTTTATCTTTGTTGTTACGTGTTCTTCAAAGTACAAGGTGCAATAACACTTTAGATGTGCTTCAGAGGTTTAGAGGGTTAATGGTCTTTGCAGAATCTGTCCGTGGTGTATCATGTTCCTCGCCAAGCTCTGGTAAGGAGAGCAATACCTTGTTATTTTATTCTCATTCCTTGTTTTTTTTGCATGGGAATTCTCTTTTTCCTTTTCATTTTTAAGCTACTCTATAGAAATGCTTGGGTTCAGCTACTTCTCCTATCTTAGTCAATGTTATTGGGTGCAAGAATTGTATGTGTGAGTATTCAACTTTTCTCTTTGCTTTATCTACCACGAGCCGAAATTGGTCGGTACCTTTTTTTCTCAATGGGATGGGCAGTTGCTGCTTTGTATATTTAAGATCAAAACTCTAGAATGTATACGTTCCTATAGATTTCTAATATGATCAAGAACTAGTATCATCGGGCATCCTCCCTCCAAAAGAGAAAGGAGAACACCCAAAAGTGATTTATAAAAAATTATTTTTATGTCTTGTCATTTATACATTTGATATGATTTCCAATTAAATGATTGTCTACTAATACCATTCAATATACCTCACTGTGATTTCCTTACATTGAATGGAATATTTGTATGCAGACAGTATATTTTGCATTTTGGCTTGTGCCAATATGGGGACCTCCTATTCTGTCATTCAGTTCTGGAAACGAGCAATGGACCCTGTCCTTTCTCACGACCCTTTTTCATCGTTGATGTGGATTCTCTATTGTCTTCCTCATTCCTTCCTATCGTGCGAGGAATCGTTATTGTCCCTTGTGCATGTCTTCTATGTTGTCTCTGTAACTCAGGTTTGTCTTCTGTGTTTCTTTTATTTATCGTTCTTGTCAGTGGCTTTCGTTGCAAGCATTGTGACTTTTGCTTTTTCAAATGTATAGGCTACAATATCATATCTGGGGAAATGTGGTGGCAAGATGGACAATCCTCGTATCCAGGATTGTCTAATCACCGATATTTGCAAATTCATGGGAGAGTCTGGTTGTTTCCATGAGTATTTTTTTTTACACAATGTTGACCAATCGTTAGATATACAAGATGCGGTCTCTCTTATGACCTTGCCGTATTTGCGACGGTGCGCGTTGATATGGAAGCTTGTGAAATTACCTACATCCATACCCCTTGATAGTTCAGTGCATGAATTGAACCGGACTACTTCAGTTCTTGAGACTGATAACTTAGGAAACTTCTCTTGGATGGCACTAAACGAAGTGGAAGAGCTCAAGAAAATGTTACAGGTCCCATCCATTGGAGACGTCTACCAGGATGGGACAGTGAGACATATAGTTTCCAGATGGCTACATCATTTCACTTGGGAGAGTGAACACTGTAAAATTAAGGGGGTCGTCGAATGTTCTACAGCTGTCCCTTTTAGATTGATGCAACTTCCCCACCTTTACCAGGACCTCCTGCAGAGGTATATCATTACTTTCTCTCTTTTTTTTTGGCTAAAATTATGTATTAGTGATTTCTGGGGGGAGGGATCATTCTGATTTCTTCATAACATGTCAATCAGATATATAAAGCAGCAGTGCCCTAATTGCAAGTCTATTCTTCAAGAGCCGGCCCTTTGCTTGTTGTGCAGTAAATTATGCTCTCCCAGCTGGAAACCCTGCTGCAGGTACAGGAACTTTTATATACTAATAATCTGCACTTGCTCGGTGACACATTTATGAATAGAACATCTGTGATTTTATGTGCCTGGAACTTTTGTTCTTTTCTCACAGGGAAAGCAGTTGCCAGAGCCATGCATATGCCTGTGGTTCTGGTACTGGAGTATTCTTGTTGATCAGAGTGAGTTCTGCTTTTTTTCTTTTTAAAGTTATAGAGCGTCTCTATCTCTGCAAGTTTAAAGATGTTAAAGAGAATTTATCTTTGTCAGAGAACAACAATATTACTTCTAAGGAATGCTCATCAAGCCCTTTGGCCATCCCCTTACTTGGATGCATTCGGCGAAGAGGTCAGTTAATTGACATACATTGCTAGTTTTTCTTGAGCTCTTACATGAATAATTCTGTCTGGTAAATGTAGCCTTCTCGTGTTTGGATTATTAAGAGCTAAGGAGATATTTGTGGGTAATAACTAGGATGCAGTCTCAGAAACTGTTTGTGGTGTAAACACGTAACTTTTCATGGACAAATTGGTATGACATTTTCAGAAATGCGGATTTGGCAAATAGAAATCTTCTATAACATGGAGAGCAATGCAAATCCGAACTTGGTGATAATTGTGTATTGTGCATGGATGTAAATCTCTTCCACAAAATGCCATAGTATATTTTCCATCTTATTTACTATGGCTTGTTTGTAACTATGCTTATTCTTCTTTTAGAAAACAAGAAAGGCTTAAACTGTTCCTGGATTATTCGAGTTCGTTTTTAGTTTAACATGGTTTAAGTTCATATTCAGGATACCGAATTGCAGAGAGGGAAGCCTCTGTACCTGAATGAAGAACGTTGTGCTGCTTTAACTTACATGGTAATGGTTCTGTTGTGATACTACTTTGGCATCGATCCGTTGTCTTGTTCACCTGAGTATGATTTTGCATTTTGATGATTTTTTGTTCGGATGTTCTTTCGATAGGTTGCTTCGCATGGACTAGACCGAAGCTCAAAGATTCTCCGGCAAACAACAATTGGTCCCTTCATTCTCTAGGTTGGATACAAAACTATTGCACAGTTCACAAGTTCACCTCAATTGCCTGATGGAAAATCTAGCCTGTCTTTGCCGCATTGTGTCGCCTCTGTTAATGTCACAAAATTGTCGAGCAGGCCTTTACCAAGATCCATCATAAAGAGAACGTCCCCATTTCCTGGTTGACTCCCTTGAATGCGCAAGTTACAGGTTAGTTTGCCGTAAGGTTGCGGAACGGTCAAACCTGCATATCTTCGTTCGGGTCAACCTTGCAGTGTTCAGATGAACGATCCACATGGCACAGGCCGGATCCTCATGGGACTGCGTGCGGCAGTTTTCTTAATGTACAGTTTCTGAGTCTTAAGTTTGTAAATGCAAAACAGATTTAAAAATCAAAAGATCTTAAGGCGCATGGCCCCACCCAAATCTTGTCTATAACAATCAAGCGAAAATGTTGTCCTTGTTTGGTTAAGCAGATGATATGTTCTTGTTCAGACATACAGATCTCAGATAAGGACGATCGGTAACTTATCGAGAAAGGACAACATAAAGACACGAGCCTAACAACTAACAACATAAAGAAGTTTTTAAGAAAAAAAAGAAAGTGTTACATACTGACATTACCTTGTATCAAGTTTAAAACGCCATCCCATTACCCTAATGCGAAGCCAGGGAAAATCTCATGACAGATCATTCCAAGAATTTGCTAGCTGAACCATGCTTTGTTGTGCAGGTCACATTTACGCCGTCTCTCTTTATTAGTGTCGCTAGAAGTATGATATATCAACAAAGGAGCATTCCTGCATTTACTTGTAAAGAAACAATGACTGGGCCAAAAGATTGCTTAAAGAAGAACCTGGCGGGAGTTTTCTGATCCTTGGAAGGAATGAGCCAAACTCTCAACAAATAACATCGTCCAAACACAACGGCCACATTGCAAACCTCCGACAATATGAATATGTCTCTCCTGAAGACAGTGAACCATAATGTTTCGAAAACTGTTAAAGTTTATTAGAAGACTGATGAAACGAAACCAGTCAACAAATTTATAGTTCTAGTTCCCACTAAACAGAATCTAAACGGTCTTCATCTCAATGGACAAACCAAATTATATCTGCTGCCAGATGAGAAGATAATGATAGCATCAATGTGCAAGGAACAAAGAATGAAGACCGACGGTATACATATATCCAGAACTCTCGAACCCTTCTCATATTGATAAAACTAAACAGGTCCCTGACAGACAATGATACTCTCTGCCAATATAGCGTATACATCTTCGTAAGAAACTCCAAGCATATAGTTGTTATGAATATCTAAAAAAAACAAATAATTCTCAATGTCACATCCTGACGGAGAGAGATGATCTGAGAAAATGATAGACGCTGCACATAAAACAGGTTGCTGCACTTGAAGACAATTGAAACTCACTGAACAGAAGAGCAAACCACGAGCGAGGGGCCATCCCTGATCTATTAACATATTTCAGCCTCAAATATCGGCAACAAAGTGCAAATAGAGAACAAAATAACTGAAACATAGTGGCTGACTAAATAACAAAGTTGTAAGCACTGGTAGAATATATACATATATAGCCCTAAAATCTCTGCAATCTACCCATTCAAAACTCTGACAAATAATGTAGATCTTCAGGATCAAACACCAACAATATCCCCGATATGATTATTTAAAGAATATGAACAATAGCCCGAAGCCAATATCCTTAAGACAAAGCAGAGCAGAGATACAGCCTTTCTGTGAGGCTGAATTAAGCAGATCAGAAAGTTATCTGATCGAAATCAATATGAGCAGTCAAGTCATAAAAAGTTATAGACGGAAAGAACAGGAAGTTAGAAAAGGGTAGAATAATTTAGTAAAGTCAATACAGAGCAAGCATCGACAGCTTCTCTCATTAGCCAAATCCTTAGCTTCGTCAAACAGTAATTGGTGCCTTCATTTTTTAGGTTGGATACAAACTATTGTGCATTTCACGAGCTCACCTCAACTGCCTGATGGAAAATCTAGCCGTCTTTTCCACACTGCTTCGCTTCTGTCAATGTCACAACGTTATTGAGCAGACCCTTGAGATCCATGATAAAATGAAGGCAAGTCCCCATTACTGGTCGACTCTCAAGAACGGGCAAGTTACAGTTGAGATTGCCCTAAGGTTGCAGAATGGTCAAACCTGCATATCTCCTTTCAGTTCAGCCTTCCATTGTTGAGGTGAATGATCAACATTTTGCGGCAGGTGAATGTGCTTATTATGTTGTAAATAGATCACCATCAGAGCTGTCCAGCCAGATTCTCATGGAACTGCCATTGTCGGTTTTTATCTTATAAAGTTCATGTCTTTAGCATGTAAATGCAAAGCAGATTTCACTGTCCCAATGAAATGGAGCACAGAACTTCAATTCCATTGAAAATCTTACTTCACAGAGCAATTCCACTATCTTATCTAACAATCAAGAAAAAATGTGACCCTTGATTGATTGGCTAAGTAGATGATGCCAGTGTAAGTAATAAAGAAACCCTGAAGTTTGAATCCAGCTAAATTTTCCCCATCTAGGGGGCAAAACTGTTGGTGGTGAGACTAATGAATGTGGCAAAGCCTCCGATATGACGTCGCAAAACCACCGGCACTGTTATTGAGAATCATCTTGAATTGGAAGGTGTGGGGTTTGGTTGAGCTCAGCCAGTTTAGTCCCGACTTGCATCGATACCTTGAGGAACTTGTGAGCACAGTGCAGCACGCATCTCTCTTCCTTCTTCCCCAAGGACTTGCGCCAGAAAGACTGGACGCAGTCATCAAAGCATCTCTCCACCAGGGCATTGTACATCCTCAGACTGAAAACGGAACAAACACAGCTATATGAGAAACCGAAAAAGGGTATTGTCGAACTCCCCCTGGCTATCAACTGGGGAAGCGCGATCGATCATCGTGGGCGCAGACACGAGTCAAAGTGAAATCCGCAAGTAGCAAGCAACTTAGGACAACTCTGGAACAAGCCGATGAACACAGACCAGACTGCGGAATCGAAGAACTTAGGTCTAAGTTAAGGTAACGAGCGCCGGGGACGTGCTTATGAGAAAGTTAACAGGGGATAAAATGGTGGAAAATATCGGAGTCGGCGGCAACAAGACAATCAAACCCTCACGCAATTCCTCCTCAAACATCAACGACCGATTAAATACATCAAATACTCGAGAAGAAAAGGGGAAGATGGACCTGTCGCGAGCTTGGAGGTGATGGACGAATGAGGACATCCTCAGCTTGTCTTCTTCCTCGGGCAGCGTGTCCAGGTCGCCCAGGATCGTCTTGTCCATTACCCCCCACAACTCCCTTTCTCCTTCCTCTCTTTGTTTTTTAGGGTTCTCCTTTTGCAATTTCCCTATTCCTTTCTTTTCTTTTGTATCCCGCACGTGACGTCCCTCCCGGTGCACGTGCCTTATTTTTGTCCATTCCAATTCTTTCATTCGTGGGGGAGAAATTACGGTTTGTACGAATTTGTAATTAGTTTAAAAGAAATTATGAAACAAGTTTTAGTTTTTTATGTAGTTTAAAAAAAAAATTACGAAGCAAGTTTTAATTTTATAAATGATCCGAATATAGTTCATGTTGTCGTTTTATAAGTACAACTTTCAGTGATAAATATTTCCTTGTAATTTGCACCGAGCAGAAGATAATTAAGGAGATTTATAAAATTTTAGATAAAATCGCGTCGAAAAAAAAATTAAAATTGTTGAATAAACATAATTAGGCGAGTCATAGGATTAAGGTTGGCAGTTTCGATAATACCGAGACATCTCCCTTTATTTTATTTATTTTTTCCTTTTTGCTTGTCAAATGATAAAACCAATCAACAGAGGCACGGAGACATCATCGTCGTCGTCGTCACGGACAACCAAAACAACATCGTTATCATAGCTTTCACTCCTCCCTAAAAGATCAACCAACACCCAAGCAGCACAAAGTCCATATTCCGATCAAACCACGGAGTCGTGACTTCCGGTGGCCCCTGTTTATTCTTACACGACAACCACCTACGGGCACATATACAACAACCACCACACGGCACACACGCACACAAAACCACATCCCCGTAGTAGTAAGTAACCCTTCTTCATCCGGACTGGCAAGAAAGAGGGACCGAAGCCTCTCTCGTCTTGCTCCTTCCACTAAGGGAGGGGAGGGACATCATTTGCAGTTGCAGGGGTCGCAGGTGCAGTTGGATCCGCACTTGCATCCGTTCTCGGCTCCCTCGGCCATCTCGCCTCCCTCGTAGGAACTGCGCACAACAAAAACATCACAAGAGGAAAAGCACACGTCAACACCCCCCAGGCCGTCCCTATAAAACCAAGCCCGATGAAGCAGCGGAGAAAACGTACGCCTTCCGCGGGGCAACTCCCATGATGAGGGCGTCGGAGCTCGTCTTCTCCTCGAAGTCGGGGTACATCTTGCATCTGCAGAAAAAAGAAAGGGGGAAGGATCGGCATAATCATGAGACACATCGGACGGGATCATCATCATCATCATAAGTATCAACGATTGATTTATCATCTAACCCTCCGCAGCCGGTGCCGCACTGGCAGCCAGATCCGCACCCGCAGTTCCCTCCGCAGCAAGACATTTTTCTCGAGGTTTGTTCAATGATTGATCGAAAGAGTCTTCCCGGCCGACATCCTCCCCCCCACGCCCCCCCCCAATTATTTAACGGCGATATCTCCACTATTCGAGACGTATCCACCGTCCACGTGTCTGGTCTAGTGATCACCCGCCCGTTTAGACGACGTCGTCCGTCGGATGCTTCATCCCACGGTCCAGATGTCTTTGCCCGTCTTGCTTTCTTGCTTGGGTTTCCTTTCCTGAATACTTTTTTAAAAGAATAATTAAATTTAAAGATAACGAAAGAGAAAGATCGGAATTTCCAGTAGATATCGACAAACATTAATGGCGATATAAAATTTAATAAAATCAACGGCCCTGATAAATTAATCACCGTGGAGATTTTTCTTACAACGAATACGATTGTTTTATATGACATCTCTTACTTTGAACCGGCAAATAAGTTCAATGAATTTGCTACCCCAATTATCGCCTAGGGAGGATCACTCGTCACCGTTGACATTTATATACGTGCCCGCCCACTAATAATTATTAAATCGGGAAGATCTTTTCTGTCGATCTTATCTAATTTGTAGCCCGGTCGTATTTCCCTAAAATGATTTTTTTTAAAAAAAATAATAATAATAATTTAGGACTTAGTCCATTGGGGGCGTATGCGGGGAAAATGTTGGGCAGCACACGCAATTGACGGGTGGTACTTTTTTATTTTATATAAGGGGGCGGGGTGGATGTACTCGATATTATTGTGGACGATATTTTGAGTAGTAGTAGTAGTACAACTATTCACTGATGTGTGTATGGACGGACTCTGTTATGGGTTCGTATCGTAGTACAAAAGTTCCCTCTCGAAATATCAAAAAAGTGGGAGGAAGGAATTGGGCAGTGCCGATCCAGCAACAAAATGTGTGAAATATAGTACACATAAATTTTAAAAATAATATCTCGATACGGAACAACTTATTAAAATTCAAGAAATTTTTTTTTTAAATTTCAAAATTAACTATTAAATTTCATAATTTTTTTTCTCGCTAAACACGTTACTCCTAATAATAGTTGGTCTTTTTACTTATACATGCCAGTTTATGGGCTCGAGCCGGATTGGTCCATAAAAAGGTATCATTCATTCTTCATGGTATCCATACCAACAACGAAATGACTTCTTTCTCGTAATAATAATAATAATATTATTAAGGAAGACGAAAGATTTTATTTTATTTTTTTTGTGTGAGGGGGGGAGTGTTTGCTTTACTGATATATATAATGACTTACCTCACTTAAGCCACACGCAAACACACACATTCCTACAGTCCTACTGGAATAATCTACCCTTTTTTGATTGAAACAAGAAAAAAAAAATTGAAAGGAAACACTAATAATACGTCGTTTGGTACGCGGAAATGAAAAATGTCGGAATATAATAGAAATAAATTTTATATCTTGGTTGGGATAAGCTTATCCATACCCTTTTTTTTAGGTTGAGAATTGGGAATCTCATTCCAATCCCAAGGGTAACCCACCAGGCACAATGCACATGCCTCCTCCGTCCATCACGCCCATCCCCATCAAACTTCTCCTTTTTGTTTTTTGAATATATTACTTCGAAAAATTATTTTTGAAAATTTGAAATTATATATAAATTTTATTCTAATAATAGGTTGAAATAAAACAAAGCCCAACTAAAATCACTACTTTGAGCAAAAAATATGTGTTTTTTTTGTACAGTGACTTCGAGCTCAAATGCTATTTAAAATTGCTTCTTGAAGTAGCGACATTGATAAAAAAAAATATGCGTTCTTTCGAAGTGTTGGAAGTCGCTACTTCAAGTAGCGACTTTCTATATGAGAAGAAAGTCACAACTTGAAGAATCGACTTTGAACTCAAATGTCGTTTAAAATCGCTACTTGAAGTAGCGACTTGCATCTCCTATCGTTATATGAAATATTAATTTACAATATTTAGAAAAAAAATGTAAATTTGAACAATTTGTTGAGTTTTTCTTAAAAGTCTCCACTTAAAGTGATGAATTAAAGCACTCGTGAAAAAATCGTTTCGTGAAATCATGACATCGCGATGATTTGATTCAAGGACATGAAGTCATTATAGCGACTTCTTTCATTACACAAAATTATTGATTTAAATAACGAATTAAGGATGTTAATTGAAAGAATTCGCGACCCTATGCGAATTTTTTTTTTTAAAAACTAATGATACTGCTGGTGTTGGGTGCGCCTAATCATGGCCCAACATTTAACTTTTTTGAGCCTTTTTCCCGAATTATTCTGCCTATATATTGAAAAAAGAGAGGAATAACTTGGGATTGCAAGTTTACCATTGAAGCTTGATGTTTGTTCTTTATTTATTTTTTTTGTTTCGTAGGGAGGAGGAGGAGGGATGTCCTGCTACTACACAAAACAGCCCAAATCGGAGGACGGCCATGCGTTCCAGTCATGGGCCTGGCCTATTATTCTATATATGTTATATGGTATGGTTCACTCATGAGAGCTGAGGCCACGAGATCCTTCGATCTGACGGTCAGATGAAGGTGAACTAGCTGTTCCGGTCTCCGATCAGACGTCGGCCAGCCACAATGCCTGAATCCAATAAATGCATGTATACTTGGATTTCTTAGTTAATGGAAAATAATCGTGCATGCTAAAACATTATAAAACATCCCACCTCTCTTGTCTTGTCGTGAGGACAAGTCACTGGTAAATTTAAAAAAAAAAAAGTATTAGGGGAGGACGACGTCGTATTTGTTCTCTTTTGAACGCAACGCTTCTCTTTGACCCTTTTTTAAAAGTCAAGCAGAGTCATGTGTAACGGTCGGTAATAACGGCCATTCCCTCCCTAATTTTCCTCCCTTCCAATCGCATTTTACCCTCCTCTCCCCCCACCCACCCCCCCTGCCTCAACAATCTCCTTATCGTCCCCCCCCACCACTCACCACCCCCCCCCCCAATCCGATCCCGTCCACAGCCCCGCCCGTCGCCTGCTCCCAAAATGAACGGAAACGGGCTACGCCGTAAGCTCACCATGAACTGGGACGGATTGGGCAACATGGACGACGACGACGACCGCTTCTTCGAATCCAACAACCGCATCTCCTCCTTCGGCCCCCTCGACCTCCATTCCTCTGGCTCAGACGATGACGACTTCGACGAGGCCCGTATGTCCTTCGCCTCCGCCATCTCCCCAGGAGAAGACTTCCGCAGCCTGTCTGGGTTCGGCGCCTCCACACTCTCCAGGGACTATGATATCTGGATGGCGGAGCCGGGATCCATCACCGAGAGACGTAACCGTCTCCTCCAAGGTATGGGGTTGGCCGAGAATGGTGTTGTGAGGATCGCGAGCAAGGATTTCGGTCGCATCGTCTCGAGCAAGGTTGGAGGAGGGGATCATGTCGTTCCTCCATTGGTTTGCGAAGGCGATGCTGCTGTCGCTGTTACCCTAGTGGATGACGTCGCGAAGGAAGTGCCTCATGGGAGTGTGGCATTGGCTCCGGTAATCTTGGTGAGGTCAAGATCGGATGGCGATATTGATTTCCCATCAGTCACCAAGAGGAAGGAATCGTTCTTCGGTGCTACGTCAAAGCAACGGTTGATTCGGACCTCTTCCACGTTATCGGGACCCGTTGTGCCGATTTGCCGATACCCAGATTCCGTTAGGGTTGCTCCAGCCAGAAGGAAGGCGTCATCATCTTTCCGACAGAGAAGAGGGAAGACGATGATGTCAGCTAAGTCGAGCCGCCGCTTCGGCGCATTCTTCCTGATCAAGAATCTGGATACAGGGAAGGAATTCATAGTGAAGGAATATAACGACCAAGGGATGTGGAACAGGCTCAGCGATCCGCAGACGGGGCAGCAGCTCACAATGGAAGAGTTCGAGAAGTGTGTAGGCCATTCCCCTGTCATCACGGAGCTGATGAGGAGGGAGAACGGGACGAGGAACAAGGACGGGAGCCTCGTGACGAGCAATCAGAAGATGAACCCGAATAACTACTTCTCAAAGAGCTTGAGAATGAGCAAAAAGAGCGGGGCCGCTCTTTTGAAGAACATAAAGGGCGTGGCGAATTCCATGAGTGGCCTGATCGCTGACAAAGAAAGGGAGAACCAGCCGGTGATAGAGCAGAAACCCGGGAATAATACGTCGGAATGGATAAAGGTCAGACAACACGGGAAGTCGCACAAGGAGTTGAGCGCGCTGCACTTCTGCCAAGAAATTCAGGCTCATGAAGGCTCTATCTGGACAATGAAGTTTGATCCCGACGGGCGATACCTTGCCAGCGCGGGCGAGGATCGGATGATTCACATCTGGGAAGTGCAGGAATGCGAGATCATGCCAACAAAACACCCCGATGAGTGGAGTTTGACCCCCTCTCATTCCTTCTCATCTGGCACGGAGGACGGACACCTCAGCGCAGACTCTGCGCCGCCTTTGCCTACGGATAAAAAGAAGAAAGGGAAAAATTTGCCTACCTCTACGAAGGGGAATTTAGTTCCTGATTATGTCTATGCCCCGGAGAGCATGTTTTCCCTCACGGAGAAGCCGGTCTGTTCTTTCAAAGGTCACTCGGATGATGTTCTGGACCTCTCGTGGTCCAGGTCCCAGGTTAGGTTCCTTCAATCTCGATCCCGCAATGCATTTGTAGAACTTTGTCTTCTGGTTGTAAGTTTGTAATAACAATTCCTCACTGCCTGCTTCGCGTTGAACGTTGCAGCATCTTCTCTCGTCGTCGATGGACAAAACAGTCAGGCTGTGGGACATGGAAACAAAGTGCTGTTTAAAAATGTTTGCGCATGGGGATTATGGTAATGGAGAGGCTGCACTTCTGGCTTGAGATAACCCTGTAGATATTATCTTGCAGCTCGGCACTTCCCACATCGTCTGATGACTTCTGATTGAATGGCGATGCAGTCACTTGCATACAGTTCAACCCGGTCGATGACAGATACTTCATCAGTGGTTCACTAGATGCAAAGATCAGGATTTGGAGCATACCAGAACGCATGGTCGTGGACTGGACTGACCTTCACGAGATGATCACTGCAGTCTGTTACACAGCCGATGGCCAGGTGCATTCGCTGAGTCCCTGCAATCTCGAATTCAAGCAAAAACATACCAGTTGATGATGTCCTAATTGAGCTTAAATCTGTGACCATAGGGTGCAATAATTGGAACCCACAAAGGCAACTGCCGACTTTACAGCACGGAGGGTATGAATGCCGCTTGTGGTTTGCGAACACTTCCGAACTTGAATGAGTACGCTCTGGTAACTGTCTGTGCTTGGTCATATAGATTGCAAACTGAATCAGCTGAAAGCCGCCGAGCTCCATTCCAAGAAGAAGACGCAGACGAAAAAGATCACCGGTCTCCAGGTCGGTAGTTCTGCCAGAATTCGAAACTTTCAAATGTATCCCTACTCGAGTTAAGCCAGATGTTATGTGGACTAAGCTCTTGTTAACTATTTGTCTACGTAGGCTGCCCCATGGCATCCATCTGAGGTTCTTGTTACGTCTGCTGACTCACGGATCCGAGTCTTGGATGGTTCCGAAGTGACGCAGAAGCTCAAGGGTAACAATCGTGCTAAGCTTTGATCACACATTTTTGCGTCGAAAGTCCCAATAATAATAAATGTTCATGCAGGCTTCAGAAACACAGGCAGTCAGATCTCGGCATCTTTTACTCAGGATGAGAAGTATGTGATCAGTGCAAGCGAAGACTCCCAAGTCTACGTCTGGAAAAGAGAACTTCCGCGGGGTCCCAGCACCGGGAAAGGAAAGGAGGTGAGCTTGTGCAGGTCCTACGAGAACTTTCACTGTGCTGACGTTTCAGTAGCAATACCCTGGCCGGGAACCATAAAAGGCGATCCACCAGCCATGCCTATTCACTCCAAGAGGCAACCCAAACGGACACAGCCACAGCCACAGGCCTCGAACAACGCTTCCCCGACTCGAGAGGATCCCCAGACTTTGACAGGAAATAGCAAGAGGCAGTTGCCACCTCTTCCGAAGAAGACAGGGGCTGCCACCGAAAAAGCTACCACACAAACCCCGACAGATGAAGAGCTCAGTCAACTTTCCCGCATCGACTCCAGCTCCCCCGGACTGGGCGAATCATTCAACTCAGAAATGTCATCGATGAGGTACACAGATCCGTCATCCATAGCTGCCAGCCCTGCAAACTCGTCGACTTCGTCATGGTCATCCTCCCGGTCAGGGTTAGACATTGGCAGTAACGTCAATGGGAACGGCATCATCCAACCAACCGCTTGGGGAATGGTGATAGTCACTGCAGGGTTGGGTGGTGAGATCAGGGCCTATCAGAATTTTGGGTTGCCTCGCAAGATCGGTCGTCAACCAGTACTATTCAAAGACCTTTCATGAATCGCACCCTCCCGGAAAGGTCACAAACGAAGAAGCTCATACGCATTCCCTCGCAGAATCCCTAGCAGGACAGTGATTAAAGAAGCAGAAAAAAAGGAGCGGCCGTTCTTTCAGAGGATTTTGGGTGGCCAACTCTGGCAACAATTTTGCGAATACCGAGCCATAGAGGTTCAGCACAACCAAGAAATCATACTCGCAGAGCATTCGACATGTTTTCTTCCGGAAGACAAATGCTTGTATCAAAAGAATGCAGTTTTCCCTACTAGTATGATGATAACAGCACCATGTCGAATCTTCCATACATATCAATAGACAGCTGAGTTACATGCATTCGAAGCACGAGGATGCAAGATACTTAAAATTGAACAAAAAGAATTTGAATATAGCTGTTTACTTAGCCGTGTGAAAGAAGAACTACTTTAGACTAGCTGCTTCTAAAAGTTTCGGGTTCAAGCAAGTTTGCGAATAGCTTTTCCAGCCTTTTTCGTATTCGGCGTTGGTTGTACGATGCGTAGATTCTGGTAAACAAGACAAGGGTCTTTTCCAGCTCCAGAACATCCCATGCACCAAGCCCCCCCGGAGTGAAATGACCATCTGATCTTCTCATCAGCTCGTCTTCGATCCTGCCGAGAACAGGGCCATCCTTTGGTGAACTGGCGAGCAAATGGAGCTCCTCCACTTTGGACCATGTCATTGTAGTCTTCAACCGTCAGCGTGAGGGGTGGGTTCTTGCTTTGGAGGATTATCCCACTTCAAACCATGGTCGACGGTAGTGTTCTGGTAGTCCTTGTGATTGCAGACGATGGTGTGGAAGTAACCCTCCAGAGAAGACACAGGGAATTAGTGTAGTACATGAGAAGCGCGCGCGGGGGAAGGTTATTCCAACCCCACACGCAAAACTCGCCAAGACGACCCTGCCTGGGAAAAGAAATCTCTGATATTAAGGCATATGAAAGTGACCCTGGGAAGGGGTAACCTCCGAGACGGACTGTCGTTTACTCACTCTTTCAACCCGAGGTCACTGATTTGCTCTCAACAAAGTCCAAATCCCTCGGCAAATTGGAGAAAACATGGACAAAACAAAAACAGGTTCATCAGGACTGAATATCATTCCCGATTCCCCACTCCCAGCAGGGGGGAAGCTGCGAAACGAGGGGGGTAATCGTCGGCGCTTAGGTTAACGAACCAATCCCACCGCCTCAGCAGAACGGAGACTGACCGAGGCAAATGTTACAATAAAGGCAGTCGGTGAAGGACGTTTCGTGGAAGGCTCCATGAGCAACCGTTCGTAAGGGAGGCATGAACAATCATGACTGGTCGCGATAGGGTGTGTCCATGAGGGGGCACGATTGTTCTAAAGGATTATGTCTAGTGGGAAGGGGCCCCCTTTTGGAAAGGGAGGACCCCAAGGGGGAATAAGGGGGCAATTGCGTTGGCACCCCCGAAGTCATATACCCCTTCGTGTAGCGTTGTAATGTTTGATGAAAAGCCACGACCCCCTATAAGAAGGCTTGTAAAGGGGCATTGGCATGTAACTTGTATTCTGGGATTCTGAGGGAAATACAAAGGGTGTCCTTCACCTAAAACAATTGTTTGCTTCCGTTGTGCATAGGCTGGTCGTGCTCGTGGGCGAGACACGATGCCCACATGGTAGTTTTACTTGATACAGAGAGTACCCTGTGACCATGGTTGGTCCCCGGAGGTAATCTTCGTTCACTTGAATCTGACTGGCAATGGCATGGTTTAATTTTTACTCATTTCTTTTGTCTAAGGGATAAAGAGTAACACCCTCAAAAATCAAATTTGAAACCAAATGGGGATTATTTATGAGATGTGAGCAGGGGAAGCGGCTAAAGTGCCGTGAACGGCATCTTACGTGAATTGTACTAATTTCGACCCCGATTTAGTACAATGTACTAACTCCATTAGTACATTGTACTATGTACTAATGATGTACTAACACTGTAGTTAGTACAATGTACTAAATGGTACTGTTCTTGTACTAGTAATGATTAGTACAGTGTACTAATAGGAACTGTTCTTGTACTAGTAATGTACAAGTGTACTAGTTGGTACGAAACAGAAACAGTAACGGTTAGTACACTGTACATATGTACACTGTACTAGTGTACTAGTTGGTACGAAACAGGAACAGTAATCGTTAGTACAATGTACATATGTACACTGTACTAGTGTACTAGTTGGTACGAAACAGGAACAGTAATCGTTAGTACAGTGTACATATGTACACTGTACAAGTGTACTAGTTGGTACGAAACAGGAACAGTAATCGTTAGTACAGTGTACTAGTTGGTACGAAACAGGAACAGTAACGTTTAGTACACTGTACATATGTACAGTGTACTAGTGTACTAGTTGGTACGAAACAGGAACAGTAACAATTAGTACAGTGTACATATGTACAGTGTACTAGTGTACTAGTTGGTACGAAACAGGAACAGTAACGATTAGTACACTGTACATATGTACACTGTACTAGTGTACTAGTTGGTACGAAACATGAACAGTGACGGTTAGTACACTGTACATATGTACACTGTACTAGTGTACTAGTTGGTACGAAACATGAACAGTGACGGTTAGTACATTGTACATATGTACACTGTACTAGTGTACTAGTTGGTACGAAAGAGGAACAGTGTACCTTAGTACATTGTACATAGTATTACTAGTGAAAAAGTAGTGATTTATAGTACAATGTACTAACTACAGTGTTAGTACATTATTAGTAATAATGTACATTTTGATTGGGACGCACATTTTGCAATTACTAATAATGTACTACCACTGTAGTTAGTACATCGTACTATAAATCACTACTTTTTCATTAGTAATACTATGTACAATGTACTAAGATACACTGTTCCTGTTTCGTACCAACTAGTACACTAGTACAGTGTACATATGTACAATGTACTAACCGTCACTGTTCCTGTTTCGTACCAACTAGTACACTAGTACAGTGTACATATGTACAGTGTACTAATCGTTACTGTTCCTGTTTCGTACCAACTAGTACACTAGTACAGTGTACATATGTACAGTGTACTAATCGTTACTGTTCCTGTTTCGTACCAACTAGTACACTAGTACAGTGTACATATGTACAGTGTACTAATCGTTACTGTTCCTGTTTCGTACCAACTAGTACACTAGTACAGTGTACATATGTACAGTGTACTAATCGTTACTGTTCCTGTTTCGTACCAACTAGTACACTAGTACACTGTACATATGTACACTGTACTAACGCTTACTGTTCCTGTTTCGTACCAACTAGTACACTAGTACACTGTACATATGTACAGTGTACTAAACGTTACTGTTCCTGTTTCATACCAACTAGTACACTTGTACAGTGTACATATGTACACTGTACTAACGATTACTGTTCCTGTTTCGTACCAACTAGTACACTTGTACAGTGTACATATGTACAGTGTACTAAGACTTACTGTTCCTGTTTCGTACCAACTAGTACACTTGTACATTACTAGTACAAAAACAGTTCCCATTAGTACATTGTACTAATCATTACTAGTACAAGAACAGTTCCACTTAGTACACTGTACTAACTACAGTGTTAGTACATCATTAGTAATTTCAAAATGTACTAACCAAGTTAGTACATTGTACTAAATCGGGGTCGAAATTAGTACACCTCACGTAAGATGCCGTTCACGGCACATTAGCCGCTTCCGTGAGCAGGAAGGGAAGTGGGGGAGCGATTTTCCAGGGGAGGAGGAGGACATGAACTTACAGGACACAAAGGTCAACCCCCCCCCCTCCCTACTTTTGTTATTATTATTATTATTGACAAATCTGGCAAAGTCCGAGGAGGGTTGGGAGGAACGTAGTCTTCCTTCTGGGGGTTTGTCTCTCCGGCTGCTGGTAAGAGATACGGGTTTTTTTTTTGGGGGGGGGGGACCGAGGGAATAGTCAGTCGGTCTTCACGTAGAATGAGTCTATGGAAGCTCATCCACATCCCTCCACTCTCTTGTCCATGGATTCTAGCGCTTCATCGTCCCACGATGAGCTGGATTTGGAGCTGAATCCTCTGATGATCCTGTCGAGACCCCCCGATATTAACCTGCCGCTTTCGGCTGAGCGCAGCCCTCCTCCCCCTCTCCATAATTCTTGGAATCCCGACCAATTCGGCATCCTCGACGAGTCAAAGGCTTTGCTAAACGTCCCCAAGGCCCGACGCAAGTTCGCGAAAAGGGTCGACTGCACATGGGGTGCTTGGTTTTTCTTCAGCTTTTACTTCAACCCCGTGGTGAACAAGAAGTCCAAGCCCAAGATCGTGAGGGACAGAGAAGGCGTCTCCGGATTTGACAAGTCCGATCTCATGCTCGACGTGTTCATGATTCAGCATGACATGGAGAACATGTACATGTGGGTTTTTAGGGGGAGGCCCGAGAACGCGCTGAGTAAGATGCATCTCAAGAGTTACATGAATGGGCATACTCGGCATGGCGAGCGGCCGTTCCCCTACTTTGAGCTTCATCGGATCACAAGATGCAGAGGAAGCCTGTTAGAAATAACAACACCTAAGTTCTCTTATTGTTTCATGGGCTCAAGAAAGTTCCTAAGATTATCCTAGAAGGCTCCTAAGATCAATGCAGAAGGTTCTTAAGATTAGCCTAGAAGGTTGTAGAATTAGTCTAGATAGAAAAATTCTAGAAAAGTGGAGAATGAATTCATCTTAGACCCTCCCTATAAATAGCGGTCATTGGTTCATGTGTAACTTATCCACAACGAATAGAATCTTCCTTCTCAAATCATTCCTATTCACATTTGCAACTTTTCTTAGATGTAGGTTGTGGTTTAGTTAAAGAGATAGAGTTACGCGACCAATTAAGTTAGTATTCTGAGGGTTAGGACTTAACATTTGGTATCAGAGCAATGCGGTTGGGGTCCAGGCGTCAAAGTCCAGCGGAAGTTCTGCCGAAGTCCAGCGGAGAATCTGCCGAAATCTAGCGGAGGTTTTGCCGAAGTCCAGCAGAGAATCTGCCAAAGTCCAGCGGAGGTACTACCGAAATTCTGTCAAGGAAGCTGCAATCTGGGATTGCGTCGGGCATAGGTCGAGGACCAGGCTACGCTTCCAGAAGATGATCGACACATGGACATCTCAAGACCCACATGAAGGAGAGGACGTCACGGTTTGACAGCTCATCGTCGTCTTCAATATCCCAGCCAAGGTCCTCCTCCTCCTCGGCCGAAATTGCCCGCTTAACCAAGTTCGCCCTCAGACTCTCCGCCTGCTCGCGCTTATGCACCCGATAAAAGTACTTAAACCAGAAGGTCCCGTCGTCAATCTGCCCCAGCACGAGCGTCTCATAAATGCCCATCGTCTCCTCGTTCATCTCGACCAGATTCTCGATCCACACCCCTTTTGCCATGGGTGTTCCTACCAAACAGTGACTTCACGGATGGCCTCTTTGGTCATGTATTCATTTTCTTCAGTAAAGTTATGATGCAACAAAGGGCAAGCATAAGTGGCCATAACATACGGACTGCATAATAGAGAGAAGCCATGATATTAAGAAGCAACACAAAACCAGATCCCACGTTCAGCCCCAACAGCTTCTCCACTCACCTCTCAGCCCATAGATCTCGGTGAACACAAAAAATCTTCCTCTAATCTCCACGATCCTCCGAGATTTCTGGAAAGAAAAATTTTCTAGGAACGGACGCACGTAAACAGAAAGAAGGGGGGGACGAACTTAAAAAAAAAAGGTAGAGGTACCTGAAGAGAGGGAGGACCTTTCTTTGAGAGGAGGATCCGGAGAGCTTGTTTTCGATCGTTCCCTCCCGAAGACCTTCAAGGTAGGTTTAGCCCACATGAGGAACTCCCTTTGTTACCAACTCCATCCCAACCTCCGCCGGCCGCAACTGGAGATGATACCCACACCAACGAATAGAGCAAGCTTCGATGCGATCAACGGAGGTCTATGTCTACGGAAGCCTTCCCTTGCTACAATGAAAAAAACATCGATCCCTTTTAGACGGATTGGCTAACACAATACCTCCTCGTACTGTCGACAAAAGACGGCGTCTTCACCTCCCGTGACTGCACATATGCGTCACGGGGGGCCTCTTTTGATTTTGATCGTTTGTTTTTTTGTGCAGGTCAATAGATAACAGCATCACTCCCTCCAACCAGCCAAGGCCTGGAGACTCTCTGTCATCAAGAACAACCTCCATACGAACAGCAGCAAGCCCCGAGCTCCTCACCAACTATCAGTCGACAATCGATTTTCAACAAGTCACCCTGCAAACAAGGATGCTTCCTCCAAGCCCTTGGTTCCTAGATGAGCAGCCGACAAAGGATTTTCCCTGTTTTACAGCAGCGGCCACGATGCAACGCCCAGATGATTCCTCAGTCACGGCTCGACGCTCAGGACAAATGCACCCGATCTTCCAACCCTCGCTAGCGTCAGCTTCTACGGGATCGGCGACAAAGCAACCTATTGACATGGTAAATAATTTTGGGCCTGGGCTTAGAACAGAAACCCAGTAATCACTCAAGTCACACTCCGAGTCGGCCCAAGATACAGTCGTCTAGGCCGACTCACGACGAAGTCGATTAAGTCGACCCATGACGAAGTCGACTAGGTCGACTTATGACGAAGTCGACTAAGTCGACTTATGAACGGAGTCGACTAGGTCGACTCACGACGAAGGAATATGGTAATCAAAGTCAACCAAGATGACTCAACAGTAGAGCTAAGTCAACTAGTAGGGTCAAGTCGACGGAATTCTGGATAAGTCGACCAAGTCGGTCGTAGTCCGTACAGATCAGTCAAGTCGACAAGGTTGGAATAAATTTATTCATTTTCAATCACGTTTGTTAAGGATCGTAACTGATCCTAATATCCAGGAACGTGATCCCATATATCAAGGAGGTTGTTGAGACACTCCCATGATATTAGGGATCACGATCTATAACACGATCTGCAACACGATCTATCTGTTACGTGTTAAACACAAGTCCTCTATAAATAGCAGAGGATTTTTTCAAGACAAGACACGACCATACACAGCCAAAGCTCTGAAGTTTGTTCGTCAACCTTAGGAATTAGATACCTTGACCCGGTTTATAGGTCAACTCCCCTTCCACCGACAGAGTGAGCTCGTAGGGCCTTTGCCGTCAGCCTCCCGCCAGCGACACCACCGACGGAGTGAGCTCGTAGGGCCTTCGTCACAGCCTCCCGCCAGCGACCTCCACCGACGGAGCGAGCTTCCAAGGCCTTCGTCACAAGTTGTCCGCCGTCACAGGATTCCACATCGTTGTCACCACTTGCTCCCTTTTCGTTTTGTTATGGCTGTAAGCCCATGTTCTTAATTCGTCAAGATTATAAGACTTGCATTCTGTTTGAATAAAATTGTGCATCTTCTTACTGGCGACCACAATCCAATTCCTGTGAGTCCTTTGCCAAATATTTCCGACGTGATCCGTTCTATACGCGAACACGTTTTTAGCGACCACAGTGGGAGAAGAGAAAAAAAGAAAAAAAAATCTTAGTCTCAAATGCCGAGAAATACTCGAAGCCGTGAGCCTCAGAATCCCTTAGATGGGGAAGACCAGGAACTTCCTCCGGGAATGAACTTGGAAGCGCTGGCTCTAGGAGGCCAGGCAGCTACAAACCAGTCCACTTTTGATTCACATGCCCCGTCCGAATTTATTTCGAGACTGGAGTTCTACAAAGAATTGGGGGATGTGCGTCAGGAGTTGACTGATATGAAGGGTATTCTAATGGATGTCCAAACTCTAATAGGGCGTCATTCTGGCCCTAGAGACGAGGAAAGAGTGAGACCTCGTATGAGAGAGGCCCCCTTTAGGGAGTCTACGTTCATGGCAGACGCTCGTCGGACTGCTCAAGGGCCACGTAACGTGACTTTTGAGCAATCTGAGATAAGGACGAATGCTCTCTTTGAACCCGGGAATCTGGTTCCCCCTGGTCGACCCTCTTCTTCACGTAATCGACCAGTGAATACGTATTGGAATGAGGCAGAGGACTTCCAAGAGGAAACAGATCGGGGGGAGGATTTTATTCCGTCTCGTCGCCCTGGAAAAGAGCCAATGGTCGACGCAGTTGGAGATCCCTATGAGCCTGGACCCCGGAGTAGTAATCATCTTGAGGAGCCTTCATTTTATGTAAGGGATCCAACGAGCCAAACAACGGGAGAAAGGCCTCCGTATAGCCCGTTAAGGCCAACGCGACTCGCAGGGCAGGGGCCGATAGGCGGTGTACCCCCAGACTTAAGAGAGGCCATAACTCAGGTTATAGAGCAAGTCGTCCCCGGAATAGCTCGGCGAGATGACACCTGTTTATACAGGTCTCCTTATCCTGCGTACATTGATAGGGATTTCCCTTTACCTAGAGGTTATAGGGTTCCCGACTTCACTCGCTTCTCGGGCGAAGATGAAATGACTCCACTTGAGCATATTGCTCGCTTCACTCATCAACTTGGCGAGGCGGCCGGGAATGACTTCTGGAAACTAAAGCTCTTTCCGAACTCATTAACCGGGGATGCCTTTACCTGGTATGCAAGTTTGCCGTCGGGGTCAGTAGCTTTATGGACTCAGATGCAGTCCATGTTTGTTAAAACCTTTGCTCGACTCGATACCCCCATGTCGATGTTTGAGGTTATGCGCCTTAGGCAGGCTAATGGGGAACACCCGGGGCAGTTTTTAATGAAACTTAGAAAGGCCTTATTACGGTGTAGGCCTCCCATACCGGAGAAAGACCAGTTGCTCCTCGCATTAAATGCGTTGTCCATTCCTTTCCGAAAAAAGCTACACGGGGAGCGCTTTGCCGATCTATATGATTTGGCAAGGAGAACAACTGAGTACTATCAGCTCTTAACAGAAGAGGCCCAGCTGACTCGAGCCTACCAAGTCGATACTTATGAAGTCGACGTGGCCGAGTTTGTTAAGGGAGAGTCGACTATATGTGACCCCTTGACTAGGAAAAATTCTAAAGCTAAAGCCTCCCAGAAAAATGCCGAGGAAAGGAAATACTCCTTCGACACAGATAAAGTCGACGCCATTTTTTACTGGCTTTATCAAAAGAAAAGGATCAGGCTTAAGCCTGGTCATCGACTCCCTCAGACAGAAAGGGAAAAAAGTAGGAATTACTGCAAGTGGCATGGTTCCTTCACCCATACTACCAAGGACTGCCTGTCCTTTAGAAATATAATTCAGGATTTAATAGAGTCTAAAGAGCTCTGTTTTCCTGAAGTCGATGAAGTCGCCATGGTGGATGATAATCCATTTGGCGACGAAGTCGCCATTCATACATTTGATACATTTGACACTGAGGTTAACCTTGTAGAAGTCATTAACGACTCTGCTATACCCTCGCAGGATTTGCAAGCAACTGACGAGACCTTGGTGGCTAATGCCCTGATGAAGCGACTGGCTGAGCGTGGGGTTTTCATCCTGCCGAAGGGAAGGGACAAGTGGCTTTGCCACTGGCACCTGAACGACACTCACACAACGGACCAATGCCACACATTTAAGAAGTACCTGTTGGACAGTAAGACAGAAGACTAGTATGACCTGACCCCTTTCGAGGAAGCAGCAATGTTGTTGACTACCCTCGAGGACCTTCTCACGCCCTCAAAAGTCCTCCTAGTGTGGATCGCCGACTGGCTTCGCGAGGAGGAAGAGGAGGTTCCCAGGGGCATAGGGGGAATGGAGAGGCAGCCGCCCGGGGTACGGAACGCCCGGCACGGCGACTTGAGTTTATGGACTCGTCTGGCCAGAGAGTCGTCAAGCAGGGGTACACTAAGACTACCCCTGTCAAGGAGATAAGACCTGTGGAAGAGTATAAGGGAGTAGACCGACCCCAACAGGCTGCAAGTCGCAGGCCTCGATATGCGTCACAGACAGTCGACCCCTAGGAATTGCGGAGGGGACCTCCTATCGCCCAATTCTTGGACGAGAAGCTACTGTGCCAGAAATGCAAGCTGATCGCCCACAATCGGATACTTATTACCCAGCTCTGCACAGCATGCTGCGTCAACTATTTCTTGCGGCTGGTCGACTTGTCCGCAAAAGGGGAGATGCTGGTGAAAGTGGTCCGCCCCGAGGGTACAGGTAATTCGAACCCTAGCAAACCTTCCTCGAATAGACCAGAAAATACTCCAGTGCAGGTGGGTTATGACCCAGTCGACGGCAGATTCGTGGAGGTAAGCCGACTCCTTTTTGGTTCTAAGAAACCTAAATTCGTCAAAGCCCTTAACCCTTCGTCTCAATGGCAGAAGGTGGAAAGGAAGGTTGCGCCCCCCTTAAGGGCTCAAAAGAGAAAGGAAAGGCGTCTAAGTCACGCCCAAAAAAGACCTAGGATGACCCCTGCGATGCCACCCTCGGAAGGGAACCAAGCCGCAGAGAAACAAGTCGCGGAGCCTGAACGGGTCGAGTCTACTAATTACTCGGAAAACCCCAGCTCAAGCTTCGACTACACTCCTCTATAGAGGTGGCAAACGGGCGGGCTGGCTCGGCAGCTCGCCCGCTCGACGCGTACTGTAGCGATCCGAGCTTCGGCTCGGCCCGCTACAGTAACGGGCTGGCTCGGCTCGGGCAATCGTCGACGAGCCGAGCCGAGCCAGCTAGATGGGCTCGCGAGCCCCGGGTTGGTGAGCCAGGTGTACCGGGCTAGCGAGCCGGCTCGCGAGCCTGTTATCGGGCCAGCTCGCGAGCCGGATTAAAAAATTTTTTTTTTTAATTTTTTTTTCCAACGGTTATTTGACCGTTGGATTTTTTTTTTTCCAACGGTCATTTGACCGCTGGTTTTTTTTTTCAACGGTAATGTTACCGTTTGTAACATTTTTTTTGTTTTTAATTTTAAAAAAAAAAATTCCACTATAAATACCACCAAACTCATAAAATTTTTTACAAACAAACTCTTCCTCTCTTATTCTCTTCTTCTCTTGCTCTCTATCAATTAATCGTGATTTAGTGCTCTCCTCTCGATATTGGCAAGCGGCAACAAGCTATTGTTCATTAATTGGAGTTTCGGTGACGGTATCATTTATTTATTTGGAATTTATTTATAAGATTTTGTTATTGTTTGTTATGGATCCACATAATTATAATATTAATGATGATGTTGATGAACTTAGGGAAATAAATGCTTCATTTTCAATAGGACAATCTTGTACACAAGCATCCGCATCCACCTCATCGCCTCAAAGAAAAAAAGTATGGAAACATTTTAAAACGATAGAAATTAAAATTGGTGGAAAGATAGAATCTAGGGCTCAATGCAATTATTGTATTAAAAATTATTCTTATTCTTCAGGTAGTTCAACGAGCACACTTGGTAGGCATTATGAAAAATGTCACTTAAACGAACAAAGTAAAGATCCTAGACAAAAAGTATTAGATGCTAGTGGTAGTGGCATATTTTCTTATTCACAAGATAAAATGAGAGAAGGAATAGCTAAACTTGTAGCACAATGCGAGTTGCCTTTAGCCTTTATGGATAGTGTTGAATTTGAAAATTTTATGAAAGAATATGCCACTCCTAATTTTAAGCGTGTTCCTAGAAGTACAATTAGAAACGATATTATTAAAATGTTTAATAATATGAAGAATGAAGTAATTTCATTTTTTGCAAGTGCCCCTGCAATGTCTATTTGTATCACCTCTGATTTGTGGAGTGCACGCAATTCTATAGGTTATGTCGTAGTAACTTCTCATTTTATTAATGACTCTTGGCAATTAAATAAAAGAATTTTAGGATTTCGTAATTGTGAATATCCTCACACTGGTATTATTATTTATAAATATATTGTAACGATTTTACAAGAATATAATATTCAAGATAGAATATTTAGCATAACACTTGATAATGCTAGTGCTAACGATGTTGTTGTTTCACATTTTAAAAACTATTTTCAATTAAATACTACATACGATTCTCTTTTTCATATGCGATGTGTTTGTCATATTTTAAATTTAGTTGTTAAAGATGATATGACATTTGTTGCACCTCACATTGAATCAATTAGGACAGCAATTTCTTATATAATTGGGTCTAATTCCAGGCAACAAGAATATAGAGATTCGACTTATTTAATGTTAGAAAATGCCCGACCATATTGGCAGATTATTTGTGCTTATATTAATGAGAAAACATCAAATATTAACCTTGATAAATCTATTTGCGATGTAGCTAATATATTTCTTGACTTTTTAAAACCGTTTTATGATGCTACAAATGAATGCTCGGGAGTTTATTATCCCACTTCTCATCTTGTTCTCCCATTTTTTATAAATTTAACTAGAAATTTTGCAAGATATTGACAAGTAGAAGAATTTAAAGAAATACTTAATAAAATGGAAACAAAATTTAAAAAATATTGGCTTGATATTCCTTCTATTTTTTGTTATGCATGCATTATGGATCCTAGATATAAATTAAGAGGAGTATGTCTTATGGTTAATAAAATTTCTCACAATTTACAAACTACTCCTAAAGTTTCTGATGATCAAATAACTAATGGTATTGCCAGTTTATTTTCTTCTTATGAATCTAAATATTCTGATGTTTCTCGTTTACATGTTGGTGTTTCATCACATGCTAGTTCAAGCAGTGGAGGTGGAAATACTGTGCATTCACAATTTGGTATCGAAGATATTTGGAGTCAACTGGAAACAGATGTTCACTCTAGTTCTATGAGAAATGAACTAGACATTTATTTTGACACTCGATATCACTTTTCACGCGAACAAAACTTTGATATTTTAGATTGGTGGAAAACATTTTCCACCACGTATCCTATTCTTTCTATAATGGCACGTGATCTACTAACACCTCCGGTCTCTACCGTAGCATCGGAGTCTGCTTTTAGTGCAGGTGGACGTGTGTACGATGAACGCCGAGGACGACTAGCACCCGATCTCGTGGAAGCTCTCATTTGCATGAAAGATTGGAACAACGCCATTACGAGAAACCAACAACGAAAGGACGAAATACTTGAAGAATTTAAAAATTTGGATGTTGAAGATTAACATTGTAACTTTTTTGACATTTTGTACATGATTGACAATTACATGGGTGCCAACCTAGTTGGGATGTATGTAATTTGTAGTAATGCAAATGTCAAATTATTAGTTGTATACTTAAATTTTTTTTCGGCTAAAAATTTGTATGTAATATACAATTTATAAAATTAATTTCATAATTATTATTTTTATAAAAAATAATTTTATTTGTGTCGGTTGAGCTCGTTAGGCTCGGCTCGTTAGGCTCGGCTCGTTAGGCTCGGCTCGACTCGGCTCGTTCGGCTCGTGGCTCGCGAGCCTTCTCGGGTTAAAAAAAATTTCGGATTGGCTCGTTAGGCTCGACTCGTTAAGCTCGTTAGGCTCGTTGAGCTCGGCTCGCTAAGCTCGACAGGCTCGATGAGCCAGGCCTTGATAGGCTCGGCTCGCTCGTTTGCCACCTCTACTCCTCTACGAGGAGATAGGCCCGGCGACTTCAACGCAGAACAAGGGCCCCTTGTGAGCTGTAACGCTCTCACCTTTCCTGCGGAGTTCGCCTGCAACGACAAGTCGGAGGCGCCGAAAGGTAAAACCCTGGACTCTAAGGTCACTTCTTTTCCATCTGGCTTCCCTCTGCACTGGTTGAGGAAACCATCGGATCGCATGAAACAGCACATGCACTCGTTATACATCGCAGCCACCTTTGACGGTGTTTTGGTAGGTCGAGTCTTAATAGACAACGGCGCCACCGTCAATGTTCTCCCACTCACTAAGTTTAGACTACTTGGGTACAAGCCTAGCGAGTTGGTGCGAACCGACGTGGCTGTAAGCGGCTTTAATGGGAGGAACTCCGAATGCCTGGGGATATGCTCTGTGCATTTAGGCGTTGGAAGACACGAGCAGGAAACTGCTTTCTTCGTAATCGACATAGCCCCTTCGTTTAATGCGCTTTTGGGACGCGATTGGCTTCATAAAGCTGTCGCGATCCCATCGACTTTGCATAGGGAGTTGATTTTATGGCTTGACTCTGAAATAGAGACTATCAGGGCTGATGAATACTCCTGTTGTGACAAGGGCATTTTACATGCAGAAACATGCAAGACGATCAAGGACCTCACCCTGGATCAACGCTACAAGCTAGGAGACCCTACTGTCGGACCCCTAGGTGAACCCTCCGGGAAGTTCGACTTCATTGTGAGCTATGGCACCTCTCACCCCAAGCCTAATGAGGGATCAATCGTGCCGACAGGATGGGGGCCCGACTTCACGGACAAGGACATAGATGAGGTCCTGCAGGAAGTAGTCCCGACCAAGGATGGAGGCGAGACAGACAACAGTCCTAATGGCGACAAGGGGGAGGCACCTAAGAGCCAGGAAAGTGCTGCGACGGAGTTGGAGCCCGATAGACTCCTGCACGAAGGGATGTATGGACAGTGACGAAGGAAGATGCTATGTAGTCGCTGATATCCTCCAGCGACTTCAGGAGTATGTTAGGAAGTCTAGGAAATTAGGTTGCCAAATAAGCAATGTAAATGCTGAGGCTAGCTTATCTAAGTCCATTGATACCAACTTAGGCGGTGTCCAGGGTCGCGAGTCACTTATGATGCCATGTGACCCGCTTGTAAGTATCAATTTAGGCGAGGAATCTAGCTCTCGGATCGTTTTCGTTAGTTCTTCAATGAATAAAGAACTTTTCAATTTTATTAAGGCTACCCTTGAAGAATTCAATGACTGTTTCGCCTGGGACTATACTGAAATGCCTGGCCTAGATCGCCGACTTGTAGAACATAAGTTGCCAATCAAAGCAGGATTTAAACCAGTCCAACAGGCACCAAGGAGAATGACTCATGAAGTCACTCAGGCAGTATTCGAAGAAGTCAAGAAGCTCTTTAAAGCTGGGTATATAAGAACATCGAGGTACACCGAGTGGATATCCAGCATAGTCCCTGTCATAAAAAAGAATGGCAAGATTAGAGTCAGCATCGACTTCAGAGACCTAAATCGTGCTACTCCAAAGGATGAATATCCCATGCCCATTGTAGACGACTTAGTCGATAAGACTGCAGGGCACCAAATTATGTCATTCATGGATGGTTTCTCAGGATATAACCAAATTTTCTTGGCTGAGGAAGATATCCATAAAACCGCGTTCAGATGTCCCTTAGGCATTTTCGAGTGGGTAGTCATGCTGTTTGGGCTTAAAAACGCTGGTGCAACCTACCAACGAGCCATGAACGCCATTTTTTATGCTTCGATTGCCAAAACAGTCGAGGTATACATAGATGATATAGTGGTCAAATCAAAAGACGAGAGGTCGCATGTTAATGATCTTAGGAATGCTTTCATCCAAATGAGAAAGCATCAGCTCAAACTAAACCCTCTCAAATGTGCTTTTGGAGTAAGAGCAGGACATTTCCTAGGGTTCTTAGTTCATCAACGTGGCATAGAAGTCGACCAGAACAAAGTGAATGCCATCCAAAGATTGAACCCTCTGAGTAACAAGAAGCAGTTACAGGCTTTCTTAGGAAAGGTCAATTATCTCAGGCGATTTATTGGTAACGTCGCTAGACGGACAGAAGTCTTCTCGACTTTACTAAAGGCAAAGGGAAACTTTGTGTGGAGCGACGAACACCAAAAAGCATTTGAAGGCTTAAAGGAGTATTTAATGAAGCCGCCTGTGCTTGCCCCTCCTCGGATAGGAAAGCCCTATCTGCTTTACGTGACAGCGACTGAATCAGTCATCGGAGCCATGTTAGCCCAAGAGGCGGAAGACAAAACTGAGAGAGTGGTTTACTATTTGTCAAGACAACTAACCGCTACAGAAAAACGCTATACAATTAAGGAGAAGTTATGCCTGTCAGTCTTTTATACTGTTACTAAGCTAAAACATTATATTGGATCCCAAGAGGTTCATGTCATTACCAAGTCTCCAGTCATAAAGTACTTTTTCGAAAGTCCCCTACTGACTGAGAGAATTAGTAAATGGAGTTTAGTGCTATCCGCGTATGATTTACAATTCAAATCCCAACAGTCGGTGAAAGGACAGGCTCTAGCCGACTTGTTGGTGAGTCACGATCCATCTGTATCAATCGACCAAGAAGAATCCCTTGAGGACATCTGGCAGGGTTGGTTTGATGGATCTTCGGCGAAATCCGGCGTAGGTATAGGCCTTCGTATACTTTCGCCACTAGGGAAAGATGTTCGTCTAGCGTATCGCTTGACGGCAACTCACACCAACAATGCGACTGAATATGAAGCTTTGATCACACTCCTGAAGGAACTATTAACCTTGGGAGCCAAGAAAGCCACAGTGATGGGGGACTCTCAACTGGTGATTAACCAGATGAATGGTACTTCTATATGCCAAGAGAAACTCACACCCTATCATCAAGTCGCCCGCAAGCTAGTCGAGCGATTTGAAGCGATCACTTTCCTCTTTGTAGGTCGATGGAAAAATATCATCGCTAACGACTTAGCCCAAAAGGCTTCAGGATACAAGGACAAAAGAGGAAGCGATTGTATCCCAGAAATAGTTTCCCACCTAGCTCCCCAAAGCGAGGCGTTCGCTCTGGACATAATGACAAGCGATAAGGATTGGAGGAAGCCAATCACCGACTTCCTTTCTGACCCAACACAAAAGGCGAGCCAAAGAATTAAGACTCAGGCTTTGTCGTACACCCTTATAGATGGGGTACTTTACAGAAAGACCAAGGAAGGAGTCCTGTTAAGGTGTGTCGACTTAGACGAAGCGACCCCAATTATGTTAGAGACTCATCAGGGGTTATGCGGATCTCACCAATCTGGCACTAAAATGTCTTGGACCATCCAAAGACATGGTTTTTACTGGCCATCAATGCTAAAGAACTGCATAGAATGGCTAGGGGATGCCAAGAGTGCCAAAAACATGGTCCGGTGACGAGGGCCCCAGCGTCCGACTTGGTCTCAGTCATCAAGCCTTGGCCATTTAGGTCTTAGGCTTTAGATATAATCGGGGAAATCCATCCGCACTCAAGTAAAGGTGACGCCTATGTTCTAGTCGCCACCGATTATTTTACTAAATGGGTCGATGCTCAGGTTTATAAGAAGATCGATCATAAAGAAGTGATCGATTTTCTCAAATCATCCATCATCTATAGATTTGGAATTCCCCAGAATATTGTAGTGGACAATGGCACCGCTTTCAATAATGAGAAAATGCGAGAATTCGCTACGGAGTTTGGTTTCTCAATCACCAACTCAACACCTTATTATCCTCAGGCGAATGGACAGGCTGAAGCTACCAATAAACTCATAAAGAACAATATTCAGAAAATGGTTGGTGCAAATCCAAGAGGATGGCACAAACTATTACAAGACACTTTGTGGGCTTTAAGGGTTACTAAGAGAGAAAGCACAGGGGAAACCCCTTTTTCACTAGTATATGGGCAAGACGCCGTCCTACCTATTGAGGTTCGATACAAGTCGCTAAGGGTGACTCACCTTGATTTACAAGACGAGGCAATGTACCTCGCTTTGGAAGAATTAGAGAAGAAGCGACTTGATGTAATAGACCGACTCGAGGTGCATAAACAAAGGATTGCTAGGCATTATAACAAGAGGGTTGTCCATAAGCACTTTAAAGTGGGCGACGTGGTTTGGAAGATGGTGCTACCCCTTAAATCGAAAGACCAAGTTTTGGGTAAATGGTCCCCTAATTGGGAAGGTCCATATGAGGTATGTGAAACATACTCATCTAATAGTTATCGGCTTATGACGAGAAGTGGGGTCAGACATCCATTAAAGGTTAATGGTAAATATCTCAAACCCTATCGCACGACTATCTGGGAAGCTCACCGTAAAATCCTAAAACAAAGGACTCCATTAATTTGGGAAGCGCTTAATTCTTAAGAAATCGCGCTAGGCTTCAGTAACGCTGTCTGGAAGAATGAATTGTGCGTAGTGGGCAGAAATTCATTTGAGACGCAATGCACTTGATTTATTGAGTAAAACAAAAACAATGGAATTGCATTGTTCTTTGATTACAAATCTAATTTCCATAACCCGCCAACTTCTTTGAAATCGAGGACAAGGGATTCACGAGCTCGTCGCTTCGCGTTCACCTTGTTTCGTTGGGCATGAAGGTCGACGACCTTTTCTCTATCCTTCTCAGCATTGGCCTCCAGCTCCTCGATTTCTTGAGTATTGATCGAC
The DNA here is from genome assembly GCA_023653495.1 of Melastoma candidum. Classification (NCBI taxonomy): domain Eukaryota; kingdom Viridiplantae; phylum Streptophyta; class Magnoliopsida; order Myrtales; family Melastomataceae; genus Melastoma; species Melastoma candidum. The sequence goes on from CM042886.1 coordinate 7,336,192, forward strand.
GCGAGCTGCCGAGTCAGGTCATTCTTGAGGTTCGTATAGAACTTTATTTGTCTCTCTGCCTCGGTCAGTTTCTCTTGCACGTCGACCAAACGTTGGCGGGCGTCCTGCGCAGCTTTAGAGGCCTGCCCTCGAGCTTTATTAATCGACTGAATCTTCGAGTCAGTCGATTCCAAGGTGAGCAGGTCGGCGTCGTAATCCCTCCAGCGGGTCCAGTACGTCGACCTGAAGCTCTTGCAGTCCCCCAATATTTCGTCCGTGACCCGAGGGGATGCCTCGATTCTCTTCAACAGCTTCTGCATCCTCCTAAATTCGTTGACGCTTAAGGGGTCGATGAGCAGAAGTTGGCAAAGTTCTTCGATATCCTCGTGAAGCTTCTCCCACGGGTCTTTGGTTGACCTAGAAGTCGCTGCAGCAGGATCCTGAAGAATAAGAGGCAAAATGTTGTTAAACAATACCCTAAAAAGACCAACGACCTCGTGCGATCGAGTACTTACCTTTAGAGGCAATATATCCCCAGAGCTCTCGTCCGAAGAAGAAGGGGGAGTAGGAATCTTTTGTCGGCCAGCAGGCAACTTCACCCTTTTCGGACGAGCCTATAAGGAAGGATACAAGTACCCCAGTTAAAATCGCAATGATAATACGATGTTCTGTTTAAAACAAGAACACATACCATCGCTGGTGTAGGAGTTTGGACTGGAGGAGAAGGAATAGCTTGGTTTTCCTCCTCACGAGTCGACCGAGTCGGTGGGTCGACCAGGATCGCGACATCCAGAGCAGCCTGTTCTTCTTGAACCAAGGCCCCAGGGATGTGCCGTTCCTGAAACAGAGTATGATGCAGAACCGAAAGTTCATATATGAACTAAAGTAATGATACACCAGCTTAGAATTAAACTCACCTTGGCGACTGAAGCCTTTGAACTTTTGTCTAAGGTCGCCTCTCCCTAGGCAATATAGTATGGGTTAGATATGAAAACTCAAAACAAAGAAACTGGAGTCATCAGAGCCATACCTCTGCGGTCGGCCTTTGTGGAGCGTCGACTGCAGCTGAAGACGCAGGCACCGCAGCTGGTGCCTTGGTAGATGAGGTCGCCGCTGAAGCAGCTGGCGACCTGGATGGGGTCGCCGCTGCAGCAGCTGGCGACCTGGATGGGGTCGCCGCTGCAATAACTGGCGACCTAGGAGAGGAAGTTGCCGCTGGAGTCAACGCCTTCACCAGTCTCTTCCTCTGAGACAGAGGCACCTCTTCAAGATCTTCTTCCTCTTCCTCGGCCGCCTTGCGCTTTGGTGCGCTTTTAGATCGAGCCTTAGAGGGATCACCTTTGGCTACTTCCCTGGGGCTCGCAACTTTAGCCTTCCCCTTGCTAGTCGACTTGAGTTTAGAAGGAGCAGGGGCAAGGGGGCTTTAGGCTTGGGTTTTCCAGAGCCCTGAGGAAGCAATGATCCTGAAAGAGGAGAAAAAACTTATGATTAGTATTAAGAACCCAATACTCTTAAAACAAAGCTAAGTCCTTACCTCTTGCTTTAATATGCGCGTCATCGGTGTAAAAATCAGGTTCCTTGGAGACCTCCAAGAAATGCATCAAGGCCCACAGCTCTTCGTATGTAGTCGACCACAGCACGGTGAAGAACTGTGTGGCGAAACAGGAAGAAGTATCAGATGGGAATTCCATCTGGGAGAGCTGCGCCTTGTGATTGAGCAAGTCGAGGATCTTCGAGTCGATCGACTTGCACACAATCTTCCTCATCCTGTCCCCATATAAGCCGCCGGCAGGGTCAGCGAGTGGAACTGCTACACTTTGGATAAACCCAAACTGCCTTGCACACAGTTGAGGGTTATAGACTTCAAAGGTCAGGCAGCCATCGAAAATAACTGGCAGATCTCTGCTGGTCAATACTCCATTCCAGAAGCCACGAGCAGTTTGAGGATTGATTTCCTGAGCAAGTGTCTTGCCGCTTGGAAAGGGTGCCCAGTCGCGTCGATCTACCCTGCCGAAGTCGACTATGTGCTTTAGATGGCCAGTGATCGATGTCATGAGCCATTGATCCTTGCGCTGGCAGCACTGATTTAGGATGCTCTCCCCATAATAGAAGGCTTCAGAGGGCGCAGAAGGGACCTTGAACCCAGTCAATCCCGGCATCCACATGGCTGACCAAAGATGAACTAGCCAGAGCAACCCTCCTGCTGGATGTCTTGGAAATGGCTTGATTTGAGACGTTGCTCTGTCCAGATCGTGATAAAGAATACCCAAAATGAAGGGACCCCAGGAGATTTCTTCATCGGTCTCCCTCAGAAAATTGGCCACCGCATAAGAAGTGTGGCTAACTTTCTTCCCAGGGAAGCAATAGACGAATTTGCTCAACCAGGTGCTGAGGAACTCGACCTCTTCCTGGGCACCAAAACTTTCAATCGACAACCTCTCATCTGACCTTTTGCCTGCTGAGGCCATCTTCAGATGCCTATTCACCACCTCCATGTACTGAAGGGCGCCCTTGGGATTAATATCGCCTGCCTGGGAGTACTGTCGAACAGGGCGGCCATTGATTTTGCACTTGGTCAAAATCTTCACATCTGCCAATGTAACTGACATAGGGCCTTCGGGGAAATAGAAGCAGTTCGCGACAGAATTCCAGAAAGGCAGCATGGCCGAACAAACCCTGGGATCACAGTTCTTGTTTGCTACTGACATCCTAAAGAATCTCAAAATCCTCTGGTTCCTAAATCTCTCTGTAAAGTGCTCCTCCCACATCTCAAGCCAGTCTACCATCTCAGACTTAGATGCAGATGGAAAACAAAGGAAAGATCCCTGACCTTCCCAGTTGAGGGGATCGATGAAGTTGGGATGACAAATCGGGATGGGCTTCTCGGTGATGAGATAGTTGAGCGGCACCGTCTTCGGGAAAAGACGCTCTGGCAAGATAGGTCCAAGAGTGACGCCCGACCCCTGATCCTCTGCGACCGGAATGGGTCCGGTTGGCCCTGCGCGCAAATTATGGAACTCAAAAGACTTAAAAGTTGACATCATTTTGAGGATCGAAGGAGTTTTGGCAAGGGAGACGAAGGGTTTTCTGGGAAACGAGGGTTTCTGTTTTCTTGAAGAAGATGAAGAAGTGTTGAGCAAGGGAGAAAAGTGCGGGAAAAGGACGATGACTCTCCTTTATATAGGGTATGATTTCTGCTGAGTCAGCATAGCCAACCCAGCATAAAAGGGGGGCTTATGTTGACATTGTAAATAATTTTGGGCCTGGGCTTAGAACAGAAACCCAGTAATAACTCAAGTCACACTCCGAGTCGGCCCAAGATACAGTCGTCTAGGCCGACTCACGACGAAGTCGATTAAGTCGACCCATGACGAAGTCGACTAGGTCGACTTATGACGAAGTCGACTAAGTCGACTTATGAACGGAGTCGACTAGGTCGACTCACGACGAAGGAATATGGTAATCAAAGTCAACCAAGATGACTCAACAGTAGCTAAGTCTACTAGTAGGGTCAAGTCGACGGAATTCTGGAAAAGTCGACCAAGTCGGTCGTAGTCCGTACAGATCAGTCAAGTCGACAAGGTTGGAATAAATTTATTCATTTTCAATCACGTTTGTTAAGGATCGTAACTGATCCTAATATCCAGGAACGTGATCCCATATATCAAGGAGGTTGTTGAGACACTCCCATGATATTAGGGATCACGATCTATAACACGATCTGCAACACGATCTATCTGTTACGTGTTAAACACGTACAAGTCCTCTATAAATAGCAGAGGATTTTTTTCAAGACAAGACACGACCATACACAGCCAAAGCTCTGAAGTTTGTTCGTCAACCTTAGGAATTAGATACCTTGACCCGGTTTATAGGTCAACTCCCCTTCCACCGACAGAGTGAGCTCGTAGGGCCTTTGCCGTCAACCTCCCGCCAGCGACACCACCGACGGAGTGAGCTCGTAGGGCCTTCGTCACAGCCTCCCGCCAGCGACCGCCACCGACGGAGCGAGCTTCCAAGGCCTTCGTCACAAGTTCTCCGCCGTCACAGGATTCCACATCGTTGTCACCACTTGCTCCCTTTTCGTTTTGTTATGGCTGTAAGCCCCTGTTCTTAATTCGTCAAGATTGTAAGACTTGCATTCTGTTTGAATAAAATTGTGCATCTTCTTACTGGCGACCACAATCCAATTCCTGAGAGTCCTTTGCCAAATATTTCCGACGTGATCCGTTCTATACGCGAACACAACCCACGGTCTTCCCTGACATCATTAGCTTCCTCCGGCATACCCTGGACCTGCAGCGGCCACCACGACTCCCACGATGACGTACCTGAACCAGTCTTCCCGGACCACCCCAGACTCCCGCCACCTTAGACCCGGCGGATCCCTGTCTTCCCGCCACCTTAGACCCGGCGGTAACGAAGAAACCACATTTCCTGAGCGCCACCAAGTCAAGCAGTGGCGTTCCCAAGTCTTCCTGGTCTCACAGTCCCCGGACGTCTTTAAGACCGGCAGCAGCGACAATCCGTCCTCCCGGAACCGACAGCAAACCCATCTCCTTTAGATGCCCGCAGATCCAGCAACCGGCGGTGAAACCATCCCGCCACCGTGACGCTCCTGCCCCCAAAGTGGCTTCCCATCTCGATCACCTTCCCCCGTGGCCTCTCTCAGCGGCCCTCAAACATCAATCTGCAGTTTTCGTCTGCCATCCCCTAAAAGAAATGCCTGCCATAGCCAGGACCACTCCTCTTGGCGATTCGCTACGGTGTCAGGCTCCCTTCTCACGTCTAAAGGCAGACCCATTCTCCCTTTTGGTTGCCAAGGTAAAATCATTTTTACCTCTCCTCTTTCCGCATGATCTGAGGTGATTAGGATTTAGTTTTGTTTTATCAAAATTATTATTATTATTATTATTATTATATATATATATATATATAATGCACGTGGCCTTGATTTGAACATTTCCTTTAGTCATTAGGTTAATAATGTGGACATTTCATGTTTACACGATTACTTGAGCTAAATTTTTATGATTAATTAAATTGGGCAGCTTTGAGTACATGTGCATTTTTTTAAGAATAATTGTTAATTAGTTTTGATACGTCACGTTCAGATTTTTTTTTCTTTTCTGCATTTTTTTTACGATTACAATTATAAGACTTCGACATTCCTATTTTTATTATTTGTTTGCATGAACATACCATACGGAAATTTGAACTTTTCAAATAATTATAGTCCTACTCAATTACCTCATACGGTAAGACATGCCTTGAATTTTCCACATGTATTGAATTTTATCAAATTAAATCAATACTACGCACATTCGTATTTTTTCTTCACATGTACACTGAGCATACAACTTCGGAATGCCAACGCCAAACTTTTGAAGACTACATGAAGGTGCGTGTATCAAACCGCGTGGATCTCTCCGCGTGTGTAAAAAAACGCGATGTCAAGATAATAAAGCGGCCACAACCGTCATTTCAGGTACATGAGGGAGGTGCGGGCCTCCCGATTTCCTTTATTTCCACATGTAACGGGTCGTGGGCCCAAGTGCAAAGGCCCGCCTCCCTTAGTCCGAGGGAGGTTTAGAAGCCTTCATCCGAGAGTTTAGAATTGATTGTTCACTACAGGTACCAGGCGCCTCACGTGCATTTGCCTGTTATTGAGTGACTGCTACATGTGCAGGGACAGGTGTCAGGTACGCTTTGTCTGCAATAACTGTAAAACTAACTTTGCTCGTTTTGCAGTTGGGTGGAGTTTATTACAATGGGTTTCAACAACCTTCATTTCTCCTATCCCTACCTATTTTACTGCTTATTGCATTCATACATTCGCATGACCACATGAGTGTCTGTTCGATTGCAGTAGTTACATTATCATGTCATTGCTCCATTGCATCACTACGTCTCATTTACAATTGCAGTTACATTCATACTTTTTCTGCATATACGAGTGCGGTTAAGTATCATCATAAATTTATCATGCATCGATTACATTGTTGCGTGATACTAATCCAAACATTCTCTCTATTTTCCTTCCGAGGTTTAATTATCCAACATGGCTCCTCGAACAGGAGTAGGGACAAAGCATGACATTACAAATCTACAAGCACAAGAATGCCAAGGATTTATCGATGACTACCAAAGCCCAAAGTCGAACATATAACAACATGAAGACCAAAGTTTCCATTACGGCTACCAAGGTTCAAAGCCGTGCGTCAAACGACATGAGCCCAAAGTCATCAACGGCTACCAAAGTACAAAGCCAAGCACGAACACCAAAGATCACCCAACGGCTACCAAAGTTCAAAGTCGAATCTACAACAACATGAAAACCCCAAGGTGGTTACAACTCACCAGCCAACTGCAGTCAACATCGGAGCTAATGACGAGCCCATCGAGCCGTTCACGGACATGCTACAATCGGACACATTAGGGACATCACTTCCCTACTGATCCGACGACCGCTCCAAAGAAATAGAAGCGATGTCACTACATCATCAGTCGCCACAACTTCGGCACCAACAGAAACATCATTCCAAACACGGGCGATTCCCCAGCTTACAACTCAATAACACAATCCAGCACAATGGGCAAACCCCATCATTCACAACGGCATCGCGAGATCAATACAGCTGCGAGCAATCAACTCCCAAATATGAACACTTCATTCAACCTCATCGTTTCTCCGACAACAAGAACTTGACGAATGCCGGATCCGTAGCATCCCAACGACAAAAACATGAACATTGACCAGGTTCTTCAAGCACGGCGAACACATAGCGCAACTGGCATTAGAAGCTCTCATTCGCTCTATTCGCCTTCCAACAGTTTAAAACATACCTGATGAACTTACCGATATTTAAACTGCTAACACCAAGGCATCTATTTTACCTCGCAGGTACAAGATGACTCATCTAGGGCTCAGACAACAGCTTACCAACGCCAAAGAACATGATGTCTACCAAACGACGACGCATACTTCAACTGGGGCAATTCCCTTTGAATTCCCTACGGCACCCAAGCGGTCATCCCGACAGTAGTCAACCACCGACTCTCACCAAAGAAAAGAGGAGAAGGTCAGTCACCGCACCACTCATTGACAAAAAACAAGCACGTTGGCCACTACATGAGTGGCCAATCCCCACCCAAGCCCACCGCACGGCTCTATCAACTTTGCACATTCACGACATTCAACCAGAGATCAATCATCTTAACGGGGAGAACTGTCATAAGCAATCGATGTAGGCGTTCTTCGACGTTACAATCACATGAAAGGGAGTATTCGTTCTTTGATTAATACTTCCCTATTTTTAAAAATAAGTTGCATGAGCTCACTTATTTTAGCCCTTGTCGCATGTTGACGAAGGCGTGGGTGGCAGGGTGGTAAAGTTTCGAGCCAAAGCCTTGAAACAGTTTTGAGCCAAAGCATCAAAATATCCTTCGTTGTCAACAAAACGACGATCTACATGAAAGGGAGTATTCGTTCCTCAACTAATACCTTCTCTGCAGAACATGTTACATGAGTTTACTTATTTTGTCCTTCGGCTTGTCTCATAGGTACGTGAACATCCTAGGCAGACGATGAAGGCGAGGGCAGCAGGGTGGTAAAGCTCCAAGCAATATTGTGGCAAAAAAAAAAATTCAAGCAATCTTGGAGAAATCTTCATTTCCAAGACAACGAATCACATAAAAGGTACATGAACATCCTAGGCATACAACGAAGGCGAGGGTGGTAGGGTGGAAAAGTTTCGAGCCAAAGTTTCGAAACAGCCTTCGTTGGCAAAACAACAACGACGACAATACGAGAACAATCTGGGGCAAATCTCCAAGTGATCCTGGGGCAAATCTCCAAGTGATCGTACGGCAAATTCTAGACCGATCCTGTGGCAAATCGCCGAATGATCATAGACATATCTCCGAGCGATCCTAGGGCAAATCCCTGACCGATCCTGGGGCAAATCCCTGACCGATCCTGGGGCAAATCCCTGACCGATCCTAGGGCAAATCTCCGAGTGATCATGGGCATATCTCCGAGCGACCCTGGGGCATATCTCCAAGCTATCATGGGACGAGATAGAGCAATCTTGGATAACTCACAGTTGACAAAATGGCGAATAACATGAAAGGGAGTATATGTTCCTTAACAAAGGCTTTCTTTGCAAAACAAGTTACATGAACTTACTTGTTTTGCTCTTCGGCTTGTCTCATAGGCACATAAACAACCTAGGCAGACGAGAGGATACAACAACATCCTATCATGTCAATCAGGACAATTTTCGAATCAAAGCTTCGAAACAACACTCATGATCAACAAGACAACAAGACAACAAATTACATGAAAATACATGAGCGTCTTAAGCAAACAGCAAAGACAGTCGATGAAGTTTCAAACCAAAGCTTCAGAACAATCTTCGTCAACAAACTTCTTTGTATCCCCAGGGAGTCTACTGGGGCAAAGAACACTGACAATAAACATGAAAAGGGAGAATCATACAAATATTACTCTCTTCATCAAGCTAAGTGAAATTACATAAGCTCATTTCGTTAAGTCCTTTGTCTCGTGAGCAGGTACATGAGCTCCTCACACGAATGGTATAGAACTCCTATGACAAAGGCGAGGGTGGCAGGGTGGCAAAACTTCAAGCCAAAGTCTTGTCGCAATTTCGTCAAATCCTTCGATTCCTACAGAGGAAGATGCACTGACGAAATTATACAAAGGGAAGTATCAAAGCTCTACTTCACCTTTCTTATAAATGAAAGAATCAAGTTGCACGAAGACACTTGTTTTTTTGTCATCTGTTTGATAGGTACATGAGCAACCTTATACAACGGATACAAAACCAGAGTAGCCACTTCGTCAAACCTTCGATTCCATCGGACGAAGACGCAATGACGAAACCATACAAAAGGGAAGTACCAAAACTATACTTCACTTTTCTTACAAATGAAGTTACATGAGCAAACTTCATTTTTACTCAAACAGAAACAAGTCACATGAACTTACTTGTTTCTCGCCATCTATTTGGTAGGTACATGAGCTTCCTTACATAATAGACATCAGGCAGGAGTAATCTTTGTTAATCCTTCAATTCCATCGGACGAAGACGCAATAACGAAACAAAAAGGGAAGTATCAAAACTCTACTTTTCTTTTCGAATATGCGAAATTACATGAGCAAATTTCGTTTCTACTCTAATAGAAGCAAGTTACATAAACTCACTTGTTTTCTCGCCATTGCTTGTTAGGTACAAGAGCAACCTTACATAACAAACATAAGGCATGAGTAGGGCTTCGCCAATCCCTCGATTCCATCGAACAAAGATGCACTGGCGAAGCAACATGAGAGGGAGTATTAATCCAATTTCTAATACTTTCTTATCGGAACAAGTTACATGAGCTTATTTGATTCCGCCCTTTGGGCGTTTGTAGGTACATGAGCACCCTACATCACGAACAAAGGCGCGGGCGGTTGGGTGGAACATTTCGAACCAAAGTTTCGAAGTTGCCTTTGTCATCATCAAGGACGGCCACATGAGGACAATGACATGACTTCGGACATAAACACACATGCATGAGCATTGTCTTGGTAAAATATCTCCAAACAAGTCATTCAAAGGTATCCGTTTCTTGAACATCTGTGTGCCATTTACATTTAACTATCTATTTTCACAACAACAAATGTTTCTGGGCGAGAATTGGAGAAGGCAAGCCAGCTCTCAAACACTCACCCCCCGAGAGACGAGTGCAAACACCGTGAGAATTTCCTATAAAAGCGTCTGGACGGACGAAGGATCCTTTGACGAAAGATGCTCAAGCCGGGATGAGATCAAACCTTCTTTTTATTTCTCTACCCCAAACACGTCAATTATTGTTTGCCTTAGAACCAAAGTTTCTGTGTTCACCACTCTCACAGAGTCTACAGATCACCTCGCATCGAAGTTGCCGAAAAACTTGTGAAGCCAGAATGTAGAGATGACACTTCCTCAAGGTTCGAGCAAAGAGGTACCATCAACAGATTTGTGAGCCAGTCGAGTTGTTCCTAAGGACAAAACATCTCCATCAACTCAAAAGGTTCCCAAAAAACTCCTAGAAAATATTTTCAATAAATGTGGGGCATATCCCGCACGTTGACAAAGGAAAAGCAAAATTAGCGCAAAGACTGAAGTCTTCAAGAGCAAAGAGCAAAACAAAAGAGCAAAATTAAAACATCGGGGCCGACATAGACAGTCGCAAGAGCAAAGGTGTTATTCCAAAATAAAAAATTTTACAAATGAGCCATTCGGAACGCTTGACTGGCCCACTATCTGAAAGATGGAGAATTCGCTCGGACGGTGAAATCTCTGCGGTCCAATGGCTTTTAATGAGGTCCTTAGACTCGTTCTCTCAAATAGCGATGCCAAAAATTTAATCCAACCAAACAAACTCATTTGACCGGTACATGAGCATCCAAGTCAAAGGAATTTTGAAATCCAAGTAAGATGACTTTTCGAAAAAAGAGTGAACCATGAGAGAAGTCAAAATCCGTTCTCCTGTTCTCGCTCGGGAGCAATTTTAGTTAAAAAAAAGACATGCATGAGTGACATTTGCTTATACTCGTACTTCACGGGATTTCATTTGTTTCTAACTATTTTCATGATGAGATTCCAAGGTGCAAGGTCTATGAAGATCAGAATTTATCAATTTGGGGTATTTATGATATCTTTGCGAGAAAACCTTCTTAGATTCTCTCGCAAAGAGGGGCAGCTGTAAATACCCCAAATTTTATAAGGTGCACCATGAAAGAATGCACGAGGACGATCCTCAGAAATACTTTCAGGTTTGGTTAGCAGGGGAAAGAGTTGTTGAAGGCATTAGTAGAACAAAACGAGAGGCCCTCCATCATGGCCGACATTTACATTTCACGGGTGAAGTCTAATTTTGCATCTAGAGCTGGTGATGCCAATCGTTTATCAACACCTATCGAAAACGGATATCCAGGGAGCAGAAATTCATTTGGAAATCGGCCATTCCCCAAAGAGGAGTCTTCAGTTTATGCATTTGGTGTAGAGCCGTGGAGATATCAAGACAGGAAGACGTTATAGTCCCGGGTTTATAGCTGGACCAGAGAATACAACGATCGGCACGATTCAATCATCCCATCATATGTCCACAGCCGAAGAGAAATGAGTCGCAGACATGCCATTATTCAGCCACAGACGCATGCTTACAACAAAGCAAGAATGATGATCGACACATGGACATCTCGAGACCCACATGAAGGAGAGGACGTCACGGTTTGACAGCTCATCGTCGTCTTCAATATCCCAGCCAAGGTCCTCCTCCTCCTCGGCCGAAATTGCCCGCTTAACCAAGTTCGCCCTCAGACTCTCCGCCTGCTCGCGCTTATGCACCCGATAAAAGTACTTAAACCAGAAGGTCCCGTCGTCAATCTGCCCCAGCACGAGCGTCTCATAAATGCCCATCGTCTCCTCGTTCATCTCGACCAGATTCTCGATCCACACCCCTTTTGCCATGGGTGTTCCTACCAAACAGTGACTTCACGGATGGCCTCTTTGGTCATGTATTCATTTTCTTCAGTAAAGTTATGATGCAACAAAGGGCAAGCATAAGTGGCCATAACATACAGACTGCATAATAGAGAGAAGTCATGATATTAAGAAGCAACACAAAACCAGATCCCACGTTCAGCCCCAACAGCTTCTCCACTCACCTCTCAGCCCATAGATCTCGGTGAACACAAAAAATCTTCCTCTAATCTCCACGATCCTTCGAGATTTCTGGAAAGAAAAATTTTCTAGGAACGGACGCACGTAAACAGAAAGAAGGGGGGACGGACTTTAAAAAAAAAAAGGTAGAGGTACCTGAAGAGATGGAGGACCTTTCTTTGAGAGGAGGATCCGGAGAGCTTGTTTTCAATCGTTCCCTCCCGAAGACCTCCAAGGTAGGTTTAGCCCACATGAGGAACCCCCTTTGTTGCCAACTCCATCCCAACCTCCGTCGGCCGCAACTAGAGATGATACCCACACCAACGAACAGAGCAAGCTTCGATGCGATCAACGGAGGTCTATGTCTACGGAAGCCTTCCCTTGCTACAATGAAAAAAACATCGATCCCTTTTAGACGGATTGGCTAACACAATACCTCCTCGTACTGTCGACAAAAGACGGCTTCTTCACCTCCCGTGACTGCACATATGCGTCACGGGGGGCCTCTTTTGATTTTGATCGTTTGTTTTTTTGTGCAGATTCAATAGAAAACATCATCACTCCCTCCGACCAGCCAAGGCCTGGAGACTCTCTGTCATCAAGAACAACCTCCATACGAACAGCAGCAAGCCCCGAGCTCCTCACCAACTATCAGTCGACAATCGATTTTCAACAAGTCACCCTGCAAACAAGGACGCTTCCTCCAAGCCCTTGGTTCCCAGATGAGCAGCCGACAGAGGATTTTCCCTGTTTTACAGCAGCGGCCACGATGCAACGCCCAGATGATTCCTCAGTCACGGCTCGACGCTCAGGACAAATGCACCCGATCTTCCAACCCTCGCTAGCGTCAGCTTCTACGGGATCGGCGACAAAGCAACCCACGGTCTTCCCTGACATCATTAGCTTCCTCCGGCATACCCTGGACCTGCAGCGGCCACCATGACTCCCACGATGACGTACCTGAACCAGTTTTCCCGGACCACCCCAGACTCGGTGGCGGCGGATCCCTGTCTTCCCGCCACCTTAGACCCGGCGGTAACGAAGAAACCACATTTCCTGAGCGCCACCAAGTCAAGCAGTGGCGTTCCCAAGTCTTCCTGGTCTCACAGTCCCCGGGCGTCTTCAGGACCGGCAGCAACGACAATCCGTCCTCCCGGAACCGACAGCAAACCCATCTCCTTTAAATGCCCGCAGATCCAGCAACCGGCGGTGAAACCATCCCGCCACCGTGACGCTCCTGCCCCCAAAGCGGCTTCACATCTCGACCACCTTCCCCCGTGCCTCTCTCAGCGGCCCTCAAACATCAATCTGCAGTTTTCGTCAGCCATCCCCCTAAAAGAAATGCCTGCCATAGCCAGGACCACTCCACTTGGCGATTCGCTACGGTGTCAGTCTCCCTTCTCACGTCTAAAGGCAGACCCATTCTCCCTTTTGGTTGCCAAGGTATACTCATTTTTACCTCTCCTCTTTCTACATGATCTAAGGTGATTAGGATTTAGTTTTGTTTTATTATTATTATTATTATTTATTTATATATATATATAATGCACGTGGCCTTGACTTGAACATTTCCTTTAGTCATTAGGTTAATAATGTGGACATTTCATGTTTACACGATTACTTGAGCTAAATTTTTATGATTAATTAAATTGGGCAGCTTTGAGTACATGTGCATTTTTTTAAGAATAATTGTTAATTAGTTTTGATACCTCACGTTCAGATTTTTTTTTTCTTTTCTGCATTTTTTTTACGATTACAATTATAAGACTTCGACATTCCTATTTTTATTATTTGTTTGCATGAACATGCCATACGGAAATTTGAACTTTTCAAATAATTATAGTCCTACTCAATTACCTCATACGGTAAGACATGCCTTGCATTTTCCACATGTATTGAATTTTATCAAATTAAATCAATACAACGCACATTCATATTTTTTCTTCACATGTACACTGAGCATACAACTTCGGAATGCCAACGCCAAACTTTTGAAAACTACATGAAGGCGCGTGTATCAAACAGCGTGGATCTCTCCGCGTGTGCAAAAAACCGCGATGTCAAGATAATAAAGCGGCCACAACCGTCATTTCAGGTACATGAGGGAGGTGCGGGCCTCCCGATTTTCTTTATTTTCACATGTAACGGGTCGTGGGCCCAAGTGCATAGGCCCATGATCACCACCCTTCCTCGCTCCCTTTGATCTAAATACTTGATCTGTGGTTGCGGTGCATGTTGCTAGGCTTTTAGGATTTTATCATCGCATGTTGTTTGCTAAACCAACACACACGAGTTTGGGCACAAAAAGCCAGGATCGGGTCCAACGCCCGTAAAACATTGACATGAGTCTGGAGTCATGCCCGGATCGGGTCCAACACCCGTTAATCAAAAGCAAACTTTTGGACCAAACGCCACTTTTTCGCATATTTAAATGTAAGAGTTAGTAATTAGGGATCCCCGAACCCTACTCCGGTTTTCCGACTTAGACCAGTTTTCAAAAATAAGTCGGTGGCGACTCCGTAATCGTTTACCTAGGTTAAATAACATCTTTTTACGAAGCCATTTTGGATGAGGGACTGGCGACACGAGCCGCTCCTCGAGTCCTCCTGAACGTTCCTTTGTGAGGCATACGCGCAGCCTTTCGCCCGTCGCCTTCATGACTGAAGACGGTTGGCAAAACACCCCGCAGGTCCATTCAGGAACCAAGGGAGGGTTCGACCCAATTCCCTTCCGCAGCGTCCGACGCTCGAGTCGCGACGCCGACCGGTTGGGCCTTGGGGAGCGGGCCCGGATCCTCGGGTCGTCCGAACCGCCTCGCGCGTGCTAGGCCGGAAGGCGTGCGTACATAAGGAAAGCATTATAAGGACTGAAGCAGGCTCCAAGAGCTTGGTATGGCAAGATTGCGGAGTTCTTAGTGCAGAGTGGATATACTTTCGTTGTCGCCGACTCAAGCCTCTTCGTACGTGGACGATCTCATCATCACAGGGGATAATGACAATGAGATCAAACAGATCAAGGAAAATCTCTCGGTGCGCTTCCACATGAAGGAGCTTGGAGAACTCAAGCACTTCTTGGGATTAGAAGTTGACCGTATTCCAGAAGGCTTGTTTTTATGTCAAGAGAAATATGCAAGGGAGCTGCTAAAGAATCAGAGTGCAAGCCGATATCAACGCCTATCGAGTTCAACGCTAAGCTTAGTGCAAATGAAGGCAAGGATCTTGAAGAGCCAATAATGTACCGTCAACTGGTTGGCAGTCTGATCTACCTGACACATACAAGACCGGACATCTCTTATGTAGTCAGTTTGGCGAGTAGGTTTATGTAAACTCCAAAGAAGCCTCACCTCGAAGCAGTTCGGCGAATTCTGAGATATATTAAGGGTACGTTGAACTATGGGGTGCTGTATAAAAGAGAAAGGGATTGCAGACTTGTCGGATATTGCGATGCTGACTATGCTGGTGACCGTGACACCAGAAGAACAACGACAGGATACGTATTCAGTATCGCAGGGGGAGTAGTATCATGGTGCAATAAGCGACAACCAACAGTTTCACTCTCAACGACAGAAGCGGAATATAGAGCTGCTACAACCGCAACACAAGAAGCTATTTGGCTAATGCAACTCATGCGAGATCTTCACCGATAAACTGACGATGGAGTTCCTCTATCATGCGACAATCGATCAGCGATCCAACTAGCAGAAAATCTAGTGTTTCATGCACGAACCAAGCACGTTGAAGTCCACTATCACTTCTTATGAGAGAAGGTGTTACAAGGAGACATCAAGCTACAATGCATTGGAACGGAAAGTCAAATAGCCGACGTCTTCACTAAGGGACTTAACACAAACAAGCTTGAAGAGCTTCGGACAAAACTTGGCATGACAAGAAGAACAAGTCGGTGTTGAGGGGGGTGTTAGAAATAACAACACCTAGGTTCTCTTATTTTCTCATGGGCTCTACAAAGTTCCTAAGATCATCCTAGAAGGCTCCTAAGATTAGTGTAGAAGGTTCTTAAGATTAGTTCAGAAGGTTATAGGATTAGTCTAGATAGGAAAGTTCTAGAAAGGTGGAGAATGAATTCATCTTAGACCCTCCCTATAAATAGCGGTCATTGGTTCATTTGTAACTTATCCACAACATAGAATTCTTCCTTCTCAAATCATTCATCTTCACATTTGCAAATTTCCTTAGTTTTAGGCTGTGGTTTAGTTAAAGTGATAGAGTTACGCGACCAATTAAGTTAGTATTCTGAGGGTTACGACTTAACATTACCGGGGGCTTTCGAATCCGCAGTGTATCCCCTGGATCGAGGTTGTTCCTTCCCCAAATTTGGCGAGCCTCGACGAAGAAGATCAAAGGCGCTGGATGGATCTTACTGGAAGGGAGATTACTTTCTCGGTTCCTCCAGAGGCAAGCGACTTTGGTGTGTGGAGAAATCGGCCCAACACAGACTTTGAGCTCGAACGGCCAACGCAACCAGTCAAATGTAAATCGAACTCTCAAGCGAAGAAGCTTATCCATGGAACTGGACTCAATTAATCAACGCAACTGTCGAACAGCTGCAACGGCGATGGCATGGATCTATCGCCAGTCTGCCACAAGAGGAAGAAGGATTCCTTCACTCCGAGAGGCGACGAGGATCCATTCCGTGTGAACACTTCCTCCGAAAGGAATATTGATATGGAGCTTCTTCATATGAGCAAACCACAGTGGTTGAACAAGTTCAGCGGGGTAATGAAGAACGTTTACGGGCCGGTTACCACCGCAAAGACAATATATGAAGACGATGAGGGATACCTGATCATCATCAGCTTGCCTTTTGTTGATCTCCAGAAGGTAAAGGTTTCTTGACGAAACACGCCCGCGCGTGGCATCGTCAAGGTTTCCGGCGTCAGCATATCTCAACACCGGTCATCAGGAGGAATGACAGGACTTTCGAGCTTTCTGATCCGGCACCAGAGCATTGTCCTTCAGGCGAATTCATAAAGGCGTACTACGATGGCCCCGGTTCGGTGCTGGAAATAATAGTGCCGAAACTACGAGCAGGGCCAGAAGAACACGAGGTTCACGTCTGCCTTAAGCCTCATCTTGGAGGCAGCGATCTTATGTTAACCCGATGATGATGGGATATTATTGTTCTTAGTTAAGGGGGGCTTCCGTTGGTTTCTACTAACATTTGTTCCAAAGCTATGTGATATTCCAAAATTGTAACGAGTCTTAGCAATTTCAACGCACTGTTGTCCGAAGCAGCAATAGATAAAAGAGAATGGTAGAGAAAAAAGAGGCTTAGTCAACCTCCTCAATCTTAGGACCAGCACCGCCGCGGCTGCTGGGAGCAGGACCATCCTCGTCCATTTCAGGACCGCCAGCGCCCTGGTACATCTTGGCAATGATGGGGTTGCAAATGCCTTCCAGCTCCTTCATCTTGTCCTCGAACTCATCCGCCTCTGCCAACTGGTTGCTGTCCAACCACTGGATGGCCTGCTCGATTGCATCCTCAATCTTCTTCTTGTCAGATTCAGGGAGCTTCGCCGCGATCTTCTCGTCCTTGATGGTGTTCCTCATGTTGTATGAGTAATTCTCCAGGGAATTCTTGGCCTCCACCTTCTTCTTATGCTCCTCATCCTCCGACTTATACTTCTCGGCCTCCTGAACCATCTTCTCAATCTCCTCCTTCGATAGTCTACCCTTGTCGTTGGTGATGGTAATCTTGTTCTTCTGGCCAGTGGTCTTGTCTTCAGCGGACACATTCAGAATACCATTGGCATCGATGTCGAAGCACACTGTGATCTGAGGAACGCCCCTTGGAGCAGGAGGGATGCCGGAGAGCTCAAATTTCCCCAGCAAGTTGTTGTCACGAGTCCTCGTTCTTTCTCCTTCATATACCTGGATAAGCACACCCGGCTGGTTGTCCGAGTAGGTAGAGAACACCTGCTCCTTCTTTGTGGGGATAGTAGTGTTCCTTGGAATGAGGACAGTCATGACCCCACCAGCGGTTTCAAGACCTAGAGAAAGCGGAGTGACGTCAAGCAGCAAAAGATCCTGCACTTTCTCATTGCCCTCGCCACTCAAGATCGCTGCTTGGACGGCAGCACCATAGGCAACGGCCTCGTCCGGGTTGATGCTCTTACAGAGCTCCTTGCCGTTGAAGAAATCCTGCAGAAGCTGCTGCACCTTGGGAATTCTGGTTGACCCGCCGACAAGGACAACATCATGCACACTACTCTTGTCCATCTTGGAATCCCGCAGGCACTTCTCGACAGGCTCCATGCACTTCCTAAAGAGATCCATGTTGAGCTCCTCGAACCTGGCACGGGTTATGGTCGTGTAGAAATCGATGCCCTCATACAAGGAATCGATTTCAATTGTCGTCTGAGCAGTGGACGAAAGCGTCCTCTTGGCCCTCTCACAAGATGTCCTCAACCTCCTCAGAGCCCTCGGGTTGCCACTAATATCCTTCTTGTGTTTTCGCTTGAACTCTTGCACAAAGTGATTCACCATCCTGTTGTCGAAATCTTCACCGCCAAGGTGGGTATCACCAGCAGTAGCCTTCACCTCAAAGATGCCCTCCTCGATCGTAAGTAGAGAGACATCAAAAGTGCCTCCGCCAAGATCAAAAATCAGGACATTCTTCTCACCAACACTTGTCGCTTTCTTATCCAGACCGTACGCAATGGCAGCAGCAGTCGGCTCGTTGATAATACGCATCACGTTGAGACCAGCAATGACACCAGCATCCTTGGTGGCCTGACGCTGGGAATCATTGAAGTAAGCAGGGACGGTAACCACAGCATTCTTCACGGTAGACCCAAGGAAAGCCTCGGCAATTTCCCGCATCTTTATGAGGACCATGGAGGAGATTTCCTCGGCTGCAAACTGCTTATCCTCGCCCTTGTAGCTGACAACAATCATCGGCTTGTCGCCAGGTCCAGGAACGACCTTGAAAGGCCACAATTTGATGTCACTCTGAACTGAGGAGTCGCTGAATCGCCTTCCAATCAACCTCTTCGCATCTGCGCACGTGAGATGACAGATCTCATAAGACAACTTTCAACAACGAGTTGATAGCTGCTTCTCAACAAACATCGAAGGAGTAATGTTAATCAAACAACAAGAGCAATGATCACTCAAATCCAGATTGAAAAATCCCAGATCTATAAATTACGCACGCAAACCTTCATCTCAGAGCCAACCAAATAGCGGGATCTAACAAGAACAGTGGCTATAAGGACAAGTGGAACGCTAAAAGAAAAAGGAAAGGACGACGGGACGAGATCTGACCGAAGACGGTGTTAATCGGATTCATGGCGACCTGGTTCTTCGCGGCATCTCCGATGAGCCTCTCGGAGTCGGTGAAGGCCACATAGGACGGGGTGGTCCTGTTTCCCTGGTCATTGGCGATGATCTCGACGCGGTCGTGCTGCCAGACCCCTACGCAGGAGTACGTCGTCCCCAGATCAATGCCGATCGCCGGTCCCTCTCCTTTCCCCGCCATGACGTCAGCGCCTGGTTCCCCTCAACACACTCGCTATGGAAAATCGCCGAACTAGGGTTTCTTCGTGAGATATAGATCGGAAGGAATTGTTAGTGCGTAATGGAAGGAGGGGGAGATTGCTTATATATACAAAAAGGGTGGGGGAACGGGGGCGAAGGGTTCGATGATGTTCCGCGGGAAAATTGGATGTCGATTGACGAGATTTGTTTCCCGCCGTCTGGATCTCCTCGTCTTCCTCTTCTCGGCTGCCGTCCGACGGGCTGCTTCAGAATTGGACCCATCCTTGGGCTCAGATGCCCTCAAAAGTCCACAAGTCTGGCCCGGCCTGATATCCGAGGCTCCATTCAGGTACGACCATAGGTTCTCCAGGCGTTTTGACTGCCGCTGACGAGGGCAACTGGAGGGACCAAACAAACACCAGGAGACGTCACGTCGAGCTTGAGGGATGCCGATGACGTCGCCCTCGGAGTACGAGGGCGAGGAGCTTGAAGCGATGCGGCCATCAGACTCTTCTTGGCATCCCTGCATGGTCTACCTCAGGTTCGGGCCATCGATCATCTTCCGCCGATCAAAGCATGCGGTGGCGTCTTTTTGCCGTGATCCTATATATGATTCTTTGTCACTGTTCTGGGGATGATCAAAGGATGGTTTCGGGAGGCAATGTGGTTGGTAATGGTGGTAATTGTTTCTCCGGTCATGGTTGTTTGCTCGATTGTAGTCGTTCTGTTCAGTGAGAGAGTGAATTTCGTAGGTTCTTCCTCGATGCTCGATCAAGTTGTTATCATGACACTTCCTTCGTGTAGTTGCTTGATAAGGACTGAGTCGTCTTGGTTTATATTTCTTCAGTACCTTTGGAAACTGTCTATTTATCAACTATGGATACCACGAGCCAGAAGACATGGTAGTCACTGAGGTAGAAGTGTTGGAGCGCCTCCGTTTTCGATCCAGTCCCCTCAGAGCTGATGATTGTGCGCGAATTGACCAAGGCGAGCATGTCCTTGTTGCCCATCAGTCGCCGTCCAAGAATGGCCATTATGATGCCACTGTCAAAAAGGTAACTTCATCATTAGACTACTTACCGAGAGCTTGCTAACTTTGTTTTGAGAATCCCATCAGAGCACAAATGCCTGCAAAAATATTTAGTCACAGTAGTGGTTTAGCTTCGCGCGGTTAGGCCACGACATTGCTTCTCAATTTAGTATCTTGGGTAGATGTTAGCTGCCTGTCTGATTGTGTTTTGCATCCAGTGAATGCCAGTCCTCCAAATGCTGCTCGATTAATTGCTTGATTTCATTATTTTCTTGTTATAAATGTATTTCTAACCTCAAAAGTTTATTGAGTAATGTGTCAAACTGTGTGATATATTAGGTGCTTCGTGTAAGGCACTCAAAGAGGAACAACTGCAATTGCACTTTTGTGATCGAATTTCTTGAGAGGGAAGGGGAATGTATCAACATCACGTCTGACTCAATAATGAGACTTCAGAAGAAAAATGTGAAGCTTCACCCAGTTGTTTGCAAGTTCCTGAATGTAATAAAAGGTGTAGGGGAATCTACTACCTCTCTCCTTGTTAAAGTTGATCATGTTGCTGATACAAATGAGAACTCCAACGGTGTATTTGGAGGGCATATTAAAGAAATCTGTGATGGGGCTGATGTGTCCAAGAATGATATTACAACAACTACCATCCTCGGATTGAAAGGTAATAGAAGGCAATGATACATTGAGCAGAAGATTATCTCATCTTGTAAAATCACTTAAATTGCCGAAGCTAAGAATGAATTTATCAGTGACTTGATGTGTTAATCCAGCAGCAATTATTTATCTACTTTTTGATGCAGATGAAGGGAAGCCACCACTGCAACGCAGGCTTATTGATGAATTCAACCGTACTGATAGGAATGGTCAAGTTACTGGTGATATGGAGAATCAGAAAATAATTTTGCCGAGGAGAGACATGCCACAACTGGTTATGAACAATGAAGGCGTCATCCCTTCTGTACCATCTATTTCCGAGCTTCCAAAAAATAAATTCCGGCTAAGTCCTCTCGGGACCCGTGCAGCCTTAGCATCACTTGTGTCGACTTTTCATGCCCCTATGGAAAATGATACAAAACTTCCAGCCCCCTCTATCTTAATCCACGGATCCATTGTCAATGGTAAAGCAACAGAACTGTTGTCAAAATCAAACTCCAGTTACACTAGAGCTGATGTAGCACGTTCAACTACAGAGGAGAAACTTCCAAAACCTGGAAATCCTGGTAGAATTACTCGTTCAGCAGCTCGTAAGATTTCTAAACTTCCAGAAGATGATTTGCCCATTCTCAAAGATGTGGAAAGAAGCAGCTTAGTAAGCAGCAGAAGGTCCACTCGTTCCTCTGGTCTTCGACAAGATAATGAAGCAAGCAGTCGAAAGTCCATCAGTGCCTCTCGCCTTGAACAGCAAGTTGAGATTGGGAGGAAAGGATCAGAGGATACAGATTTGGTTCGACACAAGACGATGAAGAGTGCGTCCAGAAAGGACGTTGACTTTTTCCAAGATGAGGATGATGTCAATGGGACTGTTGAAGTTCATGGTGCTCTTTCGTCGGTTGCTTTGGAATTTGTCGAATCAAAATCAAGTATGGTATGTGCAGCGACCCAGGGGAATGAGCCTGTGGTGACCAAAAGATTAACCCGATCAGCTGCCCGAAGCACACAAAATTCCGAAAGTTATGCTGTTGGTTTACTCACAGAATCTTCAGCAGTTAGTCAGAGATGTACCCGTTTGTCTGGTCTTAGGAGGAGAGAAAGCATGATGGCTGGAGAGCCAGAGCCAGAGACAAGTAATTTGGTCCCAAATGCTGAGCAAAAGCCTGGCCTAAATCCGGGGTCTCCATGGAAAGAGAAGTTGCCATCACAAGATGGTTGTAACACGAGTCAAGCTTCAGGCAAATGTGGAGAGAACAAAGTGGATGGGATCGGTAATCGTGGGCAAGGTGGAGTATTTGCAACTCACTTCTGTTTCCTTCCCTGAGCCTGCTATGAAATAATAACAGCGAGTCTCATTTTTTGGCTTTTAATTTTGCCTGGGGCAAAAATATTTTCTGCTGTTATTTCAGGTGAAACAGCAAATCGCGGCCAGAAAAGGAAGGATGCTCGTTTATCCACCTTGATGATGGCAGAGCGGCGAATTTCTCCTCGGTTGAGGAATCTCAGCCAAGGTTGATGCCAATTCTGGTCATTCGGTGGGTAGTTTGCATCGTTAATGGCAATTCGCAGTTAGGCGTAGCCTAGAACAGATGATGTGGAGCAGAGAACATATGTTATTTTCATTTTGTAGTTGTCTCAGACAAGTCTCGTTAGGTCCCCTGTCGGTTCCTGATGTTATATTATGTTCTGCCTCGTATGTTAATATTATATTCTTTTCTAACCTAAAAAGTTGCAGCGCTAAATAAAATATTTATTGTAGATGCTTAAATTAATGGGAAATATATACGTATTAGGAGGAGAACAGAATCAATCAAATAAATGTAATTTAATTTAATTTTAATTCAGTTCCTTGTAGCTTTGCTTTTTATTTTTTAATTGCTTTTTAAAATTGCCATTCACTAGCTTTTTTTATGAACTCTATAATTGTAGTCGACTGTTTTTATTAAGAAATGGTGTTAGTTGAATCTATGCGAGAAACTTTTCCTAAGGATTAGCTTATACAACAATTCGTCAAATAGTTTTAAAAAAAAATCACATATGTAACGATTTAAAGGTGATTGATTAAATGACAAAAAATTACTATTGTCGCTACTTAAAATATCGATTTCATAATGTTATACGAGTTTGAGCAACAATTACGACAATACAATTAGCAGTCGATACTCTTATATTTAAAAGAAGTCGCTACTCGAAACAAAGAATACTTCCGTTTGTTGTTCGAACTAACTTCTTTAGACATATAGTTGAAATCACTACTCTATAAAGAAAGTCTGCCACTGTTAATATGAAAGTAAGTCTTATGGCGTTTTCTTCCATTTGGTGTGACGCCCTCTCCAGTTAGCGGACAACTCCCCGACGGTCAACCTCGTTGTTCCGCCTCTCTAATTCCTATCCCAAGGCCGGCGCTCCCCCCACCCCATCTGATGCCGGATTCTCCCAAAACTCCGACGTCCGCCCACCACAACAGCAAATGCAACCCACAGTCAGTGTTGTAATACCAAAAAGCAGTTTACCCAAGTCTATTAACACTTTCTTATCGAGGCCCAACTCTCTCGGCAGACACGGCTACCACAAGTTGGGGCTCGGGCTGGACTGCTTACCGATTGTCTCCGAACGCCCCGAGTATCCTCCGGCGTCACAGATACACCATCGTTCCACAGTTCCCCCTTTTCTTCACCTTCCAAATTGTTGCAGCCGTCGTCTTCTTGTCGCCCTTTTAGATGCATCACAGCCACGGAAACAGGAAAAACTACAACGATAGCAAAACGGAATGAACGGGATGGACACGAAAAACTACACCACCACGCTTGGAAGTTTAAGAAAAACTTGACGGCCGTCAAATTTAGAAAAATATGTTCAAAAGATTCTGTTCAACTCTAAACACATGAGGCCTATTTACAGAGGACCGAAATTGGCTAAACCTACCTCCCAATTAGGCTCAAACTAGAAAGACCAAAAAACGAGTTCACAATTATTAATTAAAGAAACTGGGCCTGACGTCGGCCGGTCTTCCTTCACGCGAGTCCCAGCTTGAAGCTTTCTCCAGTTCCTGGTCTCGATTTTCCCTCAATTTAAAATTAATACTCCTACTAGTTACTTCTTTCGTGTCGAGGAGGAAATTGCTACTTCAAATAACGTGTTTTAAGAGTTCTTATTCAAAGTTGCTACTTGGAATAATGACTTCTTACACTCCATCAAATGATCACACACTTACTATACTTATAAAAATAATAAGAAAATTATATCAAAGTGGTTATTTGGAGTAGCAACTTCTTATTTTTCATCAAACGAAGTCGTTACGATTTTGTTCAATACATAACACTTTTAAAAAGAAGTGGTTGTTACAAAGAGCGAGTACCAAATCTTTATCTTCAAAGTCACTACTTTAAAAATCACAATTTACTTATTTTGTAGAAAATCGTTTAAAGAGTTGTTACCTTAAGTAGCGACTTCTCATCACATAAGTAAGTCATCATTTAAAGTAAGGACGCTTTATTAAAAATAAGTCACTCTTGGTTGAAAATTGTTACTCTAATAAATTAAATCACTATTTAAAGTAATGACTTTTTTCATTGAAAAAAATCATTACTTCATTTTATTTAACAAACTTTTTATTAACATACGGATACATTATTCTATGTTATGCTAGTTTCAAACGATAAATTAAAACATTCGAATATATTTAACTACGTTATTTTCAAAACGAAACATCGATGCCTACAAACTTCGAGTTTTGTTCCTAAATATCGTTGGTCCAGAAAATATTTTCGAATTTACGATCGAAGCTTTTAAAATTCTTAATTTACAGTCCCGAACTCGAATTCTTAAAGTTTGACATCGATATACAAAGAAATCGAACTCCAAGAGTTCGAGTTCGAGCCATGTAAGGCTAACTCATAGAATTAAATTTCATGTGTAATCGTTCCATCCGCATGAAGTCGTTCGCGTTCGCCTTATATGACCCGAACTGAACTCTTAAAATTTGATTTTTTTATATATCGAAGTCAAATTCTAAAAGTTTAAGTTCGAGACGATAAATTATGAATTGAAGTCCAACTTCAAGAGTTCGAATTCGATACCGTAAACTATGAATTTTAAAAGTTTTTACTATAAATTTAAAAATATTTTCTGGACTGGATGGTTAGAACAAAGCTCTACAAACTTCCGAGTTCTTTCCTCCCCTCCGTCTCAACCGGCAGTTGCCGAAGCAGACAACATCCTCGTCCGAATTCGTAGGTTTGCTTCTGCTCTTTTGGCATGCTATGTCTTCTTCTACTGGCCTTCCTACCCGGACCCAAGTCATCGACCACGACGACGACAACGACCCCTACCCGAAATCCCATTTCCAGGAAACGTTGAAATCTTTCTCCTCCTTTGCTTCTCTCTCGCTCTCTCCGTCGCTCATGCTTGCACTGCATTGCATTGCATTATCCTCTTTCTATACCATGTTTTCAGGTATGTCTCTATGACTGGTGGTTGGTGCGGCCTGACGAGGGTTCCGACGGCAAGGCCGTCGCTGTAGCGGGCTCGACCTCTCAAAAGTAAGCCTGTGAGGAAAAGGAGGGATCTTTTGCGGTTAAAAAGAACTATGGGATTGTTTCCCTGTTTCGGATTTTTCTGTTGGATGCTCTCTAAAGTCAAATTCCTTTGTCTTGATTTTTGCGTTGTTGATCAAGTTCAGGACACAATCTGCCCAGAAACCCGTGCGGTTGTTTAAATCCGCCCCAATTGCAAAGTTATATGATTTTTCAACCCTGGAAACATCGGATGGGGTGTGTGTCATCCTGAAGGGTTGTATAAACAAGTCATGCACAACCGACAATGGCTTTTCAGAGGTATGTCTTTGATTGTTATGATGCTTTCGAGCGTACTAGGATGTTTTGGATGAGTATGTATTCCCTGTCCGCCTTTAATTTATCGGTCTATCAGGTTCTCAATAATTTTGCATTGGGATTTCCTTTTGACTGGGAAGAATGTGCTTCAAGATGCTTGGAGAAAAGGGCCGATGCACATGCAGGAGTTAATTTGGAAAGCCTACCATCTGTTCCCAACGAGAACAATGGTCAGTTCAGAGATAGTGTGGTTTGCCCGTTCAATGATGTTTTGTCGGTCTGCTGTCTTGAAGTTGTTTAAATTTTGGCTTTTGTTAGTGTCCATCTTTATTATCTTGTGCAAAAAGCTTACTGATGATATTGTGAGCAAACGTGATATGCCGTTTGGTTGTTGGCACTGCCTTGGTTACTTTACTATGATATCTCTTATTTCAAGCATGTGAAATAAATCGTGTTTCACACTGTCCGATTCTCAGTGTGAAATAAAAGAAGGTCTGGCGCCATTCTCAGGGATGATTTTCTGGGCCTCAATTAATATTAATATAACTCAGATGACCAGATCATTATTAGTCGCGGGAGCTTGCTAACTATGGATAACCGAATATACAGGGAAGGGGCAAAAAAAAAATACTGACACAAATAGCGCGTCCAAAAGGACAAGCTCAAGTAAAACTAAGGCAACCTTTGAAGTGAGTCCCCCCTCTCTGTGTATAAGTGCATGTGGGGCAGACTATGCAAAGCATTTGCAGCTAGATATTGTTTTCCTGGAAAGATTTTTGTCTTATTTGAAGTTACATTGTTGGCAGTTGAACTTCAACCTTCGTAGAAATGTGTCTTCTCTGAAATTAGCCTTTAACCTTTGTAGAAATGTTAACTAGTCTTATACGACAAGGGTGCCGCTTTGGCCTCCTTTGTATTCCCTTTGAGGAAATTAACACGTTGCCATGTGATGTACTTTCTCTTTCTTGCCATTTGGTCACAAAGCGTAAATTACCTATGAATTTATGTCCCAAACCAAAACCAACTTTATTCTTGTTTTGTTTGTGCCTGTGTAGGGAACTCCTTTTACATCTCCAGACTCTTTCAATCGCTCTCGTTCTGGTAAGCTTGCGTTTTTGTTGTCCTTTATTTTCTACCATATTCATGCTAGCCCAAATTTTTTCCCTTGCATCCATGATAGCAATGCACGTGGCTTGTTGATGTGGGCCAATATTATATTATTGTCACATTTTCTATGGATCAGTGAATGCTCTGCCATGTCATCATGCCCTGGAGCCAACAAGTGGGACTTTAGAGTTTGATGTCACATGCATCCAGTATTTTTTTCTGAAGATGGATTTTAATTGAAAATGATTGCTTGTATCATCATTATCAGAAAGGATAATGGATTTTAATTGAAAATGATTGCTCGTATCATTATCAGGAAGAATACTGCTACCCAGGTTGGAGTTTTGGCGAAATCAGGTGGCTGTTTATGATGCGGTAAGGGAATTGTGAAGTAACCGGCAATAGGCAAAATCATTAACTTTGGACGTATGGGAGTACTCTTGCCTGTGCTTCTTGTTCAAGCAAGTCCTGAGCTACTTACCTCTTTTGTCTTTTAAGTCAGAATCGTGAAGTGGCTGGCATTATTGACGGTCAGATTTTCACTCCACAGTCTAGAGGTTGGTCTTCTGAAATCTGGCAATTCAGCTCTATTTTTGTTAGTGGAATTCTCTGGGGTTTCCTTTTAGGCATCTGCAACCATGTTCGGCTGTTGCATTTCGATCAACCTAATCCATCCTTAGAGAAGCTCTAGTTGCTTAAATCTGCTCACTGCTGCCAACAATGTTAAACACGTATTACTTGGGTGCCGTTTTCATTAATCCAATAGACCAAAATCCCTTTCAGGGTCTCTGGATAGAGAGTTTCTGGGTTCGTTTGTTGCTTCTGGGATTCGTGTTTTTCGGATTGTGAAGTTTCTCTGTTCTCTCTCTCTCACTAACTGCTTCTACTTCTCTGATGAAAAATCTGGGACCGTTTTGATACGAAAGGCAGGCACAAACGCAGGTAACCGGAGGAGCAAGCATTAGGTCATATTGTGTTTGCGAAAAGTAAGGTAACTAAACAGTGAAGCCCGATAGTACTGCCTTACGCCAAACAGTTTGGCTGGTGAATATAGCCGGTTCCTCTCTTGTAGGTCTTGAAAGCCATGGGCTTGCATCGGAGTGTTGAGCTCGGTATCAGGAGTTCAAGATAGCCAGCCAACGAATGGGAAATTCCCGCATTTGGATGTATGTGTTGATTGTATCAAAATCTTAGGTAAAGATTATTCGGACATGATAAGGCATTTGCCCCTTTTGATGTACTTTGTATGCATGAGAAAATGGTCTTTTCTGGTGTAAATGCCGATTGACAGCGTTTTGTGGAAAATTTCTAGTTTAATAAACTTTGCATGAGCTTTGTTACAATATAACATTATTAGAAAAAAATATTTTGCGATAGTAATTTTTAAAATTTGTACAATGTGCCGAATTAACCAAAGTTCGCCAATGAAAAGTTAGGAACTCATTTCAAATGCCAAATTCTTCACTTTTCACGTGAATGTAGTGTTATTAATGCCGAGATCGAGGCAAATACCCTGAAATATTTCTTCAACGAACATGTTTCGAAATAAAATTCAACTTTTCATATTCAATTTTTAATAATGGAATGCTTTTATTTGTTTCTAAAAAAAGTTAATTTGATATTTGTAAGATTTATTTTTCTTTTGTAAAATATCATTTCGACAGCCCCTCTAAAATTTTTATTTCGGAAGATTCAAATTAACCAATTATTATGGTCAGCCAGGACGTTTTGGAGACCGAAGAATTTCGTAGACTCGTGGACAACGGGCATCGACTTTCCCAGCCAATCACATTCGTCCTTCTCAGGACGCACGGATAACAATCCTTCACCGTCGATCAAAATCCAATCCAACGGTACACGTTGTCCTCTTCCGCGGCTAACTCCACTATATAAAGAACTCCCGGTCAAATATCATGTTGTCATTTTAAGAACCCTAAATAACAAACGACTCTTGAAATCTCCACCGGTCGAATCGAGTGAAGATGTCTGGGCGAGGGAAGGGCGGCAAGGGTCTGGGCAAGGGCGGAGCGAAGCGCCACCGGAAAGTCCTCCGGGACAACATCCAGGGTATTACGAAGCCTGCTATCCGGCGGTTGGCGAGGAGAGGTGGCGTGAAGCGAATCAGCGGCCTTATCTACGAGGAGACCCGGGGTGTCCTCAAGATCTTCCTGGAGAACGTCATCCGTGACGCCGTGACCTACACGGAGCACGCGAGGAGGAAGACGGTGACGGCGATGGACGTCGTGTATGCACTCAAGAGGCAGGGGAGGACACTCTATGGTTTTGGTGGTTGATGCTCGTTAGGTCTTGGTTTCTGTTGTTGATTAGGTTTTGTTGTTGGTGATGAGGTCGTTTATCGCAGTGTAATCTAACTTCTGGAATAGTAGTAAAGGACAATTGGAATCAAGCTCGCCTTGTTGCTTTCTGTATTACTCTCGTCCTGCATTTCGGATCCTCCGTTTGCTTGTAACAGGTAAAACTCTTATTAAGGCGCAGAACATGATCATGTTATGAAAAGCACACATAATTGATTGCTTCTGCTAGTTTTAAACAGCACTGGGCGTTTGTAAACCTACTGCTCTGTGTTACCTGTCCCCTATCTGCTCGAGGGATTTCATATTTCCTGTTTGTTGTTGAAAGGATGTCTTCGGACCTTCTCCACCGCAATTCTTAACCAGTGACCAAAATTGTTTTGAATCTTTGCTCGATCCATGACTCTTCAAACCACTTCCGAGAAAGTCTGTTCTCAAGTTTGCTGTAACATTTCAGGCGATGAGGATGCCTTCGCAGCGCTCATCATCTCCAAAACGCATGAGTTGGACGATGAAGTTGAGACCCTGCTCAGTCGCCAGGAGTTAGACCATTATCAACAAACATGAAGGTGCTCAACCCAATCATAAACCGTTAAACAAAGAAGCGTGTGACCTATTTGGCTGATTTACTTATGGATTGAAATTAGCAAAACTGGACCATCATTAACAAACTAATTAGGGTGCATGTTAGCCCCAACAAACATGGCCCGATGCTTCAAAGTTACCTGCATGTTCGCACCATCTGAGTTTCTTACGTCCTCTGTATGAGGATTCGTTTTCCTTTTCCCATTCGTCACAAAGAAATTGCATGTTTCTTGGCTTGCAGCGACGTGCTCAGGTGACTCGTTTGCATGCCCATAAACAAGACTACATTCACGAGTCTTATTCTTACGAGTTTTGCTTCATACTTCCAATTTTACTTTTGATTTTCCATTTCAAGTTTCCGATTTCTCAAATAGGAATTGGAGATCGAGAGTTTAGTCTCCAACCAAGCATTAGAGGGTCATTTCGATATTCTAGAAATTAGGCGAAGTGTCACTTGAATCCATTGGATTTATAGGATCCATCTCATATGTCCCAACAAACTTAACATATTTTTGTGCCATCATGCCTCCTTTGCGGTCGCCAAAAGCATGTGATTAGCAAACGCGATAATATTTGGGAAACAAGGATGGAGTTCAAAATTTGGTGTTGTATGAAAGGAATAAAAACAAAATATTTAGATTGATGAAATACATTACAAAAAAACACGAGGATGCTTTCGGAATTCACTTTTGAGATGTACAAAAACAAAACAGCATTGAACGCCTAAAGACTAACAATAAGATGACAGTTCAATTTTTCTAATTGTGATTATATGTTCTTCACTATTTCTAAGAATCTTATTTATATTATGGATCTCTTTCTAAGATCTTGGAGTGGGGGTGTATGGTCTGATCTGCTAGAAGAGTTTGTACAGAATAAAACTGCAAATCTGAAGTGTTGTCTTGTGATTTAGGAGACAATAATTTGCCAAGAAGTTTCATAATTGTGTTCCTTTTGTCGGTAAGGTTAGCGAACCCGATTGGTGTCCCTCTTGTCGGCTACATCACCAGTGACTTATCTACCTTGTCAGTACAGTTACGTATTGTGGTGTGGGTTTGGTATTAGCATTTGTGGTTATTGTCTCAGTCTCGGACCTATCTTGAAATTATCGGACGGGGACATTGTTGATCCACAGTTAGATCCCCCCCCACCCGCATGTTAACCGTTGTTTCGATGATGACGTGTGCATGAGAAATGCGTTGTTGTACCGCTTGAGAAGTGTGTTGCTGCACTACAGCAAAGTTGTACTGCATTACTGCGTTACAATTATCAAATCGAGGGACTAATTATTATTTCAGCTTAATTATTGTGATCTTATCATATTTATGATAAATTACATGTAGGGATCAGATGGCTAAGTTTGGAGATATTTGGACATGGAATATCTAAATATAACAACATATTCTAATCAGATATCTGATGATAATGGATCAAATCACACGGATTAGGAAAGTTGATATAGATTCCTTTCCTTCTTGGTCATAGTGACCGTTAAGCGTGCTGAGCCTGATTACAGCGTGCTGAAATCTGCTATTTGGGAAACAAAACATCTGATTCATTCCCTATTTAAACCAGACGACATTCATATACTAAAAAACGTCTGTGTGGTTGTCCAAAGCCTGTGTGATTTGTGTGAAGCTTTGAGGAGCTGTGTAATCGGCGGAGAACGGAAAGTGCTAAAAGATTGCCTGGTTCTTACCTCTCGCAAACTGCGTGTGGGAATGTCAAGGGCTGTGTGCCACCTTGGTCATCGTGAGAGGGACTGTGTGTCCTCGGTGCATTCAACGAGCGGCTGGCGAATCGTCTAAGGGAAGCTAAGTGAATACCTATGCTGATTGCAGTAACCAGTTGCTGACCCATCAGCAAGAAACTGTTTTTGTCGTGTCTTTTAGCAGGGAAGTCTCGAACCTACAGAGTTTGAGCAGTTAGACACGCACTTGCGGGTGCGCGCCAGAAGTCTCGTGTCTGCCGGGTAGAACAGGAGGTGGGAACACCGCCGGAGTGGAAAGAGGTCCTCCAAATCACAGAGATGCTGTGTAGAAGTCTCGACCTCCTGATACAGAGGGACAATAGAGCAGGTTGCGTGAGAGCCGTCGGATTTGAAATTTCCACCTTAAGCACTGGGTGTGCAATGTAGTGAGTCACGACTGTGGTAACCGTGCACGTCCAAACTGTGTGTAGGACGTATTCCTCGACTTCGCTGTGTGAGAAGTCAGGTTCCGCGTTACGTGAAACCAACCTCTTTTATCTTTTTGGTTATCTAACTCTTTGTGGTTGGCTCTTGAGTGCTTAGATGCTCATCTTAAGAAGAGACAAAAGCCGTGTGGAAATCCATTGAGCAATCAACTGTTGAGTGTGAGCATCATTCTGCTGGAAACGAGAAGACGTCCACTGTGTGAGGAGCTGATAATTGCCTAGGAGTGATCTCCTTGTAAAGGATTTTAATTCTCACTTATTGAGATAGCGAAAGCCTAGTACAAAAGGTTCATTTGCACTCATTATATTTATATAGTGGAATCACCTCTACGGTGTAAACAGGATGTACGTCAATTAAGGCCGAACCACTATAAAACAACTTTATCCCTTACGATCATGCTTACATCCATACGAATATCTAACGATCAAAATCGTAACGTTTACAGCGAACCAAGCTCACATCTGAGTAACGGTTTACTGTGACACAGTACGCTTCCGCATACGTTGAGAAAGACAAAAAAAGTGATAAATATTAACTCATTTACTCTTAGTGTACATAAACGATCCAACATTAATGAAAGGTAGATCTCCCGTGGTGGGCATATGGGGTGGTTATCGTCCTGGTCCTGTTCCTCTGGTCCCTGAACACGAGCGTGACCCAACACCCTCAACAAGCGGGTCAATCCCACCAAATTGCCCCTTTCCTATCCTGCATGGTTTGAACATCTTAACAGCGGGAATGAATGCCAGTCAAGACCCCACCGGACCCAGTAATTGACGCCTTCCAGACCTGCGTCAAACCTCAGATGCATGTAGCCTGTGTTTTGGGTTTTTTTTGGGGGGGGGGGGGGGGGGGAGACTGATTCTCGCTGCGTCACTTTCCCAGCGATGATAGTTATGGATGAGATCCCGCACGACTAGCTTTATTACCAGGATCTGTGTCCCAGACTGTGGGAATCTAAGGCGCGAGCGGTCTTGCTCCGGGAGGAAGCCCTTGCGCATATGTCACTGGGATGTGCTTGCTGTCTTTTCACCCCATTCCCATGAGCAAATTGAATTCCGTCACCCTAGAACCGACGCAGGAACAGAACTGGTGCTGTAGCTACAACTGGATAAAGTGATGGAAAAGAAATGGTTGGAGGGGAGGCAGGAGACATCTGAAAGTTGACAAGTTGTTGGACTACATTTATAACAGCACTCATTAAATGCCCAGCGGTAAGGAGTCATGATTAGTGTATCTTGTTCAACTAACATCAGATGATCGAAAATCTCCCCGCCCCAGGCTGCCGCCCTTCCATACTCGGAAAGAAACCCAAATCTTTGGCTGACCTTCTCTTTTATGTGTATTTAGCTCTTGGGGGGTTGTTTTCCTGGGTTTCTGAGTTTCCCTGTGTTTCATTAGGAGATGGGTATATTCTCTTTACTCACGGGGATCCCGGGCCAAAGCGGGTTTGGTTCCGCTTCCACCGCCGAGCAGGTTACCCAAGGTATCGATGCCAGCAACCTCACCGCCATTGTCACTGGTAAGACAGGAGCAGTCGTACTTTTCTCGTCGTCATGCTGTTTCCGTTTTCTTCCCTCGTCTAAGGTACGATTGATAGGGAATGAACGAGACTGGCTCGTGAAATAATGTGTTCATCTTGTACGGACGTTTCTTGTCATTTGGTTATTACACCGGAAATTCCTTGAGGGCAACGGAGATTGCTCGTATTATGTGAATTTTTCGGTGTAGGAGGAGCAAGCGGTATCGGTCGGGAAACGGCCAGGGTCCTGGCCTTGCGAAAAGCGCATGTCGTGATTGCTGCTAGAAACATGGACGCAGCGAATGAAGCCAGGCAACTGATACTGGAGGAAAACGAAGATGCCCGTGTCGATGTCCTTCAACTGGATCTTTGCTCGATGAAGTCCATCAAGGCATTCGTCGAGAACTTCAATGCCCTCCATCTCCCGCTCAACATCCTGATGTAAGAAAACGCCACTAACCCGCAATCTCTTATATTTACTTGTAATGAGAATTTCAATGCCCTCAATCTCCCGCTCAACATCTTGATGTAAGAAAACGCCACTAACCCGCAATCTCTTGTTTTTACTTGTAATGAAACGAATTCTCATGGATTCTTTATCTTGTGGTCTGCAGTAATAATGCCGGGATAATGTTCTGCCCTCACCAACTTTCAGAAGATGGGATCGAAGTGCAGTTCGCTACTAATCACATCGGTATATAATACTTGGAGCCGGCCGCACCTTATTTGTATTACGTGATCCGGTATTTCTCTTTTATCCATCTGTCAAAATCCTTACTTCATGGACAGGGCACTTCCTCTTGACAAACCTTCTTCTGGACAAAATGAAAAGCACGGCAAAGGAAACCGGAATCGAAGGTAGGATCGTGAATTTGTCATCGATTGCTCATCTTTATACCTATGAAGATGGGATTCGTTTCGACATGATCAATGACCGAGACAGGTTTCGCATTCGAGAAAATCCCATCTTATCTGGTATACTTTTCAAGTTTCAATGTTTGTCTGAAATGTGACATCCTCTTCGTCTAACCAGTTATTCTGACAAGAAGGCGTATGGCCAGTCTAAATTGGCGAATATTCTACACGCCAACGAGCTCTCTCGTTGGTTGAAGGTAAGGAGACTTGACCTGACACGAGCTCTTTTTTCGTAACAAGATTGGTTCTGGATCGTTCAAGCCGAAATTATGTTTCGCAGGCAGAAGGGGCAAATATCACAGTCAATTCAGTCCATCCTGGTCTGATAATGACAAACCTCATGAAACATTCGCTGCTCTTGATGAGTAAGATCCTGATCATAAGGAAAATCACTGCTCAGCTTCTATCGTCTATAATCAGTCGAGGCGGGGTTACAGAATCTGCAATTATCCTGTTTGCAGGGATCCTACATATGTTCTCCTACCTCCTCTGGAAGAACATACCCCAGGGAGCGGCCACGACGTGCTATGTCGCCCTGCATCCCTCTCTGAAGGGGGTCACTGGGAGATATTTCTTGGACTGCAACGAGATGGAACCGAGCGCCTTTGCCAAGGATGAGAAACTGGCGAAAAAGCTGTGGGCATTCAGCCAGAAGCTGGTTGATTCATGCACAAAAATCGAAAAATAGTAGTACGGCTCTCAGTTACTAGGGAGGGCTAATATCTTATCTTGCAACAAAGTTGTGTCTGGGACTGTCCGAAGGGTGCCTTGTGAATGTTATCGTTTTATCCCGTTTCGCCGGCGATATCAACCGTGACGTAAGCTCATTCCGGAAGCCGATAACAGAGTCACAACCAAATAAACAAAAAAGAATAAGAATGATATATAACAACAAGGTCATCCTATTCGGAGGAGAAGCCAAGTAAGGCATCCCAACCGGTGGGATCCTAACAAGATGCCTGGCGATCATCTTCACACGGTCCGTACGCTAGTAGGATGAGAGCGGATCCAGCGACGACGACCCCAGCGAAGAGAGGGGGGGACAATGAGGTCGACAGTGGACTTCCAAAACATAGCACTCGTGGGAGAAGGAGGACGAAGAGGAGATGGCGTTGACGAAGGCGACATCAGGGGAGAAGGAGGCGACGGTTACGATGAGGGTGAGGAGGAGGGTCCACGTGGCGGCGTAGGTGAGCATGGGCCAGTCGGTGAGGACGCGGCCGGGGACCGAGGGAAGGACCGCGGACGACGAAGACGACATGGGCATTGCAGGGTTCGGGGGATATATAAGTTAGTTTTCTATGTTTGATATGTATATAAATAATATCTGTGTTGGGTTCGGGTTCAGCAGCTCCCCTGCATTTTGGAGATCAGTGGCGGCAGTTATAACTGCCTAACCCAAGCCTCAAGCCCATTTCTTATGGCCGAGGGGATAAAGCCCATGAATCCCCGGTCAAAGCCCAGCCCACAAAAGCGCGCATCGTACACGTGTACTATCGGAACACGTCATCCGCGCGTGACGATGCCACGCGTCGACTATCCAATGGCCCCACCATCCCCGAGGTTTTATATTATCCCTCCCTCCATTCTCTCAAATATCCTTTTCGGCTTTTCCTTCCCATTTCAGATGCGAAATCAAACCAATCTCCCTCCCCCTCTCCCTGTCCTTTTTATCCGAGCGAGCCCAAAATCCCAGTTTTCATCGTCCGTTTTCTTCCCTGTTCGCCTCCTTCGTTATTTGCCTAGCGGTTGCGGCCTCCGCTCCCCGCCAAAACCCTAACGCCCCGCGTCTTGGAGCGGGAGGCGGGAATGGACCTTGTCGATTTGATTTCGAGTCTGTCGGATTCAATCGAACCGCCGGTGGATTTTCGCGTTTAGATCTGGAAAAGCGGCCAAGAGTTTTTCCTTCTGCTGCTTTATCGACTACCCGTTTAATCCGGCTGTCGTTCTGCTCTGTCTTGTCCTCGTAGTTCCTCTACGTTCCTTCAGCTGCTTAGTGTGTGCAGTTAGTGCCTACGATAGTGGCCGCGGCGTTTTGGTTCCGATTTTCGGCTTTTTTCTAGGGTCTTTTGTCTGGATAATCCTTTCGTGTCGTTAGTCTTGATGGGAGAGGGGGCAGAAGTGGAAGTTGGTTTGAATGGATGTGGAGGTGTGCCTGTGGAATCGGGGTCTGCCGGTAAAGATGAGCTGAAAAGGCTTCGTGATTGTTTCGACGATGGCATCGAGTTGTATACTTCCCCTGGCAAGAGACAAGTGAAGGATTTGCCTTCAGACAAAGATGATTGCTCTGAAGTTTCTAATCCGACTGTATATCCATGTGGTAGTGAAACTCAAGATCCCTCTAGCCTGACATCAAAGTTGCCAGATGATGGTAGTGTTGTCAGGTGTTCAGAGGTGACTTCGAAATCCTTCATTTTAAGCCCAAAAGAAACTTTGAGCAATGAAGGAAGCGTTGGGAGTGGAAATGATGCAGAGTTTGACAGCAGAACTGATGGAAATGAATCGAGTGCAAAATCATGTGTCGTGCTAGAGATTCCCAAGCACATCAGTACAACTGGGATCCGGAAAATTACATTGAAGCTTAGCAAGAAAAAGGAGGATCGGGATGACGAGAACAGTAGTTTTGTCCGTCATCCTTACTTCAATCGTTCAGAAAGGGATGTTCCGGATGGTCATATAAAGGTGGAGCAGTATGGAGATATTCATGAAAGGATAGGTTTTCTACATAGCCTCTGTACTCCTAATTTGGAGTTGAAAATGTCGAAGAAGGTTATTCCAAGCAGCTACCCTACCAATGTCAAGAAGTTATTACAAACGGGCATCCTCGATGGGGCGAAAATTAAGTACATATCCTCCTCGAA
Organism: Melastoma candidum; assembly: GCA_023653495.1. Taxonomy (NCBI): domain Eukaryota; kingdom Viridiplantae; phylum Streptophyta; class Magnoliopsida; order Myrtales; family Melastomataceae; genus Melastoma; species Melastoma candidum. The sequence continues at coordinate 7,373,402 of CM042886.1, forward strand.
AGATGTAAGCCATATCTTAACTGGATTTGTCGTTTTGTATATAGGTAATATGCTAATTTCTGATTTGTCTTCGACTCTCGTGCTTTTAGCAGAGACATCTCGATGGAGTAATAAAAGGTGGTGGATACTTATGTGGGTGCTCATTGTGTAACTATTCAAAGGTCAGTAACTCCAATAGTTTGATCTATTTATATCATTGTTATTCTAGTGCTACTACATAAATTTATTTATTCTAAGGAGGGATTTTTGAAAGCAGGTTCTCAGTGCATTTGAATTTGAGCAGCATGCTGGCTTTAAAAGTAAGCATCCCAATAATCGCATTTTCCTGGAGAATGGAAAGCCTGTTTACAGCATAATTCAAGAGTTGAAGAATGCACCAAACGGCATCCTTGATGTGGTTTTGAAGGATGTAGCTGGTTCAGCTATAAATGAGGATGGTTTCAAGGCTTGGAAAGGTGCTGTTGGTCCCCTATTATTTTCTTAAATCTATTGCAGTTTATTCCCTTGCATACTGAAATGCAAAGAGAAAGGATTTGAAGGAGAAGAAACCTTGATATTTTAGATCAACATGCCATTAGGTTGAGATAAATAGATTTTGCTGAACTTTGTGAATGATATAAGAGGAGGATATGGTGCGATATTTTCTGGTGTTGGTTCTTGCTTTCTTATCCATGAGGAGCTACATTTGCCAGTAAATATCAAAACTAATGACTTTTACTCCTGTCATGTGATGCAGAAACCCTAGTACATGATCGTGGAGAAGTTGAAGTAGAGAATTCATACTCCAGTTTCTACCATCAGAGGTGCGAGAACATTCTGTTAAAGGAGATTTCAAACTTGTGCCAAAAAACTCCTCTCAGTACTGACGTGTGCTTTGATGATATTGTTTTTTATTTTGTTAAAGAAAGCCCTGGTGGAAGTCCGGAATTGCATTATCGACTTTTTAGATTTAAATAGTCCTCAAAGTTATTTTTCTTATCTTGGAAGTATCTGTCTGTATGCCTTAAGTTATAAGGTGTCAAATGATTGGAGGTCCTAGAATATTTGGGATGTTTCTACCGGTGATGTTGCGCTTGTAATTGGAGGAAAATTTGTTTAAATGGACTCTGCAATTGTGTCGCGTACCTCAAGTCCCATCCTCTATCCTTGTTCTAGTTAGTGAGCTCTCTATGCATTGGTGATGCCCAAAGCAATGTCACATACTTTAAGTTTGAACTCAAGATGAAATTGTGCTTCAATGTTGGCATTATTACCTGAAATTTACTCTCTGATACTGAGGTTTTCCTTTTGGATAACTGTTCACTTGACAACTGCCCCAGTCGAGGAGTAGAAGAATCCAACTGCACAATTGAGTACTATGCGAAAGACAATTTCAGGAGACCGGCTACTCTTATGGATGAATACGAGCCTGTTTTGAAAATGTACTATTCTGTCCACCTCTCATATTTGAAAACACATCACAGATTAATTTATTAAATGGCTCACGAGATTATCTTGCACAATCAGGGTCATTGATGTTTATGCTGTGCATATATTTCTTTGCAGGCCTGGAATGTACAGTGGTTACTCTCTGCAACCGAAGAGAATAGCTGAAAGCAGCAAAAGAAGGTGAGGATTGGAATTTCAACTTAGTCAGGTTCCTGAATTTACATCATGTAATTATTTTGCAACTTGACTCATTTTTGTGCATCTCTTAATTAATTCTTATTACAGTAGGGACAATGACCTGCACAAACTGCTGTTCATGCCTAACGGACTTCCGGAAGGGGCTGAGTTGGGTTACATAATCAAAGGACAGGTGATCCGACAAAAACTTTCAGGATATAGGCAGATATTTTTGTTTTAATGCATAATTGAGGAAAAATCTGCTGGCAATGTAAGGCTTTCATTGACATTTTATCAATGCAGAGAATCCTTGGAGGATACAAGCAAGGAAATGGGATTGTATGCAATTGTTGTCAAAAAGAGGTGCTACAACTGGGAATATTGTTTGCTCTTCTTTTCTTTCTCGGTCAAGATTTTCTTCATTTCTCAAAATTTATATTTCCAACTTTCTCTGGGGTTGTGTATGTTCCCTTGATGTTTTCTATAATTATGTATGACAGATAAGTCCTTCACAATTTGAGGCTCATGCAGGAATGGCTGCGAGGCGCCAACCGTGAGTATTTTCATCATTTTACTGTAAAATAATTGAAATTTGGTGTTGATTCTATCTACATTATCTGCCTTCACAGCTATCGGCACATCTATGCGTCAAATGGATTGAATCTCCACGATATAGCTCTTTCCTTAGCGAATGGGCATAATCTTTCTGGCAGTAGTGACGATATGTGTTCATCTTGCGGGGAGGAAGGAAATCTGATTTTATGTGTTCAATGTCCTCGAGCTTTCCATGCAGGTTTTTGCCATTTCTTTGCAGCATTTTTGCAAGTTGAACTTGCATGAGCAGGAGCAGTACTGCTAGAACTAAGTACATCCTGAAATTATGATGAAGCAATGGTGTGTGACAATTAGCCACTTTATGTAGCAGAAAAAGATAATTCCTGGATTCCCCGTGATTTCTGAAATGAGCATTATAGAGAATATAGTAATTCGCTTACTGATTGCATTATCTGTTGATAACATTTGCGTTGTGTTTATCTATTAAGGCAGTCAAATGACAGAACACAACCCAGTGCCAAGACCATCATGTAATTTAATGAGGACGCACCTGTTAAAGGATCAAGGAATTGACACAAAATAATCAATGAGATATGTGTTTGCAATTCTTTTAATTATCATATCCCTTCAAGTTCAACTTTTGCCTCTTTTGTGATTTTAAAATCCATCCAGCTATATTTCGATTAGAAGTAATCAAGAGGGACCCTTCTCTGATTGAGTCTTATGCTCATTGTTGTAGAACACTGTTGCTTCTTTTTAAATACTTTCATCCTTTATTAGTACTGAAATGAAGCACAACCCCGTCAAGATGTTCATATTGTTGACCAAACCTGTTGGAGTAAATGATTATTGTTGCTGTATTTTGTCTAATCTGGAATGCTTTCTTGCACAGGCTCTCACCTCATTATTCTTCTGCCACCTAATTACAAAAATTGTTCCTGAGTCGGTTGCAGTACCTTAGATCATTTGTAGCAATAGCCTTTGTCTCTCTTCTGTTTAGTGTGTAACCCCGCCAGACGAGTCTTTATCAACGTTCCTTTAGCAGTTACACAATAATGATCTCTCCAGCCATTGGTTAATGGTAGTGCATACCAATGTCATATTTTTTATTGGTATATTTCGTATCGTAATTAATATCTTTTCTCCTGCAGCTTGCTTGGGCTTAGATTCTGTTCCTGAGGGAGACTGGTGTTGCTCAAATTGTATGGATAAGTCATTGCCTGGGAAAAAAGCTATTTCAGGAGATATAAATACTAGTGGAAGGCAGATCTTCATACGTCTTACCCGTGTTGTTAAAGAGCCTGAGTATGACATAGGGGGTTGCTGTGTCTGCAGGTCAGTGTCTGGGGCTCTCCCTGTATAGGATTTCCATATAGAAGGTTATTCGGATTACTTGTACTATGCACATCGTTTACATTGACATTTGTCCTTGGAATGCCATGTCTGTGATAATCTGTTTACAAGTGAATACCTCCTACTTATGGAAAAATGAACAAATTTGAGAAATATTTGTGCCCTAAATTTAAAATTTTGCTTTGTTAATTCTAGGGATCATGATTTCAGTACTGGTACATTCGATGAAAGAACTGTTATCATTTGTGACCAGGTATTAGTCCCATTATCATTTCCCCTTGTTTTATCAATTTTGGCTTTCAAAATGAAATCTCATATATTGTAATCTTGGTCAGTGTGAGAAAGAATTCCATGTCGGCTGCCTGAGGAAGATTGGACAGTGTGATTTAAGTGTAAGTTTAGCGAAGAATATTTTGGACCCATACTATTGTTGGTGGTGGGTTATCATTTATTGTCTTCAAAAAATGATGATACAGGAACTGCCCAGCGAAAAATGGTTTTGTTGTGTGGACTGTCATCGGATCCATGAGGCTTTAGAAACATCAGTCTCTAATGGTTTTGAGACTGTCCCATGCTCTTTGCTAAATATTATCAGCAGAAAGCATAGGGAAAAAGGACTTCTGTTTGGTGGATCTGGGAATGATATACAATGGAGAATTCTGAGCGGGAAAAGCAGGTTTCCTGAGCATCTTCCCCTGCTTTCTTGGGCCACGGCTATCTTTCGAGTGAGCTTCTGAACCATTTTTTTACCTTGTCGGCTTTGTTGAAGAGAATGTTAGTGACTGAATTCATAACAAGTTCCAGTACCGGGCTTATCTTTTTAATGTTCCTCTATATATCTTCACAATAGTTCGTTCATTTTCTCTTAAGCCATACATATTATATGTTTGAATAGGAATGCTCATGCTAATGATTAGATTGCACTCGGGACTATTGATTGTACAAAAAGGGTCATGGTAGAGCAGCGTACTGTTTTATCATCGCTACTGAGATACTGAGGTGTTTGGGCAAAACATGCTAATTCTGCCATTTGGTGTGGTCATTTTTATCATCAGGAGTGAAACATCATATGAATGAGTTCCGTGTAGATTAATCTCACTGTTGTGTCATGTATTAATCCTTAATGTTGGACTGTTTGGCAGGAGTGCTTTGATCCTATTGTTGCAGCATCTGGCCGTGATCTCATCCCAGTCATGGTTTATGGGTAAGCTGTCGCCCTGGTTCGTGGAGTAACCTTTGAAGTTTTTCCCATTTCATTGACAATGTGGTCTTGTTTTGGGCAGAAGGAATATTTCCGGGCAAGAATTTGGTGGGATGTATTGTGTTGTATTAACTGTAAAGTAAGTCTTGGCCATACATTCTGCCTCCATGTGCTGGCGTATTTTCTGCCAAGGTGCAATCCTTTAATTTATGGCTAATGGCATGAATGAACAGATCCATTGTCGTATCAGCTGGTCTTCTAAGGATATTCGGCAAGGAGGTTGCTGAGCTTCCTATGGTTGCTACGTGTGGAGAGTTTCAGGGAAAGGTGCTTTGCACTTTGTTGATAGAGTGCCTCACTTTCCATTATTTGGGATTGATTTCCCTCATGCTTTGTGTTATTGCTATTCTTTTCCCAGGGTTACTTCCAGACATTATTCACTCGCATTGAGGGCCTATTGCATTCCCTAAACGTGGAGAAGCTGGTGCTACCTGCTGCTGAAGAAGCCGAGTCGATCTGGACGAAAAGATTCGGGTTTCGGAGGATGAGCGAGGAAAATGTAAGTTCTTTTGGTAATATTTAACTTGCTGGTTATGTAAGAGTGATGAGCACATTGTAAAAGGGGCAGAATATCAGTTAAACATGGTCAATGTCTAACCAGATAATATCTCGTTGCAATTTCTGAATTTGCGTTCTGAGGGGCAAGATTTTGTTAAACATAATTGGCTTTTATACTCTAGGGTTGATAGTTCAATACTTGAGTAGTGACTTGTCTGGTATTTGCCTTTTCTTCTTCAGCTGGTGAAGCACATGAAGGACCATCAGCTCACCATCTTCAAGGGAACATCGATGCTGGAAAAGGAAGTCTCAGTTAATGAGAGATGAAGTTTACCTCGCCGAGGGAGACCAGTCTCTCCCTTTCTCCATTCGTGGGTGGATTCTGGACTTGGCTTTTTGCTTTTGCCCTGGTCTTTCGGAAGCTAGCTAGAATCAAGCACCCAGGCGGATGGGATACCTCAGGAAGCGTCTGAGATGAGACCGTTATTTGGAACACCCAGCCTAGGAAGGGGGAATAGATCTGTGGTATCGCGTGCATCTCTGGCCAGAAATCCCAGTGGTAGCATTTGTAGAGTGTAGGGCCTTTGTTTGTAGCTGGTGGGAGGGAGCCTTTAGCCCGACGTTTGGCTGGCCGTGTGCATGTGGTAGCTTTCTGTTTATGGAAAGAAAAGGTTTTTGCTTTTTTGATAGTGTCAGGAGCTGTGATACAAAATAATGTCCGGGAATAGGAGAGCAATTATTAAAATTCGTCTAAATGATGCTTTTAAATACCGAATTTTGAATTTTTTATAAGTAAATTTATTTAAAAAATTTTAAAATTATTATTTTATTTCATAAAATATTTTGTCTGGATACAGATGAAATTTGGAGACGAAGTCTAACAACTCTCATTCTTTAATCCTCGGCCTTTGGTTCCCAGTTTCCTGACCCTTTGCCTTGTCGTATCACCACCGACAGCTTTCATATTACACCCACATTCACATCCACCGTGGTACCGGAGATCAAGCTCTTTTGTTTTTTCATCGTTTTCACAGTTGTAGCTTTTGAACTCAGTTGTAGTTCTTTTACTTTCATGGATATAATTCAATTTTTATCTACTCTTTATTACGGCGACCATAATCCGAACCCCCTAGATCTTGTAAAGTTCGTGCTAAATATTCCTGACGTGTTGCACGCCTCTTCCCCGGTCCCTTCATCCGCTTTTCCCTATCCCCTCTCCCTCGTCACTCCCTTATCTCCCACTGTTTTCCCCTTCCGTTCCTATCCTTTCTCCTCTAATATTGAATTAAACTCTCAACTTGTGTCTCCCATATTTTTTAGAAAGACAGATTTTCAAAATTAGTTTTACGTTAAATGATAAAAAGAGTCTTGAAAATACGTTTTTTTTTTAATAAAATATGAGTGGTACGAGAGTTGAAACCCGTCTAAAACGGTTCAAAACCACTATATTTTGAAAGATTCGACCGTATTTAGATATTTTAGAAAAACAACTGTATACATCCCTTACTCCACGTACAAGACAATGTGCGTCAGCCTCAGGCCTCTAATCCATCCTCGGCCCGGCCTAAGATGTATATGTATAGTTTTTGACCGAGTGGTCCGTCAGGCAGGATCAAAACCCTAAACCCCCTCGTCTCGTCTCGTCTCAATGGCTTTCCTCGGGAGGAGCATTCGCCAGGCGCTCCGCGGGGCTTCCCTCTCCCCCTCCGTCGCCCTGTGATACGAGGAGAATGAAGAAGAGGGACGGAAGGAAGAAACAAAGGACGAGCTGCTGGGTGGCGGGAAGGAAGAGAAGAAGAGAAGGAGCTGTGACAATGGGGAGTTTAAATAATTGGGTCAGGCTGAGATGGCTTAATGACTTAAATGGGTTGTGTTTAAGGGCGGGCCCAGCCCAAGTCAATTAGCCTATATATATATAGGAGCTTGACGTCGCCGGAGGAGTTAGTTAGTTTTCCGGACAACGTTAGGAAGGGAATGGAACAGGGAGGACGTGTGGTGGTGTGATTGTGGACAGCTTGGGTTGTCGGAGGTTGTGTGGGGTGTGGGTTGGATGATCGGTGGTGTTGTGTGGTGGAATCGGTGTGTGTCTGTGTGTGTTTGCTGATGCGAGTGTTATTTGTGTTGGATTGTGGACTGTGGTTGGAGTAAGTTGCCGATTGTGTTGGTGCTTGAGGAATAGCTCGCATCACCCTGCCTCCATACCCCTTGTCCTCCTGCTACTCGACCCTCACCTCTCCCAAGCTGTTCATCAGCGGTGAGTTGGAGCGATTGTCGTATCTTAATTTTTTTTAATTTAGTTTTTGGTCGGATGATGGATTATTCTGCCTCTGCGCTACAATCGACCTTTGTCGTTTGAAGTTCGCTTCGGTTCCTAGGGATTAATGTGTTTGGTTGGTTTTCATTGTGAATCCGATTAGTCAGTGCATTTCAGGGGGTAGAAGTTACTCGATGCGAAAGGCAATTTTTTGCATTAGTTGTGGTCTGTTCCGGGCGTGTATTTTGTTGCGTGTCATTCCATGTCTCTGGGTTTTCAGTACTTTCGGCGATTTGATGAGCCAGTTAGCTTCCTCTCAATTTGTGATAGCTGATTTGCTCTGTTTTATGCAATTGACAGGCCTGAATAGATTGACGACTGATGATAAGCTCCAGGAGGCATTTGCTCCTTTCGGGAAGCTTATCGAAGGTTGGACTATTTCTATCTACTCTCCCCTCTCTTTACCATCTCCACCATCTCAGATAGTTATGATATGCTGAGGTTCGTGTTGGCGATTTCTGCAGCAAAAGTAATTATAGATAGGATGTCTGGGAGGTCAAAGGGATTCGGCTTTGTCACCTACGAGACCGTTGAAGAAGCGGAGCAGGCTAGAGAAGGAATGAATGCCAAATTTCTCGATGGATGGGTCATTTTCGTCGACCCCGCTAAGCCGAGGGAACCTAGGCCACCGCCGCCGCCCCCACCTCAACAGGAGACTTCGGATAATGGTTTCAGGACAAATAAGACAGTCGGGTGGTGCGGTTGACATTTAAAGCCAAGGACTCTTATTCTTAATGAATGTTCAATGTTCTGAAGTATTGAACCAATTCGAGTGGTTATATAACTACTGTGTTGAATTTGCTAAAAACTAGAGCACGATTGTTTTTCCCCCGGGATGAAAAAGTTACTGAATTGTCTATGTACTTTTGTAATAGTCAGTGTGAGGTTCTTGTCTTCACTGCCGGCTGTCTGAGCCAAGAAGAGTCCTTGGTAAACTCTTGCAGCTTCGTCGGAGACCGTGGCGACCGTGCTTAGCCATCGGGACCAAGTTCGTAACTCGGAGCTCTCCTCTTGGTCGTCGTAGTCCGAAGTCCGCCTTTCCTTAAATTCTAATTTGGGCCTATTGGGCCTCGCCCGATTGCCCATTAATAATAAACCCAGTAAAGGGTACTCCCGTGGATTGCTAGCTTCGACCCATCCTCACCGTAGGCTCCTCCCCTTCATCCAACGGTCGTAATTTGCCGGTCCCTTCTCACTCGTACGTCATCTCCATCTCAGTCTCATCATCTCCATCGCCGCATCCCCCCAATTGACGAAC